>CM062350.1:4488000-5106679 GCA_031216105.1 Dalbergia cultrata | reverse complement strand
GTTATTAGTTTCAGTATCGGAAACAATTATGTATATGTTTTCAGTTTGTAAGCATGGATTTAAAATTTGTAGAGTTTGATTAGACTTTATATAATAATCTAAAGATGGATTTGTGATTCAGTTTTCCAGTGTTTAGTGGATTTTCAAAGTTTGAACATTAAATACTTTTAGTTTATGAAATTAAATGATATTTTAGTTAGAGAAAATGTTAAAGAATTCGAAGAGATGATATTTTAAGTATTATATTATGATATATTATACATTTAGATAGTCACGTCATCCAAAAGACTTACGTGGGAATGAGGTTCCGTACGTACCGGTCATGTTTTCAAGTTGGATCAAGAGAATATATTAATTAATTAATTAATTATTTATTTATTTTAAATATTTATACTAATTAGTATGGTTATAATGGACTATTTCGATTATTTGTTTGCACTTTTTATAACATGGAAGTACAAATACAAAACTTCCATTTTTAGATTGAAAACTTGTATATAGATTTGAGGTTGTTGTTTTAATAATAGATAAAAAATTATGAAATATCATATTTTCATGAATTGATATTTGGAATGATTAAAATTGAGAATGAATTTGCTTTTCAGATTTAATGTAAATTAATTTGATTTATGAATTAGATCTTATGCCTAATGGTGTATATGGAAAAGGTCTTGTGGCCAGAGGTTTAATCGAGCTTCCACTTCGAATAGATTAGTCACCCTTGTCGGTGTTGGATATTATGAGAATTAAAACAAAATTCAGTTCAAAATAAAAATCAAATCAATCATTACTAAATCCAATCTAATTGAAAAAAAAAGATTCAATAGTCACAAAATCTAAACAAATTTGAAAAGATCTATTCAATTCTCACTAAATCCAATCAAATTTGAAAAAATTTATGATAAAAATTAATAACAGAATAATTGATAAAACTAATAAAATTTTAAAAATAATAGACAAAACATGTTAATTAAAAAATGAAAACTATTGTATTAAAATAATATTTACTAATAAAAGAGATTTATAAATAAAGAGGCGATGCAAGTCCATACTTATATGGGAGACTTTGCCAAGAAGAACTCTGTTGGTGATAATAGTAACCCATGTTTTGCTACCTATTCTATAAGGATATGTTTGTGAGTTTGGGTTTTAGAGGGAAAGGGAGAAGAAGGGAGGGGACTTATAATATAATTTTACACTACAAGTCATCCTCTCTCTTCCCCTCCAAAATCTAAACTCACAAACATACCCTAAGTTGCCAAGCTATAGTACTTGTCTCTTGATTCTACAAAACGTCACTACAATCCATTACTCGAAAATCAAATTATTATATTTTTAGAGAAAAAAATCCAAAAATTTGCTTATTAAATAATATATGATTGATAGAATTGAAATATTTCATTAAAGACAAAAAAAAAAAAATTGAGAGAGGGTCTAGCGAAAAAAGATGATGAATGACGGTTCTATAAAAGAAAATGTAGCAATTTGGGCATAAAAAAGAAAGAAAGAAAGAAAAACATGTATGGGTATCGATCAAATCAAAAGATGGATTTGAAATAGAATTTGTTGCAATATTCAATGGATTATGATGAATAAAATAAAAAATTTTGTTTCTCCATTAAGGTAGTTGACACTAGGAGAAAGAAAGAAATGTACAGGGTGTTTGGAAGCCCCTTATAATTGAATTCATTCAATAATTGGAATTCAATTCCTTGATTTGAAACTAAACTTAAACCCAAAAATTGAAATCCCAAGAGAAATAAATTCTATCAAAATCCTTGAGAGTAAATTGCACCCAAATGAGTCTGATTTGATGTGGGAATTAAACTTCAATAAATGAAAATATCAAAATAACCTTGCTTGAATATAATATTTTATTTCGAATTTATCAGTGAATGATAAAACGTTAAAAATATTAAAATCAATTCATTTTTAGACATATTTCAGATCCAGGAATTGAATTGACTTCTTTAATTTAATAATTTATTTCAAACATAAGAATTGAATTCAATTTCATCTCATTAAAACATTTCAATCACCCTATTGAAAGTAAAGATTTGGCTCCTCTAAAGTGAGGAGATTGATAAAGTACAAAAATGAGGGGTTACTCACCCTTGAATTAATAACTTCCACCATATGTGATATATTGATAATCATCAATGTTATTTTAATGATATATAGCAATTATAATTATTATTTTTCAAAAAATAATTATTATAGATTAAAGTTATGAAAAGCGTGGACCCTAGATTATCTTAGAAATGACACATGAAATTTTTTTCTTGATATGGGTATTAAATATTGTTATTATTATTATTATATATTATAGATAGATTATAGATTATATAGATTTTAAACAATAAAAAGAGTAAGATTATAATAGGCATGTTTTAATATTTAACTAAAGATTTAAAATAAGCGCAATTATTTGAATATGTGGTTGGTTATTATTATTTTTAAATATCTATTTGTTTTTTTATACAGTAAATATTTTATTTCAAGTACCTTTTTTTATTTAATTATCTCAATATAACCAAAATATAAAATGCAGATTAATAAAACACTCATGAGTATTAACTTAGAAATAAGAATAATCTAATAATACTTGAAAAATAATATCAAAAGCAAGCAAATTACTAAATAATCTGAGCAAAATCTTGCTATAAAAAAGATAATACACCATAAAATTTTAAAAAATATTTTCTAGAAAAATCTAATCCCCAAAAGGTTGATACATAGCAATTTACATTGGTGGAAAGGCGTATTGTACTATTGTTGTCCAGATGCTTGCCTATTTCAAGTCTTAACCCTTAAGCAAAACAATAAGACATCTTATCATCCTATCATATTATATGTTATTATCAACTTTAATTGAAATATATTGAGAATATAAAGAAAATTTATTAATTATATGATAATATATAAATAAATATGATTATTTTTAATTTTTATTGTTTTAAAAATTATATAAACGATACATGAGATTAGACAATAATTTAAAATTCTTTTACACTACCAATATATTAAAATTAAATTCTACATTATATTAAAAGAGAATAAATAAATTATTTTCTTATTAGCTTGCCTAACTCCGATTGTTCCCGAAATCCCTACCTTTTAAACGAAACGAAAACGTAGTAGTGCCCTGTGCCCCACGCCACGCTAACGTGGCGCCGCCACTGTCTAACGCAATCAGCAACAATATCGCAACGGAGCAGAGGGGTACTATCGTCATTTAAAAATTAATTAAAAAACCCTAATTGGTGATCCCAAGGCCCAAGTCGTTGTCCGTATCTCGGTCTATAAATATCCAAGCTACCTTCATCTCGTTCCTTTTACTCCCAATCGCTCTATCTTCAACTGTGCGGTAAAGACTTTCATCGTCCGTTCATCGCTCAAAGGTGACGACGCGTCGCTTCATACACATTTCTCTTATTATTTGGCTTCCGGTGATTTGTTTTTTTCATCTAGTGTTGTTGTTAATCTGAAATCCTTCAATGTGTTGTACTCTTAATTTTCGTTTAATATCTGATCTTTTACGTATATGGTTGTTATCGTTTGTAATTATATTTTTCTTGCAAAGGCTAATAATTTCTGTAAATCTATGTAATGTTCGTGCTGTTCAATGTCGGTTAACATGAGTGTGTAAACCGTTTGATTTGATGAGGAAGATTCGTTCTTTTATTGCTCTGATAGAAAAACAGATTATTTTATGAATACCTGTGATCAGATGAAAAATATTGGTTTGGTTGTCATATATGCTTTATGTGATTTTGAATCATGATCTTTGAATAAATGTTATTTTTTTTTGTTTTTATAATCAAGATTTGTGCCACAACGTTCTTGTTGTGGATTGTTGGATTTATTGTGATGTCAATTGTTTAAAGCTGTTGTTTTTGGAGTTGTGGCTTATGTTTCTTTCTGTCTCTTTTTGTGCAGTTCTTGATTTCTGTGTGTGAGAATGGGTAAGGAGAAGATTCACATCAACATTGTGGTGATTGGTCATGTCGACTCCGGCAAGTCGACCACCACTGGCCATCTCATCTACAAGCTTGGAGGAATTGACAAGCGTGTGATTGAGAGGTTCGAGAAGGAAGCTGCTGAGATGAACAAGCGTTCATTCAAGTATGCCTGGGTCCTTGACAAGCTCAAGGCAGAGCGTGAGCGTGGAATCACCATTGACATTGCCCTCTGGAAATTCGAGACCACCAAGTACTACTGCACCGTGATTGATGCACCTGGTCACCGTGATTTCATTAAGAACATGATCACTGGAACCAGCCAGGCTGATTGTGCTGTCTTGATCATTGATTCCACCACTGGAGGTTTTGAGGCTGGTATCTCCAAGGATGGCCAGACCCGTGAGCATGCTCTCCTTGCTTTCACCCTTGGTGTTAAGCAGATGATCTGCTGTTGCAACAAGGTATTGTTCTTTTCATCAGCCGTTGTTTGTTGTTGTCTTCGATTATCTTCTTGTTGTTTCAATGTTTCTTGTTCTTATTTCCTTGTGGTGTGTGCGTTTTGCAGATGGATGCAACAACCCCCAAGTACTCTAAGGCCAGGTACGATGAAATCGTGAAGGAAGTTTCATCCTATTTGAAGAAGGTCGGTTACAACCCTGACAAGATCCCATTTGTTCCAATTTCTGGATTTGAGGGCGACAACATGATTGAGAGGTCTACCAACCTTGACTGGTACAAGGGACCCACTCTCCTTGAAGCTTTGGACCAGATCAACGAGCCCAAGAGGCCCTCTGACAAGCCACTCAGGTTACCCCTTCAGGATGTCTACAAGATTGGTGGTATTGGAACTGTTCCAGTGGGTCGTGTTGAAACTGGCATTCTCAAGCCCGGTATGGTTGTCACCTTTGCCCCCACTGGCCTGTCAACTGAAGTTAAGTCAGTGGAAATGCACCACGAGTCCCTCCCTGAGGCCCTTCCTGGTGATAATGTTGGTTTCAACGTGAAGAATGTTGCTGTCAAGGAGCTGAAGCGTGGCTATGTTGCTTCTAACTCCAAGGACGATCCTGCAAAGGAAGCTGCTAACTTCACCTCTCAGGTTATCATCATGAACCACCCTGGTCAGATTGGTAATGGGTATGCTCCAGTTCTTGACTGCCACACCTCACACATTGCCGTGAAATTTGCTGAGCTCTTGACCAAGATTGATAGGCGTTCTGGAAAAGAGCTCGAGAAGGAGCCAAAGTTTCTGAAGAATGGTGATGCTGGTATGGTGAAGATGATTCCCACCAAGCCAATGGTTGTTGAGACTTTCTCTGAGTATCCACCACTTGGAAGGTTTGCTGTGAGGGACATGCGCCAGACTGTGGCAGTTGGGGTCATCAAGAGCGTTGAGAAGAAGGAGGCAACACAGGCCAAGCAGACCAAGTCTGCCGCGAAGAAAGCTGGAAAGTGAACCGAGCTGGTTGATCCGCATGTTTCTGCGTTTGTTCTTGATCTTAGGAATAATTGCTTCGAGTGCTTTGTGTTCTGTTTGAATTTTGTTGGTTTATTGTCTCTTGTTTCGTGTCGTAGGTGGTTGTTGCTGTTATCGAGTAGCCATTCTCAGAATTGGGTGCTTGATAGACGGTGGCGATGTTAGGACAAGGTTTCTCATTTTCATTCTTCGTATTTTTTTTCATGAACTGTCCGAGCTCTGTGCTCTTCGAGGTGCTTCGAGTTTTCTCGAAGCGGCTCAGAAGTTTTGTCTTTCATTTTATAGATTGAAATTGGGGATAATTCGCTTAATTGATTTTTTTTTAAATCATTATTGCAATATTGCGTTTTATTTCGTTTATGCGTACTTGATTTGGTCAAAAGTGTTGCGTCTTGGTGGGGATTATTTCGATTGATTCCTTGAAAGGCTTATTAAAGCTTTGGAGAAAAGATTTTTGTACCTGTTTTTCCACACTTTAGTGACAGCCATAAAAGTAGAAGTAGACAAGAATAAGTAGAGGTAAAATATAAAATTACGTGCTTTTGTTTATTTCATAAAATTCAGAAATTATTGTATGCATGTAAAACGAACGGGAATTTCTGTGTTTGTTCGATTTCAGCTCAGTCAATGATGAATGAATATTTTGAAGGTAACAATTCTCAAGCTTTCGAGTGATCTATGAAATTTGCGGGCTCCGTCTTAGTGGGGGCATTAGTGCACACAATAAGTTACCCCGTAAGTTGCAAAGCCGCTGTGAGCATTGATCAGAATTGTTATTTTTACTCGTGGGCAATTCTGACTGTTTTCTCATTAATTTTTATATTCCCAAACGCAAGCCACTAAAAATTAAGAATGTTTGTCAATTGGAAGGAAAGAAAAAGAAAAAATGGGAAATAAAGTATGCTTGATACGTTCATCGTTTCCTTTTCATCTTCGTTCCCACTGACCTTTTTGGATACTCTTTAAATATATTGATGTTTATTGTTATTTGAAAATTCAAATACAGTAAGTGGAGCTGGCCTGCTCCTGGGAAGGACTCACCGTATGACTCAAATCTGAAGGGTAATACTTCTCAGAGCAGGACTGCAAGTAAAGGATCCATAGTTAAAAGAAGCGTGAGAGAGCCTTACAATGAGAAGCTACTAAAAATTTATATACACACACACACACATAGGTGGGTAGGTGAAGCACACAAGTAGTGTTCAGATCTAGGTGACCAAAAGGTAGAAGATAAGCAGCTTTTGCTACTAAACCCTGGTAACAGAAGGACTTATTATCATGACCTTTGACCTCCTCAAAATCTCTTGCAAAGTGGCCTCCCATCATTTCTTGATTTGCATGCTTGATACCCTCTCCCAAGAGTGATCCTTGTACTCTAATGGGCCTGCCTCCTACGGTTATGATACTTCCTACACCACCAACAGCAGATCAGTATCACTACTCACTAGATCAGAGACTAGAGTATGTTGAACAGTGGAAAGGGGTTTGGTTATTCATGAGAAAGAGCAAGGTGGTGAGTTTATCCCTGCAAGACATAGGGGAACACCATGGTTGGCACCAGTGCTTTAACATGGACTGCATATTCGTTTGGACTTGGTTCCTTTGTAACAGGTAAATCGCAGTAGACTTGTGGTTTGTGATTGTGAGCTTTTTAGGTAACGTCTCTCGTGTTCAATTATTCAATGTGAAATGCGTTGAGGTGTGAATTTGTCTGTATTATGATATGATGGCTAACACATCACAAGCTGATTACAATAATGTAAATCTGTAATTCAGGTCCTGTTTTTCCTTTGCCTTTTACTTTCTTGTCTTTTGTAATGGGTGTCTCTCTCATATTCTTTGATCTTTTCTCTGTCATCTAATCTGATAAAAATTAAATAAAACAAACTTTTATTGGTTTCTTTGCGAGTCATAGATGACAAAATGCCGTGAAAAATCAAAACCTTGGTAAAACTACACATCCTACTATTGGTAATAACGCTTTTCAGAAAACAATTCCCACTAAAGCATAAAAAACTAACATAAAGCAACAAGAGTTTTAGAAAATGTCTTCAAAATGTGTTAGCAGTTGTGGCCAATTCACTCAGCAGTTGGACACACCATTTAATACCTCTGTACCTTCTTTTGGTTAATTAACTGAAAGAATCTCTGTCAAATAGTGTATTGTGCAGGTGGCGAAATAGCATCCTAATTTAACAAAATCACATAACATCCCAAAGTTAGAAATGCAGAGGTGTGGACTAATGGCCCTGGATCTGGGTCTTACTAAATGTTACTGTTGAAGTCTATCTTCTGTTACGCACACACAATGGGCCAAGTTCAATAATTGTTTAGTTTTTTGTCATTAGTTCTATTATGAGATTGCTTTGACCACTTTGAAATCACAGAGTAGAGTGGTAAGGCGAAATTGGACTAGTTTGGTATTTCTTATATCCTAATCACATGTCTGCAGCATCTGAACATTGAATTGCTTGGGTTGGAACTAGCAGCCAAACCACTTATAATTTCAACGTTTTTAATTATTATTAAACACGGTAGCAGTCACAGACATATTCTAAAGCAGTATATAAAGATTTCTTGCTGAGCAAATCAATTATGGTTCCATTTATTGCTGAGTTTAACAGGGATTTAATAAGGAGCTAGACCACCGAACAGGATTTTAGTGCCCTTAGTTGAATAAGGAGAAAAGAAATTGACCTTAGTTGAATAAATAGGCCCCGTTTAAGGGGAAAAGAAAAAGGAAAAAAGGAAGAAGAAGAAATCTTATATACTTACCTAACGAGCTGCTTGGAAACAACAAAAAAGTAAGGAAGTCCAAAAATGGAAGTGCAATGTACGTGGTCAGGATAAACAAACCGGATACATTGCCTCTAGGAAATATTATAAACGTGTTCATTTTTCCTTTCCCAATTTCAGTCCTCTCAACCTCATCATCATCATAAACAGAAACCAGAATAAAATCATGTGATCCCTCTAAACCCGGCTAGCTCAAAATAAAGGACTAGGTATCCAGCCATATAGACATTCATCAACAGAGAGTAATATGATTTATGTTTACGTACATGTTATGGACATTAAAAGTGACTGCAGAAGAGTTTTATTATTTGTAAGCAAGATACATGAATGTAATGCGACTCGTCATATCTATTATTAAATAAAATTTGTAAAAATGACATTTTCTATCTAAAAGGAGAGAAGACACGAAATTACCATCTCACTTACCATCCCCCAAATGCTTTGAACCGTTCTCTTAGATATCTGATTAATATTCATAATCTTAATTATGCATACGCAACATTAAAGTGGCCCTGGCAAGGCAACAGCCGGCAGCATTTAGTGGACAGACAAGTGGCAGCAGCCTTAGCTGGTGACGTTAGAGCTATGACGTCATCAAAATTTGGAACTTGTTTAATGCTTAAAGGTCATTGGAATTCGGACCACATAATTAAGAAAAACACATGTAGACAAGATAATGCAGCACCAAGTAACTATTCAAAAAGTGCTATGTCTTCAAATGTAGATAAACAAAATTAAAATTGTAAAAGAAATTGTGGTCTATATATTGAGGGGCTTGGCCTCATGGCCTAGAGTGCAAGAAACAGCGGTGGTGAAGACCGAAGAGGGAGTTTATATATGGCATTGAAAGGTTTGCTACGCAGGAGAGATGGCGCTGTCAATTGCATCTATCCTAGCATCCATGGAACATATAGGATGGATCAGGTCTGCCAGCGCCATTTCTCCCGCATAGTAGACCTTGCATATGCAAAAATGGGAACTCATTACTTTTGAAATGGCTGAGAAATTGGAGGCCAAGGTAGGTGCTCTTTTCAGCTTTGTGATTTCCCTTGTTAAATTTACAACTCCATCATGGCACTTGTTTTGCAGACATTATATTATGTATTCATCCCTGGAACAGCATGTATGTAATATGTGCCTCCAAAATGGTATGCATGTAAGTGTAAGGATTATACCATATGGTTTCTGAATCGAAGTGCCCAACTCAAGTTGGATTTTTCATTTTTCTGTCAGGGCTTCCACTATTTTCAACCACATGATTATTTTGCCTTTTCTGGTATTCTAGAAAGCACTATAGAGTCAATCTATTTTCAGTTTTCAGTTTGAATTGATCTGGCTAACAAATTTCTTCAGTATTTTAATTTGATAGGGTTGTACAATCTATTGATTTCTTAAGTTCAAGGGTCCTCGTTCCTTCTTCTGTACTGTTAAGATCCCAAGCTGATGAATCAACGTTTTGCATCCAAAATCATCCTAATCCTGCAGAACACAGGGTCCAATTTACTTGGAAATATAGCAGAAAACTAAGAAGATTTTCAGAGTTGCAGAAAAGTGAAGAACAAAGAGACAAATAAATCAATCAAAAAAGTGAGACTTACTGTGTAACATAAAAGAGAATGACAAACTCAAGTTGCTGTTTTTGACTTTGTGTTGCACTTAATTGATGCCTTTATGTGTCACACAAATCCGACAACTTTTACCATAATACATGTCCTCTCTACCTCTATGAGTGCAGATTTCTTTAGCTTCTCATGTGAAGTGCCACCAATTTCCAAGTATTGGATAAATTTCACTCCAAGAAAATTTAACCAAACAAAGCAAAGCTAAGCTAAGCTCCCCTCTGCACACATATATTAGCTAGACCAAGTTAAGATGTGTTTGTGAATGTAAGAGATCAATCTTTTTTTGCACCATATGTGGATCTGGTGGAGCAGTTTGTTTCTGTGCAGAGATCTAGAGGTGAACTTCTTGATGGTGGCCTCTGAGTCACAGGTATAACTTTCCCTTATCAAGAATGAATTTTCCTCAAAATCACTCTCTCATTTTATTCTTGATATTTGGTGCATGTGTTTCCTAAATATTATGATGTGTGGTGTGTGGATGACGGTAACCTTTGATATTTAAATCATAAACATCAAAATGTTTATTGTTGGAACACCACCCAAGAATTAATTTACCAGAAAATTTCAGAAAATAGTTCCATAATGTATCAATGTATATCAACGCCAATAAGCTAATTAAGAGGACAAGAGGGCCATCGTCAATAACACCAGTGGAAGGATTCCACAAATTCCCACTATGGAAGCAGCTTGAAAAATCACATCTGAGAAGGACAAATAATTGGACTTTTCAATAGGCAACGTTGTCAGAAACACAAATGCTCGGACTTTGATGGATAACTGTACCCAAAATAGCGTACGTAGGGTAGGGACGTTATTCTAACGCTTACTTTTATACATAATTATAAAACAGCTTTACTTTCGTCATGCATAAAAAAGTATTTAAAATTCTTCTTTTCAGACTTTTTTCTCTCTATTTCTCACCTTCCACTCAGTTGGCACCGGTGCCACCATATATTCTAATTCTCTATAGAATATAAACACAAAAAAATGGTCACTAAAAAAAAGAGGTATCGAGTATCGAGACCATACATGGGGTGACTATACAGATGCAATAGATAATTGGTTAGGGACCACTTGACTGGAAAGTTTAACCTGTTAATTTGATAGCTTGCCTTTTCATCCATCGTGCAAGAGAAGATAGGTTTTATGGTGGGCTTTATATATTTAGGTTCATCATATTATATATTTATTGATTATTAGATTAAATTATTTAATAAAAATTTTATTTATTTAATAATTAATAATTAAAGACTTATGATAAATTTAAATATATGAGATTTATTTTATAATTTGCCTGCAAAGAGAATAGTAGATTTTGTCGTGAATGCTATAAATGTTTTTCATGCTAGCTAGTTAGCACGTTGAAGAAGTTACTGCCCAAAAAACAAAAAAATTGAAGAAAGTCAGCGCACATGTGAATAGATTTTTCAATCATTGCTGCACCAAACGCATTATTGGTACCACCCTTCCTCTGCAATCATTTGTAGGAAAAGCCCTGTATATATAGAAAACTTGCGTTATGAACACAAGAAAATTATAAGGTGCATCTCTTTTTTTAAATTCATCATAATTATTATTTTTATTAAATAGTTTAATTTGATAGCTAATAATAGAAAATTTATGATGGATCAAAAAATAAGAGGTCTATCATAAAATTCACATTGTATTTTTCCTCATATTTTTTACTTTATAGTACATTTACTTTGTGATAGGTTTACAATGGACCTCTTATTTTTGGATGGCCTTACATTATTAACCATTAGATCAAATCATCCAACAAAAATAATAATAATTTAATTATTAATAATAAGGGGTTCATGATAAATCTGAAAAATTGAGGTCAATCTTATAATATCTTTAGAACCCACCATATTACAGACCTATGGTCCTTTCTTTTTATCAATCTAAATCTTATAAACCATTTTCATTCCCTCTTATGATGTATATACTTTATACATTTTCATGCATTTTTTTCAACACTTCTTCTCACATATATGTCACTTAATCTTTTCTGTATACTTTTTTCACATCTTCAAATGGTCGCAAGTGGACTTGTATGTGTGTCACTTAGAGCCTATTTAATTTGAGTTTCCAGCTTTTAGTTTTCTAGTTTTTCAAAATTTTGAGAAGGAAAAACTGAAAAATTTAGGGTTTGTTTGCTTTGTTGGAAATAGTTTTCATTTTTCAGTTTCTAATATTCAGTTTTCAGCTTTTGTGAAGGAAAAACTGAAAAAACTGAAAACTGAAATTTGTAGTTTTCAATTTTTTCTTCACAAAAACTGAAAACTGATTCTAACTAGAAACTGAAATTTGTAGTTTTTAAAATTTTTAGTTTTTCATTCACAAATTATGAAAAACTGAAAAACTGAAAATGAAAACTGAATATTGAAAATTCAAATCAAACACGCTATCCTTTATATTCTTCGTTTTCTTCCCATCCTTAGTTGGGCCGCCAGAGGACTTCTCTATAGGATTGTTTCCATGATTTGATTTTCCAGTGTGTCCAAGAAGGACGAAAATCATTTGTCCACAAACTATGCAGTTTCGGCCATGATTCTTGTCCATGTTAAGAAAAGGTGTAATGTCATTTGTTGATAATTTTGCAGTGTAAAGTAGGCAGAATTTGTAAAAAGAAAGGAAAGAAAGCGACTTCAGCTTTTCCAAAGAGAAACTAGTTGATTTTATTCACTATTCAGGCCAGCTCGTGAACAACCATCTCAACAAAAAATTGAAAACAAAAACAGAAAAAAAAAAGGAACAAGAATAACAACCGACAAAAAAAAAAAAAAGAAAAAGCAAATCCGCTGATGTTGTAACCATCAAGCTCCTCGTTCAGCCTCAAAATGTTCCGACCTTATTCTCTCTACACCTAATGTTCCTCTAATGAGTAATAGTCTAAATCAAAACCCCATAATCATGCCATTCCTTGTAAGCTTTGGAATAGCACTCTTACTCTCCACCACATCCTCCTTCTTGTAGTATTCTCCTGCATGTGCAGACCATGGGGTTGGCAGTATCACTGACTCATGCTGTGCATGAACGATGCGCTTCATGGTGTCCTCGCTCACCCCAAAAGCAGCAGCAAGCTCAGGCCCCATCATGGTCTTCATTAGTGACGTGGCACCCACCAGGAACTGTGGACTGTTCTTCCTAGCAGAGGTTGTGAAACCAAAGAACTCTAAGGACTCGTTCCCTGATGCTATTTGGCATATTGGGAAGTACCTTGGCACAAAGAAAACGTCCCCTTCCTTTATGTGTGTGTCCATTGCATTGCTTCCGTTTGGAAACACAATTTGGATTCTACCACTTCCATTCAACACTATGCCATACTCTGTTGCCCTTGGATTCAAGTGAGGTGTCATCATGGCTCCCTACAGTGTAAACAGAAAAATGTCACTTTGCATCAAGTTCATACTTCATTAGCCAAATATGCATACGTATATTTCAGTTAGCTCATTTCGTATAAGATTGTCTTTTTGCACATAAAATGTATAGACTAATGTGAATGTGAATGATTATGGAAGTACTTGATAGATATTCCCTCTGTCTCCACTTAACTGTGTCCATCCGGACAAACTGATACATCAAAAAGTTAATGCATCAGACTATAATGGACAATTTAATTGACTTTTTGACGTTCCCACTTGTTCAAATGGAGAAAAAGTATATTGTAAAGAAACATTATTTAAACAACCAGACATTTTGGTATATTAGTTAGAGACAGATACAAAGATCGGAAATGTTGAAAGAGAAAGAGTGGCGGCAGCTTTGTATATTTATTTCTCTAAATATGTCTAACTATTATGTCAAATAACGCCTCTAAATATGCATAACTGCTTTTGATATGGAATTTTAATACATGAATAACATAACTATATTTTATATTCAAAACATCTTATGCAAGAAAATTTTAGAAGTGATCATTTTCTTATGAAAATAAGCAGTTTGTGTGCATACCGCTGAGAGATTGACGTGGTAAATGCCAACGCCAGATGCTCTGAGTGGATGATAATGAGAGCCGTCCAATGTCACGCTCCAACCATGATTGTTGATGAAATCTGGTTTTCTGTCATAAAGGTTGTAAGAGTGAGGGGATTTATGATGGGTAACCTTGTCCCATGCCTTCTTGTTCTTCTCATTACAAAGTACAGAGTCCAAGAGCTTCCTCCATGACCATCTTCTTTGCTTCTCTTCTTCTTCATCATCATCATCATCATCATCATCATCATCGTCGTCGTCGTCGTCGTCGTCATCAAATTCCCCTTGGTCTAGCACCATTTTCTTCATGTGTTGCAGCTTGTCCTCATCCTTCAGGTGAAGGAATTTGGTCCATAGACTTGGGCCATGTGAATCATCCACATGCACAATTGGGCCCTCATGTTGCCTAGTGAAGATTTTTTTCAGTTCTGCTCCTGATGCCTGTGTCAGTTATAAAAATATATACATTTGTTAGTATTATGTGTCTATGCTGGTGGCTTGGCTTTTCATGTTAATGTATAATGAAGTTGTTCTTAGCTTACATTAAAGGCAGATTCAAGGATTTCAGGCTCAAAGCCAGAAAGTACTGAAGCTGGATTGGCTCCTCCTCCAATATAGAAGGACTGCAACAAACATTGAACAATGTCATACCTTAGTATAATATAACAATTGGATGTGTCTAACAAGATTAATCATAGTATAGTATGATTTCGAAAGGATAAAATCCTTTAGTAGCATACTATATAAAGTCATTATAGATGCATGCATACCTGGAATGTACCTATTCCCATGCTCTCAGAGGGGTCAATGCTGCAGATAATGTGAAGTTTATGGCCCATATTCACCAAATAGAATGCTGAACCAGCTGGGATTCTATACACATCCCCCATCTTCAATCGTCTTTCAGCGAGTTTGCCTTTATACATCAATCCCACCTTTGCTTCCCCTGAAACCAATTTCCAACTTCACTGCCAAATTCCAAAATTTCCATTTTCCAATGTATAGGTTGAAGTTTTACCTCTCGGTGTCTCACAGGTTTTATTCAAGGTCATGCATTTTGTTATTAGGTCCTTATATGGATATAAATCTAGCAACTCCTAATTAGGTAAATTTACATTAAAATTAGACCCAACACGTTATTCAAGATACACTTCCTAGTATTTATGCCCGACAACTTTATTATACAAAAATAATATTCGTTGTACACCAATTTTTAGACACTATTATATCCTTTATCATATCTCATTTTGATATGTTGGGACTATAGAGACAATATGGAATTGGTATATTGCATTACGTTGAATATAGGTAATTACAGTGTATAAATATAAACTACAATCACAAACAGTTATGGCTATATGAACAGAAAATATACAAAAGGGGGAAACAATTAACATGAGATATTTGGAATTGATGGGTGGAAGGAGGAAGTGACGCTGTCAGGAGTTAAGGTGTGCAGCATGATCTGCGGAGGTGATGAGGGTGCCAACAGAGAAACAAGGACACCCTTATTATAATAAAGCGTTAGTAACACTTTTTTGTTTTCCCTTTTTATATTCTTTCATTCTACAAATTACATCACGTATATGTCTTCTTTCAAATCAATTTTCCTTGAGGATGTGTGTGATTTGCCATGCACAAAGTCAGAAATGTGACAAAAGAAAGAAGGAAAAGTTGAGATAGGGAGATAAGTGTCTGATACCTCGACGCAAGAACATGATCAAGCTGGAGTCTAGGTACTGAGGAATGAAGAGGGACCTTGGTTCCATAGTGATGAAGCCAATGTGCAAGCGCCTCTCCATAATCTTACCACCGTAGCTCTCAAGAACTCTCATCTCCCCTGCATCAGTCTTCACCACACGCTTGGAATTCGTAATCATGAACATCTTGTCCGACTTTGTAGGCTCCTCTTTTCTCTCGTACTTCTCATCATTCCTCCATAACCCCATTGTCACAGCCACGCCATGACAAAGAACAAGGAACAATACCAAAAGTGTGGTTCTGTTTCCCATAGTTTGTTATCACTCTTAGCTCCTGTGATGAGGACCAAAGGGTGTCTGTCTATTTAACATGGAGAGGCAGAGAATTAAGGGAGATACGTGTCAACCATGTAGAATTTTGGGGAGTTTGATGGTTATGTATAGTAAGTATATCAGACAGTTTTGAGTTCCGAGGAGAAACATTCGATCAAAGACAGACAGAGTCTTACGCTTGAAAGTTTCTACTAGTAACATCATTATCGCTTTGTATGACTTATCCTCCTTTGCAAATGAAAGTTTCTAATGTGCCATGTAGAGGATGACAAAAATTTATTTATTTTTATTGATATAACTCTGTACATATTAAATGTTAATTTACATGCTTAAGGTAAGAAATTTGTTGCTGAGAGTTTTTCATGGAAAATGAGTAACAAATTGCTTGGTTTCGTTTTTCTAAATTCATTTTGAACAATACATAACCGTTTAGGCAAATCGAACAAAAAGTCTAGAAGAATTTTTCACTTGTAACCACCAGGTGAATAGGAAACAACTCTCTAAATTGTCCGGGGGGCATTATCATCAAAATGCTGTCTTAATTGTCCAAATGACATATTTAGAAGACTTTATGGCTTGTCTAACTTTTCGCTTCTGTAACCCTCTATACTAGTCCTTACAAAATGCGGGATGATTGGTAAAGAGGGGTATGTTCAAAGCTTAGTTTCAAGTACTACAATATCAATAAGGCTTGTTATTCTATCATAAGTCAAAGGATCGATTAACCAATCTTCACATTTAGCCAACCGAACTCCCGAAACTTTGTCTAGAACACAATTAAAATCCAATTCAACAAGTCATAAAGAATGTGTGCTCAATTTCTTCATTGTTCCAAAGTTGGTGTCCCTTATCCGTATTAATCCTTGCTCTCTTTGGGTAAGATCCTTATTATAACTTGAGGGCCGGGTAGCATAGTTTCCGTTTTGGGTAGCTTAGTGGTAGAAGCCATGGACTAATAACCAATGTTCTGAAAATCAGATCGGACCGGTTGAATCGGGAACTTACCATCCTATCCGAGTTATAGGGGAGAACTACCGTGGAAAGAACTGCTGAAGAATCGCTCAGAACTGGCCAGGAGCTGGCAAACTGGGCAAAATGGCAAGAAAACATCGTTGATTTTGCTTGTTTCCTTTTCTGATATGAGAAATTGCCAAACTTGGCACCAAAGTACCAAACCAGCAAACCCGGTTTTCCTTTTCCCTTGTTCGAAGACCGAAGCCATGAGAAGCAAAGCGTCCACCGCCGCCACTGATCGCGTTCGCCACGAGTTGCGTCCCCACCATGCTGTCTGCCTCACCGTCGTCGGCAACTGCTCTGCCTACGTCTTGGTCAGCATATGCTCTGCTTCCTTTTAAATATGCTTATGCCCTCTATCTGAGTCTTCTTCTGCTGTCCGTGAGTTGTATTGTCGGCCCTTCGATTTGGAATTGCTCTGCCTCGCTTGCATCTTGGTCTGGATCTGCTTCCTCCTTTGTCCACCTATATTTCGTCTGCTTCTGCGTCTCCTTCATCTACATCTTTTAGTTTTTTTTTCAAAATTTATTTTTATTTTATTTTTTCAGTTACGTGTGTATATGAAAGGGAATATTGTAAAATAGGAAAAGAAAAAAAAAGCAAAAAAGCAAGGGGAAAAATAGAAAGGAAGATTTGTTTGTTGGATTTGTATTGGACTATTTATTTTAACTTGGTTTGTTTGTTGGATTATTGATATAAAAGGGATGAATTATGTTATGTGTTGATGTATAATTTAATTTTTAATTATTCTATAACATATATTTCATTTTATATTTTTATATATTTATATAAATATAGATTTTATTATATTCTGGTTCAACCTCCAATTGAATCATTGAACCTCTAACTTTTACCCGGACCGGTTTGATTTCCGGTCCGGTGCTTTGAACCTTGCTAATTACTCATGGATGCTTATGCCAATCGAAATCCAATGCTTGTTTGCCGTGGTGTTTTTGTCTTTTAGTCAAATTCTATTGGGTCAAAGTATATGTACACTTCAATAAGGCCGTTTTCTATTACGTAATGCTGGTCTATAAAACAAGTTTGGAATCAAGCACGTTCGTAGTCAGAAAGTGGGTTTTAAAGACTTAACTCTATCGTTGTTGGCCCAAATGTTTGTAGTCAGAAAGCTGGGAATAAATCACGTTTGTAGTCAGAAAGTGGACTTTAAAGACTTAACTGTATCATTGTTAGCCAAATATTGGTGTAGATTTAACTTCAAAGGCCTTCGTTGCATGATAAAAAAAAAGGCGTTCGTTTATGGAAAATCTAATTTGTGATTCGTATTAAAGTCTGGGTGTGGCTGGATTAATGTAAGCCTCTTTACTACAGCCCCAAAATATTTATTCCAACAAGGACATCTTTGGTCTTAGGATGAGTTATATTATCTTTAGTTTGTCACCCAAAGTCTGAGCATGAATCCACCCTAAAGTCATGTTTGATAGAATGGCAAAAATAAGTATACATTTTTTTATAATTGAGTTTTATATATAATTTTACATATGAAACTCAATCATGAAAAATTCGTCCTTATTTTCACCCTCAAATCAAACTACCCCAAATATTTGTCTCAAGGAAATTTGAGACAAATTAAATTAATATATTTATTTATTTTTTTCATTGTTATTTGCTCTTTTATATACACAAATGTAAGTTGTTTTATAAGTGTTTTTTCGAGTCTGATTTTTTCTCTGCCTTTAATTGGAGCACTGACCCCTCACCCTAAATTTTTCCTCACAAAAGAAATTCCAAGTCTCTCATGTTAAGATAGCACTATTAAAATGATAATTTCTAAATTAGTTTGAGTTCTTCAACAATAAAAATAGCTATGTCCTAAGTTAACAGTTATTGTAAACAGTTAAAAAAAAACCGAAGGTCAATTAATTCTGCCAATTAAACTTTCTTAAAAAGAGTGCTAGGTTAAAAGGTAAAAAATGGATGAAGAAATCTCATTAGTGAATTTTGTGTACAAAATTAGGCATAATGCTCACTTATGAATTTTTTTTCCTCCAAATTGCACACAGTTAGCAAGTAAAATTTTTGTCGGGGGGAGGGGGGTATACATATCCAAATAAATTTTACTCTTATTTTTATCATTCAACCCAATGCAGTCTAATTAAGTATTTTGATTTTGCCTACAATAATCTTAATTCCAATAGAATCCGGCAGTAAACTCCAAACAATCAGTTTTCCAAGTATAAAAACTGTTGTTATTCCTATAGATCTGTTAACTTTTTCCCAAACGAATGGCGATGTATTAATCTCACAAGAAATAAAGGAAGCAAGCGGACGAAGCAAGACAATGACTAATGAGTAATGACACGATAACTCGATATGATAAAAAGTAAGATTGGAAAAAAATAAATATAGAAAATTTCTCGAACACGGAAGAATTTAGGCTGTGTTTATTTTCTATCTAAGAACAGAAATAGAAGGATAATTTGTCTTTGTATCATGTTTGGTGGTGGAGTCAGATATGGGAGACAGAAAATTTTTCTATATTTCTATTCCTCCAAAAAGTGGGGACATAACACGGAGACAGAAACCTCTAATGGTGGTCAAGTTGTCGGTCAACAGCCTTCGACGATGGTCAATGGTGGTCAATGGAGATAGTTATCATATTTTATACTCCACAGCTAAACATGATATAGAGACAAGATTTTTTTGTCTCCGTTTATACTGTCTCTATATTTTCTGTCCCAAACAATAAACAAACGCTACCTTAACGTTCTTCTATCTCTGATGAAGCGTTAGGCACAATTCTCATTTATGAATTTTTTTTTCCTCCAAATAAATACGTAGTTAGCAAGTAAACTTTCTTTTTTTGGGGGAGGGGGGAGGGAGTATACATATCCAAATAATTTTTTAACACATATTCAAATAATTTTTTACTCTTATTTTTATCCTTTAACCAAATGCAATCTAATTAAGTATTTTGATTTTGCCTACAATAATCATAACTCCAATAGAATCCGGCAGTAAACTCTAAAGAATCAGTTTTCCAATTACAAAAACTGTTGTTATTCCTATAGATCTGTTAACTTCCTCCCAAACGAATGGCGATGTACCAATCTCACAAGAAATAAAGGAAGCAAGCCGACGAAGCAAGACAATGACTAATGAGCAATGACACGTTAATTCGACATGATAAAAAGTACGATTGGAAAAAATATATATATATAGAAAATTTCAAGAACAGGGGAGAATTTAACGTTCTTCCAACTTAGATGAAAGCGCCAGATCAATGTTGAGCAAACTCAAGTGGGGGAAAGAATGCTAGTGCCAGCTCTATGGTTAGAAGTAATCGAGCAATTGGACTATTCATAAACTTGGTTAGCACTTAAGCAGGACCAATGGACACCTATGACAAAATGACAAAGCCAACGCGCTGGTGTGACCAATTATTAAGTCTTGGTCGTGTTAAATTGGACATAAATCAAACCCCTTTGTTGGGTTTTTTTTTTTTTTTAGAAAATGACTCGAAAAAATTAATTTGATGAGACAAGGAATTCTAGAAGTTAAAAAATAAAATTTAAGAGACATTTGATAATATATTTTAAAATAAATTATTTTAATATAAAAATAATATCTTATTGTGTGAAACAAATTAATTAAAATGCACTAATTTTGTTAAAAAATATATATAACTAATAAAAAAAACTATGTAACTATATACAGATCAGATCCAATTGGTCCGAAACATAATTTGAACTCAATTGAAAAATGTACCAAATAAAAATTTCAAAACTCAAAACCTATTCAATAATGTTCCGGCTAAGCCAAGTTAACTGGGTCTGGGCCTAAACATACACCCGTATGTAGGTGTACAACGAGCACAATATCGTCAAAGATTTCTAACCGTAATCGTACTTTTGAGCACCAAAAAAAAGAAAGAAAGAAAAACTTAATCATACTAATTCAACTTAAAGGAAAAAAAGGATTTTTCAAGCTTGCAATTTTGCATTGACTGTTGACTGATGCTGCATTAATGCCTTGGTTTCCCTCGGGACAATTGTAGATGAGCAAAAATGGTCATTGTCCTGCTCGCGCACATTGGCTGCTAGAGGTGGATATGACTCCTCGTGGTCATGAGAAAATTTTGTGTGTTTTCTGTAATAGATTTAATGCGTATTTTGAAAATATCTATATAAATTTTCATTTATCATGTTCAAAATTATTAGCATATAAAAAAAAATTAAAATTAGTGCTTATGGATATTTCTAAAGCACATATTAAATATGTTTCACAATCATGTAAATATTTCTCCATAATAATTGGGGGAAACTTGGTCAAAGGGTATATTAATGATCTCTTAATTGCATATTTATTGGATATTTGTTTTGTGGCATGCACAAATTGACTACACTACTCTTCATCTGTTCATCGGTAATAATAATAAAAGTACAAAGGTGGGATAGATTATCGTATTGGTCCTAGTACATCCTTATAATTTTATAGATTTTATCAATATATCTAGTTACTGATTTAAATTGGAGGGTGATTATGTGAAAAAATGGAGAGACATGATTTAAGGGTTTTAATTTGAATGACGAGGAAGAGACAAGGTATCGCTCCAGAGTCATTATATTCTATCTTTTCCTTTTAAATCACTCTTAAATAAGATTTATTAAAAGGTGATTACTCAGGTGTCTTATTTAGTCAATGTCTATTGTGTCCATTGCTCATTTGTGCAATAACAACATGACATCTGTCATACAAAAAAGAAAGCAAATGAGCAGAGCCAACACCCTTTCCCCCACCCTCCTAACTCTAGCCCTCAATATCCATCTCAACACATCATCCTCAATGCCGTGAACACTACCTCCTCCTTCAGAATCAACACAGAGAAACCCTCAAACTCACTGTCCTACAAGTGTCACCTATACTATGACTTTGCAGACAGATCCTCAAAGAAAATCGGTATGCAACCAGTAAGAATCCTGTCAAACGTCGACCTCTGAGAAGGTGTATCCCCCAGAGGTTGCTCGCAAAAACTTGCCTGCACCTTAATTAAGTGAGTAAGATGTTTGGTGTAATATTTGGTACAAAAAAGCAGAGAAGAAAAAAAAAATCCCCCACCAACACAAATAACACAAATAACAACCCCACAAAACCACCATCCATTCCCCATAGTTTTCATTCAACAAACTCAAATCGCTAAGCAGGGAGATACAAATTGGATACTCCAAATTCTTTAAAAAAAAATATTGTAGGTAACTGAATTTGGACTGTCCGAATTCTTGAAAAAAAAAAGGAAAATAAGAATAAGAAAATACTTTCAACACCTGCAACGCCAGGTACTCATGGAGGGTTTAGGACTGTAGGGAATGGTGTTGTTGGTGGAACTAGAAATAATAAGAACAAGTGCCTCCTCAAGAACTGCAAGTGTTTCAGCGCCCAAGAATGGACCTTAGAAGATAGAGCCTTGCCCAATGTCTCTTGCTCATATATATATATAATTTGAGTATCCAATATTTTTTTTTAAAAAAAGATAAATAAAAATCAAGAACTACAAATCAAAGCAAAGCCCCTAGACATGGAAGTTTTAAGAATGAAAGGAAATCTACAATTTGAGAAGGGGATAGGAGGTGCGGTTTCGAGGATGCTGGACTGCTAGGACTCGAGCATGATGAATTGTTGCTCGTCGTCCATGGCGACATGAGAGGGATGAGGAGGACAAGCAAGGTGGTTTCGGCGATCCAGCAGCCTTGACGGTGCTGCAAACCTAAGACTCACGAAAGAGAGAGGACATGATATCCTTGCTCATTTGCTTTCCTTTTTGTGTGATAGATATTATATTGTTATTGCACAAACAATATTTTTTTTAAAAAAAGATAAATAAAAATCAAGAACTACAAATCAAAGCAAAGCCCCTAGACATGGAAGTTTTAAGAATGAAAGGAAATCTACAATTTGAGAAGGGGATAGGAGGTGGGGTTTCGAGGATGTTGGACTGCTAGGACTCGAGCATGATGAATTGTTGCTCGTCGTCCATGGCGACATGAGAGGGATGAGGAGGACAAGCAAGGTGGTTTCGGCGATCCAGCAGCCTTGACGGTGCTGCGAACCTAAGACTCACGAAAGAGAGAGGACATGATATCCTTGCTCATTTGCTTTCCTTTTTGTGTGATAGATATTATATTGTTATTGCACAAACAAGCAGTGGATACAATAGGCATTGACTGAGGAAGACACCTGAGTAATCATTACCTTATTAAAATTTAGCCTTCTTGTCCCATTCCACCTCTTCTCATATCATCCTCCCAAGTGTATTTTGGGCTAAAAATTTGGGTGAAAATCTTGTCAAAAACTTATAAATAAAATTATACAGGAAGCTTGTATATCTAATTTCCCCCATATTTCGTTCCAACCAAACATTAACCCTTGCTCTCAAAAGTACTAGATGTAGGGTTTAATGATGTTAAACTTGATTGAAACACTTTATCCCTAAAATGCCTTCAGCTCTTCTATGAATTCGAATTTGAAATTGTACTTTAATGTGAAAAAGCATTTCTCATCTTGAAAGATTATGGTAGTTGACGATGAATGACCCCGAACGTAACTTGGAAGGGGTACGTGCATACATACTAATACATATAGCGCATGACTAGTGATCGTGAGTCATTAGTCAACAACATGATTTATAGCGGGGTCTGGGATGTGTTTCACCTTATAGAATCGTTAGCAATACATGCATATGAAAAAGGATATATCAAAAGACTGCGCACATTATTAGTAAATGCAAAGAATTTGGTAGTATGTAGTATATATATAAATTTGCCGCCAAAATTAAAGGCTTTGGACAAACGCAGGAAGAAGTTGGATGAAAAAAAGCTAGCTAGCTACCAAAGCGAAAGGAGCCAAAGTAAGAAATTTATTAGTGGACGGAAAGGGTTCCTGTTTGATGGTTTAATTTGTCCACATTGAAGCGAGTAAGTAAATGGCATTAATTACGATGAGATTGCATTTCCTTAAGAAAATTTCAGAAACGGCATCTTCGTTCCCACTTCCACCACAAACTCTTACTGTGTATGAACACCATAAAGATCGCATTAGATCTTTTGAAGTATAATAATATTATTCATATATTTAAAATTAAATATCTCATCAAAGACATTTTAAAGTGATGAGATAGACACAAACTTTCAATTTTTTTTTTCAGGTCAACATTAGTACCATGCAACTAGAGTTTTGTGTTTAGCTTTCTTTAAAACATTCTTGAGATGCTTGCTTTTTAGAGTGTGTTTGATTGAGGATAAAATATTTTTAAAAAATTTTTTAGATAAAAATTTTGTGTACGTGGGTATCCCATTTTTTTTTTTTCCTCCCAACCTTAGCTTAATCAAACTCACAATATACAAATATTATATCTCTTTGACGTAATGCAGAAAGATATCGATTTTGATTTATTTTAATTTATCGATCGTCGTTCGTGTATGAACGAAGTAATTCTACTTTCGTCGTCTAGCTGGTTTCAATATATACATAGATATAAGTATTCAGACAAGGCTCAACCTACTGCCACTAATGATGGGGATTGATCCAAACAACCACACTACTTGGCCCTTGCTCAACGCTTTCCCATTATTCAACTTTCCGAAATATATTTTGGGAAGATATATATGCTAGCCATAACGATACTTTCCCCTGTACTACCCTTTTAAAAATTAAATAAAAGTTCAAATTTTTGTGTGGTAGTTATTGCTTAGCTTATGAAGCTCCATCTTACATTTATTACTATACTAGTCGGAAATCCATGATATGTATGGGTGATATAGGTTAAAATCACTTACAGAATGCTAATCAATCCTTTTAAGAGTACTAAGTACAGCATTAGGAAAGACGATGGCATGAATATCATACAAATTTGTTGTGTTAACGCAAACTACGGAAACACTGCCCTAGTCATTGTCTGACATGGCAAAGAAGGCAGAGATCTGTATATCCACTACAACTCTTTTATGCCAAAGAGGATAAGGTAAAGAAGAGAAATAAAAAAAAAATTTGTTCTTACATTTTATTTTATTTTTTTGTATCTTTTGTAATGAACATAATAATTTGGTTTAGAAATATGTAATTCATAGCAACGATTATAGTCCCACCTTAAAATGTGAAAGAACCAAGATGACCTCCTTTCTACATGAAAAAACACAATGAATAAACATCACATTAAAAAGTATGACCACTTCAGAATTACATATATTTGAAATTACACCTCAATTTAGTAGTTAAGCAGGAAAATTATTTAAACCATAATTTCTAAGCAAACTATAGCAACATGGTGAGGGTAAGATATATTGCAAAGCACTATTTGGACAAACATGTTGTAATCCATACTAAAGACTCATCAACTCATGAACAAACATCCGGCAAGCTAACACTAAAAGAGCTAGTAATTTAAGAAATCGTCTCAACATTCGTCAACCAATCACACCAGAAAAACACATAATAAGAACGCTACGAATTCAAAAGATCATTCCATATACAAAGTCACACTTCAAAACAGCAATTGGCACACCACTTAATCCACAAAAATTGCACGTCAAATAGAAAAACACACAAGAAAAACGGATGCAAAGGTTTTTGAAATGTCTTCCCACACAAACTGAATTGACATTATCCTGCCAAAATAAGAAACAGCACAAAACTTTATTCCATTACACTAAATTGTTGCTCCGTAAGGTGACTTTCTAAAACTCCAAGACACTAAGGTTAATTCCAATACCCTGAAGACAATATCATCCACAAAGTGATCACTTAATCACATCTTCCTTCATACCATATTTTTTTGCTATATAGACAAAAGTATAGAGCAATTCAGATTTATTCACAACTTCAACATAACCTTTAATAGCATACAAAACTAACAACAACATCTAAACATAATTAGTATCCAGCTACATATATTCGAATTCACAGCATCAATGTTGCAACAGATACACAGAAAAATCATGTTAACAGAAAAAATGCAACAAATATCACACACGTGACAACAAATATGTCCAAATCTTCACATATGAAGGTCTATGACATAGCTCACCTTCAATACTTTCGCCTGCAAATAAAAACGTTGCAATGCATTTTAGGATCCTTATGGAAGTAAAAGTTAATTGAGTCACCTTCACACAGCTTGTTCATTTCACAATACTGATATGTCATGACTCGATCTGGGAACGTGATCGACATGTGAGAAATCTCATCTTCACAGCTTGTTCATTTCACAATACTGATATGTCTTTCTAAATGCATAATTTTCATTATAAAAACATAATTTCATTTAAATCTTTATCTAAATCTTTACTCAAAATCTAATATATGAATTCATAAGACTAAAATACTTTAATGTACAAGACTTTGAAAACATCTTAACCATATTCTGAAAATCTATTTAACACTTGAAACCAAATCATAAATTCTTCTTTGATTTGTTACATAAATTTTAGTCACAATCCACTCAAATCCATACTTGAAATTTGTAAACATATACATAGATGTTTTTGTCACGACCTGATTTGAGAACGTGTCCAGCATGTGAGGAATCTCATCCCCACGTAAGTCTTGTGACCTCTGAGTTCTCTCTCTATGCATATAATAATAATAATAATAATAATAATAATAATAATAAAAATAAAAATAAATCCATTTATAAAACATCATTTTATCTCTAATAAATCTTTAGCTCTTTTGAAATCAAACTCATCGTCAATAACATATTATAATCAAACTCTAAATTTGCCTCTGTGATACAAAATATATCAATTGCTCTCTATAAAAAATATCCATGAAAAATATAATAATATAAATACAAAATGATCATGATAAGTCAATGCAAATCTATCTTTATGGTTCGGGACCCTACTTGTAATGTACACTGAAGCACTCTATCTCTATCTAAAAAGTAAAAGACATTTCACTGCAAAGTGAAGCTCACCAACTAGAAACCTCTACTGTTAGGGAGGAGGTGGCTGAGAAGGACTCGCAGCAACTAATGTACCTGTAATGGAAAAAGGAAGATGAGTGAGTTTCATCTAAAACTCAGTGAGTAGACCTTCACCCATAACCCTCTCATGGGAAAACAAAAAGTATAAAAATGCATATGTAGATATACACAATCACACTACAAGAAAAAACGCTGTTACCGACAGATTTTACCGACGGATTTTTTAGTGTTATCGACGGAAATTTCAGTTACCGACGGATTTATCGACGGATTTTGTTAACCGGTAATAACGGAGTCGGTAATTATTACCGGCGGAAAAATCCGTCGATAAATTTTATCGACGGCATTACCGACGGAATTTTATCTGAAAAATCCGTCGGTAAATAGATGACGAAATTCGTCACCAAATTCGTCAGGGCGAAAGGATTACTGACCGATTTTTATTAAATTACCGACGGATTTAATTACCGACGATTTTTTTCCGTCGGTAAAAATTAGAAATTATCGACGGAAAAAACTGGCCGGTAATTTTCAAAATTTAGTTTATAATTTTATTTATTTTTCACTTTGCCGACGGATAAAACCGTCGGTAATTTTCACGATTTTTTTAAAATTTTTAATTTATATATTACCGACTGAAAAATCCGTCGGAAATTTTCAGAATATATTTTTATTTTTCACTTTACCGACGGAAAAATCCGTCGGTAACACATATTTTAATTTTTTGTGTATATTTTACCGACGGAAAAATCCGTCGGTAATTTGAACTTGTTGCCAATAGTTCATTATATAATTCATTAATTCCCTGGATATTGAATAATCAAAAATTCTAAAAAATTACTTAATAAAAACTAAATGCAATAAATTTAAATCCAAAATGTAAAATAGATTAAAATGTCAGAAAGCCTGCAAAGTATATATATAAATAGTCCAACTAAAAGAGAAATAGTTTAACTACAGCTAAATAAATAAAAAACAATAACTAAAGTCAAGAGAAGTCAGCAGCATCATCAGCATCATCATCATCAGCAGCAGCATCACCACTACCACCACCACCACCACCATCACCATCATCATCATCATCATCTGTGTCTAGTAGTGCAGAGGAGCCTGCTTGCATCTTCTTCCATAAAGAGACCATCTCTTTCTTCATCTGCTTTCTTAGTCTTATCTCCTTCTCCCTCATCTGCTTTCTTATTTACATGCAAGGCTTTTTCCTTGTCCTCCATCTTCTTTTGCATTTCTTGCAACTGGCGCTGTCTCTCTGCATCTTGCTCTTGCATACGATGAAGTTCTGCGTTGAGGAGGTGAACTTGCTCACGGACCTCATTATCCTCTGCAGTGGATCCAGTGCCTGTAGATGCCCCAAAGGATGAGAGGGAGAGGACAAACTACTAGTATAGAATGACCCCATGCCATAGATGCGGTTCTTGTAAGGACCGCCAACTACCTCTTGCCACAATCGATCCTCATCAATCGGTGGGCACTCCTCACCAGCTGCAATCCTCTGCTCTCGTTGGGTCGTAGCCTCCTGATATCGCTGCTCATAGTCATTCTATAAGAAAATAAAATTAATTAAACGTCTACCAAATATGTTCAGTAATAAATTAAATATATATACAAACAATGAGTGCTAAGAACATATATACCCAAACATTCTCGAGCGAGTATCGACTCCATGTCTTATCTGTCTTGCGCGTGTGAGTTTTTCTGAACAACTCACTCTGTGTGGGTGGTCTCTTCAACTCATTGGCCTGCATTTTGAGTGAAAATTGATAATATTAGTAAGTGAAAATATAAATTTAACAAGAAGAATAAAAGATATTTAAAATAATGACTAAACCATCTGACGCCAGACTCTATAGTAGTGAACCACCACAATGAACGGATCCACCCTTTGCGACGCTCGCTTGCCTTAGCCTTGAGAGACTTCTCTTTAAATGTCTCACTTCTCCAAGATGTGCCACAAATAGTCTAGGCTAGACTGAGTCATCCACTGGGGTCTCGTCCCGTTCTCGGATGTCGATGTACATGTCTTGCGACCTATGAGTCGCCTTTAGATTTAAAGAGCTTAAACATATATTCTTCATCTTTGGGATGGATGATGAAGTGGCTCTACACATGGAAAAAAGTGTAATTGAAAGCAAAAGCAGTTTATAAAGCAAATCACACGCTTTTCTAAAAATATTTCATTTTACCTTCCACTCATTATACCAACAAGAACTTCTCATCTTTCGACAACTTTCCGAATGACTCAATCGGCCGCTCATACAGCTTTTTGGATGGTGTGTGTCACCTCATGCATGGCCCGTGTGGTCGGATGCCAACTACATAGCAAATAGTGAAGTAAAATATAATGCTATTATATATTGTTCAAATTATTACAATAAGATTCATAAATTACTTACTGCTCTTACCAAGAGGTACAAGGGATACCCGTTGCTCCCTGTGGACCCATGTCCTGATTGCCCTGCCGAGGAGCCACCAACTGCCCCACTTTCTGCACCCCCTTCTGATTCATGTGTAGAGGTGAGGACAGGATCGGCCGGTGGTGGTGGAGGTGAAGGCACCACTCCGGGCACATTCCCAGGAGTAGGGACCATGGTAAACTCCTGATGGAGTACGGGGTGGTGGCATGGAAGGGCTAGAAGTGGATATGTGAGTCTTTGTGGTAGATGCCTGAGTGGGAGGGGAGATTGTCTGATTAATTGGGACACCCTTGCCCTTGTTCTTGCCCTTGTTTTTCACTTTAGGTGCCATATCTGAAAAATATACAATAATATATGAAAAACCAAATAAATAGATAATTTTAAACAAAATGATGCAATAAGTATGAGAAAGTTGAGGACAATCAAACCAAATAATTTTAGACACATCATATTTAATCAGAAAGTTGAGGACTATCTTCATCATTCTCAGTGTCAACATCATCCTCGAAATCATCTTCCTCTTCCTCTTCGTCATCATCATTACCATCGCTTTCGTTGTGCTCACTCAAAATTGATCATTGGAAGAGTGAATTATCTCAACCTCACCCGAATCGGATCGTAAACTTGGCAATGTTCTGTATCAATGACTACCCGAGAGGGGATTGGATCATTCACTTGATAAGCATCATCAAGTATTTCTTCGACCTCAACTCGACCCTAGGTTTAGTTTTCATGACCATTTTCCAATCTTTTCTGCACTTTCCAGGGTATGATGCATAATATACCTGTCTTGCATTCTGAGCAATAATGAAAGGATCATATGCACGGTATCTCTTAGTATGATTGACCTCGATAATTTTATATTGGTTGTGTATAGTGTTCCGTCAGACGCCTTGGGTCGTACTAATCACAACTGAATAATATTACCAATTTTAGGTCCATCACCCACATATTCAATCTCAAGTATTTGTTTGATTACTCCATACCAATCACCCTCCCCATTGCCTGCATCCCCTCTTACACAAACCCCACTATTGTCCGTTGCTTTTCCATGGCCCCACTCAAATGTGTGAAACTTATATCCATTCACATAGTACATTGGCCAACTATTTGCTTTGTTAGTAGGACCCCAAGCCAAACTTTGCAAATAAAGACATGATACATTATTGTTTTTATCAAACACCTACATGAATGATTAAAATTCAAACATTAACATAGACATTAACATAGAGGAAGAGGAAGACAACTAGAATATGTGTGATTTTGGATCAAACATACAAAAGTTCTAAACCATCTGGAAATTGGTCAAGGGTGTGTCGCTCATCAACTTGTTCAAAATACCTGTAAATTAAACATTGCGGATATAATAAGATTTGATTTATGACATTGTATCAACAATAGAAAGTGGTATAATGATATCACTTACCTTTTAAATGGTTGCACTTCATCACAGCTTGATTAAGATATGCAAATGCGCAGCATGTTTCTCTCTCTGATAGCCAATGTGGTTTACATTTTCCAGCAGCACGTCCTGGCTGATTGAATACGGACAACATATATTGAACTGAACTTTCACCCCCATCATCATTCCGACCAACCCTTGTTAAATGCTGGGAATGAACATGCGGCTCAAAGTAAAAAGAGCAAAAGAAAGATGTCTCTTTGGAGATATATGCCTCACATATGGAACCTTCTACTTGAGCCCTATTTTTCACAGTTCTCTTGAAACTTCCAATATTTCTTTCAAATGGATACATCCATCTATATTGGACCGGCCCACACACCCGTGCTTCGTATGCCAAGTGTACGGGCAAGTGTTCCATGGAATCAAAGAAACCGGGAGGGAATATTCTCTCTAGTTTGCAAAGAATTATAGGGATGTTTTTTTCCATAATTAAGAGATCTTCAACCCTGAGAGTGGATGAGCATAGGTCTCTAAAATATTGACTCAACTCCGTCAATGGCTTCCAAACAAGGAGAGATAATTCTCTAAATGCAATAGGAAGTAAACACTCCATAAATACATGACAATCATGACTCTTCATACCAACGAATTGTCCTTGTGCAACATTGACACATCTACCCAAGTTTGAGGCATAACCATCAGGCATCCTCAACTCTTGCATCCACCTACACACAGCTTCTTTCTGCACAGAAGTTAGTGTAACTGGCCTTCGGCTTACACACACGGCCATCTGGTAACTTCTGTAAACTTAACTCAGGTCGCTTACAATACTCTACCAAATCTTTCCTTGCTTTCACATTGTCCTTAGTCTTATGGCTGACCATCACAGTGTTTATGATGTTATCACACACATTTTTTTCTACATGCATTACATCAATACAATGACGAACTAGATTATCCCCCCAATAGGGCAGCTCCCAGAATATACTTTGTTTGGTCCAATTATGATCTACCCCATATCCTGGAAATCGTATGGATTTACCCATTTCAGTTATCTTTGGAAAGCCTCTTACTGCGTGCCAAACCCGACACCGCTTAGTCTTTCAGGAGGCTCATCACGTTCAATCGTCCTCTTTTTAAATGCGTCCTTCTTACTTCTAAATTCATGATCAAGGTCCAAAAACCTTCGATGACAATCAAACCACGTGTTTTTTCGACCATGTTTCAATGTGAAAGCCTTTGTATCCTCCATACAAATTGGGCATGCCAATTTTCCCTGTGTCATCCAACCTGACAACATTCCATAGGCCGGAAAATCATTAATAGTCCACATCAATGATGCCCTCAACAAGAAATTTTGCTTCATGAAAATATCATAAGTTTGTACACCCGAATACCACAACTCTTTAAGCTCATCAATCAATGGTTGCAAGTAAACATCAATCTTGGCTTTGGGATTATCAGGGCCAGGGATTATACAAGTAAGAAACATGTAAGGATCTTTCATGCACATTTCAGGAGGAAGATTGTAAGGTGTAACAACCACAGGCCAGCATGAGTAAGGTTTACTAAATTGATTATTCGGAGTAAATCCATCTGCACAAAGCCCCAACCTGACATTCCTAGGATCCGCAAAGAAAATCAGGATAAGTTTGGTCAAAGTGTTTCCAAGCTTCACCATGGGAAGGGTGGGTCATGACACCGTCATTTCTCTTATTCTCAAAGTGCCATCTCATATGAGGTGCTGAACTCATTGAAGCATACAACCTTTTTAACCTTGGAATTAGAGGCAAATAGTGCATTCTTTTATAGGGAACATCCTTATATCTTCCATTTCAGATCTTTTTGGTTTGAATCTAGGACTCTCACAAAATTTGCATTGGGTTAGGTTTGCATCATCTTTGTAGTACAACATACATCCTTTCAAACAACAATCTATTTTTTCTGATTTGAGCCCGAGTTTTGCCACTAGTTTCTTGGCTTGATAGAAATCCTTTGGAACAGAACTAGGTTGTGGACTAATCTCACTCATCAATGTTGCCCACTGGTCAAATGAATTTTGACTTTGGTTAGCTTCTGACTTTATAGCTAACATCCTAACCGCTAAAGACAACTCCGAGTGTATACACCCTTCCCATAAAGGAGCCTTTACAAATTTCTAATATAGAGTAAAAATTTTCAGTCTCGGCATTAGGAGCCTCAATAGAAGGTTTATAATCTGCATGAATTTGATGACCAACTGCATCATAAATCATTTCCTCATATCGTCTAGAGTTATCCTCCCAATTAATGTTTCCTGTGACATGCTCACCAATATTAACTCTACTTGCACAACCTCCAACATATGTATTTTCAACACTTTCATGTTCGAAATTTTGTGTGGCAACTTCCCCATGCATAGTCCAAACCGAATAATCCGCCATAAAACCATCCTTATACAAGTGATATCTAATGGTGTCCAGCTCAAAATATTTCCTACATTTACACCTAGCACAGGACACCTAACTTTTTGCTCATTCATAAATTGCCTTTGTTTGACAAGCCACATTTACAAACTGTTCAACTCCCGCATAAAATTCAGGTTTGATTCCCCCTCGACTAGCGTGCACCCTGTCATACATCCATAGTCTATTTGTAGAGCTCATGGTTCTTGAATGTGTAATTCAACCTAACATTTAAAGTTTCTCAAATTAAAATTTTATTTAAAAGAAGTTATTTAAGTAAATATTTTGTCCTATGTAATTTAACAAAATTTTCGACAGCACCCCCCTTTTAAATTAACATTCCACTCTTTTACATTAAAAAAATTCGACATAACCTCCTCTGAAAGTAAGACATCCCAAAAAATAAATTTCAATATATACATGTATAGAATCACAATACAATACAGATCAAAAAATTTTCACAATACAATCAAACAAACATTTACAGATCCTAATACCGTTCTAGAGCACACCCTTATAACATCACAACATGCATATCCCGCAATCTCCGTGATACACAATGAATCTCCACAAAGAAACAATGCAAACAAATCGGGGAAGGACCGCTACGCCCTTCCCCCCAGTCATGCAATCCCATTTTCCTACAACTCTATCTTAGAAATCATAAGTCTCTATCCTAACAAAAATGCATTTAAAAAGAAGAAACAAGTACTTACCTTAAAAAGACACAAAATAATAATATCCTCCGCTCAAGAAAGAAATACTCCTACCGAATTTGACGCTCAGAATAAAAGCAATTAGTTAGATTAACAACTTCAAAATAAATAAAATGCAGTCACTAATTACTTAAGCAAAACCAATTCTTCTTATGTTACAAGGAGAACAAATTCTAAAGTTAAAACTTGCTTAAGTTTTTAGATTACATGATGAATTTAGAGAAAAAATTTGTCACGCTTTCAAAACTAGCTCTGTCCTGTATGCATACAGAGAGATGACAGTTTCCTCAGTGCTTTCCCTACACGAATTTTTGTATGGTTATATGCAAAAATATTTCAAAGATGTGCTTATGTGTTCGGTGTTGCATGAGTTGAAACTGTATCCTCATATTATTGGTGTGCTGAAATGATGCTCCAACTGGATAAAGAAACAAAAGAAGTTTTGTCAAATTAACCTTAAACTTAAACTTGGTGTGCTGAAATGATGCTCCAACTGGATTTATTTGACGTTATTTATCCGTCTTGGTATGCAACAATGACAATTGTTCTGCAAGAAATACACCCATCATGATATATAGATAGATAAAGAGTAAGTGTCTTATTAAACACTAAATGCATTGATATAATAAGCACCAAGACGAGAAAAAAAAGCACCAGAAGAGACATACAAATGCAGGGTTGTGGGGGAAATAAATATGCATTATGCATTGATACAAATGCATTGATAAATAAGCATTGATAAATAAGCATTGATAAATAAGTACAAATGCATTGATACAAATGCATTGATAAATAAGCATTGATATAACTTGAAATAGACATAAACAAGTTTTGTTGTGGGGGAAAACTTGAAATAGACATAACTTTTGACTCGGGTATCAGAATGGCTATTAATGCATATCAACGGAAAGCCCCAGACGAGAGCATCGACGGTTGGCGGTGCTTCTGGGCTCAAAAAAAGCTGTTTAAAGATGTTTTGACTGCTTTAAAAAATTTCTCATGACTTACTCAACATATATTATATCACATAACGATCAAGGTGTACTACTAAATGAAATAATCTATCATAAAAATTAAAGAACATTACATTACCTAACAACAATTACATTACCATAAACAATTATATTACATGATAAAACACGGTTGTGCAAATTAGAAAATTACATGATAACTTTGAAAGTTGGAAATTGGAAAATCAAAAGCTTTGCAAGTCAGCAACTAATTTCGAATGGCAATCCATATAGTTACCAGTTCAAGTCAGCAAACACGGTTGTGCTAAGCTGATCATTGTTCCTTTTTCATTTTTTCTGCTACCAAACAGAGATAAAACAGAGATGGAAGGCATATAACTAAAGAAACCATGACAGAAACCATGACAGAATGGGAGTGGAATGCTTACCTTGCGCAGGTCGCGGAGGAAGGAAGGAGCTGTGATGGCTGGGCGGAGAAGTGCGCTGTTGCAGATGGTCAAGGAGAAGTGCGCCTGCAGAGATGGTGGCAAGGATCTAACGTGGGAGCGGATGACTACGGCGGCGGCGCAAGGGCGGCAAGGCGTGGGTGGCCAATCAAGGTACACAAAGAGAGAGGAGCGGGTATACAGAGAGAGAGAGCAAGAGAGGGATGAGATGAGGGATGAGGGTGTGAGAGATTCTGAAATAAAAATGCTATCTTTAAAATTACCGACGGATTTTCAAATTTCCGACGGAAATAAATCCGTCGGTAATTAAACACAACGGCACCCTTTCCTGAAAATTTTCATTATTGTTACCGACGGAAAAATCCGTCGAAAAAATCCATCGGTAACGTTACCGACGGAAAAATCCGTCGGTAAAATTGATTTTTTTAAAAAATAAATTGTAATTATTATCGACGGAAAAATCCGTCGGTAAAATTAATTTTTTAAAATAAAAAATATTTCAAAATTATTACCGACGGATTTTTCCGTCGGTAATGTGCGCGCCTCATCCAGACTAGTTGGCTCGAATATTACTGACGGAATTACCGACGGAAAAAACCGTCGGTAATGACTGAAACCCAAATTTTCCCTATTCCATGATTTCCGTCGATAAATCCGTCGGTATTACCGACGGAACAAATCCGTCGGTAAAATCCGTCGGTAACTCGCTATTTTCTTGTAGTGTCATTAAAACTAGTTAATGCATTAACTCTGAAATCATATTCATAAATATAAACATAATGACTCTAAAACTGATATTCTCTGGAAAACATAAATAATAGTAATCTGCTAGAGAAATAAGAATCTCTGGTTACGCACACACATATGACATAACAATAATATCTGGTTATGCATGTCGGCCATGTCATAACAATAAGATTCTAATCTCTAGGATCCCTTAGGGATCCAAATTGGACACCTAACTAGTTTCCATTCTTTACTCTATGAGATTGTCCTCTCAGGATAACTTGATACCAAGGTTAACGATTGGGGTTCAGCTATTAACTCACTATCTGTTTCTCTGTAGCTACCTTCTAGTCTCTAAATCATAAAAACATATCATTTCTCTAAAAAATTTGCTCTGTGCTTTTCTCTGGGTATAAAACTCCATAATACATAATTATTCTACTCTTGAATATTGTTGTGGAAATTCATAAAATCTCTAAATCAAGTCCTAATCATACTCTAACTCTTTAATAATTATTTTAGTAACAATTGTCCCATGAGTTTGCATTAAAATATTTCATGCTCTTGTTGAAAATCACTATTTTTATGAACTTGGTAAAATCAACCAAAAGCTCTAATATCTTGAAATAGTCTCTAAGATCATGTGATTAATTATGTCACAATTTAAGGAAAATAACTCTAATAATCAACATAGAGATCATAGGATCTGAACCCACTCACCTGGAGGGGAGGGAAGAGTGGTATTAACACCAACAAATTCCGAGGAGGAGGATGACACCAATATCTGCTATTGAAGCCACAAACTCTAGATTAAATTCCAATAATCTCTAGAGAGCTCAAATCTGACTTTACAATATTAGAGGAGTACCCCCACTTGATAATAAAGAGAGAACCAACCAAACCCATACTCCGGGATACAAGATAGGGAAGGAGGAGACAACATAAATTCAGAAAACCACTAACCTTGATCTTGGAAAAAGAAGAAATGATATGGGATTGAGAGAAGAAAGGTTGGAGAGTGTTTGGGATGAAGGGCTATGGATTGGGGGTGGAAAACACGAGCATGAGGTGTTTTAAAAGGGTATGGGGCTCTTTAAGTGAAACTACGTCGTTTCAGAATTGTTCTGACATCGAGGGTCCTCGCTACAGTGAGTAAAGCTCGCTGCAGTGTGTCAATTGAGCACCCCACAATGACTGATACTCACTACAGCGAGACTATTCTATAAAATTATAAGGATTTCAATTATCGTGTAGTTTTTGGCATACCGGGGGTTTTCGGGGGGTAATTTGAGCTGATAGGCCAAGGTAGAAACTCATGGACCTAAGGTATTACAATTTCTTACTTTGAAATTAAATACATAATCTAAAAATAAATGTACGATTTGGATCCTACATATACATTTACTGGAGCACTTTAACTATAGCATAGGCCTAACCTAAGTCTTACAACGATGTAAAGCTTACCAAAGGATAGATGTAGGTTACTGAATCGATGACTATGCAACAACAAGACCTGTAACTGTAAGGAGGAAGGGAGAGAGGTGAGTCATCAGACTCAACGAGTGAATTCTCACTTATAACCCACATGAGACATCCAAGAGATATACAATAATATAATATACATGCACTAAGCATAAATCCTTTGATATTTGCATACATAGCTATATCGGAAAACATATCTGAATTTATAAATTCATAGAAAAGCATTTCTAAATTCATAATCTATCAAGAAATCATTTTAACTAATGGCGTTGTACAGTCTCGAGAAAAAGTATGTTGAACATGATAAATAAGTACACAATAATAATTATAATAGTTGTCTCTGAATTTCTCTAATATCTATGGGTACCTTACAAGGTCCTGAAGTTTATCTAATTATTCACAAAATATGTGGCATAACAATAAATTTCTCTGGTTATGCATAACAAATATGACATAACAATATATTTCTCTGAATCTGCTCTAAACTCTATGGGTTCCTCAAGGACCCGAATTGAATACCTAACTAGATTTCATCTTTGATTCTCTAAGGTGCGATTGTTCCGTGGCGGACAACTTGGTATACCAAGGTTAACGATCTCTCACAGTGATGGGTTGCATTTATACACCCATTCTTCATCCTAACTCTGAATAATTTGCATTTGAATTGTATTTAATTGATGTTAAATTAGTGAGTTTGCACTTTGTCCTCAACATGCATCATTGAACAATTTTGTAGCTATTAACATAATTTTTAGTGAATTCTAGTACTTTGCAAGTTCTTTGTGCTTTTAATCTCTTTTTGGAGTTTTTCTTGGTATCAGGGACTTCCAAGTTAGAGGATTGGAACAAAAAGAAGTGACTCAAGCACACTGTTCACCGCCCAGGCGGTAAACAGAGATAGCATTTTGGTAAAGAGTGCATAAAAGACCGCTAGGCGGTCTCTGCGGTTGTATCCTAGTGGGCCGTGTCAACTGGGCCTGTTCACTCACACTTTGGGAAGCTTTTTGCGAGAAAGAAGAACACACAGAAGGGAACGAGACTGGAAACGAAAGATATCTCTAGAGACTTTTGAATTTTTTTTAGACTCTCTCAATAAAAATTCTCTCTCTCTCTAGAGTTCTAGGAGTTCTTAGTCAGTATTTAGCTTGGAGTTTCTTATTGTAATTGATAGCTTTTTGTCAAACCGCAATTGTGACACTCCCCTTATGGAGGAGTAATTTTCCTACCGTGCACATGGGTGATTGAAGGTTGAAATTATTCACGAGATTCCCGTACTATTATCGCAATTTTGGTTGGTTTTCCCATTCCCTTTGTCAATTCTTTCAATTATTGATTATGTGGATTATCGCAATTTATTTTTGTTAGAGTTGTTTTCTTGATGTGGTGTTTATCTATTGGGTAAGGGATTGGGATTAATTTTGTTGAAATTAGGTTGCTATAATTGGTAGTCAAACTGGTATAGGTTCATAGAATCACATTAGTGAATTACTAGTTTAGCGGGAGTGCGATTATATAATCCTTAAGTAGAATTATACCATTGTCATGTGTTAACATTTTAATAGAAGCAACCACCATCATGATTTTATCTGTCGAATCAATGATTGAACAATTTTAATCCGAAGGAAACTTTGTGCAGGTAATTTTTCTGTCAGAATTCTTTTTAAGTTAATTTGTTTTCAACAACTTGAAAACCCGCAATTTTTCAGAATCAATTACAACGCTTCCACGTGAGACTACCTGGATCGCACCCTTGGGGGATTAACCAATGATATCTAGATATTGTGACATAGCACTATTACCAGTAAAATAATAACTAAAACAAATATTTACATATCTAATCAATGTTTCTTTCCCATCCATTCAAAGCACGTGATCTTTCTGATAAATTAGTTTTAACTATTGTTTACAATTGACGTATTTTTTATAATATAATTCATTCATTCAGTTTCATAAGAATTTAGAAAACCGATTAGTTTAGTAATTTATTAAGAGATTTAAATAATTTACCAAGAGATCATAAATTCAAATCTCATTGTCTTCCCAATATATAGAAGAAGAAAAAAAAGGCTAATCAAGTGGGAGATATATACACAGTACCGTATGGACCTCTTCTTGTGGCGCTGTTATCATGAAATGGAAGGGAAATCATAATTTGCCATTTTCATAGCCAGTGCTGAGTGAGTTCTTAATATCTTTTGGCACAGCGGTGGCCGTTATTTTGGGAATGTGGCAAGTGGATCATGTTGCATTTGTTGAAATAATAATTGAAAGAAGCCAAATTAACAATCAAAGTCTAACAGGCAAAATAACACGTGTTAAGACACGAGAGGATGTGTTTTAGTACATGCAAATTGCAAAATGATCGGTTGCCACTTTTGGAAGTTGGAATTTGGCTCCCCAGTGACGCCAAGCACATGCTACTCGTCTCACATGCACCCGATCACGCTAACAAGATGCTCGTGTACGTAGTGGTGCCGTGAACACTACTATTTTAATTTGTTTGATTCGACCGATTTTCTTTCCCTGTTCATGTATGCATTCAAAAATGAGCATCACGAAAATTAAAGAAGAAAATCATTTTTGCAAGGAATTAGCAACATGGAACCCTGTTATTGTAATCAATCTCTATGCTAGAGAGTTTGTAAGAAGCGTTTGCTCACTATAGATGTGTGTCATGCATGCATGTGCTCATTTTAAAATCATCAAAATAGAGTCAGTAACTTGAATACACTCTCATTAAACTGATCTATCTGCTCTCCTTTCACTATTTAATTTTGAGTCTGGTTCTGAGACGATGATGCCTAATAGATTGGAGAGTTATGGTATTTAAACATCTAAAATGGGATGTTTAAGTAAGACACCTACTCCATTACATTCAATAATGATGGAGTGGATATCTCACTTAAACACCTACTTTTATGTGTCAAAATAATATTTTTAATAGGTTGAACTCCTACAAAGATTTTGAGGAACTATTCAATAAGAGTATATCATAAAATAAATTAGTGTAAAAGAAATAATAAAAGAGAAATATTTAGTGTACAATATTTTTTTACCATAAGTTTACACCTTTATATATGTTTGGTTGGAGGGCAAAATTAGAGGTAAAAATTACATGAATGAGTTTTATGTATTATTTTACACATGAAACTAATTCATATAATTGTTATCCTCACTTTTATCCCTCAATGAAACACACTTGTATAGAGGCATATAAAAACAAAACAAATATGAGACTATATGATTTTATATACTAGAGATATAAAGTTATTGTAAAGAAATATCATACACCAAATATTTCTCATAATAAAAGAAGATATGGTTATATAACTAACCAAAATTTCATGCCTATCTTCAATTCATTGACATGTTAGTGGGATGGACATATCAATTTTTTTCACTCTTATTTTTTTCCAAAAAAAACAATGACTCATGATCATTTATCACATTATATTTTGATAGATTAAATATTATGGTTGTGTAGCATTATTTAAAGTAATATTTTATGTGAGAACTAATCATTGTTGACTAGTTAACGGATAGTCACGATTATGATGTCATATACATATGCAAAGCTACAATGAGTCAATAAAAAGCAAATATGTTTCCCTTCACGCATAGAAAATAATGGCATGTTGGGTGAGAGAAAGGAGATTTTGTCGATGACAAGGAGAAAGACAGGCATCAATGAGTTGCCGACAAGTGACATTCTATGGTTAGCTGCTTTAATTTAGCGATCATCCACTCACGTGGGCAGCACATGATTTGAATTATGGCCCCCCAAAAACGCGTTTAAGGGAGAGACACATATCATCATAACCACAAAGGTGTTTGTTATGCTTCGATTGTAGTCCACACCGGCACGTGCGTTGTTGATGAGAATTGTTGATCGGACTGATATTGATATGCTAATTCCATTTCCTTGTTTCTCTCACAGAATGCAATCAAAGTATGTCCGTAGCATATTTAGCTCTAAGTGCTACAGAGATGATTCTGAAGTTAAATCTTCATCCTTCGTGGGGTGGGAATTGAAGAATCCAAAGAAATAGAAGAGCTTGTTAACTCCCTGATGACATGAAACAATTTCAACATAGGATAGTTATGGTCTATATGTTATTATCAAGTTGCTATCTTAATTGTTTGGTTAATGGATATGATTAGCATCTACAATTCGTAAATTCTGAAAAGGAAAAAAGGAGACAAATTAATAGGACGAGAGGAAACAAAATCAAGGCAGAAGTTGTTGTCATTGAAGTTTACCCCTAGTTGGTTGTGAGTTAAATCAAGAGGAGACATTCTCTGTCAGCTCCTTGAAAGCTAGAGTGATTTCAAATAAGTTTTTTAAAATTAAATTATCATATTATGTTAGTTTATTCAGTAGTTTCTATTAAAGTAAACATATATACTTTTTATTCATAAAAAATACATAGAACATCAATTTGGCTTCCAAGTATTGCATGATATTAAGTAGATTCTTAAAATTAAAATATGATATTACTCTATCCTCTTTGTTACGACGATGTGTACTTTTCATAATTACTTTCCTTTAAAATTTGAGGGACGAGAGTACATTGATATAAAATTTGAATCTTCTCTATTTTATCAGGTAAAGATGTAGGCAAATTTTTTAAATAAAACTAAATAAGTTCTTAAAAATTATTTGATATTATAAGTTTTTAAAATAAAATATGACATCACTTTAATTTTTTTAATTATTTTCGTCGTCGCTTTTGATATTACGTACATACATTACCTTTTTTACTTTTTATATTCAATCAAGGGAACACCTTTTGGCTTTTGCTATTGGTTAACTGCTCTCTTCATAGTCGATCAACATGGGGTGAAATAAAGTTACAAAGAGCTTTAAGTAATAAAATATAGTGTTCCCAGACAGTCCAAAAAAAAATCATGTGATAACATTTAGCATATATACAATTTACAGAAACGTAACACAATTTTCATGATTAGACAAAAATCATAAATAATTAAATAATTTAAAACTTTTCAATATTTTGTCACAGTAATAATAGTAAAAAATATTTTTTTAGGTTATAAAGCATTTTCCTATATACTATGATCACTTTTATGTGTTATATATAATTCATTTATGTTTGATAGAGTTAGAGTTCTTCAATCCACACTCCATTTCCGAGAGGGAATTATATTGTTCAATTTCGGTGATGATCCCAAAACCCTAATCTCTCCTTCCTTCGACAAAGGAAATGACAAAAAAATTTGGAAAAAAAAAAAAGCTTTACTTGGTTGATGTTCATCAGTCTTCCATCTTGATGATGTTGCCTAGAGTAGCCTATACTACTGATTGACAGTTTATCTACAAATGAAAAATTGGGCTATGGTAGAACGAATCCAAAGCCGCGAGGTCAAAAGCTACTTTGACAATAAAATTAAGCATTGATGAGATATCAATTTTTGTAATGATTATAGTAGGTGACCAAAAAGGTGTTCAGGACTCAAAATATCGACTCGCACAAATTTGCACTAACATAACATTTCCCCGTCCTTTTTTATCTTAATATTGCAAAGTTTACTTGACAGGGAAATCCATTTAATTAATACATTTTAAAGGAAGATGTGAGAACTATTTACTTTGCCTACTTGCGCAAAGAGAATAGATCCATACACTCCTTCCTCCAAAATCTTTCTCATAGAGAGAACTAAACTAAGTAATACCTACTTTTATAATTTATTAGTTCTTAATCCTAATTGATTCCTTCAACTTCTCCTTAGGAGATTGTCATCGGAGCACCTTTTTTTTAAATGTCTAACATGATATAATTAAATTATTGCTGATTATTGTTGTCGTTCTTCATGTCCAAAGGGGCTCCCACATTGAGTTTAGGCTAGAGTTCTCCTCAAAGAAGTTGAGACTATTGTTTTGATAGCCAGTGCTGTGAGGAGGGCTTGAGATGAAGTTGTCCACTGATTGTTGTGGTGATGATTCCTGTGGATTCTCTGCCATTTGCATGCAAATTAGAGCCACGAGATTGGCCTGTTGGAACTGCATGTTTACAACCTCAGCTTGTGCCTTTGCTAACTGTGCTTGAAGCTCATTGACTTGCATTTGGAGCTGGCAGATTGCACCTGCACAACCATATACCGGGTCCCTTATTCTTGCACCAGCCTCATACACCATGCTGGTCACGGCATCAGCTCTTTGAGACTCTGGAAGTTCCTGGAAGATCAAGCAAAAGAATATAATATATCAAATTATCAATTAATTAAGCACTTGAATATTTTAATTTGTTTTAATTGGTCATACTGTAAATGTTTTGGTCAAGATCGATGTTTAGTTAAATTATTTTTTCACAAGTTTATTTGAGAAAATATCTGCCTTTCAAGTTTGTTATCTTGAAACATCAAATCAAAATTCTTAGTACAATTTAGGAGGCCCACCATAGGGTATTGGTTAAAGTAGGTCGTTGAAAAATGCAATTATTTGAGGCATTATAACGCCATGTATGGGACTTCATTTTGTCCGGTTATTAGGACTTAGGAAAGAGAAGCCTTTATCCGATTGACTAAATATAAAATAATGGAAGGAACTTGACATGAAGAAACTCTGAAACCACTATGGTTTGTTTCTTCGCCCTGCGTTTACTTTTCAGGTACACTGTTAAAAGTTATGCGTAGACTATACAAAGGATGTGAGAGTATATATCTTTACAGTTTAGACTATTCAAATAAACTAGTTTGTTATTTGATAATGTAAATAAAATAAATCAAGGAAATTATAATTGTTCTTATTTGTGTCGTCACTGTCGAAGTTTCAATTCAGAGAGCATTAAAATCTAGGCACTCTATTCTGTTGGAGACAAGTCTCATCGTCTATTTGTCCTCTTGGACACGGAATTGAACAAGAGCCTTCTTGAGGTTGCTTATGGGTATTACAGCCCGATCTACTACTCGAGATTGGATAGCTCCTACCATTTTGACTAAAAAACACAAAGGAAAAGTCACGTTGATAATATCTTAATTAAGTATGGTTTGTATTTTATAAGAGTCACACAATTCCACAGCACCAATATGTGTATATACAGTACTCTAATAAATTATTGTACTTTATATATATTTCGTTTACTTTTCGTGTTCTTTCGGTGTACTTAGCACAATCTTTTGATCTTTGGTAGTGAGTTTAATTACGGGGAAACTAGTTTACATTTTAGAATAAATATATATGTACACACACGCGAAGAAAGGATTTTTTGGGACCTAAAAATAGCAATATTTTAGTAAATAAAAGATATAACATATAAGTGTTGACGAGAGAGATCTTCTCGTGCTAAAATCTCACATTATTTTCTCATGTGTAAATTTGTCCATTGTTGTGACCTCTGCAATAATCTACGCATGATATAATCACATGAGACCTTCACATGAAAAGTATCACTCCCTTAACGAAAAGAGTTCGTTGAGAAAAGTGAACAATTTAGATCTAAATTTACCCAACGTCTCCCTTTTTTTAGGATTAAAGTAAGGTTTATCAAACATATGTTATATCGTTGAAGTAATTGTAGGTCTGATCGGGTAGACAAAAAAACTACCTGTAAGAACTTGATGATGTTACTGGCTCCAAAGACTCGGTGGGCAGTGGTGAACTTGGCAGGTTCAGTGGGGGGGAAATAAGGTGCCAACACACATTTCTCAGCACACCTCCGCCTCAAGATCTTGCAAGCAGCACAAGGGCTCATCACAACTTGGGGAACGGGAAGAGGAAGGGAACATGAGGAATTAGTGGGAGAGTTATTATGAGAAGAAGATACTGGAGGAGTAGGAGTGGTGGAAGGAACAATAGGTGTGTTTGTATCACTTCCCTCCATGCCTTGAGTATGTGTTGTTGTTGTTTTGTGTTTGGATGTTTCTTTGTGTATTTTAGGGACACAAAGGGAGAACAAGATCAAGAGGTAGTATTATGAGGGGGTGTGTGTGTTTGTGTGTATTGGGGTGGGGTGGGGCTTTGAAGCCAAAGCAAAAGAGGGGTTTTATATAGCAAGAGAGGGCTATGAAGGAAACGTCATCTCTGGGAAAATTGACGTCACCGTTGAAATTCGTTAAATAACGTGGCTGCGGTCGCGCGCCCTCTTTTCACACTATTTTCCCATTAGGTGTTTTGGACTATGATGTATGTCTCTGTTTGGCTGCTTGAATGGAAACTCTCTTCCTGACTTTAGAATAAACATTAAAACCGTTTTCTAAAACACATATTCACAGCTTGTTCTTTTCGCATATTTTCTTTTTCTCCTTTTCACTTTAATGCAAAAGTTAAAATTATAATGAGAGAATAATCACTGCAAGTAATTGGTTCTTGTCACACGGAAGAAATTTTTTGTACTTTTCCGTGGGAAAACCTTGACATATATTATTATGCCCAACTTCCTGTGATAAAAGGAAGAAACCTATGAGGCTATAAGCAACATGTCTCATTCACCCTCCAGATTTATTGGACTCGAATCTTTGTAAGGTTAAAAATACAAAACTACATACTCTACTCAAGTAGCATGATTGAACTCGCAGTAACTGCTAATTGGCGCAAAAAAGCAGATTAGATTAGAGTAGACATTACCGTTCCATATTTGTTTGTATTTGATTTCCCCCCCCCCCCCCCCTCTTTTGGCCATAAATAGTCAAATAGACAACACCAATATATGGCAGCCTAAGGGGACAAGCCAGAACCGAAAAAAGAAGAAAATCCCTCATTCGGACAAAATCTTTGGTTTTACTGTATATATAGGTGGTTTAATATGAAATTGAGAGGAGTAGTAAATCTAGTTAGTTGAATTTTTTTATATAAATAATTAAGATTAAAATATAAAATTACATAATATTTTTAAATGATCACTTGATCATTTTTACTGTTAATAACTTTCACTTTAGACAATCTATATATGGTTATATATTCTAGATTTGTTCCTCTCATTCTCATAATAAATCACTCATTTCACTAACGTCATCCTATATATATATATATATATATATATATATTGTAACTTTTATTGGTATAAAATTTCATCAATTAAATCGTTGAATTCAAAGTTCTTACATAATAGACTAAATATATCAAACTTTATACAACTTGAAAATGATCTGATATTTCATTATGTCACTTTATTTTGACGGATAATATGTTTTTAAAAATATTAATAAGTATCAATAATTATAATACATACCTATTATTATCCTTTTCCATACTTGGTCATCACTATAATATCATATAGTTCAACAATCAATCAATTAAATTTAATTTTTATGAAGAGTTATTGAAAGATGTAAGTGTATAAAACTTATATCTATTATAAATAATAGATTCTAACACACTCTCTCTCTATATATATATATATATATTAATTTGAAAAATTAAAAAAAAAATACATATGATAAACAGAGTCTATTTAATTTATTATTTTTAATTTATAATTTTTTTAATTTTTTCTTTATAAAAATTAAAAACTAAAAACTAAAAACCGCATGCTAAACATGCCCTAAAGTTTTTACCTAGTTATTATTCTCGCTAACACGTTCAATGGTGAAACCTGACTGGTGTGTGTACTTTTACCGCCTCCGATGTTTCTTGTTTCTGGTCCACACTAAACTACTTGCTGTCTCGACGTCTTGTACTTGTGCCACGTGGCTCAGGTTTGTACATATCAACTGGGGTTGCTGCCACCATGAAACAATTTTACTACTACTTCCATTTTTTTTTTCTTTTTCGTTTTTGTTGGCTTAGGAATTAGGACTTTCTACTCCCTTAGCTACCTGCTTATGACAATGCCATTAATTCACAATGACTCCATAACTAATTAATGTCTGTTTGCAGAAAAATTATATATATTTCTGTGTCCGCATTCGTGCGCGAGAGCTACTAGACCAGAAGGTGGGGCAAGGTTGGTGGAGAACCGTTCAGCTCGTTGAACACACCCTCACCAAGTAAGAAAAAGGGCAACCATAGTCAGAATCTTCATTTGTCAATATTAGAAAAATCCTCGCATATTTCTAAAGTATATTTAACGTGTATTTCATATTTTATAATATATATATATATATATATATATATAACCACTTATTTTAACTTCTAAGGTTTAACAGTGGATGAAAAATTTAACAAAATTTAATTACTTTTAATGTATTTAATTTATTAAGAATTTAAAATTTTCTTTCTTAAATCAAAATTTTTCATTTTTGTTTTCTTGATCAATACCTTTACACACTCATTAACAAAGCCCTAACACTAATTGAAAAATTGAGTTATATTTTATAATGTTTTCTAATGAGAAGGGATCAAAAGTGATAAATTTTATATTTAAAAGTAAGTTTTTTAAGTTTCTGATACCCATTAAATAGTTTGAAAACTTATTATTTTTTATTTCTTAACAAGTACTGTTAAGATACTCATTAGAAAAACCTTATTTTATATTTATGTCCATAATTTTAGATATTATTTGCACATTTGAAGATCAATATGTATATGTTTGTAGTACATGTAGTCGGTGTAAAAAATAAATAATAATAATAATAAATATAAATATACAATTATTTATTATGTTCACCGTCCCGATAATATAATTGTAATTCACACTTATTAATATATTATTATATTCTTATAAGTACATTCACAAGGAATGTAATTGCAATTGTCGTTAGAAAAGCAAATTTATCCGAATATTTACATGTATTTTACCAATTTTCCACATAATTTCCACAAAAATAATGTTGAAATACTACTGCTCTAATGATTGCGACCATTCAAATATTGAAGAATATATAGTATATGTTGCACCGATTTTCTATTATAATGCATTATACATTACTGCATGCTTTGCTAGATATAAAATTAGTATTATTTTAAAAATTTTGGTTTTCAGCTTATTTTCGAATGATCAAAGTTTCCACAAGTTAGAAAAAAATGTAAATTGAGCTTTCAACTTTGCGGTGGAAGCAGTTGGACTTTTGTAATTTGTAACATTTTTCTTTCCCATTCGCTCTCTCTTGGAGTCTTTTGCGTGTGGACCTTAAGAAAAGAAGAACATTAGCCAACTCCACTTTACGGTTTACTCCCACTATAAAGTTTTATTTATTTTTTATCTTTTTGGGCCATTACACTCTTGCTATAACGTTACAAAGTCTCTCTTCCCCCTCCCAAGTAAAATTAAAAAATATTAATATTCAACGTGTAACAGTGGAAAGTGGAGACACAAAGCAATTTGATCAGTGCATTCATTTATGGCACGGATGTGTGTACTGAATGTGACATTTTCTTAAACACCTGGAAAGAATGAAACACATAAACCCTTTTTAGACTAATCGCAAAGGTTATGTAATATGTATATTTTTGCTTTGCAGTGCAGTTTGATGATAGCTGGCTAAGAACTAAGGTACCGTAACATTTCTCTCGTGTGAAAAACAGAAAATAGAGAGGGGTCATTGTTCAATGAAAACTGTGGGCACTAACTAGTAACTACGCCAAGTAACAAAACAAACGGAGAGAAGATATGTATCACTCTCCTACAATGAATTCTTTTGGTGCCCCAGTATGGTCGCATATGAATGTGATAATTTCATTAGCCAACTAGAAAGTAATATCCTAACTAAATTCAAAATGCTATTAATGAAATGTTGCATCTGTACCAAGTCAAAATTGCAAGTTCCACCTCGAACATTTTTATACAAGGGAGGGGTCCCTAGTCCCTATCTTGCATTCATCATCGTACTTGTCCTGCCATGCAAGGAATGTATAGAAGTCATGTTGAATGGTCGTACCACTACATTATATAACATGCGTCCGTCTAAATTTTAAGTGCATTTATTACCATCCATCCCTGATCATCTTCTCATTGATACTCAATAAAAAAAAAATGCAACAATAATGAAGAGTTAGTTTGCAATTATCACACTTAATAAATGCAAATTCCACATAGTCATGTGGTTGGTTTTTGATCAAGCTAAATCATGATCAATATGGCATCTAGAAAGGGAGGGAGGGAGGGAGCTGTGCGAGGAAAACCATGATCAAAATAATTCTCAAGAATTGACCAAAATTTCCAAAGCCATGTTGATAAAGTATGGACTACTTAGTCAGTGCTGAACAGTTCACCACACAGATGTTCAAGGGTCATGACCAATTTTTGACCGAAATACTGGGTCGTGGCCCATAATGCAAACGAAGATCAGTTAAATGCATTGCTGTTTAAGAATGTAGAGTCAATCAATATGATAAATCTATGATGGCTGTAAGTTGTCACACTTAGAAAGAATGAAGCCAATGCGCATTTCTCTCTAGAAGCATTTGATTAGGCCCACGCGGTTAAGACTAGAAGGACGAGCTACCCTAAATTGCTGCCAGTTCCCCACAAAGACCGCTGATGAAACCAAAAACAGGAAGAGACCGCTAAGAATTCTAGTAACATATGGCTGATAAATTACTCTCATTAATTTGAGAACCCATGTGAACTATCTCCAATGTGAAGGGATTCTAACAGTTTATTCGATTCAAAGTGTGAAGTCGGCCACAAAATTTGCCTTTGCACCTATATGCCTCTTAGAGTTCCACGACATTATACCAAATGAAATCAAACTTGCTTAAATTTAACCAGTATTCAGAATGGTATTGTACTGCTTCCAAGTCCAATGCCATCATTATTCGGTTATTGAATTACTTCCAAGTCCAGCAATTTGCAGCACCCAGACACCGCCAGAGGGATTTCTTGTCATTAAATCTTGATATTTTGTTATAATTCCATTGCCAATTTCTTACCCTTGTTAGAAGAAGCTCCTATTTTTTGAAAAAAGAAACAAGAAAACATTGATAAACAATCAAACCGGGTGCTAATTTCATTCGGACTAAGCACACAACAATCAGATCCTTTTTTCTGCATTTCTCTATCCGTCAGAGTACCTTCCGCATTAAAGTCATATCAGCCACAAAATCTGAAACATTGAACATAAAGTCAAACAACTTGACCCTGTCATCTCACTCAGTCCAACAACAAGCAGTCTAATTTAATCACTTACTCAACTCCAAAACCAGCAATAATCCAACCAGCCAATACTAACTATCAGCCTTGCTTTTTCTTTCTTTTTTTGGTGTTTTGGGATGCACAAACACGCAAGGCAAAAGTGACCATCAAATAACTCCCAGATCATAACCAAAATAACATACAAAATCCTCAATCACAGAAATAGACAAATCTGTGCTTTCCCTTCTGTTTAAAGCATTCACAAGCTGTTGCATGTGGTTCAGTGCAAAGAAGCTAAGATGAACGCACAAACTATTCCGACAAATATTGCAAACTGGATAGTGGATACAGATAGCTGGATAATAATAGTCCCAGTATTATCTTTTTCTATCATATCTCCAATGTACGCTCCTTTGTTTTACAAGGTAAAATTTTCAAGATTTATAAAGTTCAAATCATTCGATCGACTCCAAACATCCACAATGTTTCAGACAAGCATATAATAAACATAATTATACTTATTAGCTTTGAAGAGGGGTGTACATACACTTCAGAGTCTCTAGTTTGAGTGCCACATGACATGGCTAAGCAGAAGCACCAATAGGAGTGGCAGTTTATAATTAAATGATTATTAAGAAGTATAAATAAAACATACTACAAAAACTTTTGCACAACACGACCAGTGCTTTATCAGGAGTCAGGCCAACATACTATAAAAACATTAGCACAAAGGGACAAGTGCTTTGAGAGGAGTCAGGACACAGACTAAAAGACCTTTCATATCTCTTTTTGGTCACTCTTACTCTACAAATGAAAGCATCCCATCCAAAATTCATTTGCCACTCTCCCAAATCTAGTAAGATGTACAATCTCACAATAATCTGCAATAGGCAAAGTTTTAAGCACAGTCAATACACAAAACCAAAGATGCTAAAGCTAAGATACTTGCTTAACGAAGGAGATCACTCCAAAATGACTAGACATGATAGACAAATGTTCTTACGAACTTTTCGTTTTAAGGAGAAAGCAAGAGTATGGAGGTAATTATTAACCCAAAGTAGTAAATCTGGAAAACCTGAAAATTCTTAATTCTCTTCAGAGTTGATTGATGGCAATATGTTTTTAGCAACTTCATTATGCAAGAAACTACAGAAAGCCAAAATTATTAACTATACAATACATGTTAAGCTCAAAATATGCCACACATCTCAAATTGTACCAAATACAGAGAGGAAGCACAGAAGCTTACTAGTGTCTATCACCAAGCCAATTCAGAGAGAAAGAGGCTGTCTGCAAATTATTATCACTCTTTAAGCTCATTATCAATGAAGTCCTGAAGAGCAATCATTTTGATAGAATTGGACTTCAAACTCTTTATTGCTTCAGCAGTTGCCAAAGCTCCATTAACCGTTGTGACAATAGGCACCTTGTAATCCAAGGCCATCCTTCTCAGAGCCAAACCATCTATACGATCAAGTGCATCACCGGAACTGGTTATCACCATCAGCTGAATGTCTCCATTGGCAATCATGTCACCAGCATGAGGCCTCCCTTCGTGCATCTTCAGCACTCGCTCAGCTGGGAGCTTAGCTAATTCAAGAGCATGTGCTGTTCCAGAAGTAGCAACAATCTTAAATCCAGCCTCAACAAAAGCCTTTGCAATCTTCTTGAGGCGAGGCTTTGTTAAGTCATTCAAGCTAAGGAACACAGTACCAGAGCGTGGTAACTTCTGTCCGGCAGCAATTTGAGCCTTAGCAAATGCAGTATTGTACATAGAGTCAATACCCATGACCTCACCAGTACTTCGCATCTCAGGACTCAGAAGCACATCACAGCCAGGGAACTTTGAAAAAGGAAGGACTGCTTCCTTGACTGACACGTGATTGGGAATAACCTCTTTTGTAAACTTTATATCATGAAGAGACTTTCCAGACATGACAAGGGAAGCATATTTAGCCAACGGGTGGCCAATTGCTTTTGATACAAATGGGACAGTACGAGAAGCTCGAGGGTTGGCCTCAAGCAAAAACACCTCCCCTGAAGTAGTAATTGCATATTGACAATTCATTAGCCCACAGACGTTCAATTTTTTAGCCAATTTTTGAGTCCATGATCTGATTGTCTCCAAGCAAGAAGATGGAACAGTTCTTGTGGGAATAGAACAGGCAGAGTCACCAGAATGTACCCCAGCCTGCTCAATGTGCTCCATTATCCCACCAATGACCACATCGCCATGTGAGTCAGCCAGTGCATCAACATCAATCTCAATGGCATCAGATAAATACTTGTCAATCAATACAGGGCGCTCCGGATCCACCTCAACTGCATTTTCAAGGTAGGTCACAAGTTTATCATCACTATATACAATTTCCATTGCTCGACCACCCAAAACATAGGAAGGGCGAACAACAACAGGATATCCAATTTCTGCTGCAATGGCAAGTGCATCTGATTCACTCCTAGCAATTCCTCCTCTTGGCTGTTCAATCTTTAGTTCATTGAGCATCACATTGAACCTTTCTCTGTCCTCAGCAGCATCTATGGAATCAGGAGACGTTCCCCAAATGCGTACATGACCAAGCCCACTGGCACACGCTGGCTTGTGTTCATCCAGGTATTGTTGTATTGGGAGAGACAACTTCAATGGTGTTTGGCCTCCAAATTGTACAATGATACCGTCAGGCCTTTCCAAGTCAATAATGTTCAAAACATCTTCAACAGTCAAGGGTTCAAAGTATAGACGATCACTGGTGTCATAATCTGTAGAGACTGTCTCAGGATTTGAATTCACCATGATTGTCTCATATCCGGCTTCCTGCAAATGCAAAAGGCAAGGGTGACATATAATATAAGCAACCACAACATAATCAAGCAAATTAATAGAAGCAAACACAAGAATAACAAAATGCAACAGTATAGCGGTCTGTATATTGAACTGAGTAAGGTAGAAAGATAGAATAGAAACAAACACAAGAGAGAGAGGCCTTGAGCACTATAGCAGCTCACAGCTCCTAGCCAATTCTAACTGAATTCCTGCCTCCTATTCTGCCACCCCAGGGAATTATATTCTTTCCCATTACATCCCATGCGTTCTCACCTCACTTCCCACCCTCTAAAAACCGTTATTCAGTAACGGCCCACAAGATATTCTCTCAATAGCCTAGTTAGCTATCATCCCATTCCCTAAACTGCCCCTATGTTTTTTCCTTCTATAAACTCTTATTGGATCAGCAAACCTTTTCCTAACACCCCCTAGCTGGTTAAATCTTAAGTAAGAAACAGTCCCTTACACAGACATGGAGTGCTGACAAATTAATCATTTTAAAGCACATACCAAACTGATAGACATGGCACATGAGATTTAAAGTCAATATGTCATCGTCGAAGGCTTAACAGTACAGAAGAATTATATATTCACTTTTCAACTGGTTATTGACAAACAAACCTGCAACTGGTGAAGCATGAATACTTGAATTTCTGGAATCTAATTAACACAAAATGGAAGAAACAAACCTGAAGGGCAAATGATGCATGGCAACAGCAGTAGTCAAACTCAATCCCTTGGCCAATTCGGTTTGGTCCTCCACCCAAGATTAAAACCTTCTTCTTTTTAGTGGGAGCTGATTCGCACTCAAAATCATAAGAAGAGTACATATAAGGAGTATTGGCTTCAAATTCTGCAGCACAGGTATCAACCCGCTTATATGCTGGAGTAACACCCGAAGATAGTCGCCTAAACCGGACTTCCTTCTCAGTGGATTTAGTTGCAAATGCTATCTGTTTATCACTAAAACCTCTTCTCTTTACCTCAAAGAAATCAATATTTGTCAAATCAGACAACTTATGAGACTGCAGGAAACTTTCCACATCAACTAGCTCCCTGAGCTGAGTGAGAAACCATTTGTCAATATAACTGAGCTCATGAATTTCATCAATATTCATCCCTTTTTTCATTGCAGCATAAATCGCATGGATGCGATCTGGGTTAGGAACTCGAAGGCTATACTTCAATTGCTCCCAATTATAGTCCAACTCCTTCACTTGCCCACAACCCCATCCAGAGTAGCCATATTCCAGAGAGCGTACAGCTTTTTGAAAGGACTCTTGGAAGGTTCTCCCTACTGCCATTGCCTCTCCCACTGATTTCATCTGTGTCGTCAATATTGGCTGAGAACCAGGAAATTTTTCGAAGGCAAACCGAGGAATCTGCAACATGAATAGCCATGGAAAAAGGACATATAGGATTAAAGAAAAAAAGCTGGAATAAGAAGTACAAACATAAAACAAATTACATATTGTCAATATCTCATTGAAGCAATATTGACATGTTTTGCCACATAGCATAAAGGTTGCTTTATCAGATTAGAAACTCTATAACTGGACTGTTATAAACAAAACTTTGAGAAAAGTGCAAAGCCGAAGAAAGTTGCAGCACTGAAAGGACATAATACAACTACAACTGTGACTTTTTCCAGAGCATTGAAAAGATGAAATGAAGGGGAAAAATGAATAATATCGAATTCGTTGATGGCAACAGAATTTATATTAGCTGTGCTGAGAACTTTCAAGCAAACTACATTCAAAATCCTTAAAACATTCATAGGTGAAAATAAATGAAGGCATTATCAATTACTTACTTTTGTAACCACATAATCAATAGAGGGTTCAAAACTAGCCGGCGTCTTTTTCGTTATATCATTTGGGATTTGATCCAACGAATAACCAACAGACAACTTCGCCGCCATTTTTGCTATCGGAAATCCAGTTGCCTTCGATGCCAGAGCCGAGGACCTCGAGACTCTCGGATTCATCTCAATCACCATCACCTCACCATCCACAGGGTTGACCGCAAACTGCACATTGGAACCCCCACACTCCACACCAATCTCCCTAATTATAGCAATGGAGTAATCCCTCAGGCGCTGATACTCCTTATCCGTCAGGGTCTGGGCGGGCGCAACCGTGATTGAATCCCCAGTGTGAACCCCCATGGGATCAATATTCTCAATGGAACAAATGATAACCACATTGTCAGCCAAGTCCCTCATAACCTCAAGCTCATACTCCTTCCACCCCAACAAGGACTTCTCAATTAAAACCTGACTAGTCAAGCTAGCAGCAAGCCCAGCCTTACAAATCTCCTCAAACTCTTCCCTATTATAAGCAATCCCACCACCAGTTCCACCTAAAGTATATGCCGGCCTAATAATCAAAGGGAATTCGCCAATTTTATTGGCGATTTCCATACACTCCCTAATTGTGGTTCCTATCCCCGAAGGCGGGGTCTTAATCCCTATATTCTTCATTGCCTGTTTAAACAAATCCCGATCCTCAGCCTTCTTAATTGCTTCTAACTTCGCACCTATCAATTCTACACCGTATTTGTCCAAGGCGCCGCTCTCGGCGAGCGCCACGGCGAGGTTGAGGGCGGTCTGGCCGCCCATGGTTGGAAGCAGAGCGTCGGGGCGCTCTGCTTCGAGAACCTGCTCGACCAACTCAGGGGTCATAGGGGTAACGTAGGTTCTATCAGCCATATCAGGATCGGTCATTATAGTAGCAGGGTTCGAATTTATGAGAATAACTTCATACCCTTCTTCTTTGAGGGCTTTGCAAGCTTGCGTTCCGCTGTAGTCGAACTCGCAGGCTTGTCCAATCACGATGGGACCGGCGCCGAGGATCAGGATCTTCTTGAGGTCCGTTCGTTTTCCGACTCTTCCCGCGGCCTCGACGGCTGGGGCGGAAACGGTTGCGGAGGCGGAGGGGGACACGTGGCGGTTATTGTGAGAAGAGCGGATGGAGAGGTGCTTCTTGTTGCCATGAGAGGAGAAGTGTGGTTGGAAGGTTCTGGAAGGTGAAATGGGGAGAGGGGAGGGTCTAATGAGGGTGCGACTCGGGTTGAGGGAGGTGAAGGGCAGCTTGTGGAAGTGGGTAATGCAGTAGCCCATTGCCATTTAGGGTTCAGTGGTGAGTGGTTGTGGTGGCGACGAGAGAGAAAGAGAGTGGGCTTAGGGTTTTTGCAGTGAAGTGTTAATGTGGAAGTGTGGGGTGTGGGGAAAAAGGAAGAAGGGGAATGTTGGCTTTTTGTTCGCTCTTTTTTATGGGTGCGATGGTGGTCCTCCGTCACGGTCAATGATTTTGATACTGAAACAGCTAGCTACAAATCGTTAAAACAGGGTGTTTGCTACGCTGCCCGTGCCAATTCTAAGGGTATTTTACCCGAGTTAATGTGGCGGTTGATGGTTGGGCAATTTCATGAAGCGGGACCACATTAGCAACAATTTTTCCTATTCGCGGTCAAACCCCTGTAGACTTTTAACTTAGTGTTAATGACCCCATATTTGTTCATCTCTATACGCTGACAAGATACTGTATTATACCATACACTTACGTACTATTTTGATACGGATTATTAACCACCCTCTTATCCTTTTCCCCCAAATCCCCAAATCTGAGAATTGAAACCCTGACCGCTTTTGAAGAAAAACATCACCCTTCCGTTCTGCCATGAATCCCATCACCAATTTCCCCTTTCCACTGGATTTGCGCCATCACCCAACCGCTGTCCGCATGTTGTCTAGACCACTTGCAGCGGTGGCAGCGTCTTCTTCATCAGTCATCACTCTCCATCTCCAATGCGGCCTCCTCGTCCATCGGCGGACACCATCACCCCATCACGACAACCTTTTCCCATCTCACATATATCGGCATCGTCAACAATCCATCACTGGCGTTCGAAGCTCCACCCCACCAGACTACCGCGGCACGCGTCTTCTCCGGCGACGGGTAAGTTATTTTTCAAAGCCTGAGTAGAATATTATTTAATTAGATTATTTGGATTTCCCAGAAATTTAATGTATAAAATAGCTGTTGAATATGTTCTGAGTGTCTTTTATATCTTACTTTTAATTTTGCATAAGGCTTAACTGCTTAAGATCAAGTCTTGAGATACCATTTTACTCTATAGTTTGCTAAGCTTTTTGATGTACCATTGTCTATAGTTTTGTCGTTCTCTTAATGTAACTTACTCGCTTTTGTTTTATTGATAATAGCAAACTTCCTTTCTCTATTTGACCCCTTTCAGTCCCCACATTTCGTTTGCTTCTTGTTGCATATCTGTTGCTATTTTCCCTTTCTTTGTTTTTGAAAAAAAAATAATAATAATAGCAGAGCTGTCCTTGTGCAACCCTTCAGCAATGAAGATTCAATTTTTTCGATGTTCTATAAATTTTAATTGTCTACAAAGTTCAAGCCAATTCATTTTCTGAATATAGCCCTTATGTTAAGTGTCAATGGACTTATGACTAGTAATTTATAATGGGATAATTGTGGCACTGCCTATTAGTTTTGCTAGATGGAATATCTTGTGTCCATTTTTATTTTCCTGTTGCATATGATACAAATGATGTTGACTAATTCTTTTGAACAATTAGTTTTTTGATTTTGCAGCCTTGGTCGGCCAGCAAATTCAGAAGGAAACTGATAAAGTAACTGGGAAGACAAACCAAATATCTCCTATTCCAATTTGTCTAAGCATCTATTCTCCAAATGGTGAGCTTTAGTGGCTATTGTTGCTTGCATCGTCAACAATACATCGCCAGTGTTCAAAGCTCCATCACACCAGACCAATGCGGCACACACCTTCAAACACAATGAGGTTGTCTCCTATCTATTTAATGATATTGGAAAATGTTGTTCAAGGAATGTTTAATTTCCTTAACTTAATTCCAACAATGTTTAGTTCCTGAGAAACCATTTTTCTTGTTCTCTTATCAGGCTAGTCTAGGGATGAAAATTAGGAAGATAGAAGTTAGTTAAGATAATGTTTTCTTCTTTTAATTTTGTAGAAATGTAGACCTTGTGTTATGAACGATTGGTACAGATGTTAGCAGGACATGCTAGAACTGCATGGACTGGGAAGTTCAATCTTGATCCACCATTTTTGTTGTTGTTTTGCATATATTTGATGACTAATATGCAACGCTATTAGGAAGCTATCAGTTCTACATATGATATGAAACATTCTGGATATATTGAGATTTTTTTGTTAAATTATATTAATTCTGAATGTGTTTTCCCGTTTAGTTAGTCTCACATTCTTGGATGATTGTATTGTTGAGATGTGCTTCTCATCATTATTTGAAGGTTAATCTAATGGCTTGGACTCATTCTTGGTGTGTATTTCTTTCATCCAAGGGCCAGACTTTTGTGCATTGAATTGATGCTGCCACTATCTCTCTTTTTTAAATAACAAGATTTCAACTAAAACTTGATCCTAGTCTTTGGAAGAACTGAAAATGTGAAGGGCTTATGATATTCCTAATGTTAAATTATCATTTAAGCCCAAAAAGAATAAACTAGAATAAATTTGAAGTATATATCAGGTTTTAGGCTATCATTTTATTATTGTATTAATTATCATTGTTCTTTTATGCTAGACATATGTGGCTGCATCATCATTAATTTGTTTTAATATTATTTCTCTAGGTTTTGACAGCAAGATATATTGTTTGTTTCTTTGGGATTAGACAAAATGAGAAGATCACATGCTTTATCCATTTCACTTTTGAAGTGCGTTTGCCGTTGATGCGAAAACTTTTGGACTCATAATTGACACATGAGGCTCTTTTAATTGGTGCTACAACTATGGCATTGATAAGGATTTTCGGTTGTTTTTGTTATTGTTCTGAAACTACTACATTCAGGAGTGACATTTTAGACTTTCAATTGTGGTTTTAATCGTTCTCTGGGGTAGTTTTTCTTCTTGACATGTATGTTAATATTTTATTTGATAAAGTCATGTGTGTTAATATTTTGTTTTCCTGAGAGAACATTAGATTAGTATACAATTTAAAGTTCTTCATACATAGTGCTTCATGGAATAATTATAGCAATGCCTAAGGCAAGCTATTTGTAACAAATCTATATGGATCAGATTGGGAAATCGAGGCAGGATCAATGGGACATGGAGTGAAGAAAGGCCAGATTGTATGGCTGAAGTCTTGGAATTCAAGTGCTGCAAGTGGTTTACTTTCTTTTTGGTAAATTACGAAAGTTGTGGAACAATAGGAGGATTTGCGGAGCATTTCTTCATTCAGCCGGGGTGCAGATTGTATTTGATGTGGGCTGTGATATGCGAGACTATCTCGTATGTTTTTGCTGGTATGACATGGGGATCAAGATTTTAGGAGAATTGAGTTATTTTTTGAGTGTGGATTTGTAGGTGGTCTGGTACTCACATAGTGTGACTGAGGTGTATTTGCATGTGACTGTTTTGGACTATTGTATATGCGGTTCTTCTCTCTTCCTCTATCTTTTTGTTATCTTCATCTGCAAGGTTTTCTTCCTGTCTAGATATTTTCATTTTTTTTTGGACTAAAGGTATCCATCGTCGAACACAGTTACTAATTCTCGCGTTGGTTTGTGGGCACTTCAAATGGTGGGACAGCTGGCTTGGAGATTTAAAGAACTACCATACAGTAGGGATTCAACCCCCACTGCTTGGTTAAGGGTGAACGAGTCCCTCACCACTTGACCACACTCCCTAGGTTGATTTTTTCAATTTTTTTATTTTTTATTTTTGTGCTAATGAGCCAACAAAAATGAGCCAACAAAATTGTTGGCTGGGAAAAGAGCTAAAATGGGTTGGCTCTACTCTAAGAGGTGGACGAAAGACTTGGACTTAAAAAAATAAAAAAAACTGGATGACATCTATTTTGAGTTTTTTTTTTTTTTTGAAAATGAAAACAAAAATAAAATGTTTAGACAAAATATGATGTTCATATTTATAAAAACTAAAAATATATTTGATGTTTTTTATATAACTTATTTTGTCCATCTAAATTTATAAGAGGGATAAGAGGAAACGGATGAAATTTTCAAAGGTATAAGAGGCCCTTCCCAAATTTGCAAAAGAGGGAAGAGATGAAATTTTCGCTAAGCACAATGTCTCATCTACAGACTCATTGAGCGCTATATCACTCTCACTAGTAAGCCTCCATCATCCCGAAATCCTTATCCACAACTTACTAATGGTCATAGATGTAGGTGAAGTGGAGAAAGAAAGTGACATGAGAGACACCCCATCAATGGCATAATGGAAAGTCTAGTTGACTATGTAATATTCACTTTGAAGGACACGTTAAAGGAAAAGAATAATTTATGATGACTTGTTCAAACCATTTTAATAATATGATGGCCTCTACCATAAGTTTTTGGACTTGAGACAAAAATTTACCCAGTATAGCATTATGCTTGATTCTAGTAAGATATCAAATGAAATCAAATTCATAGTCATATTTGACAAACTGAATACTTGTTCCAATTTTTGAATCAATCAATTTATTCTGAATAACAAATTGGATTTTCAGAAATTCACATTTGTTCCAAATTTCCTATCAAACATACAAGTGCATCCTTACAAGCACAAAAGCGTGTAGACATAAATGCTAATAATATCGTAATCAAGTAAAAGCATGTAGACATAAAAGTTAAAAAAATCATAATCAAATAAATAGTGATGGGATGATAATAAATAGACTACAGACTTCAACATAGCCTATTAATCTCCATATATCGAACTGATTTGAACATAAATAATCACACCGGCATTCTATTTCCCCCACCCACATTGTCCACTGCCCCAAATGATTACAGAGTCAACTATTTCCCCTCGCATTGCCCACTTTCCCAAATGACTACAAAGTCACAATTGGCTATCAAGGTTTATACAGAGGCTAGAGCACCAACGGTGATTGTCGTACAAGAAGCTCAACTTTTTCATCAGAAATGCTGCCATCACAAGAGCAGTTGAGTGCATCGGCAACACCCAACTATTTGTTGACAATATATTTCACCTGAGTTATAATACCGGAGTTCTCTTTTGTGCTTATAAGCACATTCTACCTTTTCAATGACGGTTTATGCAGTTAACAAAATCAACAAACTATCCTTCTGTTAAGCATATAAGAAAGCTCATATCACCACTGCATGCCAAGGAAGGAAAAAAAATAAACAAAATATAATCGTTGACATTATCAGAGATAGAGAAACTATGTAAAACTGTGTTTCTTCAAAATACCAAAAAAAAAAAAAGAAAGAAAGAAAGAAAGAAAAAGACCACCTACGTGGCAAACCTCGCTTTTAATTTGAATTTCATCATTTTGAAGACATTGGTTACAGTAAGTTTTCATAAATGTCCGTAAAGCAGGGTTATTCATTGACCAAGATTGAAAGTTCAAAAAGGAGGGGAAAAGATTGGATTTTATAACTATAGGGGGCATTTTTAAAAAAGGTTAAACACCATAAACATCTAGACATGTAGTTTAGTACTACAACATCAAACATTCTAGTTAGCCACATTAGCCGAAGGCAACTTTCAATGTCATACAATGATTTTCTTTTTGCATTCATCATTGTTGGAAGAAGGGCAATTGTTTAATGGTGTTTGAAGTTTACAATAATCATGATTCAATCAAAAGAAGAATAGTATCATTGTCCCAAAGGTTTGTGATTTTGGTTATCAAACATCACTAAAGGGAGGGAAATCTCACTCAAACAGTTAGGCAATAATACAAACATTGTGCAGACGCATGAATGAATAACCTGTAATATGGTAGACATTTGATGTCAAAAGGCATTTCCTTTTATATTGGCTAAGTCTGTCTCAAACAAAATCATAAATGCTGCACAAATAAGGACATATGAACTAAAAGTCAACCAACAGAAAATCAGGAAAACACATGGATTCTAGGAAAGGTGACCAAGATACTCCATCCCCCCCCCCCCCCCCCCACAAAAAAAAATTTAAAGAAAGAAGTGTCCCAAATAAAAATAAAAATAAAACAAAATAGCATGATGATACTATGGGTTATAGATGCAAACCAATAAGGAAGGTTTTCATACATTCCACCTCCACTTCTAAAATTGTAAGAATAAACTAAGCTGGCTAATTTTAAATTAAAATAAAGAGATATATAAGAAAGGATGGACACTGTTACAAAGTGTAGGTACCAGATGCTTTCACTTTACCACAATTCTTGAATTTCAATATTCCTACGGTTTTCCTCCTTATACAATCTGTAGCAAATAGTTGATCACCAGAGTTCAAATCTTTTTTAATGGATAGCTACACCGTACCAAACACCTTGGTATAGTATAAATTCTGTAGACATACAGAATAACACAAGGTTTACATTTCTACAAAATTAATAGAAGAAATAGTTATGTTAACTACCTTCTATCTCCTTAATTTTCTTCCCTTGACTAGCTTGATAACAAATACCTGATAAGAAAACAAGAAAAATGGCTTCTCAGGAATTAAACATTGTTTGAATTAATCCAAGGAAAAATAAACATTCTTTGAACAACATTTTCCAATACTGTTAAACAAATACGTGACGGCCTCATTGTGTTTGAAGGCAAGTGCCATGGTGGTCTGGTGGGATGGAGCTTTGAACACTGGCGATGGATTTTTGACGGTGCAAGCAACAATAGCCATTGATGCTTCGATGAATTGGAATAGGAGATATTTGTTTTTTCTTCCAAGTTATTTTACCAGTTTCATCCTGAATTTCCTGGCAGACCAAGGTTAGAAAATAATAACGATAAAAAAAAAATAGATTGTTCAAAAGAATTAGCCAACATAATTGGTATCTTATGCAAATGGAAAAAACAAAATCCTCCATCCAGCAAAGCTAAGTGCTGCAATTATCCCGTTATAAATTTCTAGTCATAAATCCATTAACACATAACATATGAGCTATATTCAGAAAATGAATTAGCTTGAACTCTGTAAAAACTTGAAATTTATAGAACATCTCAAAAATTAAATCTTCATTACCAGAGATACACGAGGACAACTCTACTATTATTAATTTTTTCAAGAAAAAAAAAAGAATAGCAACGTGTATGCAACAAGAAGCAAAAGAAATGGGGGCACTTACAGGGCCAATTAGAGAAAAGAAGTTTGCTATCATGAACAAAACCAGTTATTCCCAAATTTATGCACCACAAAAGATGGTAACAAGCATTCAAGTTCTTTAAGGAGCAACCACAAAATAGAAAACCAGGTAAGTTAGTATCATACAAAAATCAATGAACTTTCTCCTTAGCAGGTGGAGAAACTCAGCATGCACCATGCACTTACCAAAATAAAATATTACCAATGAGACAAATAAAAAAAAAAGAACAAAAAGAGGTTAAGAAAAGCAAAACAAGGTTTACGAACATATTTACCAAATTATGTTGAAATTAAAGGCGCATACATAGAATGAGGAAAAGGAAAGCAATTATTGAGGCTTTATTCCTGTTAATCTCTCAATGCCGCCGCCGGAGAAGACGAATGACACGGTGGTCTGGTGCTTCGAATGCCATTGATGGTTGCTGACGATGCCGATCTATGAAAGAAGGGAAATGGTGATCGTGATGGGTGATGGTCTCCACTGTGAGGCAGAGACAGCCGGTGGACGAGGAGGCCACAGTGGAGTTAAAGAGTGGTGAAGAAAACGTCCCTGCTGTTGTCGGTGGTCTGGACGAGATGCGGACAGTGGGTAGGTGATGGTGCGATCCACTTGAGGAGGGGGAACTGATGATGGGATCATGGCAAATTGAGAGGTTAGGTTTTTCTTCAAAAGGGATTATGGATAAAATTGATTGGGGTTGAAGAAGAGGGTGGTGAATAATTCGCAGCAAGATAGTGTATAAGTACATGGTAAAGTGGAGTATTTTGTGAACGTACAAGGATGGACAAAATATGGGGTCATTAGCGGAAGTTAAAAGTCCAGAGGGGATTGACCGTGAATAGGAAAAATTGTGGGCTTATGTGGTCCCACTTCGTGAAATTGCCCAACCATCCGCCACCACATCAACTCGGGTAAAATACCCTTAGAATTGGCGTGGGCAGCGTAGCAAACACCTATAAACAGTTGAAATTTACACCTCACCAAAATGTATTAAAATTCGGAATTGCTATTTTTGGACTGTCTTGTTATTAATATTATTATTATTTGGGCACATGGACCGTCTGAATTTGTAGGGCACCCATGATTACTTATTTGTTACAAAACGAAAAATCAAACGGCTAGATGCCTCCGGTGAGCAAAGTGTCAATTCATATATGAACATAACAGTCGAGGAAAGAAATAAAATAGAAAAGACTAGAAGGTTTATCGTAGTCTTAAAATTGTAAGCATATTTTTTTTTAATTCTTGAAATTTTTAAAACTAACTCATTAGCTCATAAATTTTTATTTCATAGGTCACTTTAATCTCTGATAAAATAAACATTAGTCAACATTACCACTATGCTAATGTGATATGTTAAATGACATATGACATGTCATGTGTTAATACCGTGTCATGTGTGAGCATGTATAACATGTCACATAGTATGTTAACATGGCACTAAATCAAAATACGTCCAAATTAATCTCTGAAATTTTCAGATGTGTCAAAACAGCCCCTAAATTTTTATAAAATGTGTAAAAAAATCACAAATTCCCAAATTTCTCCTCTTTCACTTCATAAAATATAAATCATCAGTATTTTTTAAATCCACTTATTTTTCTCTCATTTTACACTCTATTTAAATAGTCCAAATTTGAAACCCTCCATACTTAGCTAACATAAATACTTTATTAGTCATTATATTACATTTCTTGGAATAAATTAGGGTTTAAAATATAAAAAATATGATACAAGAGAAATATTATATTATCAAATATGGATAAAGTTTATCAATGGGCTATTTGAAACTTTTTAGTTATAATTCGGGAAAAGGATTTGGTATCAAATGAATCCAGTATAACAAGAAAAATATACTCTATTCTCATGTCAAATGTACCTCCAAACTATTTCAAATATGAAGAGCCTTAATTGAGCTTAATAAGTAAAGGATGATATCTCTCATTCCACCTCAATGATAGTGGATCGCAGGAAACCACTACCTCTTAGAGTATACAAGTATAATAAAGATGGTGCCACATTCACATATGAAGATGCATATGGATTAGGAGTTATTATCCACGATTGGCATGACAAGTTTGGCACAGGGAAGATGGTGAAACGTTTTGGGATGTTAATATGAATAAGGCCAACACAATGACATCGATTCAAAATATAGAGCATTTATGATTACTTCTCTTCCCAATATGTCCTTGTATTTATAAGGGATTAAACTGTTTACCACTCGTCCAATAACAATAATTTATTGGTGATGCATTCTCTTCTCATTGTTATTCTATGTGAGAAAGATATGTGTCTAAGTATGGTATAAAAATGAGAAAAAAAAAAAGTGGATTTAAGAAATATTAAGGATTTGGATTTTATTAAGAAAAATATGATAAATTTGGACATTTTGATACATTTTAGGAAATTTCTAGGACTAATATGAATTTACTTAAATTTGATGTCAGCACGTCATGTGGATTCAACATGACACATTGACATATGACATGCCACATATCACTTAATGTGCCCCATTAGCTTAAGAGTAATGATTGACTAATATTTGTTTAACTAGTGACTAAAATGACCTATAAAATGAAATTTCAGAGACTAAATAGATAATTTTAAAATTGCATAGACTGAAGTGAAGCACACTTATAATTTCAGGGATCAAAATGAATATTTATTCAAATAGAAAATAATATATGAATAGTATAAAATAAGACTATTGAGGAAGCGAAGTTTGAGTCACTTATTATTATTTTTAAATTAGGGTTTATTATATCTAATTTTTGTTCTTAGATTGCATTTGATACCTATCTTGAGACGAAAAATTATAAATGGAAAATATGGAGACAGTGAAACAATAGAGATGGAGAGGATATTGGAGACAGAGATGGAATTATATTTGGTGGTGGTGTACAGGACATTGTGATAGATAAAAAGATAAGAAAAATTAAGTTATAATTTCATAAAAAATTGAAAAGTGAGAAAAACAAAAATGAAATATAAAATATTTAAATGGATATTCTTAAAAAATATATATTTTTTAAATATGTGTTCAAGAGATATGTCTCCATTATCCCTCATTTTTTGAGGTATGGAAATTGGGTTAAAAGTTGTATTGGGACTAAGATAGTTTTGAGGGTTTTTTTTCCGTGTCTTTCTCCTCCAAACACATTTATGCTCTTACTGTCTTTGTATATTTTCTGTCCCAAAACATTTATCAGAGTTAAGGAATCAAGAATAAAAAAATGGACATAAGATAAACATTGAATCAAGAATGGAAAAATGTACATAATATAAACATTTAAGTTTTCAATACATGGATCCACTCAATTTTTAAAACTTGCTTTTTATGTATTCCTTTAACAGTCAGCAAAACCTTTAAATTACAAAAAAAAACGCATTAATTCCAATATCATTAAATTGATTATTAAATATTAACCGAACTGTTAAAATTTTGACAACCTCCGCTCAACAGCACAACTATACTGTGTTTTTTCTTTTTGGTTCATAGTAACTGTCACGTGGTGGTTATCCCCAGTTGGCAATTAGTTAATTTCTGTTTGGTTAAGTTTTTGAGTTTTTATTTTCAATTTTTTTCAGTTTTTCAGAATTTGTGAACAAAAAATTGAAAATTCTGAGAATTGGAATTTCCAATTCTCAGAATTTTCAATTTTTCCTTTAAAAATTCTGAAAAACTCAAATTGAAAACTAAAAATTAAAAACCCAAACCAAACATTCCCTTAATTTTTCTGTTTCAGTTTTTCTGCTACAAGTTGCAGCTTCAGTTTGTTATGAATTAAATGTATATAATTATTTACAGAGCTGATACCATTTCACAGTAACTGAACGTGACTTGCCTCACTTTGATTGGTGTGCAAAACCTGACATTGTGTAAATGTACCACTACCTCTTCCATATTGAAATAGATTAACCATCTTACAATTTGATTAATTATAAAAATAATATAATCATTGAGGAATGTTTATTGCCAAACTTTCAAAAACCAAAAGAGACTGGTTTTGGTTATATACAGACAGTGTTGCAACTTTACTTGCCATAGCTCATAAATAAGTTGCTAAGAAGTAAACATCTAATTTATCGTTAGCTAAAATATATACATCTAATTTAATCCTTCCTACGGGACAATAATAATTAACACAATAACAGATATCTGGCTGAATTATCAATGCAATCAACTAGAGGAGAATATGTCGTTGTAGATACTGATGAAGCCATACCCAATGACATCTGTGGATGTACGTGACAAACTCTGAAAACATTGGTCCTAATTTACAAAAAGTCCATTCTTACTTTCTTAGTCGCAACAAATTACAAAACGAGTGGCTCCTCCCTAGCAGAAACTGATCATAGTTATACTAGTGTAGGTAAATTAAGTAATAATACAATAAACAGAACCACATAATCCAAGTTGAAAGTCTTAGAAATCCCAGAGACCACTGCGATAATAAGCCAATGAATTAAGCCACTAACTAATAACCACCCCATTTGACTAATTTCCAAATGAGTGGAGCCATAGCTAGAGGTGAATTCTACTAGGTTGTGCCTTTGTCATCCTTGCCTCACCATAGGGCTCCTCGTTGTCCATCTTGCGGTTGTTCCTATAAGCTGCATAAGCAATGACGTAGACAATGACAAGGATGATCATGACAACAATGTTGATGACAGAGACCTTCCTCCAGCTCTTCTTGAGGCTAGCCAGCACACCAGCCTTGCAAGAGTCACAGGAATAGCAAAGCAGGCTTTGGTCATTGCTCCACCTTGTGCAGTCTGGGTCGGTCCCAACCAGTCCTCCTCCAGGGTTCCACACAGTCTCGTTCTGATACACATAGCCACACTCTGTTGGTGGCTTGCAGCAACCAGACTGCAACATATATACCAAAAAAGGAGGAATATTCAATATCGATTCCTTCAATAAATCACATCACATATGGGTTCGGTCTAGACTTCATATGCATCGTATTTCTGTCGATTCCTTTGTTGAATTAAAGTTGATCATCACAATTACACTATACTGACATTGAAATTGTGGTTATATATATGTGTCTTGTTATCATACTATAATTGTGTTTTATATATGTATATAGTGTGGGTGCATGGATGTGAAGATATGTATCTATTGAAGTAAAACTTATGTATTATGTAGTTACGCAAGAAAAGTGTTTTATTTGATGAGATTTTGATAAACAGTAAACACGCCGTAGTAGAACTCTCAACCCTATGTAATGTATCAGTTGCGCCACGTGGACTCAAAATTTGAACGTATCCAGTAACTCATTATCACCATCCGCTATTGACCGGAGTGATTTTTTGGTTTTAAATTTTGTTGTCGTTTTGATAAATCTTAACTATGAGTTGGTATATTGTTTTATATATTGTGAGTACATTGTCTCGCCCCATCTTGTGCAAGGGTATTTATAGGGGATATTAGTGGTAAACACTATTAATATGCATGATGAAGTAAGGAATCCAGAACATAAGTCCCCCAGCCTTGAGTGTGGGCTTGGACTAAGCGGGTAAGCAATTTAGACAAACCACAAGCCGCTCTAGTCTTAAGCTCAAAATAACAAAGACTAAAAAATTGTTTGGAGTGAAGTCCGAAGAGTGAAGTCCCCCAGCCTCGAGCCTAGAAGGTGAACAGGCTAAAAAATTAGCCAGAGTATCAATCCAGTTGAATTTGGATGGACCAACCTGCACTGAGCAGTTGTTTTTTTTTATAAAAAAAGACCGTGCTGTTGGGATGATTTTGTGTAGCTTTTGGAAGCACAATGCTTTGAGCATGGCCTTAACAGGTGCGGACCCGACAAGCCTGTGTTTCGATACGCCAATTGGAGCAAAACACGCTAAGGTAATAAGACAAGGGACGATTGTCTGGTCATTTGGAAAAAGAAACAAGAAAAAAAGAAAAGGGATGGGGGGGGGGGGGGGGGGCGGGGAAACTGAATGAGACGTTACATCTACTACCACGTGTGATGCATTGATCCATCATAAGTTAGTGCCAACAACCAGCAGATTGAATCATAAATCCATTGACCGTGTATGTTAATCGAGATCAATATCAATCATTGCTAACGAGAATTATTTGAGAACAATTACGCACCACTAACCTTATATGACTTTATTAAATAAAAGAGAGTACTAATTTTTCTACATTATTGGTGTAAATTATTTTATATTATTAACTAATTATATACTATATAATTTTTAAAGTGATACAGTTTAATTCTTTTAGTAACATGAAAATATATAATTAAATAATTGTATAAAATAATTTATATTCATTATGTTTTAAAATCAAATTTTTACTAGTGATTTGAAGTATAAAATTGATGAAAAATTGTTTTGTTGTTATTCACGTGGGATATTAGTACAGCTTGAAGAATAGAGAATAAAAAGAGCTTACAAGTATTATCTTTTGTTATGAGTGTGCTCTTACATAACTGGTTTTTATAATGAAATTATTCATTATAATTAAAAAAAAAATGATAATATGTGTGAACTGTGAATGACAATTTTTGCACATAACAATTTAGTGTAGAAAAATTTTGGTCAGGATTCCCAGTTCTTGCCTTTTTTCACCTTGTCTTTCCAGCCCCATACATATAAAAGAATTATTGAATACAAGTAATTTTAACATTTTATATTTAAGCACTAATTAATATAAAACTAGATCACTAATTTCATTTATTTTTTTAGTTTATCTTATGAATATATTTACATATAATGTGTGAAATATGATTTTATTCAACAAAATTTCTAATACATATAATACTAGAAAACAGAAGAAAGAGTAGGTACCACCCACCACCTAAATCACAACCATATACGAACATATAATTCTTACACAACACTCCAAACCGCACGGCAGTCTTTCTAAATTATACGTAACATCTTTGCTTGCTTCTTTTAATTTTTTACCTTTGTAAAAACACTATCAATCCATATAAAATCTTGCAGTACAAAATTACAACTGAAAACGAAACCGTCTGAATTAAATGGTAATGAATAATGATTAATATTGTAATATAAGAAAAAGTTTCATATCCCCCATTTCTTCCACACACTTTTTACCAACTGTTGATCTAAAAGATTATATGGAGATAAGCAACACAAAGCCGTTGAAAAATGATGGTGCACGTGTCCAAACTGTAAAAAATTAAAGTTGGTTAAATAAGTGGAAACAAAAGTGAGGTTGGTAAAAGCGGTCCCGACTAATTAGAAGAACACATCGGTCGTGTACATGATTGTTAAACCAAACATACTTGAATTATTCAGTTGAGAGCTTATGTCTTATACATGCCTTCAATTTATAGAAACTAATATTTGATTTTCTTTTAATAATGTAAAAATACAGTATTAAATTAACAATGTAATAATTTTATTTGTATAATGATAATAACTGAAATTGAAATATTCAAGCACAGTTATTTAGAAGAAATTAATTTTAAAGTACCAAAAAAAATTAATTTCAATAGAATATTAATATAAAGAACTTTACATTATTATTAAATTATATGTTATTATATGCGCAATTGTTTAGGTAATAATTATATAATTTTACGAGCCAATCACTGATCTTATCAAAGTAACACTAATATAATATTAAATAACTATATAATCAGTTTTACATTAATAATATATTAAAATTAATTCTTATATAAAATTGTTTATATAAATTAAATACCCATTTAAATGTGAGAGATCTTTATAGTAGAATAAAATAAAATCACACATATCAGCTACAGGCGATAGCTCAAAGCTTTTCAGTTAACTACAAAGTCCCATAAGTATTTATTTAATCACAGAACTACGTACTATCATCAGCAACGTGGCCACTGACTTATGTTGATCGGCCCCAGTTCACAATCGCCATGAGTCATAACAGATAAACCCGCATCACATGACATTAATTATAGTCTCCAGGAAATATCTTTGTGTGACGACGGTGACACAAATTAATAATATATACCAGCAAAACACCGCTTAATTAGTCCGAATGCATGTTTATCTACCGTTTTCTATTACAATATATACCCTTTTTTTTCTATACTTTTTTTTGTCTATTACAATATATGCTTTTCTATGCAATTAGTACCACAGAAGATATATAATCTCTTTAAAATAAATGTTTCCGAAGTCCAAATTCGTATTCTATCATTATGAGACTTTCCCTTCCTATCGATTCATTTTCTTTGAGTTTTATCAACTTGAAAAATATTTGATGTATAATATTTTTTACAATAAATTTATATTTTTATAGTGTAAAGATCGTTGATTCCATATTTATTTTATCTTCATGTATTTTTAATATATTATTATAGATCATAGATATGTAAATTTATTGTAAACAAATGGCGTATATCTAACATATCAATCTCAACTATTGTCGCTACAGCCTATAACGTAAGCCTGTTGGTTTTAATTTTTTCAAAATTTCTTATTAATTATCCTCCCTCGGTAACATGGGTAGCATGCAAGCGATTGGTCCACTAACACATTTTTCGGAGCCTGACTAGTCAAAATCCCATCGTCCCCACATGCAGTAGCTAGGTCCCTTGGAGAAGGACACTCTACACCACGAGTCAGATCTACCCATCCAATGAAGTGCATGCACTTCGTTTCCTCCAAGTAGTTCTTTTTCTAGCTACGACCCCTACCATGCTTCATTAATTTATAAGCAGAAAACCAAAACTTTATACCCACTGCATTCTGTATTAATAATCTAAAAACCGTATATTTGACTAAATGTATTAATATTTTAATATATTAAAATTATATATTTTTCGAGAGCATCTACAAATATGAAATGAATGAAGTAGCAAATATAAATAACTAGAAATTTAATGTTATTTTAAAATAGTTCTATTATATATTTTTTAAATTTTTTCAGTGCACTATATATCTTTCAAAACACACATAATTCTCTAAACCTATACCTTAGAAATTATATTCTTCTTCATTTTAACTTTAACTCATCATAAAATTTTAAAAAAAATTATTTATCACACAAAAAAAATGAGTATCTCAATGTTCAGAACCAATTTAAACCAAATTAAAATAAAAAAATTGATTAAAATTAAAATAAATAAATTTAAATTAGTTCTTAATTTATGAAAATCGAACCGAATCCACGAATTTTTTATTTTTATTTCCAAAAATTAATAATAAAATTAAACTATGAACTAAACGTACCTGAATGGGAGAGAGCCTTCTGAGGTAGAACATATCAGCAGTTTCAGGGACACCACCAAGTGTTGTTGATCTCCCAAGCTTGCCACAAACCTTAGAGTCCCTAATACAAGAGCTTATCTTGCCCCAATAGCTATCACTGGCCACGCGCTCCTCCAACCACCCGGAATAGTCCTGCCGGTAATAATCCAAGTAAGCCCTGTTGGGCACGACCCGACCGGATCCCTTGTCGGTGACAACGTAGGCGAAGACAATGAAGCCGATGAGGACAGCGATGATGAAGAACATGGCAACGAGGTAGAGCCTCATGAGGAACGTGTTGCGGTAGCACGCGCCCGCGAAACCCGCTAGGGAGATGACCATGATGGCAACGCCGATGATGATTAAGGGCCACTGTAGGAACTGGAGGCAGTCGGTGTTGTTGGCCCTGCTGCTCAGCCATATGCCGCCACCGAGGATCGGAACTGAGAGCAGGAAGGTCAAGAAGTTCAGTAGACCGATCAAGTGGTTGCTGGTTCTCATTTTTTTTTTTCTCTTTGATGATGAGGCTAATTGATTCTATGGTTGGTTAATTATGATGCCTATAAGTGTGCTTCTTTCTTCAAAGTTTGATTCTATGCCTATGTATGTGTGAAAGGAAGAAGCGTTTGTCACTTGTGTTGGATGCGGGGTGCAGTGTTGGATTTATTGGTGTAATAATCTGGATGCAGCTGGGTGCGAGTAAATTATGTAGACATCCAAAAAAATATTTGTAAAATATTTGATAAAATTTGTGATATTTGTTTAATGAAATAAAATGGTATTTTCTATTAATTCATGTAAAAATTAATTACTATATCATATTATTCTTGATAAATTTTATGGTTATCTAGTATTTTCCTATGAATAATCATGTATACCGACATAAACATGGGACGTTACACAACATGAACATAAGGGATATATCAAAGTTGAAAAATTATACGATATGAATATGACACACACATATATAAAAATAAAAATTTAATTAAAGTTATTGATTATTTAAAATATCATTTATATAAGTTTCACATTTTATTTTTTTTATAAATTTTAAAAATTATACATTATTTTTTTTATATAATTCTATTTATATGATATTTTTCTATATTAAATTAATAAAATATTATTTTAAATTAAATATATATAAACTTATATTGTTGGTTAATAACATGTCATACAAAATTTGATACAAAACACACTCTGTCATGTTTGACAGGTATTTTCTATGTAAACGACAACTCGCTGTGGGTTACGGACAGGTATTCATTGGATTCTGTTCATTGAAAATGACATGGCTAGCCTCGTTCTTCAAGGACAGTAATCCAATCCTTAAACATGATCTAATGGTCTATCAAAAACATTCACCAAACTAATATTAGAAAGAAAAGTTGCTAGACCACTTGATTTTTTTTCTTTCGAAAATTAGGTTTTAGAATAATAATTATAAATATATATATATATTGACAGTATATTTTATAACTTATTATTTTTAATAATTTTTTATTTACATGGTTTTTGAAATAATGAGACAAGATTGATCAACTTTACTTTATTTATAAGATAATATGTAATTAAATGACTATATTAAAAAAATTTATGTTATTAATACATAAAAATTATACTCTTAAAATAATTAATGTGATATAAAGAGTGAACTTCAAATGAATAAGTAGACAATATCAATATATTATTTCATCTAACCGTTATTATTATGATTTATCTCAAAAGTTTCCGGTATATTAGTCTAATATCATGAAATAATAAACATATTTTATTGTTTAAATTATTTCTACTTTATTTTATTTGATAAGTTTGATAGGAGAGCAAAAGAAGCTATATTTCATTTTATCCTTAACCTCTAAATTTAGATAGATAAAAATTCAAAACTTCGAGTGAGTGATTGTCATGTCATACATACATTTTAAATAAATTTAATTGTTTTCTTTCTTTATAATAACTCCTTTAATTTCTTTACCATCCTTCCACTGTTCCACACGTGACTGGTGAAAGCATCTCATTGTTACGTTTCTCAAAATTGAATTAAATTACTTTAATATAATTTTTATTGTGATTCCTAAATATCTATTGTCACTTCTCTTTTAGTATCCTTATATATATATTTCAAAACTATTCTTAATTAAGAGTTAAGAGCTAACAGCTTTGTTATATTTTATCTATTGTCACTTCCAAATTTTAAATTATATTTCATAATTATACTCATTAATATTAAATAAAAAATAAAATATTTTTAATTTACCAATTTAAAAATAGAATAAGCCTTTGAGATCAAACAAAGTAAGATAAGTGTGTTTATATCTCTATGTTGTGATATTCAAAGAATTATTTAATTTTTGAGATTGTATTTTTATATATTTTTTATAGCAGGATTTCTTTTAACTTTTCAATTTTCCTAATAAAAATATATTTAAAAAATTTGTCTATTATCATTTCAATATTACTAGCTAATTGATACTAAATGAAATAACTATAACTAAACTTTCAACCCAGCACAAGAAACTATTAATTTTAACATAATGATTAACTTGAATAAGAAAATATAATAAGATAAAATTCAATTAACTTGTTAAGTTTAATTAAACAAAAGTATAACACTCATCAACCATGTTAAAGTGTCCCCCTGTTATATTGTGGTGCCTGAAATCCTCCTATGTATGATAGTTGACGCACTTTATGTAATACTCGGTGTACACATGTTAGTAGATACGTTCTGTACGGTTTCAAGGTTCCCCGAGACCCACCCATGCTGTTGGGTTCGGGATTTCGTTAAGTCTGGTGCCCTACACCTCCTTGGAGGGCTATATGTTAGAGCCATATTTTAGGGACCAAAAGTCCCGGTAATGGCTCTCCAAGGGAAAATGAATTGAAGAGCGATTTTTAACGAATTTTTGAAAGCCTCTAGATATTTCGTTTTTAACCCCCAAGTTTAGAAAATCACTGGAATTCCGGAATTTGAACTAGAACTCAAAAATGAGATTTTGATCGATTGGAGTTTTGAATTTTTAGATATTTTATTTGAATCCAAATTGGGGGTATTTTTTATTTACATTTATGTTTTAAAGTTAATAGGAAGTAATTTTACTTAGAATAAAGAAATGAAAATAAGTGAGTGAGTATAGAGGTGAGCCAATACCATGACAGTATTTCTACTGAATTTTGGGTTTCCTACCACCACTATAGCAGTCACAGGGAGGTATGCAGCAAGGGTTTAGGTTCTGGAGACCGCTATAGTGGTCATAAGTGCACAGTAACATAAGCGGGACATGGGCAGAATGTGGCTTGACCGTTATAGCGGTCATATACCGCTATAGCGGTCCCCCAAAGACCCAAATGGTACAAAACGACGCGTCTCATTTTTTCTTCCCCTTTTAAACCCTCTTCAGGGCTCCCCCTCCCCAAAATAAAAACTAGAAGCAAACCCCTCTCCCCCCAAACCCTCATTTTCTCTCTTTCTCTCATCTTACTCCAATCCTCATCATCCAAGCTTCAAGGTATGTGTTTGCCAAGGGATTTTGGTCTCTTTTCTTCCATTTCCTCTTTTAATATGGGTCATTATTTTCTCTCATTGTTGTCAAGTGGGGGTGCTTCCCCAATATTGTTAAAGCTATATTAGAGTTATTTAAAGGTTGTTAGAGATTAATCTAGAGTTTTTATAATTATTATAGTCGACGTTGATGCCTTCCCGGCTCCCCGGAGCTCAGTTGGTGTTGACGTCATCACTTCCTCCCCCTCCAAGTGAGTGGATTTAACCTCATTGCCTTAGTTTCTACATTATAATTATATTTCTTGCATTATGATTGTTAAATATAGTATTATAGATGAAAAATATGAATATATATGATTTTGTAAAGTTATGCCTTTGAATATGTAGCATGAAAATGAAATTTAGAAAACCATGGGACCATGATTGTTATATTGTTTGTTATGGAAAATGCTTTATGTGCTCGAGTTTAAGAGATTTATTAGAAAATGTATGAGTTAGTAAGTTTATTTAAAATTTTAGAATGTAATTTTATAGTTTCATGAGATTTCTATATTTAAAGAGATTTTCAAAATATCAAGTTTAATAGTTATTATTTTATCAAATATGTTTTAAGAGTTTATGATTTAAGGATTGAGATATTATTATTATGTCAGAGATTTTATATGATTTAGAACTCCAATGTTTGAACTATAATATTATATATATATATATATATATATATATATATATATATATATATATATATATAGTATATTAAAAATATGTCAGTTAAGAAATGGATTTAGAACTTTGGTTTATGGTACCAAGAGGTACGAAATTTAGTATGATTCTTAACAACTGCCGGATACGTATTCTGTGGGCTTGAAATCGAAACGCCTTCAAGCGATGAACACTTGGGTTTGATTTTCAGAGCCACAGTTATGTTAAAGTCAGATTGTTAGAGTTATATAAGTCCAGAACTCTCAGAGTACTCAAAATTTAAGGGCTCGCATTCACGAGGGACGAAGCACCCGCCTTTTTGAATGTTGATTTTCTTTATTTCTGTTAAGTTATAAATGATGATTAGTAGACAGCCATGGAGGCAATATTATTATACGGCCATGGAGGCAATATTACTTAACAACCATGGTGGCATATACAGAAAACGGGACCTAGTTAGGTGCCCATAGTTGTCCGCGAAGGACTAGTATGATTATTAGCCGGCGCTCTTATTCATGAGGAATTGAGCAACCATTAGAAAAATTATGATTTCACAGCTTTTATTATTGTATATGTATTTATCGTGTTCAACAAATTATTTTATGGCTGATTATGAGTTATAAAGGCTTGTTTATAAAATTACAAAATAAAAAGTGTTTTCCTAGCTAATTATGTATTTAAATATCAATTGATTTATGATTGATGCATGCATATTATATTATTGTATATTCTTAGTTATCCCATGTGGGTGATGGGTGAGAGCACACTCACTGAGTCCGTTGACTTACCCCTCTCCCTTCCTCTCATAGTTACAGGTTCAGAGATGGTTTAGACTCCGATTCCAAAGATGCTGTTATTTTCCCTATGGTAAATCTTACTTTGGAGTAAGGTTTAGTTTAGAGTTTTATTATAGTAGAATGCTCTAGTAGATGTGTAGGCAGGATCTAGCCACGCATTATTTTCAGACTATGTATATGTATTTAGAGACTCAAATATTTATGTATATATTCTCAAAGTATGATTATGAAATTTAAATGTAAAGTATGGGCAAAGAATTTTGTAAATAGCTAGAGGTGTATTGATGATTTAGTTTGCAAGTATTAACAGATTTTTAGAAATTGAATTAAAGGATTCTAAAGCTTTAAATATTAAAGTATTTCAGAGTGTTGATTTCAGAAATTCAGTCCCGGATGAGAATTTAAATAAAAATTCAAAGGAAACTATGTTTTAAGAATGAATATTTTCATAAATTATGCATTTAAATAGCCACGTCACCTAGAAGACTTACATGGGGATGAGATTCTTCACATGCCGGTCACGTTCCCAAGTTGAGTCATGACACTTTATTAGATTAAATAGTCTAACAGTGAATTTGTAAAATTAATAATAAGTAAAAGCAAAAAAATTACAAATCATAATTCAACTCAGATATAAAAGAAAGGAAGTAATAAAAATTAATTTAATACATAAAGTTAGCTTTAAAAAAAAAGAACTAAAGAACAAAACATTATGATAAAAATTATTTAGTTAATAAAAATAAATTTTACAATTATATATTTCTTTATTATTTATTTAATTATATCAACACTAGATGTTAAAAGATTTTATATGCATAATGTATATTACTCTTTTTTTTAGTTACTTTGTTTTTTGATTAACTCGAGTTTACTTTGTTTGTATATTACAATTTGCTAATATGTCTTCAATGTTATCAAAGAAACTAATTATTAGTATTTTCAATAAGAGAGGCATTTTAGAGAAATCAACTAAAAATCACTATAAGTAGGAGTGGCAATATTTGTCCATTTAAACTATCTAGATAATATTAATTTTTTACTTCCATTTGTACTTTTATGTTGTGTTTGGTTCGAGAATAAAAAATGGGATAAATTTTTCATGATTAAGATTTATGTGTAATTTTATATGATGAATTTAATTATAGAAAATTTACTCTAATTTTCATTCTCTAACCAAACATATCCTTAATGTAAATATGTTAGTTGAGTAACCAACACATTTATCAAAATGAGTAATAATGATTTTACTATGTCAATTCATTGGTTTTATAATTTATCAAGATATTTTTTTTTATTTTTTTAATATGTGTATTGTTTGATTTTTGACAATTATTATAAAATAAAATAAAGACAAAATAAAGTTAAGCAACTCTAAGTCCAATGTATTCTACGAATATTTTCTTGATAGTCTCGAGGTTCACGTGAGGCGCCCAAACATAGAATGTTGCGCATATTTCAACTCATTTTGGTATTTATGAAATTGGTAACAGGCATCTAATATAAAATGGACATCGTAGCAACTGCACAAAATATTATGTAGGAGAAAAAACACCTATGTTGTTTATTACTACTTTGGTTTTAAAATAAGCTTCTTTTTTACTTTTTAAATTCATTCATAAAGGAATGTATCTGACACAATTCTGCTATATTGATTTGATGTTTGACCTCATCATTGTGATTTTCTGCTAAATAGCAATCTATGGTGTGTGGAAGTCAATCCAATAGATTTTACCAGCTTGATATGGTTCTGTTCGAAGTATGTTGATGTAAAATTGTGATAGTTTTGCGTGACAGAAGCTGTTCAGGGCAACAGTTGCACTGCTTTACTTTAGGCAAATGTTAGTTGTTTGCTGGTCAAGGATGTCTGCGTGCATTGATGTTTTGGTTACTACTGTGTTTTGAATAGATGAGATTTATGGGTAATTTTATACATAGATCTTATTTATAAAAATTGATGCTCCATTTTTGCCTCTAATCAAACGCACCATGGTGCTTGCTTTAAAGGGATAGCGAATTTCATATGGCTTGTGGCGTGTAAAATGTGATTTGGACAGCTGCGTCTATTCTGCCCTGATTGTGATGCACTTTCCAAGTTCCAAAGCTACATCACAAGGCCTGACATTGCATTTTGTGTCAATAAAAGTCTTTCATTTTGAGCATCAGGCTCTCCAAATTCACTGCCTTGCTAGGGATTAGAAGTGATTAAGAGTTAGTTAAGGTCAGTTAGAGTGCCAGCTGTAGTCGGTTAGGATTAGTCACTGCTGCTACCATTGTATCACACTACATAAACAATCTTTCTGTATTTTTTTCGATTCCTTTGCTCTGTGATCTTTGGTTGTCTAGCACTTTACTACATACTTTTGTCCTTGCGAAACTTGATTGTTACCCGTCTGTCTTTTCTTGACACGTGTCTTTTGCTGCGTGACTCATGCACAGGAAAGTATGCATGCAGTCTTGCTACATGAAGTTGTTTTCTGCATATAAGTTATGGTAAGTCATTTTTTGCAAATTTTGGAGTAGTTCAGTTTATTTAGGTGTCCTGTTCTACTTACAAGTGAATTAGTCTCCAAATTTGATATATCAAATGCATGACCTTGTGCCTTTTTAACACTCTTAACTAGAATTTTTTTTGGGTACTCTGTTGACACCCCTTAATACTGATTCCATTCTGTTCACAAAGAAACATCATTCAATGAACATAACACGATTATACATGCATGTTAGAAAGTATCTAATAGACAAAAACCTTATTTAACTCAATGCATTCGCAAGTTAGGTGTGCTGGCCAATCTTGGTCTTAATCGGCTTAGTGGTATTAGCCTTTTGGGGAGTATTCGCTTTATTATAGCAAAACTTCTCTTCTGAGCAGTAATTTACTCGTATGAAGTGGAGGTAGTGGAGTAGGATCGTAGTAATATTTGGCAAGCATAACCATAAGATTCAGTGTTGCCAAACATTGCCCAGAATATGCAACGATATAGTACTGAAGTTCACTCTAGTGCACCTTTTACAGGTGCTATAACTGATGCTTTCGCTATTGCCTTAATCATATATATTACGCATTTTTTGTAATGTTTCCGAAGGACTTCTTCTGCATCATTTTGAACGATGGTGTTCATTCAAGTGTAGACAGTTATTGCTATTGTCTACTCAAAATGTGTTCATGCTTACTTTTCTCCATATTCTCACTGCCTTTAATTAGTTCATGGTAGTAAAACGTAATGCATGTTTTTTTGGTGATTCTAATTTTTGTTTGACTAAGTTGATTAGGTGAACAAGGACTTAATACAGTTCACGTGACAATGCAGAAAGCTCTCAACACCCAACAGCCAATCATTAATACGGGTTAAAGCTGATTGCAAATTGCATTGGCCAATCAGGGTCAAAATAAATAAAAATGTAATTGAGATCCCCGTTTTCACATCATTCATTACTCATTAGTTTCTAAAACAAAACTTTCAATTGTGACCAAATCCGTTAACTTTTGATGCATCTCGTTCTCAAATATCATTTTTTTCTTAAATACTTATACATAAATGAATAAAATGTAGACACATTTTTTTTTATCACGTACACATCTACATTCAGGGGGGAGGGCAAGTGCTCTCAAATTAAACCATATCTGGCAGATTCAAAACTGCGCCCTCTTATTATGGGGTTAACCGGTGGTTACTCAAGGCAATAATGATCTTCCCATTGTGCTACATGCCTTGGCCACACGTGGATGATAGAAATCTTCTAATCTTTTCTTTCCTGTTCTCTCAATCATTTATTGACACGTGAATATATATATGACTCAAAATAGATTTAAAAATTTATAAATTACTAGATACACAACACTTATCTTCATATGTCAATAAATGATTTCTAGAAAAGGAATACTATTTGGGAACAAAAGATTTTCATCCACAAGTAGACACATCCTTGATCTTCCCCCCTTTCTGTTTATTGGGTCAAGTGGACACATCTTCCTTGGTCTATACTGGATCCAAGACAAGCAGCGATATGCGGGTAGCCCACGAGCAAAAGAGCCCATCGTGTCATGTAACAGAATTATTATTATTATTATTATTATTATTGTAAATCTTATAATCTTATAAGCCATTTGGACGTAAGGTCGTACTTCAAATCAATTTATTTATTAATCGCTGTGACACGACATAATAATAATGTTTGGTACTATATTTTCCCACTGCTCACTTTGATTCTCAGCTTCCCTCCTTCTTCCTGCTCCTCGGTATCTCTACAACACACTTAGCACAACGCCGCTGCATGCTCCTTAAGAAACAAAAACCAGATACACACACAACCTCACATCGGAGAGTGCAAGAGAAAGCAAAGAGGCTTACCAACGTGCTAGAATACTCAAGAAGATCCAACTCGAGTTGTGTTTACAAGCTTAACTCACTTCCCGGTCAAGTAAGGGTAAGACTCATGTCATGTCCTTTATTAATTCTTACTGCATTGTCCTTTAGCTTCATGGAAAACGCAGGAGATAGGTGATGTGCATAAGTGCATAAACATTTTTATGTTACTTTAGTTACTTTACTGGTTGTCCCGGTTCATTTAATTATTTTACTTTTTGGCCTTTCATTAGGTTCCATTTAAGTTTGAAGTTTGAATTTCGTTCCTTCCCTCTCTACATTTTCTAGCCCGATTACTTTTCTTGCTAAGATGAAATAAAAGTTTGTTCATTGTTGAATTGAACATATATTATCCTGCTGCTTTTCAAGCTCTTATTGCGTTTCTTTGTTGGTAAGCTCTTTTTCACTTTAAGCTTCTATATAATTTATTTGTACTCAAAAAATGTTATGCTAAAACGTAAAAACTCACTTAAATGCAGTTCTCTGTTTGGAAGTTCAGGAGCGGCAAGGTTTTTGTAGCCTTGATATTTTAAGATATAGCTTTTCAAAAGCAAATGGAGTATATATTAGAAAAGGAGTTGATTCCATAAATGTACTTGTTTAGTTTGTTTGTTTAGTTCTGTTTTTCTTCTTTTTTTTTATATTTTTTCTTATGCTTAATAAATATTTCTTCTGTATATATTTATAGTGGTTCTTTCTCTCTCATTTTATTACCCACATTTGCAGGTTTCTGATTTTTTCTTAGTCTAAGAGCTGATCTGGTTCCTTTGTCGCTAAATGAGAATCCTTGTTGCTAAATTGAAGTCATTATCATCCTTTTCATTTTTGTAGTTTCCTTGTTTAGTGTCCAGCTAGTCACATTCACTTATTTCATGTTATGGAAGTCACCAACCTTCACAATCGTCACGTTTAATTTGTTTGCTTCCTCGTTGAAAATATTATGGGAAGATGTCAATTGGTAGGAGCCAAGTGTAGCTTTCGCGTTTTTACAGAAATGGAGGCTGAGAAAATTTCATATACGATTACGAAATTGCCATTGCACATTTATTGAATCTGACTAGCTAGCACGTATGGGTGAATAATGAATTGGTACCTTGCTGGTAAAAGAAAATTTTAGAGTAGAGTGATTTTTATTTTTATTTTTTGTTATAGCATGACATCATTTTGGTCACAGCTAATAGCAATTTTTGGGTCTATTTTGATGTCAAAATTATCATTCAATGACCAAGCTGCTTGACATCTATTGTTCTATCCTTTTTCTTTATTATGATTGTGATTCTCATCTCATCTCAGCCCCCTTTTGTTCCTTTGTGATATATTCAGTTATGGTTATAAATTATTCAGGTATTTTGAAAAGGGTAGAAGAAATGAGGAATTTTCAGAATTGACTAGTGAAGATTACAGTAAAAGAAAGCGTTCTGCATTTATGGCATCATTGCCTTGATGATGACTAGAAGCGCATCCATTCTGCATGAACCCTTTTATTTCATACATATTAACTCCATTGACCTTACATTGGATTCCCTCGTCTCCGTCCGTGATATGTATATATTTTCTGAACTGTTACAGTCCTAGTAGTGGTGGGTCAGGGAGCATTCAAGTAGTGAACCTCTATAATTATTATTAACGCGTTTCACTTTCCTGATACAACAAGGCAGTTACCATGCAGACCCCAAAGGCAAGGTAAGCTTGAAAACTATATATTGCTTTTTCACTTTTTCGTTGTTTATGTCATATGCAATAAAATGCTAAATCAGCGGGATGGTTTACCTTGTCAATATTATTTCTTACATTTCAAATTCAAATGTCACTTACTATTTCTGAAACTACTAACTTTAATTTGTGCACAAGCATATAAAGCTTTAGTACAAAAAGGTTGCATGTAACGTTGTTCGCACATTAGTGGTTTTAGTTAAAAGTTTACACACGGTAAGGAACAGCACTACCAAATGTTTTAGTTAAAACTTTACTATTCACAATGTTTCCCTTTTCATTCAACTTAATTTGTTTCTGTGCAATTGTTCCTACATGAATAAAGTTTTCTGCTGAGTTGAGAACTATTTTGGGTAGTAGGAATCTTAAACATGTTTAGCTTCATTTGTGTGACAAGAGAAAAAATAAATGGTGACAAGCATAGGATATTTATCGCAAAGCCTAATCATTGTTGGTTCATTTACGTTACAATATTGGTGGCTTTAACGGCGGATAGGAGATGGGACCCGGGGCAATTATTCACAATTATTATTATAATAAGAACTAAAGATTGGCTCTTCTTTTATGGATTCATTTCGCTGCATCAATCAATATCACTATTTTTCTAAATGGCTATCAACGTTATACGTTCCGTTACGTTATCACGTTTTTCCGGATGGAGACAATATATAACGTCAATGGCACTGTCACTGATTACTATTGTCTGTTGATTGAATTTTGAAATTGAAACTTCACTGTATATGATCTTTTTAATCATGATAAAGAATTTTTTTTTGTTTAATTTTGTGCTTGGAGAAACTTCTAGTCTTCCAAATTGATTTTATGTGGTTAATGCCATTTGCCTTACATGTAACAAGCCTCTATTGTATATTCGTAACTTATAGCTCATGTATTCAATTTATGGCACAATTACTCATTCCAGTCAGTAGTACTTGTAATTTCGGTTTTAAATCTGCATTTTATCCCTTTAAATCTGTAAGCAAGAATGGTTTGGATTATATTATATAGACTTTGTTCTACCATATGTAATGGAATTTCTGCAATGAGTAGGCCAGTTCACATGTCATGGTGATTTCAAGACATTGCTTAGCTTTCTATGGCAAAGCTGTTATAGCTAGTCTTTGTTATCTGGAACTCAGAGATATGGGTTTGTGCTTTTCTAGATAGATCATCATAACCCATGACACTACTCACATACTATATGGTTTCAGAATTGGTTCTTCTGAAGTGTCTCAGAAGGTGTCCCCTCGTGGTGTTGTGCGCCAACTTAGGCCTGCTGCACTATACATTGACTCTGCGTCCACGTTAAATCAAGTTAATAGAGCAGCTTCAAAGGATAGAAGCCCCAAAGTCATTGATCGCAGATCACCTAGAAGCCCTGCTCCAGAGGTAACAGCTTTTTTTAATGTGGTACTGCCACCTTAGCAGTATGTTGCTGCATGTTGGAACCTTGGCAACAGGAATCATAGTGTCAATTGCAATTGGGATATGCTTTTATTTTTCCCTTCACTTAAACAGCAATTTTTTCACCAGGTTAAAAGCACCATAAAAATCCGTTTTCAATTCAAATGCTAAATGCTAGGTGCGCTTTTTTAGTTTTGCCAAAGTGTGGGATATTATTATGGTTTTCTTTCAGGACTTGCTTTTTGAAGGTGCTATTATGCTAAATCCGTTTTTGAAGGCTTGGAGTTTGCTTTAATATCACTTTACATTGTTATTATTATTTTTGTATCAAATATACTGATTTGGATACATGAAAAAACCCTTGCACAAATGCTCTTTACCACTTAGATAGATATTAATGGGGCCTTTTTAAGGGATTCTGATAATTTTAGTCCAATCACTAAAAAGGGTGGGTGGGATAAGCTACTCTACTGCCATGCAATAACTAGTCGTTGAGTTCATATATGTATGAAGTGCGATGGCATTGTCTAAGCAATACTTGTCAAATCTTAACTGCTTCTGAGTCTCTATTATTTCCTTTGGTCTTTTTGCTATTTTTCTCCTTGCAATCCAAGTTGGCAGCACCAATATGGTGTGTTTGTTTTCTACACTTCTTCATAACAATCATCCATGCCTTAAAAATTGCCAAGAACTCTGAAATCTGAACCAGTATGATTTTCTGTTTGCTTTAGAGGAAGCGCCCTAGCAGAATACTTGAATTGGAATCTCAGGTTTCTCAACTTAGAGAGGATTTAAAGAAGCTAAGGGAGCAGCTTAGTTTGTCCGAGTCATGCAAGAAGCAAGCTCAGCAGAAATCTGAGGAGTCTAAGCAGCAATTATTTGCCTTGTCTGTGAAACTTGAAGAATCTCAACAACAACTTCTGAAGCTCTCCGCTAGTGAAGAATCTCATCTTATTGAGCTCCAGAAAATATCATCACAAGAGCATGAAAGGGCATGGAGATCCAAGCTTGAGGCAGCCCAAATGCATCTCTCTCTCAACTCTCAAGCCCTTACCTCTTCCATGAATGATATCCAGCAGCTTAAGGATCAACTTGAATTGGTAGCCAATTGTGAGAATGCACAAACCCAACTCGCAGAATCATCAGACTTGGAACTACTAAACTTGAAACAAAACTTAGCAGAATCTTTTTGTCTTGTGAACAACATGAAAAACCAGCTCAGAGACTGCAAAGAGTCATCTCAGGCTCAAGCTTGGGTCAATGAGACATTGCAGCAACTCGAGGCTGCAAAAAGAACTGTGGAGTTCTTAAGGGCTGATGTTGCAAAAGCTGTGCATGGCCACAACTCTTGTGCTTCAGAGCTAGACCAGTCTATAACCCGGGTGAACTCACTAGAAGCTCATGTAAGCAAACTTGCAGCAGGTCTCATCAATAACTTTGAGCAGGGAGCTGAAAGATTGGAAAAGGGTGAGTGTCCTAATCACATTGAAGCAGAAATTTGTTTTTTGAAGTCTGAGGTAGAAAGACTGAGGTGTGGCATGGAGGCTGCTGAGACCAAATACCATGAAGAACAGATTAGGAGCACAGTGCAGATCAGGAATGCCTGTGAGTTAATAGAGCAGATAAAATCAGAATCAAGTCAGAGAGAATCTGAGCTAGAGGCTGAATTGAGAAGGAAGAAAGCTGATATTGAAGAGTTGAAGGCAAACTTGATGGACAAGGAAACTGAATTGCAATGCATTGCAGAGGAGAATGAGAGGTTGAATATGAAGTTTGAAAAGATCTTGCTATCCCAAAGAGAACATGAACATGAACTCAAAAGGGAACTTGAAAGGTTGAATGAAAATGTTGCTGAACTGAAGGCAGATATGATGGACAAGGAAACAACACTTCAAAGCATATCCGAAGAGAATGAAACGCTGAAGATGGAAATCAATAAGAAGTCTTCTTCACATGGTGGTAAATTGAGTGAGGAAGTTAATGCAGAAGTGGAGGCGGCTAAGGCGGCAGAACGTGAGGCTGTGATGAGACTTGGGATTGTGATGGAGGAGGCGGATAGGAGCAACCGGAAGGTGGCGAGGGTGGCGGAGCAGCTGGAAGCAGCACAAGCAGCAAACTCAGAAATAGAGGCAGAGCTGAGGAGGCTGAAAGTGCAGTCTGATCAATGGAGGAAAGCTGCAGAGACAGCTGCTGCATTGGTCTCAGCAGGAAAAGGGAAGCTCTCAGAGAGGTCTTTGTCTTTGGATAACAACTACAATAAGCCTCTTGTGAATAAGTACTCCCCTTATTGTGAAGACATCATTGATGATGATTTCCAGAGAAAGAAAAATAGCAACATGCTGAAGAAGATTGGGGTCTTTTGGAAGAAGCCTCAGAAAGTTACTGTCTGATTCATGAAGAAGGGCTTTGAATATGTAGTACATCAGTATTAATTTTGTGTTACGGACTGTAACGTGGATTTGATCATGTTTCTCAATGTTTACTTAAATCATCTCCTTTCACCAGGTATAAAAATATAGCATATAATGCAATTGGGAATTTTGATTCACTCTGAATTATGCATGCCTAATGTGAAGTTGGTGGTTCTGATTCTTTCATATTTGTATATGTGTATATACATTGGATACGTGTGCTTAGAAATATAATAATAAGACCTGGATAAAGAAATTAAAAAAGTGTCTGTCTGGAATATTTTGTACATAACTCGAAGAGACAAAGCCAACCTGTTTTCATTTTTATCCTTCTTTTGAGACTTGAAGAAACGAATCTTAAAGGTTGAGAGGTAATAAGCTATTGACAATTTGTATTCTCTAACTTTTCTCATGAAAAACATTCATTTTTACTAATCTTCCTTTAAACAAACTCATGGGTATATATTCTCTAGCACTCTTTTTTATTTTAGACCCTACTTTTTTTTTTTTGTTGGGTCAAAATTTTAAGCCCTTTTGAATCATAGAGAATTTAAAAAAAAAAAAGGATACCGATTTCACTTTTAGTAACAACTATCTAAGCATTGCTAGTTTGCTTGACAAACAAGTCCTTTTTTTTGGGTCAAGATTGATAAACAAGTATACTAAATATACCATGGCCCATACATGGTGCTCTTTTTTTTTTTTAAATTTTATTTGGGACAACAAATGGTGTTCCCCAAAACCTGGCCAACATCTGGTGTCCTACCCATTAACATTTCAAGCCCAAACCAAAAGAGGCCCACAATTGATGAGGCGTTGGGGTAACATATTGACCTATTTTTTGTCGAATTTGTAACTTGATTGTTGTTGCTGTTGTTATCCAATTAAACATTAATATTGGGCTATTGGCCCATATCTTCCATCTCATTCTATCTCTACCCAACCCACACTTGCAAGGACAAAATTGTTCTTTAAAAAAAAAATGTGATCTTGTTCTTACCAGAACAGGGCAAATGATTTCTTTACTTAGGGTATGTGAGTTTAGATTTTGAAGGGGGAGAGAAAGAAATAACCTATGATATAAAATTATATTATACATCATTTTCTTCCCTTCCTTTCCCTACAAAATCTAAATTCACAAACACACTATTACGTACGTGCTTTACAGGTACAACTATTTCAAACCCAATGAACAGAAACGACACCAGGCAACAATATTCTTTCTCTTTTCAATTTTTTATTTAGCTCCAAAATCAAAGTCATAAATTTAAAGAAAAATTGAAGCCAATGTTATGATCTATCTTAATTATTATATGGAAATCTTTCTCACTGTACGCTGTAGGATAAGATTCTTACATGTTATTAAAATACCAACGTTATAAAACAATAGTGCGTACTTTTTAATATATTTCATGCAAGGAATAATCTTCTCTAATATTTGCTGAAGGTATTCATATATACATGTATATATGTTAGGAACATGATTTTTCCAATATTTCCCTTAAGAATTAGATGGGGTATAATAGAAGGTAATAATACCATAATAGTCATATCTCCTTACAAATACACATGTATATAGAGTAGTGATAAAATCTGCCCTTTCATGAAAATTGTCTTGTTCTACCGCTCATAGATCAAGCCACTGATAAGTCGACACATATTTAAATATAGTAACATCTTGTGAACATAAAACCCATGTAATTCCAACGATCCTTTCCATCACAAATAATAGATATGTCGTAATGAATTTCGAGAACCATTTAATTAATTACTATTTAACTAGTGTTGTAAATAAATCAATAGAATTTCAATTATTTCTAACATATAACCTTTAAACATAAGAATAATTGGATTTAAACATCAGACATTAATTTAAGGAAAAAGAACAAGTCGTGTATAAAATTGTCATGTAACATATAAATCCTTGAAGACAAATTTTAATGTTACAAAAGTTTATATATTAATCGATATAAAACGATAGATGTGACTTTAGTCGATAGAAAAATATTAGAAAATTATATATTCTCTTTGAAAAAGAACCCCAAACCAGGGGGATGTAACATTAGTCGTTGTAATTTAGTGAGACAGATTCTGACAGCCATATAATTTTGAAAGTGATTACTGGCTTGGCTGTCTTCTTATTTCTCACGCCAAAATCCTACGTTGGATTTGGCCTGCCTAAAGCCAAGAGAGATAAAAATCATTCCCGAAGTTGGCGCTCATGCTTCACTGAAATTTCTAATTCTTTAGGGACACGAGAAATTCTTCTATCTTATGAATCTTATCAGCAAAACACTGTCATGTCATACGGTCAGCAGTTCAATTTAATTCAATTTAATACACCACAGTTCAGTAGTAAATAGTGTTATAGTAAGTTCTCCATGTTCTAAGAATCTACCTGGCCTAAATAAGATGCAATAATAATTGCAGAATATCTTGAAAAACTACCAATAATTCAAAACCCGAAGAAGCTCCTGAAATTAAACATGGATTCCATCAGTTCACACTTTTCAGGCTAAACGAAATTAACCACTATATATCAAATATCACTCTCATTCGTCTGTCAAATAAGGAAATGATAATTTATATACTTACCTCCAACTTCATGATAATTTGGTTGGCAAACAAATCAGAAATTTCATTAGTCTATTCACCAATAAAAAGATAGCAGTACAAAAAATTCCATATATAATTTAGGGGAACTACAAAATGAAAATTAAAAAAAAAACAACAACAACAACAACAAAAGATCAAAAGAGAGTGGATATTGATTAGATTCAAATCCCTATTAACCCAAAACTACTCAAGAGGATCTTAACTAAGACTGATCTTATAGTCAAACATGAGAGGAAAAACAGTGCCTTGTGATTCTTGTCGCAGTTACATTAGGGGACTATGGAGAAGGCCTTGCCAATTAGATGTGAAACCATTATTCCAACTTGCTCTTGCTGAATCAAGTTCCCCCATGTTTGTGTCGCCATTATTGATGTGGTGCCATGGGATTCCCCCAAACACCCTACTACTTTCACTCATCATGTGTTCCCTGCCACTACACATCTCTTGCTTCATGGTAGTGACACTCACTGCTTGAGTGGCCGCATTGCTTATCTCATGATCATAATTAGGTAGCATCATCTCTCCACTAACCCCAACCCCACAAGAATTATTCCCATTATCCACCACCTCCCCCATGTCCCCATTCCCATATGAATAGTACAGATTCTGATGATGATGATGATGAAGAGTACTATTGTTGTTCTGTGTTCCTTGGAACCCACTTCGAAGTGCCTCCAAGAATCCAGTGTTTGTTGAAGTGTGGTTAAGGCCTTGGCTACCAAGAATATCACAAAGGGAGCTTGTGGGGTTCCCCAGAATTGAGAGATCATGGTCATCAAAACCAAGCCCACAAGATTGTTTGTGGAACCTGGCTAATGCTAAGGTAGCGTCACTTGAGTCATAGGACAAATGAGGGAGGCCAGTGAGTGGGTTGGAATTGGGTATGAATGCCTGCTCCTGAGCCCTCTTTGATGATGATGAAGATGATGATGATGATGAAGACCTCTTGTTCTTCCTGCATCCCCCACCCACTGGAACATTCCTCAGTGTTCCTCCTTTGGTCCAGTATCTCCTGCAAGACTTGCAGAAATACCTTGGCTGAGTGAGGCTGTAGTTGTTGTAGTAACAGAATTTGGTGTTGGTGGATTCACATCTTGGGCACTTGAGAGCCTGTTCTGGCTGAGGCCTTGGTTTCTTGTCCTGCTGACCTTTTGAGCAAGCTATCATGTTCTCCAGTGACTGGCTAGACATTTGCTGCAACAACAATATAATAATAATCATACACAGAATCGAATCAGTGCACATAAAATTGATTAATTGTTGAGGCTGAACAAACAACAATTTTTCCTCAGCTGATGAATTGATCTGAGCAATGTGTTTCATGTATTATGCATGTCAGCATGTATATATATACACATATACACGTATAATTAGAAACGGAGAATCAAATGTTGCAAAAAAAGTAATATAAAATTAAACCAACAACCACATAAGTCACTTCACAGCCAACTAGTATATGATGTACACGTGATTTCCAATTTTTGGACATAGGAAAGTTAATTAGTTTGCCTATAACTTCAGTTTCCCCGTTTCACAAGAGAGATCAATTGGAACCACAGCTATGCATCCAATTGGATAGGAAAAGACATCAATAGCATTTATAACAAGAAAAGAGGGACAGGACTTCCCCACACTTAGCTTGTTTGAAAGGATTTGTAAAGAAGTGTAAAAATTGTGTGTGAAGATTGATCATTCTCTTGTTCATTCATTCTTTCTTTCTAGATTATATTGCTCTTGAGAAATAACTAAAAGCCAAAAGTAACAAACTACAAAAAAAAAAAAAAAAAAAAAGAGGAAAGGCAATATAAGGAGGAATGTGATGTTCAAAATTTGAATGAGAATGATGCATCATTTATTTATCCTACCTGGTGTTGTCCACTAGAAGGATCCATCCATACAATTACAAGCTCGAAACTCAGAAAGGCGTGCTGTGCTTGTTTCTGTATGTGGTGGTTGTATCTGTGTTCGTGTTTTAGTGTGTTTGTAATGGTATACTGAACTAGATGGGAAAAGAGAAGAAGAAAGGGAAAGTATGAAACTTAGGAGCAAAGATAGACAGAGAATTGAGATAGATTGATAGATAGAAAGATGAGTTAAGGAGTACTCATGCAAAGTGAGGTGAGGTAATGGAACCAAAGGTGCTGTCTACACATATATATAAAGCAAGCAATCCCAAAAGAGAGAGAGAGAGAGAAGGGATAATGATGGTAATTGCCGTACAAGATGGGGGATGAAGTTGGCTTGCAAGCAGAGAAACCATTAAATAAAATAAAAAATAAAAAAAACTTATATATTATAGTCATGCTATGGTACATTGGTACCCATGACTCTAAAATCTGAAAAATCTGTTGTGCAACGGTTTCATACGAACCAGAAACAAAGAAAACTCCCGAACCAAACCAACCTTAGTTCAGTCTCTTTCTGACTCCTGTACTCGAGTGGGTCCCGTTTTTTGAGTGGATGCAACTATTAGTGGACCCCACCTTCTTTGGACTGGTCAGGCCATTGGTCCCCACGCATCCACCAATGCTTGCTCCATTTATTGGATAAAAATGTTTTTATTGAAATGACTACTTTATATTTTATAATTATTAGATGTAGGGATAATTTTCGTAAATGTCCCCATTAACATCTAGAGTGTTCAAATACACCACTGATCTTTTTCACTGTTTCGCCCCAATTCCATAGCCTATGAACATATGGACAAAACCTCTCCGGTTGCCTTAGCCCCCAAGCATAAACCTCATGCCCTACGCGTTCCCATATATTTATTTCAAATAAAAGTTCTTAATCAGATGGTTAAGTTAAAATTATGCTTCCTCTCTTTTATATTAGCAATTGATTTTTATATTTTGATATTTTAAAATATCTATCTATTTAGACTATCTAGATAGTATTAATTTTTTTCTTCTATTTATACCCTTACTGTAAATATATTAGTTAAACAATCAACGTATTTATTAATAAGATGAGTAATAATGATTATATAAGAATAGTTTTATTAACTCATAATTTTTCATATTTATTAAATTTTTTTTCCTTAATATGCATATTATTTGGTTTTTTATGGTTGTTGTAAAATGGAGGCTAAATAATTATGGTTTTTTGTTTCGTTCACTGGTCAACATTTTGGTAACTGCATTAATGCAAGATACATGTTATTTGTGCAATCTGCATCTATGTATGTCACAAACAACCACAAAAAAAGGTCTTGAAACTCTAAAATGGCAAGTTACATTTGTTATATATGTCATATTTGTGGTTAAATTAATTGTTGCTGCAGTATATGAATTTTATACTTATAATCTTATTGAACCCATACAATTTTTCTCATGTGGAATATAAGAGTAATGTCTCTTTATAAGATTTGTCTTCTCAAAGTTTAATTTGACGTGTTCTTTCATTTAACATTTGAATCAATTGTGAGTTCAGATATTAAATGTTAAATGAAATGGAATGCTAAATTTTGTTTTTCTCATTGAAGCATCTAAGAATGTCCTTAATTGTTTTTTATATTCACTTTATGTGTTCTTCAATTTTCTATCAAAAGTATGCTCAGCCACTATTTATTAATTGAATAAAATATCAATATGGGACATGAAGAAAAACAGAGATTTGGTCTAATAAGGGGGTGAGAATGTAGATGTTTTTGGAAGTGTATGATGTGGGTGGGGGCCCTTATAACAAGCAATGGGATAATATCATTTATTCTTGTCGTCGTTTGTTGAATGTCCGGGTGATGTAGACCTGTAATGATGGCTGGGGACAAGAGGGTGACCATGACAGAGGATCTTCACCTTCGTCTTCTTCATATTCGTTATTACATATTTTTGGTGCATTCATTCACCTATTCACACACACTAAACTGTCATTGTTCACCCCATTTGCATCGTTTAATCGTTTTTATGATTTGATGTATTACATGGAACACGTTGAGCCTTAGCTTGTACATACATATATGCTCATCATAGTCATAGCTATGCTAGCCACCTAACTAGTCATTCATCACTAAGACACTAACCCAATTCATCAGTCAATTTTTTGCTTTGCTTGTTTTGGGTCTTTTGGCCCTTCAAATTGGGTACATGTGGTCCCTCATCCTGAAACCGGATGATCATGATCGACAATAATCTGTCCACAACGAGTGACTTGTCTTACTCAACTTCCACTTATTCCATGGAAACCTTAGGCTTTATTTTCATTGTCACTCCGCAGACATAATTTCCAATTATAGTCTGCTCTCACACCAAAACCAATGTCCATTTTTTAAAAAAAAAATTATGGATAAACAAAACAAAAATTTCTTTTAACTAACATAGCCAAAAGCTTATGATGTCTCCCCCTACGGTAGTTCAAAAATTGGTATATTTGGTTTTTTTATCAATATTCAATACTTCTTGTGCAGATACATGATGGCCTGGAACTGCATATAATTTGTAAAAGATTATAGTTCGATGTTAATTAAGTTCAATAAAAAACAAACTAGTGCATAAGGCTTTCACGTGATAGGATTTGTAAAAAAAAAAAATTGATATACTAATTCATATACATTATTAATAAATATCTTAAAATATTAATTATTCTGCTCAGCATGTAAGAACTACAGCTCAAAATAGATTGAAGAACATATATGTACACACTCTGTAGAGCATATCCTTGGAAAATACAGCACAATGGCCCTCTCTTTACCAACTTGTCCAACATCAACTACTAACTAAAACAATGGTTCAGATTCTACTGATCAGCCAAACATATGGGAAGCAGCTATTCTATCACAATTACCATTATCTGCCTGTCAATTGAAGAATCAAATGATTAGTTTCGTCTTATTGTTTATTTGATTGATCAACAGCTAATTAATTAGATTATTCCTCAAACACCGGGAATAGTTTGTCGCTTAGCTGGTGCAAAAAGTACTCCCTCCCTTGTCCACAAGCGATCTGTATCTTGGAGCTCATTTTTTTAATAATAAACCTAGATTAAAGTTAACAGCATCATTACATCCTGTGAAATTTCAAGCCTAAATTTTAAATAAATAGGGCACTTTTTTTTTTCTAGTTACAAAGAAGAGATGAACATGCAACCCACCCAAACTGGCTGATCTCTGACCTAACAAATCTGAGCTATATTATGTCCAAATCTCATAAATTGGATTAAAAGTAAGGAGAAACAAATATTGCATGTGAAAGACGGTCAGCAATTCAACTGAATTAGACATCATAGGGGCTTTTGTAGGTTGTAAGTTGAACCCCCTCTGAAAAAGAAAAAGTAGAACCTGTATATATGTCATGTAATGTAAGTATTTAAAACCTTTTTGATTTGTTCCTAAATTGGGTTTTATGCCTCATTGCCTCTCCATTGACATTTGCGGGGCAGGAATCATGGAGTGAATGGCGGGAAAAACTATGCTACTAACTATGATTTCATGCTTTTATTGTCTTCCGGAGTACTTGACAGAAATTAATTAGCAATCAATGATTGATCGCACTGTTAGATCACTTTGGATCCTATGAAAATTTAGCCTTGGCCGCACCCTTTGTTCTTACCATATGCTAATTGAAATAAACAAGTGTTTAAAAATGCATGGATGTGATGACGATGTTGAAGATAATTAACCAAGTTAATCATCATAGACGGGAAGGTGCAAAATTTGTGGTGGGTCATGGAATGTTGGGTGGGGTCAGATCACGTTGGTTGACTGGTCAAATTTATATCAGTCAAAGGAAACACTGAGAAAAAACAAAAAGTAAAAGTGAGTGAATAAGTGATGGGAAACTGTGCCCAACATCCCAAGACACAATAGTGCAATATAGATCCGCTGAAGTTATCTGCTACTACTAGCATCTCCGTTAAGAAAAGAATATGGCATTCCTACTTACCGGCCACTTCTAGTTTCTTCCATAGATTCTTCTGATTTTTCTCTCAACATTAGCTTAATTAAATTGGACCTCCCTTTCAATATATGATGCCCAGCCAAACCTTGGTTTAGAGGGTGTAAACAGAACACGCCTATAAAATTTTCAGTTAATTTATGTCTCAGCATGAATTTAATGGTTTCAGTTCATACTATATATTTTAGTTTAAGAAGAAGTGAAATTCTAATCCAAACACTGAGTGAAGTTACATGCTATCTCATTTTTATTACTACTCTGTGACTTTTTACTTCTCTCTTCCAATTAATACTCAAATCTAAGCCACTGCCCACATCTAACTTTATTCTCATCTAGCATCGAGATAATTATAGGTTGCTTATGGTTGAAGTAGTTAATGAAGAACAGCTGAGTTCAAGTTAAAATCATAGTAGCGGTTTTATATAATGTACCGAGATTAGTAAGTATATACACGCATGCATATACACTATATAGTTACATTAAATTTAATTAATATTTTTTAATACCCTGCTGTGATTGCTTGGAAGCTAATTTGCATGGATATTAATATGGGTATCTAATATTATATGAATACAATATGAACATACGTTATAAATTAAATTATAAAATTATAAAATATAATTAAAAGTATTTAAAGTGACATTTGAGACTGTGTGTATCTTATATAGATATATCAATTATTCTTAAAGTATCCGCATACGGTATTAGCTGGGAGTGTTATTATATTGGTGGTGGTGAATGTGGACGTAGAAATGGAGCAGTGAGGGGGGGAATGCAATATGTTTGAAACCAAAATCGCGGGGGAGAGAAAAAAAGCGGTGAGTGGCAATAATATCGTCTGTGGATGTGTCAGTGTGGGGTTTAAAAGATTGGGACGTGGGAGGCATGAGATCGGCGAGGATATTGAGTTGGTCGGTGGGAGTGTGGGGTCGCTGTACGTGAAGAAGAAGATGCTTAGATGCGTGTAGCCGAACACGTGGCATCAGAAAATGCGGCTATATAACAAGAATATTGCAGTTTTACGAGGTAAGAACGAAGAACAAAATTAAAGCAACCAGCATAGTAGACACTAGACAGCAACGCACACATTACAGATTTTCAACAGTAGCCCCCAGCACTGTCAAATCTAGCTTATTGGATGGATCCTTAGGCCCCTCTTAGGCTCTTAGCCCTTAGTGGTCTCTCTGTGGACCCCCACTAACTTCTCCCCCCTTTGCAAGCAAAGTATCATTCTTTGTATAATCATAATCCAATTTCTTGGTTTCCAACCACACCCCGCCCGGCCCCCCATGACACACACTTAACCATATGTCTTCATCGGTGTGGTATTGGATTCCAATAATGTTCTACCGAGGTTGTTCTCGCTCAAAAACTATCATTAAACTCCCCCTTCCAAATGTTGAATCAATAACTCTTCGAAGTGGCTTTCATATTCACCACCACAATAACTAATCAAAATAGAAAAAAAAAAACACATAATTAAGTTTTCTAATATGTATATTCATTCATAATACATGGTTAAATATTTTTATACGGAGAATACGTATAAACTAAATTACATCTTCTACATACACACAAATCTTCCTAGGGGCAAAACCATCTTAAATTGGAGGAAGACTAAAATAATTATAATTGTGAAGCTTATGGTAAGCAATGACAATACAATCTTTGTTAGCACATATCATGAAATAATTGAAATAGCCAAATAGGGGGTGGTTGGTGAATTGTGATAATATGGCACGTGAACAAAATGATGGAGGACACGCGAGGCACGAATCAGAGAAACACGTCATGGTTTAAGAGTTTGGTGATGGAATGATGAATGATTGTAGCTCAGTGCTCATTGTTGAAATATATAAATGGACATCATGAAAACAGAACGGTGCTGATGATCATATCCGTTATTCATAGCTAACTTAACTTCCAATTCCAAATTCCAAACTGGTTTCTTTCTGGTAACGTATCCCTGATGCTCAACGTGGCAAGTGCAAAGCCCAAGCTAAAAGTAAAAATACTATCACCATGCAGTCCACGTCACAAGACATGAAAGTTCTTTTTTATTATTATTTACATTTGTTTATTCGATGAAACTTCGAATAACAACCCCCCAGATCTCCCCAGGGAATGAAGTGTTTCTATAATAATTACTTGCATATTGGTGGGCATAAATCAACCACAAAGTTCCAAATTACTTGATGCGAACTTAGCTTTAAAAAGCTACGATTGGAGAAGGTTAAGGAAATGTCCAAAAATGGGTCTATTCTTCACCACTAAGTTTTCCCTGTCCACGTGGTAGTGATAATGATACAAACCCAACAACTACATGCACCAATAGCTTCACTCACTGAATAGAGGGTATTTAGAATGGTATGTTGATACAATCATACAAATAAATTAAATAATAGGCAATGGGTCTTAGGAAAATGGATATTGTATATGTGTGTAGGTCCAAGTTGCTCCCATCATAATTTTCTTATTTGGGTTGGTTTGCTTTTTCCCCAGTTCAAATTTTGTGAGCCGAGCATGCGTGCTTGTGTTGTCCATTTGGCAATATTCTATAAGATAATCTTGAAAAGGTTTTATGGAATATGAACACGCATCTGTTATATCAACTCGTTTTCAAATTAAAATCTTGGTTTATTTCTTTTCAATGCGCCACTTTCTTTGTTCTATCATTTTCTAACGTGAAATTTGGTCATGTATAGGTAGCGACAATAGACTGCATTCTAATTAAGAATAACTTTTGGGCTGTCACTCATTGACACTTTGCAGTCTCTGCAAGCGGCAATCTATTCTAATCTAATTGAATACAAATTACTTTTTGCCATGTGGGCTTTGCTAAGCCGATTCAAGTGTCTCACCAGTTCAATATTAAGACTACCAGTTTTTAACACATAATTAGAAAAACAACAAGATTAAAGAAATCTTCTATACAATGTTATCTTTTATCTCTACTTATTCAGTGGACCAGTATACGATTAAACCGACCTACTGACTTTCAAAAACTTATGTGTGATTCGAACAACGGGCCAATGTTGAGTCTTTTATTTTTGTCAGAGCCCATGTTCAGTCATTAGTGTTCCTTTTTCTGGCTTTTATCGTCAAAGTTATTTATCTTTAACAGAAAAGCAAGCCTAAACCACTAAGCCCAACAGGATAAAAAAACTTCATTAGTGCTCAAACAAGAAGTCATCGCATCACTAACTGCACAAAGATATTCCCTATGGATGATGCTGATGAATTCTTGTTTGGGCCATAATGCAGGGCATGAGTGGTGGTTTGGGCTTGCTCTTCTTCTGTTAATCTTGGTCATCCAATGGGTGAGTTATTCGGGGCTGTTTATATCAAGTCTGTTATGATTCGGAGTTATTGCCCACACATCACTAAGAAATGGGCCTCACAGTGAACCCAACCATGTTTCATGCCTTCGCCAAAAAATAAACATGGCTACAACCCATTACGACGTGAAATCCACTTAAACAAGGAGAACAAAATTAAACAACTCATGGGCTGATGTATTTTCTAGGTGTTATTTTTTAGGTTAGATGATGTATTTTCTAGTTGAATATGCAGACTCATAATCAATAAATAAATTGACAACAAAAACAAGAAATAAAAACTAAATAAGTTTGGAGGAGATTTTTTTAAGACAAGTTAAATTATAATTCGAGCGAAAAAATAAGAGGAAATAAACATTTTCATCCTAATATTTTTTACTTGATTTTAATTTGATCCTAATAAAAATTTGCATCAAATTTTTGCATCAATTCCATCACTAAATTCATATCAGAATTAAAAAATATTGGGATTAAATTGATAGAAAAAGAATTTATTATGACTAAATTAATATCAAATGAAAAATGTCAGATCCAAATGCTTATTTACTCAAAAAAATGTACTTTCAACAAATTCTTAAATGATAAAAAGGATAACCCAATGCAAAAAATTCCCATCATATGAGGTCTAAGAAGAGTTGACTCACATTATCTTTACTTGCAATACCCTAGGCTAAAAAAACAAATTAAAAAAAATAAAAAAATTTGGGAGACCACCCAGGCGGTCATTAGAAAGTAAGTCGGTACAGGAACTTTACTGGAAACCGCCCAGGTGGTCATCAGAGAGTTAAAAATACCTCATTTCGGGTCTAGAACCTTCCTACACATCATTTTCACCCTCAAACTCGAGCTCTCACTCCCAAACTCGGTTCTCCACCATTTTGACACCTTTCAAGCTCCATTTTCAGCAGTCTAACTTCAGTCTTTCGTTCCTAAGGCTTTAAGGTACGTTATTCTCTTAATTTTACTCTCTTTTCTCTGGGTTATTGGGGTGATTTTATAAACTTCTCATGGGCGAAGAGGTTTTCTACCTTATTAGAGATGGATTCTTGAATATTCAGAGGTTTTAGATAGTGATTTAGAGTTCTATGGCTTCTGTATCAGATTCTGTTGCCAGGTCTACTTCCTAGGGTGTTGTTGGTGTTAGTTTCTCACTGTTCACCCCTTCAGGTGAGTGGGTTTTTATCTGGTATCTCTATGTTTTACATTAGAGTTATTTTCATGAAAACACGATTTACTGCTTGATTTTAGAGAAATATTACATAAAGATTTCAAGTTTACTATGGAATATATATTCTAGAACTGTTGATTTTGGATCATGAAGCTTGTTTTGAGAAAAACTCATGGGACCATGTTTGTCATACTGATTTCATGTAGAACTAATGATTTATGTGACTGTTAAAGACCTTTATGATTGTTTTATTGGATTCTGGAATTGATTTATATATGATTTAGTTTTATAATTGGATATGAAGTTTAGAGAAATGATTAGAGCTATGGTTTTAACCTTTTTTTTTCAAGTATATTGTTAAGCTTTCTAAACTATGGAAAGATTGATACTTTGAATTATGTTTTAGAGAATAAATAAAAAGGTTTTAGAGACTGAATCTTCATGAGATTCAGAATAACTAGCGGATACATACTCTGTGAGGTTATGAAATCACAGATGTCTACAAAGGGTGATCCCTTGGGCATGATTTCATAGTCACAGTTATGCTCAGGTCAGACTGTTAGAATCAAATAGATTCAGAGTTCACAGAGTTAAAGGATTTTAAGGATTCTTATATTTATTTGTTTATTTAGTTAGACTGTAGCTATAGAGAAACAGATAGCGAGTTAACGGCTGCATGATCGTTAACCTTGGTACCAAGTTGCCTAAGGGCAATCTCACATAGCAGAGCAGAGAATGGAACCTAGTTAGGTGTTCACATTAGGTCCCTAGTAAGGCCCGTGTCTGGCACTGGTGGAGCATAGTAGACCATTGAGTGTGGAAAGGCTCGTGTCTGGCACCCACTAGAACAAAGCAGAGTTTTTTGTTTCTTTAAGAGTTACTATACTATGAACTTATATGATTTTAGGTATGAAAGTAAATTGAGAATCTGGTTATAGAATTTGTAACATGATGATTATAAAGGAATTTTAGAAATATATGTATACTTAGTTATGTGAGATTTCTTAATGTTATTAATGTTATTATTATTATGCATTGTTTCTTTGGTGTTCTATGAAAGGGGGTTTCAGGTGAGGATTCACTCACTGAGTTTTGGCAACAAAACTCACCCTTCTGCTTTCCTCCCTATTACAGGTATTGTAGTTGTCGTCCTCTTAGCTACCAGTATCCCCGCAGCACTAGAGTATAGCTGGTAAGCTTCACTTGAGTGAAGTATTCTCATTCTGTTTAGAATGCTCCAGTACATTGCAGGCAGGATCTCGGACCTAGAGCATGTTTTATTTTTGCATTTGGCATAATATGCTTATACTATGAATTGTATATAATGATTTGGACATTGGACAAAGTGTATTTTGATTTATATGTATAGATAATTCACGATTTTGAGATCTAAAAAAGGCTATTACAAGATTTTAAATGTAATAATTTTGATTCTAGAGAACAGTTGATTTGTATGTAGAAAACGAGAAACTCTCTATCTTTTATGGATGTTAGAACATAACATGCATGCAAAATTAGTAAACAGGTCATGAGGTTTGCGTGAGAATGAGATTTCTCACGTGCCGGTCACGTGCCTAAGTCGGGTCGTGACATTACCCTACAAAGGAAGAGGTTATTTTTTGATGCTAAACTCATGACATATAAATCACAAAGTAACAACCTCATCATTCTAATTATAATAATGTTAATTCTCTGTCACATATTTTTTTTTAATTTTTGGTTGGGGGGATTGGATTGATGGTGAATATAAATTATATGGATACAAGTATTTTAGTATAAAAGGTGAAGGGACAAATTCGTAGATGATCAAAACTTTAAAGGTTTTTGAATTGTAGAGGGAGAGAAAGAAAAATGAAGGGTCTATAGTATAAGATTTTAAAATTTTACAATATGCATCTTTCCAAACATTAATCCATGGGTTAAATGCATTTTATCCCCCTGAATTTTAGGTCATGTGCAATTTAAACCTTGACTTTTCAAAACGTGTATTACGACACCCTGATCTTTTCAAATTGTGCAAAAACCCCTATTTTTCAATTACGACACCCTAAACTTTTTAAAGTGTGCAAAAAACCCCCCAAAAATTTAAGTCATAGTAGGGTGTCGGGTTGCACACAATAAAAAAGTCAAGGGATTAATTGCACATATTATTCACGAATAAGGTGTCGAGTTGCACAAATTAGAAACTTTAAGGGGTTAAGTACACATAAATCTTACCTTTATTAGTTGCTAAAATTATACTAAGGGTGTTTTGGATAGTTTAAAAAATCCAGGGTGTCGCAATGCACATTTTAAAAAGTCAGAGGATAAATTACACATGACCTAAAATTCAGGGGAGTAAAATGCATTTATCCCTTAATCGAAACTCACCAACTTATCTCTAACAATTAAGTTTAAAGCTCATTGGTGATATTGCAATTAAGTTCAAGTTTATTAAATGATATTACAATTGCTTTATTTTTTTTTCTTTCTTGAATGTATATCTATTCTTGAGTAAAGGATGGAAGCTGAAAGACCCTCCTAACAAGTGTATGTGAAGTTTTTTTTTATCTGTTTATATTACAAATTAAAATATTATTTTTGTAATAATGACATTAAGACTTTGAATTCTTCCTGGAGGAAATAGAAAAGAGGGAGATAAGAGTCCAACATGGGACCACTCACTCAAAGATACATGAGACAATCATAATCATTAGGTTATAGACTTAACCGCTTACAAAATATTAGTTAATCGAGTGAAGAAACTATTTTTCCATATACATGTAACACAATTGAAAAATAAAAATTTTTGAAAGTAAAAAAAAAATTAGTTGATCCATATGCAAGTGTAAACGTAAAATTTTTGTCAAAAGAGAACACGTTGACTAATCCTTTTAATCATTTCTTCTTAAGTCCTATCAAAGCCTAGACTCCTAGATTGTCTGTGAACCCATCATTTTAGTCCCACTAAAATTTTAGCTCACAACTTAATGGGCTTAATAAGCCTCTGACTCACTAAACCTATCAAAACAGTGGATCAGCCCACATAAGTCATGGATGAGCCAATCTTAAAAATTAAAACATAGCTGAAAATAATAATTCTTAATTTTTTTAATCTATTTTTTGTTTGTCAAATCGGTCTTTTGACGTCCTACAACCGTTGCACAGCTCCTTCTTTGCTAGAAATGCCGCCGCATGTGCATCCACCGTAGAGCCCCAACTTTAGCCACGAAGCTCTGCTTGTCACCCGCGTAACCCGTGCCTCCGCGACCAGTGCCATGGCCTTAGCAAAGCTACTAGTAGCACCTCTGCACATGGCCCATCAGCCACCCCAGTATTGCTGCTAAGCCTACTGCCATCACCTCCGCAAACATGAGCTTGTTCCAGCGTCATCGCGCCCATCCGCCGGAGTTGCTATCGTGAACCAATTCTTCGCCGTCAGCCGCGCCTCTGCCGTTGTGGTGCACTATTGTTGCGCAACCTTCAGCCCTCAACATTTGCCATGCTCTCCTTTTGGTACATCACAAATTGAGATGCCACTAGTGTGTTTTGTTTTCCTCTTTGGATTTTTTGTGAGTTTTTTAAGTTTGGGCTTTTTTTTTCTTCCTTATAGACATATTTAACTTGTTCCGTGAAATGTTTGTTAGTTAAATTTCAAACATGTGTTCATTGGAGGTGATTTTGTTACTTATTAGGATTTGTCATTGAAGTTAACTTGATTTGAAGTTATGGGGGTGAAGTAGTTGTTAGACTTTAAGAGTTTACTGAAATTCTATAATAATTGTGCTATTATGGACTTGTGATTTCTTTTGATTTTAGACTGCAGAATGTTTGGGATTTTGATCTTCAAACCAACTAATAAAGAAAAATTATCAAAATATATTGGCATAGATTCATTGCCTACTAGTCTAGTGATCTGTGTATATAGTCTAGTGCTTCTCTAATTCATTTGAAAAAAAAAATCAAGATCTGAAATTTTTTTATGGGCTAGCTCATGTGGGCTAAGATTAACTTATAGGTGGATTGAGATAGCCTATAGTTGAACCAATTTATAGAGCATCTCATCTTAAATGTTGATAAATTTTTATACGTGGACTTATCCTGACCCACAAGGTCCACCTGGACTTTTGGCCATGTAAGCTTTTTGTAATTGTGGGCTTTTTGACTCTGACCTATGTGGGCAAGGGCCAAATAGAGGTAGATTGGTCTATTTAACACCTCTAATCAGATGGATTTAAAATGTGTCCTATTGAACCCATTGACGTGTATTATCACAAAAATGTGCAATTTTCTTATTGTTGTCAAAAATCGTTTCTACCGTTTTTCTTTACAACACGAACAACCAAAACCAAGACTCCCAAAGCAAAATAAAAACAAAACATCGTGTTGAAAGCAGCAACGCAGATATAGTCCTGGCATCCATACCACGGCAAGCTCAAACCAAAAATTGAGAGTGGCGCAGTGATCATCAGGAACATGGACAACAGCAATCATGGGGCATGAACAGGTAGAAGGACTTCCAAGTTAAAATTGTATCATACACAAAATTGTTGATCACTTAATTCAGTTCAGGATTTACATTGTTAATACATTGGCATTAAAATACATTGATCATACTTCTAGGAAAAAATAACTTTTAAGTTATTAGAAAAAGACTTAAATATAAAGGCGAGAAAAAAAAGTGAAATAATTTGATATTAGTGGTTCTGAATCATTGGATCAATTAAAGCAAAAAAGTGAAAAACAAGTTAAAATTTGACATGTCGTGTTATTGGATAATTCCATTTCCGTGAAAGATGTCTTAGAACAAATTGTTGACCTGGTCAGTGTACTAGAAAGGAAAATATGTTTAGAATAAATTTTTAAGACAATTAACTGAGTGCGGATCGGCTAGCAAATTTCAGCCCCAAATGCCACCATCAAACCACATTATGGAACTCCCCCTTTCTTTCTTTCTTTTTTTTTTTCCCTCATTAAACACCCCTCCCCTCTTTTGGAATTAGGGACAATTTTTAAGTAGTGATTCTTGTGGGGAAATTTTACCCCATTTAACTTCTATATCTCTTTATTTCGTTGGACTTAGGCTCCTTTTGTTTTTTGTTTTTTTTATTAAGACGAGAAAAATTATTCTTTGATTGAAAAAGAAAAAAAAAATTCAAACAAATCATTAAAAGATAACAATGTTATATAAGTCTGCAGTAGTTGGCATCGCACTCACTTAAGTCTGTCAATTAAGTTTCGAGCTCATTGGTGACATTGGCATTAAGCTTCAAGCTCATTGGTGGATGGTGATATTGCAATTACTTTCCTAACATTGCATTTAGCTAGATCTGATAGAAAACATTACAATTACATGTAATTTTTTTTTTATCACATTAAGTTGAGGAAACTAATTTTCCATATATATTCAATTGAAAAATAAAACCTTTTGAAAATTCATCATATAGTTGACAAATAAACTATATGCAAGTTTTCCCAATAATGTTAAAATTGTATCATACATGAAATTGTTAATCACTTAAATCAATTCAAGATTTCTATTGTTAATGCACAACACTAAACTAATGATCAAAATTTCGAGGGAAAAATTACTGTAATTCATTAGAGAAAGACATAATTTATAAAGGTGAGAAAAGAAGTGACAATACCGAACCATTGGACCAATTAAAAGAAAAAAAAAATTTGACATATCATGTTATAGGAAAACTCCATGAAAGTTATATCCTTGAGCAAATTGTTGACCTCGTCAGCAAACCAGAAAAGAAAGAGTTGCTGCCATCATGTCCTTTTCATTTTCAACACCTAAAGTAAGTTAAAGAGTCACTACGTTCAGGGCTTAATGAAAATTTATATAAAATATTCATTACGGTGTCATCAGTCTAGGGTGTAATTTATTTATGAATTTTTATATTATATACAAAATTCATGAATTGCTTAAAATATTTGTTCAGTTTTTTTAAAAATTTTTTACACAGATTTATTTTTCACTCGAAATACCTTCGATATCACAATCTTATTAAAAATTATCAGTCAAGTTCATTTAACACGTGCATAAATTATTTGTAATATGCTTAATTTTTCTCAAATATATTATTCTTAAATATATCATTAGTCATTAGTATACTCTAAAGAAAATTTAACAGCGAATAAAATTATAATGCCGGGCCAATCTTAGCCTTTGATTTCATCTAGGAAAAAAATCATGACTTTACGCTAAAATAATCATTAACATTTTTATCTTTTTTATGCTTTGTTTAGATGAGATGAGATAAATGAGAATAAATAAAATAAAAAGAAAATTAGGAAAAATGCATAATTTTTTGAAAAAAATTCTTGTATAAATTAGGCTTGGTTTTAACAAGTTTTATTTATGTGCACTTACAATAAATATACAGGATCCATAAATAAATGAATATATATTTAAAAAATTTGTGAGGTCCATCTTTATTATGAGTATGTTTAAATATATGCTATTAGAATTGTGCTTATATTAAATCAAAAAGGACTTGTGCTTATATAGAAATATTTCTTTATTCTATATAATTTAGGTTAAGAAAAAATGAAAGGAAATAAAGTATTTGTATATAATTTTTATAGATACAATCATTTGAAAAAAAATACAAGAGTAGATTTATATATAACACGTATTTATAGTTTTATTTTTCCTCATTTCATAAGAGAAAATTTTGAGAATGGGTTTCACAATTTTTTTTATCTTCTCACCTATTTATCCACTAATCCAAACTGGGAAATTTTTTATTGATATATGTAGATTAAAGGGGAAGAAAACAAAAACAAAACTCTTTGTTGAAGTGGGTGTAAGCGACACTAAAATCACCCATAAAGGAGTGGAATAGAAGCATCCCAAAATCATCGGTTTGGTCCATACCATTGTGATAAATGTTAAATAAAGTGTCTAATTATGGGGGTGTGTGTATATATATATATATATGTGTGTGTGTGTGTGTATTGGCCTATGATATGATATTAATTATAACGAGTTTCTTCATATAAATAAAGTTAAAAAAAAAACGTTTTGCTGATCTTAACATTTGAAATTTATTATTGTTGAATTATATTTGTCATATTTATAATTTAAACCTGTGATCTTATATATGTTATTCCAATCCTTTACCACCAATTCAATTCTAGTGATTTAGCACCAATTCAATTATAGTGATTTAGCGTGTGCCTTTTAAGCATATATTAAAAAACTAACAATAGAAATTATTGTATAAACATTCCAACATTTATTAAGTAAAGTAAGTTTGAGAATAACTATATATAGCTATTATCTTTATTCCATAATAAGATGTTATGATCATTTTATTTATGAGTGGGAAACCTTATCTAACTAATAACTAGTTAAAATCAATTATTTATCTTATTTTTTTCTATCCTTTTTAAACTAGCCAACTTTTTATTTTGTTTCGCATAAAAAAGGAAAATGATCAATTTCTGAAATATAACTTAATGTATTCCTTATAGTATTTGATCTTTGCCAATGTTGACTTCATTAATCTAGTATATCTTTCATATTTTTCCATTTTAATTTAAACATAAATATATAAGCATAGATTATACTACAGGGGAAAAAAAGAGGAATAGAACATCCAAATTAGAAAAAAGAAGAAAAAGAAAGAGGTCATTTCTGGTATATGTTATAAATCAAATGAAAAAGAGAATGACTTTACTTTGGTGAATCTACAACAAAAACTTTTCATTTAGATGCATGTGTATGAGAAAAGAGAATCTACAACAAAACTTTATAGTTATTTCACATGTATTAATGTATGCGTAGTCTGAATTTTGACTTTATTTTAGTTAAAGAATAAAGATTATCTAGATATTTTTTATACATATTTTGAAAAATATAGTTCAGATATTAAAAGTATAAAAATATATTAAATACAAAAGAATAAAAATGTATAATCAAGTCAACTACAAAACAAAATAAGTATGAAAATATTTCAAAAAAAAAAATACAGCAAAATGACATAAAAGGGTAATTAAATGTGATACATAATTTAAATATTTGGAAATAATGATGAAATATAAATTAAAAAACCAGTAAAAATATATTTAATTTTACGTTTTTGTTATGGTACCAATACTTTTTTAAACTTAAAGGTTAAATCATAAATATTTAAAATATTAATACATTTAGTTAATGAGATATGTGATACATTTTTAGTCACAAATTATCTAGAAAGTAATGATATCCATAAATTTTATAGAATACCAGAGAAATCCCCTTAATTTTAATACACCGATAATATAAAATAGTTTTAATATTATGCAATCAGGTATTGTTATACAATTTTCATATTCATAATTTAAAAAACTATGTTACTAGAAGAATTAAATTGGATGATCAGTGCATTAAAATAAAAACTCAATAAAAAAATTATTTTGGTAAAAAAGTTAGTACAGTCAAAGAGTAGAAAGCTTCAAAATGTAATTTTAATATCTAGTAAGTGTAAAGATTTTATATCATCTTCTTCTTTTGATATGGTAAGAACTGTATATTGTATATTATCATAAAATTATATTTTATAGCATATATAACCTTTAAATTATTAATTACTATATACAAATATTTTTATTGATTGTTAATTTATTATAGTATAATAAAAACAAATAAATGTGTGAAAAAATGACGATGCTTTGAAAATAAATTCCTACAACTTATTGTGATTGTGCCATGGATGGCTAAAATTACAGGCTGTTGGATTCGGATACATGACCGCACCGTCACCGCGTGCATGTGCAAGAGCCTGGGGGAATTATACTGAGAAAGAAGAACAATAGCGTTATTTATACTACTTTTCCCTATTCTCTTCGACCAGAGCTGAATTTTTACTTTTTCCCGATTCTAATGGCAGTTGGGAAGGACAAACTGAAAGCGGTGTCTTCAACTCAACCTTCTCCAAATTAAATCCCTCCCTACGCCACACGCACACGCACAAATACAACGAGCTCTCAGAACCAGATCTAGAAAAAAATAAATAAATAAATAGAGAGAACGTGATAAGAGCGAGAGCCAGATCCATTTTCTCTGCAAAATGTTTCGCGGGAAAATGGAGCAGTTCATCGACAACTTGGCGCCGATGGATCTGATGCGTTCCGAGAAGATGAGCTTCGTCCAGCTCATCATCCCCGCCGAGTCCGCTCACCGCGCCATCTCCTACCTCGGCGAACTCGGCCTCCTCCAATTCCGCGACGTGAGTTCCTCTTTCTTTCCAGATCCGAACTCGTTTTCTTCAGATTCTATCCATTCTCGCGTTGTTATTCTTTTTTTCGCGGTTTAATCAGTTTTTAGTGTTTTGAGGTGTTCTTTCACGAGTCCGAGTGTGGAGAGTTTCGCAAAGTTGGATGGTTGTGTGTGGGCTTTGTGTGCTGTTTGTTGAATTAATTGGCTTCGGGAATCGAGAAATTATGGAAATGCAGCAATAGAGGATTCGATTTTGAATGCGGATTTTTTTGTTTGGTAGGAATCTTCAGTGCTGGTGTGAGGATTTGTTGACGAGATAGTGCGGTTTGATTTGGATGTTGGATCCTACATGATGAATAGTTTATGTTTACTGATCCGGCGTTTGTGTTTTTTATGTGAGATTTTCTGTATTTGACGAATTAAATTATGGTTAGAAACTCGAGAGGTTCGAATTTGGATTATGGAGTGTTTTAAATTGTAGATGGATTAGCTTAGTTTGATAATTAGGTTCTTGAGCAGTTCTGCATTTTTCATCCTCGTTGTTGAAGATTGTTGATACCTTGTCTAATTGGTTTGGAGATGATGCAGTTTGGGCTCCAACTTCCGACAAACTAGTAATAGATCACTGCTCTCCGTTGGAGCTTGTTTAATTGATTTCCGATTGAAGTTAGGCTGTGTCAATGTATATTTGAATAAGTTGTTAATTCTTTCGGTCATGTGTTATTTTGTCGGAGGACTATTTTTCTGTTGGGAATTGTTATTTATTATTGTTCTATTGTTGGCAGCATTTTTAGAATGCTGGAAGGACACACTCATCAGTAGTTGCTGCTTGCTCAATATCCAGCAGATAGTCATCTGCAAAACATGTGATAATTGCTATATGTCTTGAGAGCTGTAGCTCTTTTGTTCCTTCATGAACATCCGATAAAATTGGAATGATGTGGAGAGCTGTAGCTCTTTTGGGTCCAAAATCGAGGTTGTGCATTATCTGGATATGCTGGATTTTCAAAAAAATAAAAATGTTAAATTTCTGATTATGGTCTATTTTCTCTCTCACTAGCACTTGGAGAGACCAAGAAGTGTGGGTATTATCTTTGTAATATCATATATTATTAACTGTCCCTGTTTATGTAATATATTTTGGTTGGCATCTTTGCAAGTTTTTTTCTTTTTTTTGTTAAATATTCGGAGTTCATTCAAAAATTTTTCTTTCCCTCCATGTGTAGGCTTGTAGCGGTACTTTTTGGCTTTCTAAAATTTAATTTTCAGACCTGGCAAAACATCTTCATATGATCTTTCATCATTTTCTTATGGACACTGTTTTCTCATCTGCAGTTAAATGCTGACAAAAGCCCCTTCCAGAGAACTTTTGTTAATCAGGTAATCTTCATTGCATTAATTAGAATCCTGTTTCATTCTTAATGCCCTAGTTTGTAGCTATTATTCTGCGTTGGGATTTGAGACTTCTCTGTATGTACTGTGTCCATAATACTGTGTCCATATATTTTTGCATTCAGAACCTGATTTGCTTGTTTTAAAAAATAAATAAAAAAGGCATAATCACTAAAGTGGTTGCTTCATGTGAATTAGGTTATAGATACCTTTTCTAGATTGTGTGCTCAACAAGTTTGTTGGCTTTTTTTTTTATTATATTTGACTGGATATATTGTTATTTATGTGAGGAAGTCTTGATTGGATAATATTTTCTATTTGTTTCCTGTGGTTTTAACTGGATTTCATTTTTGGCAGGTAAAGCGATGTGGGGAAATGTCAAGAAAGCTACGATTCTTCAAGGACCAAATCCATAAAGCTGGTCTAATGTCTTCTTCTCGTACTGTATTGCAACCAGACATTGACTTGGAGGATTTAGAGGTTTCTTTCTATGTCACTGATTTTTTCTGTCAGATTTGAGGACTTACTCAAGGTTTTCAATTTTTATTCATCGTACATGTTGTCATGCTGCCAGCAATGACATGATGCTGCGACTTATGTTGCCGGTCTGCACTCAGTTTTACCTGACAATATATAGCCTGTTTTGTACCAGATTCAACTTGCTGAGCATGAAAATGAGCTAATCGAAATGAACTCTAATAGTGACAAACTTCGGCAGTCATATAATGAACTGCTGGAATTCAAGATTGTATTGCAGAAGGTATATATATATGTTTATGATTGGATATCTTGTGGAGATCATATTCTCAGTTTAATTTTAAATTATTAGAGCTGTGGATAAGCACCCTTGTTTTCTTTTTTTTTTTTTTTTTTTGGGTACATTAATTTATTCCTCTTTAAGTTTTAGCAAATAATGGATTTCCGATCATAATTTAGCTTTAGCTACTAACTAACTATTATTTTCTCCGTCATGTACATATATGTGTTATGTCAACTATCAATTTAGTAATTTGTTGCTACCTCACAAATGCATTCCTGGTCTTTTAATGAATACAATATGTCCTCTATTTTTTTTTAATAAAAAAAGAAGTCCTCTGTGTTTTATTTCATATGTATTGATGTAATTTTTTGGGTAAATCTCAGGCATGTGGTTTTCTTGTTTCAAGTCATGGACGTGCTGTTTCAAATGAGAGAGAACTACAAGAGAATATATACTCAAATGATGACTATGTCCAGGCTGCATCTTTGCTTGAGCAGGTTTCTTGTTACTTGCTCTATCATCCTTGATATAGTTCTCACATGAGAGTGTGAAAATTGTTTCTAGTTTTTTAAATGTAGTATTTAAATCCACTGAAAATAATTTTTATTTGCAGGAAATGAGGCCTGCACCATCAAATTCATCTGGTTTAAGATTTATCAGTGGGATAATTTGTAAATCCAAGATACTACGGTTTGAAAGGATGTTGTTTCGTGCTACAAGAGGCAATATGCTTTTCAATCAGGCACCAGCTGATGACCAAATCATGGATCCTGTTTCAGCTGAGATGGTTTTCTTCCTTCTTATTACCTTTAAGAAGATAGATAATAGATAACTTGGCTCTGTTTTTTTTTCCCCTCACCTAATCTGTATTTATCACTGTGACTTATTCTGTTCCTAGTTGGTTTATTTTCCTAATAATCTATTCTCTTGTCCGCATGACGACTTAAACTCCTGAAATTTTCTTTTCAGATTGAGAAAACAGTGTTCGTTGTGTTTTTCTCTGGGGAACAGGCAAGGACAAAGATTCTGAAAATTTGTGAGGCATTTGGTGCAAATTGTTACCCAGTTCCTGAAGATATAACTAAGCAGACACAAATAACTAGAGAGGTAGGTGTGCTCAGCTTAGGAAGATGCTGTTGTTTACCATTTCAGTTATGTATATTGTTGCATAGACAGTTTATTGTTCAGAAGCTTGATTTTGGGTACAGGTTTCTTCTCGTCTTACTGACTTAGAGGCAACTTTGGATGCTGGGATGAGGCACCGCAACAAGGCTCTAGCCTCTGTAGGGGACCATTTAACAAAATGGATGAACATGGTAAGAGTTTGCTTCCCGTATGTCATCTTGTCTGAGATGTCTTTCTTCTCTGTATTTTAACTGCAAAGAAGTCCTAATCTCTTCATCCTGTGCAAGTAAGCAATACTCATTTTGAACCAATTGCCCTCATCCTTATCATCTTGTCCTAGGTAAGAAGAGAGAAGGCGGTGTATGATACACTAAACATGTTAAATTTTGATGTCACAAAAAAGTGTCTTGTCGGAGAGGGTTGGTGCCCTATATTTGCAAAAACCCAGGTGAGTTTAGGTTACTTATTATTTTAAAAATTTCCTGTGTTTTGTTGGATGCTCACTACTAACTGATTCCTGTGTCCTTTTAATTTTTGAGGAATCATAAACATCTTTGATGTATACTCTCTAATAAAGAGCTTGCATTTAATGATTTTGCAGATTCAAGAGGCACTGCAACGTGCAACTTTCGATAGCAATTCTCAAGTTGGCATAATCTTCCATCCGATGGATGCAGTGGAATCACCACCTACATATTTTAGGACCAACAGCTTCACAAGTCCATATCAGGAAATTGTTGATGCCTATGGGTGAGCCTAATATTTACTGTGTTTAGTAGCAGCTACATGAATACTTTGATGTCTCGAAGAAATTTTTTGGGGTTTTTATTAGTGCATTATTTTCCTTTAAGTTTGAAATGAGGGACAAGATGCTATACTTCTGTCAAGAGATTGTTAAATGTCTGAGTAGTGTATGTAGAATTGGGTGCCATCTATGTTGGTCTGGTTCCTCTTTTGGAGCATCCAATGGTCTGTTATGTTTTACCATTAGATCAAATGTCAAGTTAGATTAACCATTCAGATCAATAATTGAAAATATTACGAATATTGTATTAAATGTATAATATGGAATCAAAATTACAAAATAGTCCATGGCTTATTCCCTCTCCCTCAGTTGGCTGAGCCCTTCTACTTCAAGCCCATCCACTGCCAAACTCAGCAATGCTGATAGATGATGGTGCAAGAACTGCTGCAATGGAGAGAGGTCCAGGGCCACAAAGAACTTGTGATAAGCCATTGTCGTCGAACAATGACCCATGATAGAGGAGATCTGGATTTTGAACTCTGTCTCCTCCTCTCATCCTCTTCTTGCTCCCTTCTACTCTGACCATCCCTTCCCTTCTCTTGAATGCTTCCATTCTAATGGTCCTTGCCCTCTACCATGTCCCAAAGTAGCAAAATGAGCTTGTTTAATTCGATTGAAACTTGGAACAATATAATTACAAATCATACTGTATTGAATAATATCACTTTTGCTCATGAAGCTTGTTTACAAATTGCCGACTCTTGTTTTCTTGGTTAGATATGGCCAAAAATATTAACTAATTAATGGCTGAAACTATTTTTCCTTATTCTAATTTTTTTAGAGTAAGTTTGCAGGTAGTGTTGGAATTTGTAATATTTGATGTTAGTTTTGTTGTTGACTTTTATGAGGTTCTAGATCTGCAGATTTGAGCTTCACTGATCTGTGTGGGATTTAATGTGAGAGAAGGTGAGTGATGAGAAGTGAAGTGAGGGAGGAAAAGGATGAGTGGCTTACAAAAGAGGGCGGTAGGGAGGGGTGGTAATGGCGCTAGTGAGGTGGTGGTGTTGTTGGCTTCGACGCAGGGCAGTGGTGGTGGCAACCACAACGGTGGTTGGAGGGTGAGGGGGGAGGAAAGGAATTGAGACGAATAGTTTGAGGGGAGGAGTTAAACATCAAAGCATGGTCAATTCAGTATTTTAATATAAAAAGGTGTGGATTATCAGAAGCTCCAAAGGATATGAAGGACCAACATAGACGTCACCATAGAATTGCAGATAGTTTATCTAGGATGGCACCTTTATCTTGCTGATGGCTCTGCTCATTGTCTGATTCTTGCATGTTCTTCCTCCAATGTTGAGGTTATTTTTTCAGAAGATAAACTTGCTGTAAAATGAAACTAAATTTTTAAGTAATTGAGAAAATATTTCGTATGATGTTTCTTACTTATCCCTGGATGAAGTCAACACCTGGAATTGTCTTAAGTGCTATTTGACCTAATAGATAAATTAGTAAGGGTAACAAAGCTTTATACCTTGGGAAAGAGTAGGGGAAAGTTTGAAGTTCCGACCTAAATCAGTACTTAACAAATTTCTATGTACACTTGGATCAATGAACCTTTATGGACAGAAAAATTGGGAGAGTTGCCCCTTTCCCACCTGTTTCTAAACTTCTTTGTCGATTTGAATGTCTGTCCAAGAGTTTGTAAAACTTCCTTAGCAGTTAGCGGTTATGAATAATATTGATTAAGAAATCATATGACATGATTACTTTATATAATGTCTGAGGTTTTTCGTTCTGGATTGATTCAAAGGAAATGAGGGATGCATCGTGTCTGGAGCAAACTCTCTAGCTTATTAGCTATTACTTGCTATGTTTAGATTTAATTATGATTTAATGAAAACTGATAAGATTCCTAATTAGCCCTTGTACTTGGCAGAGTTGCGAGATACCAAGAAGCAAATCCTGCAGTTTATACAACTATTATATTCCCCTTCCTATTTGCGGTGATGTTTGGGGACTGGGGTCATGGAATTTGCCTGTTGCTGGGGGCATTAGTTCTTATAGCACGTGAAAGCAAGCTCAGCACGCAGGTAATTTCATTCTAACATGTTTTATAAATAAAGTGATACTAGAGGGATTAGGCCAAAAAAGCTTGATGAGTCTCTAACCGAAATTGTAGTGCATCTTTGATGAATGAACACCTTACCTTTGATGAATGTTGAGGATTCAATGTTTAGTGTGATTTAGCTTATAAACACCACAATGATAATTTTTGTTTTTTAACTATAATGTTTTCCTTCTTAAATATCTTGAGAACTTTGTACTAAGATAGGAAATTTTGTATTAAAAAATATCTTGAAAAATTAAATGTTTTATTGAAATAAATCTATTGTCATACATCTTCAAGTACATAAAAGTGCAATCCAACTAGAGACAAAGAATGTCCTTTACTTGTTCTGCTATTGGCACTGCAGTTAAATACCTAACAATTCTACTTGCTTTTGCCAGAAACTTGGAAGCTTTATGGAGATGCTATTTGGCGGGCGATATGTGCTTCTTTTGATGTCACTATTTTCAATCTATTGTGGGTTAATCTATAATGAATTCTTTTCTGTTCCTTTTTACATATTTGGTGAGTCAGCTTACAAATGCCGAGACAATTCATGCAGGTGTGTTCTATTTGTCTCTTACCTCTAAGTTTGGTGCACTTGAATGATTTTTGTTTTATTACCTAGATATGTAGTACCTTACTTGCTGATGTCATGTTCCCCCTTTAAAATTTGAGTTGCCTTCTACATTCAATTTTTCAATTATTGCTCAGAATCCTTCTTTGTTATTTTAATTTTTCAAGATATGATTAACTTATGTACCAAATTTGCCATTCTTTTGTTCCATTTATTTGCTCAAATATGCAAATCAGGCTTTACCTCATGCGGTTGGAGCAGGTGGGATTTTGGGTCAAGGTCATAGGTTTAAGTTGTAGGAAAAATCCTTGATGTATTAAAATAAATTATTTGCTAAAATGTAAACGTTAATTCATATAATTGTGCTGCTCTGAAGCTCTGTACCCTGACAATTATAAGGATCTTTTAGTTTGAAACCATCAGATGTATTTGGTGTTGATTTTATATATAGAGTTCCCTTAACATCTATAGAATGAGACAGTTTTTATTAAATACCATTGTGAGATATTATATTATATGTGTGTGTGGGGACTGGGGATTCCCCACGTGTCTATTACTAATTGTCCTTGACCCTCAGTTAGGTAAAATGATTCACATTTCACTTGAAATTGTTACCTTCATATTTATGTTATTGTCAGGAATCATTTGATTGGAATCTCCTGCACAGTTGTAGTGTTGTACTATTATGTTTTCTGTGTGTGTTTTATATTCTTTACTCCTTCAAATTGTTCCAATTTTGGGTATTTATATGGGCTGAGAAATGTACACTTTGAAAAGTGTTTCCGCGAGTTCTTTTCTGTTTTTGGTATGAAGCAATGTTTTAACTTAGGTATTGTGTGATTTTTTTATTATTCCCACCTTTTCATCAGGGATGCACATACTATTGGCCTAGTCAAAGTCCGAGATCCATACCCATTTGGTGTGGATCCCAAGTGGCGGGGAAGTCGTTCAGAGTTGGCTTTTCTGAACTCTATGAAGATGAAGATGTCCATTCTGATTGGTGTGGTGCATATGAACTTAGGAATTATATTAAGTTATTTTAATGCTCGGTTCTTTGGAAGCTCACTGGATATCAGGTGTCTCACTCTTCTTCCTTGTCCATGAAGTTATTATTGGGCTATCCTTTTCATAGAAGGTTTTACCTTACTCTTCACGTTGCTGGCAGGTACCAGTTTGTGCCGCAGATAATTTTCCTCAACAGTCTGTTTGGGTATCTCTCCCTCCTCATTATTGTTAAGTGGTGCACTGGTTCTCAGGCAGACCTTTATCATGTAATGATATACATGTTTTTAAGCCCCACAGATAATCTTGGCGAGAATCAGTTGTTCTGGGGTCAAAGGCCACTTCAAGTATGAATCTAGTTCTATTTTTGTTGTTGCATGATAATTTGTTGTTCTGCTTACTTGGTTTTCATCATTCTGAGTTACTGCTCATGATTTGCAGATCGTATTATTGCTATTGGCTTTAGTTGCAGTTCCGTGGATGCTCTTTCCAAAGCCTTTTATACTAAAGAAGCTTCATACCGAGGTGCCACTTTTACCTGCCTTGCGTATGATTTTCTTCCTTGAAAGTTAAAGTTGATAACTTTCGATAAATTTCTTTGGCCAAACCTATTCATTTCATGCATATATATGTGTACATTTGCTTGTAGTTTGAGTTTCCCTTTTTACTTGATTTTCCGCTCAAGGATTTTGAAAATCAGTTGTCCTCGAGAACCTTTACAAAAATCAATTTTCTTAGGAATAAATATGCTAGCGTTAACTACTTATAACTCTTTTTGGGTATGCAGACAGCTTTTCTGGCTGTAGCTCTCTTGCTGTACTTCTGTTGCAGCTAGTAACTAAGGAGCTGATGCCAATGAGTTTTCCAAGATCATTAACATTTTATCTTGCTGGTATTATACAGAGGTTTCAAGGTCGTAGTTATGGTATTCTTAATACCTCTGAGATGGATCTTGAAGTGGAACCAGATTCTGCCAGGCAACATCACCATGAGGAATTCAATTTCAGTGAGGTTTTTGTTCACCAAATGATCCACTCCATTGAGTTTATTCTAGGTTCAGTTTCAAATACGGCTTCATATCTTCGACTTTGGGCATTAAGGTTTGCTCAGTCATGACTTTCTTCATCTCCACAGATTCCCATTTAATATATTATTGTTCTTGATTGATTGCTTTTACCGTTTGGCAGTTTGGCTCACTCGGAATTGTCTACTGTTTTCTATGAGAAGGTCCTGCTTCTTGCTTGGGGGTGAGTTTGATTTATAACCTGTGTTTTACGTACTTTCAACCTCTTTGTTGGGATGTTTCATTACTCTTTAGGATATTTGGAATATTTAAAAAAGGTTTAATTAATCGGCCAGCCCCTATAGTTTTATCAAATTTTAATTGGGTTCTTACATTTTAAAAGTTTTCAATTAGGTCCCTATATTGAAAACAAATATTTAATTGGGTCCCTAGTCCCATTATCTGTTACAAAAACATGAGTTAATGGGGTGACATGACACATTCCTCTATATTAGAACTAGGGCTCGTTGCAGACCCCTAATTTACCCAAAATTGGCCATAGCTAAACACCATCATTTGAAGTTTATATTAGCACTTCCTCCTCAATAACCCAAACATTTGCTTCCTCCTACCCCCCAATGCTGCACTTTGCTTCTCCAATGTTGCCAGCCAGCTAGGTGTTGAACAAGATGACCACTTTCCTGGCTTTTCACTTCGCATTTCTATGTTGGTGTGTTTTGTTTGTGCATTCCATCAATTTGAAGCTGAACCGCTTTGTTGTTCTTGTTATGATTATTATTGTTGTTAATTGTTGGATAGTATCATATATAATAGGAATAGAACAGAGCAGAATGAGGCCGTGATGATGTGTTGTGCATTTTTAGTCAGATGAGACATTGAATGGAGTGGAGAGCGTGGGCGAGGTGTTGGTGTTTGACACAGCCAATACTGTCCCTCAAATCTCAATGCCTGAATCTGACTGTAAAGGGCCAACCCTGAGCCTCCCATGAATCATTAGTTTAAGTATGAGGCTCTGCTCTCACTCTCAGAGAGACGAGGTTGTCCTGAGAGCTGTTGCCTCTCTCTGACTGAGTTGCTTGCTGCCCGTGATTCTTTCCTCTCTCTCAAATTACCAAACAGCTCTCCACGCATCCACAACAACAGCAACGAACAAACGCAACCTCTCTCTCTCTCTCACACACACAATATATGTATGCTTCTGTGTCTGCTTTCTTCTTTCCATTCAATCTTCTTCTTCTTCTTCTTCTTTTTCTTACGGAATAATGAGGCAGTGATGATGTCTTCAACAATTGAACCAGACATTTGAGTGGAGGGTCAAGAGATGTGTCATGGCGAGGTGGCTCAGTGCCTGTGGTACTTTTCCTCAGGTGCATGTTGACGCAGTCATGCTCACTTTCTTTCCCATCTTTCCTCTTGTCTGACAAAAGGCGAATCTGAGCCTCCTTCTTCAATCCCAAAACACACAAGTTCATTTTTACTTGCTTTGCCCTTTCCCCTGTTTCTTCCTCTGTGAATTTTATTTTTCCATTCTGGCCACGTGATTACTCACGTGATGAGCATGGAAGAATATTCTGTTAACTCTCACATTTTTGTAATAGATGATGAGACTAGGGACTCAATTAAATATTTGTTTTCACTATAGGGACCTAATTGAAAACTTTTAAAATGTAAGGACCCAACTAAAAATTTGATGAAACGATAGAGACTGATGGATTAATTAAACCTTTAAAAAATTGTGGTTTCCTTGGTAAAGAAACAGAAATTCATAATCAAACTTGGATGCAATTGGAATATGGGGTTTCCTTCAATATTTATGTAGATATACTAATTTGTAATCCAGGAAATGACTCCATGCTAAAGGATGGTTTTCATATTCCATAGAAAGTGCACTTAGATCTCTCTTTTTTTTTTTTTGGCCGAGAGCATGAGAGGAATCTAAGTCTAGTGCGGAAGAATGTTGTGATATTTTATGTGTGTTCATGAAGAAGAACATCAACACTTGCTTTTTGTGTTTTTTAGACTATTGTTTTGATATGCTTGGTTTTGCATGGCAACAGCACACTTTTATAGAATTTAGGGAGATCCTTTTTTTATTTCGGTCCTGCAAAGATTTTCTCAATATCAATTTGGTCCGTGAATGATAAACATCAAATAAGTCCAAAAGTTGGTCCTTCAATAGCTTTCATGGTTGTCCTTCCGTCTATATTCCTTTGTTGCATTTATCTTCTTTTCATGACAGAAAACAAGAAAATATTATTCTTTAATTAATTACTAATGTTATTCCTGGTTGCAATTATAACAGATATGACAATCTGATCATTCGGTTATTGGGGCTAGCTGTGTTTGCCTTCGCAACTGCCTTTATACTACTTATGATGGAGACTCTTAGTGCTTTTCTTCATGCCCTGCGTCTGCACTGGGTAGAATTTCAAAACAAATTCTACCATGGTGATGGCTACAAGTTCAGGCCTTTTTCATTTGCCTCCTTAACAGAGGATGAAGATTGATCTATTCTTATGTCTTGGTTTTTGGGCAAATACGTGCAAAGGATATTTACACAATTGGAAGGAGCAAAAAATGAGAACTTGTTGGACCAAATTTGGAGGTTGCTGGGCGTTAGATTTGCTGATAATATGCTACTTGATATTGACCATGCAACAAAATATTCTTGCTCATTTTCCTGTGGCTATACTGGTGTAACAGATCACACTGCCAACGGTCATGGAGGGCACCTGTGACACAGTATTTACTTTATACTTTTCTTTTTCTTAGTATAGGAAGCGGGGAGAGATTAGGGAAGGGACTGTTTAGACTAATTTTTGTAAAGAGGAGCTGGGGATCCATCATAGTGTAGCAATTGGATTCTGGTTCTTTGGGTTACACACATACACGATGTACCGCGGTTTTGCTGGGAGACCTTTTTTCTCTGAAATTTTCTTGTATTGATAATGACGAGTTATAGAGTCCCATTTTTTGTAAGGATTAAACAGAGTAAAATACAAAAGTCTGAATAATTCCTTCTGTATGGAACTTGTGGAATGCTGATAGCTGATAAGTTGGCACTTGGCACCCTTTCGTTAGCCCGTGAGATGGGAGTACAATTTGAAATGTTAATTTAACTATCAGAGCAATATACCCCGTGCTCCGCACGGGCACAACATTATTTCATAATAGAGTTTTAAATTACTAACATACATGTCTATTAATATCATAAATATTTAAAAGTTAATTTTTAATATAGCTTGAAAATAGAGATGGCTCATAAAAAAAATGGAAGATAAATTTTTAGAATTCACTCTTTTAAAGAAATTGTTAAAGTGTTAATCACTCTTGGATTATTTGGTGAGATTTACACATAATGCACAAATCAACTTTCTCATTTTAAAAAAATCAAATCTTAGATTTTTTTTTTGTCAAATTACTCATTTTTGTTTTTTCATTTTAATCGTCTACCTATTTTACTGTTAGTTTTGATTCCTAATTATTATTTTTTTGTTCATTTCGGCAGTCTAATTCTTCACTTTTTAAGTGAAAAATGTCTTAATCTAAGCAGCTTAAGTAGTTTGATCAGTTTAACAATGTTTAACTTGGAAGTATAATAGATGAGCCTCCTTTATTAGATTATGATGTATTTAACTTAATAGCAAAAGTTAGGAGACAAAAATGCAAAACAAAAAAAAAAAAGAAGTAAAAGTTTAAAATGAACAAAAATTAGTAAATATTGGCTTAATTAATTTTTATCCCTAGAAAAATAAACAAAATTAAGGTTTGGCTAAAAAAAAATTTATTTGGTTTTAGTCCAAACATTTCTAAAGTTGTGTGGCTTTAATCCATATCATATATGAGTATTGAATGACCTAAAAACCCATATAAAATTGAATGACCTAACCTCCATTTAGGGTTGTCAAAATCAACCATACTTATCCAAACCAGCTTGTTTACTCATAAAAAAAGGTGGGTCGAGCCTAAAAATTTCAATTCATTTAACACTAATCCATTTTTAGCCTTGCCTCTTTAACCTTCAGGTTAAGGTAGCCCATTTATGTGTGTGTATTGGTCAATTACATGGTTTCTTGATATGGATTTGTGTTGTCGGCTTTGTATCTAACTATGTATTTTGATGATTACCACAAGAACTAGATTTTATGTTGATTTGCTAATTTAATTTGGATTTGTTGGACATAAACTTTTGAAATGGTTTTGGTCTTTAATTTTTGTTTCTTTGTTTGTATTTGTTCCCTTAATTATATTGATTGTTGCTCTATTTCTCCTATTTATTTTTACTCTTTGTTCTTGAATCCTTGTGTTGAATTTTTTGCCCAAATTGCTAATAAATAAATAAAGGCCGGACTGGTTTGGCCTGCAATCTAGCCTTGACCAGGCCAAGCTATAATGTTTGAGATCACAGGTAAATGGATTGGCCCATTTATTTCACAGACCATAACTAAATTACTCAAAGAAAGAAAAAAATTGTTATAATAAATTGTGCAACACTTTATTTATTGAAAATATAGGGAATGAATTATAATATATTATGTTTGAGTAAAAGTTCACTTTGGTCCCTGAAATTGTAAATGTACTTTACTTTAGTTTATGAAACTTTGACATTAATTCTTTGGTCTTTCAAATTTTATTCCATAGATCACTTTGGTACCTGGTCAAACAAACATCAATTAGCCATTACTTTTTGCTGATGTGGCACATCAAGTGACGCATGACATGCCACGTGTTAATGATATGTCATGTTGATCCCACATGGCATGCTGACATATCACCAAATTAAAATATATTCAAATTAGTTCCTGAAATCTTTAAATGTGTCAAAATAGTTCATGAAATTTTCTAAAATTTGCTGGAAAAAAGTCTCAAATCCCCAAATTTCTCCTATTTTATTTTATTAAAATCTAAATCCTTTATATTTTTTAAATTCACTTGTTTCTCTCTTATTTTCACACCCAACTGTTCTACTTACCAATATATGTAAACAGATAACTGAGGCGAACATACTAAAGAGAGAAGCACGATTGCGGGACAGACTGTTGAGATAAAGATGATAGCAGAAAACCCTTACCCCTAATTTTATAATAATATAATGCGCTCTCCTCGCCTGCATACACGACAGACGTTGGCCTACATTGAAAGAAGATGTAACAGGGATGATATTGTGAATGAAGGAGAAGATGTAGGGGGCAACATTCTAGGACTCTCAGATGATAATGACGCCTCTTCTGAAGAGGATTCTTCTGGAAATTCTAGAGATTGCAACATTAGCTAAAGCTTGAAGAAGAAGGTTTTGTTACAATTGGCTGACTAATTCCTTAGAAAATGATGTTAGCTTCACTGTTTCCAATGAGCCGTATCATAACATACAAGTTGGGAGCATATACCGATAAACCTCATTAGGAAAATATTTATTAAGATCTTGATTATTCCATTTGAAGTTTAATGTTCAAGTAGAGTGCAGTTAAACTCTGACATCATATAAAATAAAGAGGCATACAATTTTCGTAACCTTGTGTAAATTTGGTACTGTGCAAATAACTGAGTGTTGGGAAATAAACACGTAATTCCCTACTTACAAGAACAAGAGAAGCAATTATAGCAGCGAAATAATGGTAGCAATCAACACACAATAAACTAGAACAATAATAGGAACAATGCACCAAGATTTTTAACGTGGAAGACTCCATTAATGTGAGAGATAAAAACCACAGGTCGTCCAGATCAAAGAAATAGCTCCACTATGATCAAAATAGGTACAAGAGAGTCTCAAAATTGCACAAATCGTGCTAACAACAACCTAAACCAACCAATCACCAATTCATAAAATTGAGAACAAGGAAATGTGAAATACCCCAAAAATGGAGCTGTTGTCCGAGACCAATTCCTCATACTCTGGACTTGGTATCAACGATCCAACCGTTTAGAATGAAGAACCAGAAATCTAGAACCTATTATGCAAGTTTCAGCTCAATCCAATGATGGACGACTTTACAAATACCGATTTATGGTGACAGCTTAAACTAGAAAAACTAATTCTCCGAACCAAAATAGAACCTCTATGCGAGCTTAATATCTCACACTCCAGACCTTGTCTTCATGATCAGACCTAGTACTGGGTATACGGACCGGTCCGGTCCGTTTAGCCCGGTCCGCGACGGACCAATTTTAAACGGGTCGGACCGGACCGGTCCGTTTAATAAATGGACTGCGTTTTGCCTAGTCCAGGCCCGGTCCGCTTAAGAAACCATGGACCGGTCCGCGCACTTGGCTTTTTTTTTTCTTTCATTTTTTTTTTTACCTTTTTTAATATCCTATATTATATATTTATATTTATGCAATATATTTAATAATTTACATCACAAAATATATATACACATTCTTCTTTACAGTATACAATTTAAATTTTAAACAAATAACAAGTACTAATTATCAATATCGCAAATATTAAAATTCAAGTGTTAATTTTTTCAAAGCAATAACATACAAATTAATTACAAACCAATTAAATATGCATAACTTCTTCAAGTATAAAAAATATTTAAACTACTAAAGAATATAAATTAACAATTACTAACTATCAAAAGCTGGAGCTTAGTCTCTATGTCTACGATATCACGGGTTAAGGCGGGTTGGTCAGCGGACCCATGGCTAAACCCGTTTAACATGAGCTAGGCGGACCGGATCAAAAAAGTCCGCGGGTTTGCGGGTTAAAATTTTTCTGGTCCATTTTCATGCGGATTGCGAGTTAAACGGGTTGGTCCGCGGACCACGGTCCATATACCCAGCTCTAATCAGACCGTTCAGAATGAAGAACCATCTGTCAGAACCTGCTGTTAAATTTTCAGCTCGATCTAACGGTGAACCAATTCACAAATGCTGATCTACAGTGATTGTTTGTGATAGAAATATGAAAATGGGGTGATGTGTTTCTCTCTTCTCTCTCATTTGTGATAGAATTTTTGCACAAATGAGCACACCATTGACAACCCTAGTAGAACCCTCTATGTTAGTGAATGACTCATAAGTGAGCTTGGGTGGTTTGGGCTTTTCTCTACATAGGAAGGGAGCCCAACCCAACAAATCTCCCCTTCACGACTATGTGGAGGTAACCGCCAAACCGACAATCAAATAACAAGCTTCAAACTTTCATCTTGGTAAATATTTTGTCATCATATCCGAACCATTTTCATCAGTGTAAACCTTTTCAAGTTCCAACAACTTAGTATTCAAAGTATCACGTATCCAATGATACCTAACATTAATATGTTTGGACCTTGAATGAAAAGTTGAGTTTTAACCAAGATGTATAGCACTTTGACTATCACAAAATAGTACATATTTCTTTTGAGTACAACCAATCTCTTGTAAGAACTTCTTCATCCAAAGCATCTCCTTGCACGATTCAGTAATGGCAATGAACTCAGCCTCTGTAATAGATAAAGCAACATATTTTTGCAACTTAAATTGTCAAGCTACAGCTCCACCTCCAAATGTAATCAAATAACTCGAAGTAGACCTTCTAGAGTCAACATCTCCTACCATGTCTGAGTCAGTGTAACCAACTAGAAAAGGCTTCTTATTTCCAAAACATAACTTCAAGCTAGAAGTACCACAGAGATATCTCATAATCCACTTCACTGTATTCCAATGCTTTCTTCCTGGATTTGAAAGAAAACAACTAATATTACCAACAACATGAACTAAGTCTGGTCTAGTACATATCATAGCATACATCAAACTACCCACGGCTGAAGCATATGGAACTCTCTCCATGTCTTTGTTCTCTTCTTCATTTGATGAACTTTGCTTGTAACTCAATTTGAAGTGTGTAATAATAGGAGTGCTAATAGCCTTAGCTTTCTCCATTTGAAACCTTTGTAGCACGGCCTCAATGTATTTCTCTTGTGATAGCCAAAGTTTCTTCTCCTTTTTATCCTGAATAATTCTTATACCAAGAATTTGCTTTGCTGGTCCGAGATCTTTCATTGCAAATGACATCCTAAGTTGCTTCTTCAACCAATCAATTCTCGAAGCATTTTGACCAATAATAAGCATGTCATCAACATATAACAAAAGGATAATAAAATCATTACTATCAAACTGTTTAATAAAAATGTAATGATCTGAAGTAGTCTTCTTATAGCCTTACTCTCCCATTATAGACTCAAACTTCTTATACCATTGCCTCGGAGCTTGCTTCTCCTTACTCTCCCATTATATAAGCTCTTCTTGAGTTTGCACACATAATCTTCTTTTCCTTTTGCTTTAAAACCTTCAGGCTGCTCCATGTAGATTTCGTCCCCAAGATCACCATGGAGGAAAGCAGTTTTTACATCTATCTGCTCTATCTCTAAATCAAGACCTACAGCCAAACTCAAAACTGTCCTGATAGAGGACATCTTGACAATAGGAGAAAAAATCTCATCATAATCAATCCTCTTTTTCTGCCTAAAGCCTTTAATCACCAATCTAGCTTTATACCTTGGGGAAGAAGAATTTCCTCATGTTTCAACCTATATATCTACCTGTTTTGCAAAGCTCTCTTACCATTAGACAATTTCACAAGCTCAAATGTCTGATTATCATACAAGGACTCCATTTCATCTTGCATAACATCAACATATTTTTGCTTCTTTTCACTATCCATAGCCTCCTCATAACATTCAGGTTCTCCCCCATCAGTCAAAGTCACATACTCATCAGAAGGATACCTTGTTGAAGGTTGTATCTTTCTAGTAGACCTCCTAAGCACAACAGGCGGATCTGTAGGTGTTTCATACCGATCATCAACAACATCATCAGTTGGAGCATGTAAATGATCTCCCATCTACTGGTCATCACGAACCCTATGGTCATCTTCTTGTATATGATCCTGGGTTTGATTCTTTACTAGCTCTTGTGCATGTGGTGACTGGAGTGGATCTACATCGATCAAGTCACTCCTATGCTCGGATTCAGTCTTCTCCACTTTCTTAATATCTTTAATAGTTTGGTCTTCTACAAACACTACATCACGACTTCTCACAAGCTTTTTATCAATTGGGTCATAGAGCCTATATCAAAGCTCCTCCTGACCATATCCAATAAAGATGCATTGCTTTGTCTTCACATCCAACTTAGATCTCTTTTCCTTTGGAACATGAACAAATGATTTGCACCTAAACACTCTCAAGTGATTATAAGAGATATTCTTGCCAAACCACATATTATCTAGAACATTATTGTCCAAAGTAACTGTAGGACTCAAATTAATCACATATACCACTATAAGCAATGCTTCTCCCCAGAAACACTTAGGTAGCTTTGCTTCAGCAAGCATACACCTAACTCTTTCAATTAAGGTCCTATTCATCCTCTCTGCTAAACCATTCAGCTGAGGTGTTTTAGGAGATGTCTTTTCATGCCTAATGCCTTGCTGTTTACAATACTCATCAAATGGCCCATAATATTCACCACCATTATCAGTACGAATATATTTAAGCTTCTTACCTGTTTGCCACTCGACCAAAACTTGGAATTATTTGAACTTCTCCAAGACTTGGTTCTTGGTCTTCAAAGCATAAGCCCAAAGCTTCCTTGAGTGATCATCAATGAATGTCACAAAGTAAAGAGTACCACTAAATGACTTTGCCTTCAATGGATCACAACATCAGAGTGCACCAACTCCAAGAAATCTTATTTCCTTGAAGAAGGATGCTTCTTGAAGGATAATCTTCTATGTTTTCTAGGCATGCAATGAGAACATTTCTCCAACTCTACATTCTTCAAACCAGAAAGTGCATCCTTTTTAGCCAAACAATTGAGACCTTTTTCACTGATGTGACCAAGTCTTCTATGCCATAATTCAGAAGCTTCTTTGCTTTCAACTACATTCACACTACCTTTTGCAATTGTGGATTTCATCACATACAAACTTGTGGTCTTCTTTCCTCGAGCCACTACCAAGTTGTCTTTAGTAAGTTTCCATTGACTACTACCAAAGATGCTAACATAACCTTCATCATCAAGCTTTCTGACCGAAACCAAGTTCAAGCAGACATCTAGAGCATGTTTAACATCTTTCAACAGAAACTTTATTTCAACATTAGTTTCTAAACAAGCACTCCCATACCAATCACCTTGGCCAAGCCATCATTGCCCATATTTAGCACTCCATAGTCACCTGAAATGTAAGATGTGAAGAACTCCTTCCTTGGCGTGACATGTATTGAGGCACCACTGTCAATTATTCAATTAGACTCATCAAATACTATATTAATCATATTCTCATAACCTACAATGAGAAGATCATCTGACGTAGCAGTAGAGACACGATCATTATTGTGTTCTTTCTTTTCTTGCTTACCTTTGTTCTCCCTTTTTCAAAGAAAACAATACTTGTGGATGTGCCCTCTTTTATGACAGTAATGACATTCAACATTTTTGTACTTTGATCAGGACTTGCTTATTCTTTTACCTCTGCTCTTTGTGCCTTTGTTTTGACTTCTCCCCCTATTTTCTGTAACCAACATCTCTGAATGAGATGAAGAACTTTGAGTCTTCCTTTTCACTTCTTCATTCAAGACACCACCTTTGACAAGTTGCATGGTTACCACACCATTAGAAGTAGAATTAGTAAGTGAGATGCGAAATGTCTCCCAAGAGTCTGGTAGAGTATTTAACAACCAAAGCCGTTGAACCTTATCTTCAAACTTGATTCCCATGCCTGACAACTGATCTAAAACTCCTTGAAACTTATTCAAATGATCAGACATGGAAGACTCTTCCTTGTATCTTAGATATTCATCAACATATTCAACAAATACAACTTGTTATTCCTAGACTTGGAAGCATATAAAGATTCAATCTTTTTCCATATAGTTCTAGCATGAGTCTCATTAGCAATATGATTATAAACATTATCTTCTACCCATTGCCAAATAAAACTAAAAACTTGTTGATGCTCAAATTCCTATTTTTCTTCAGTTTTTGACTCTGGTTTTTGTTTAGCAAACATAGGCATATGCAGATTTTTAGCAAACAATGAATCTTTCATCTTGCCTTTCCATATATGATAATTACTACCATTCAATGACATCATTCTATTTGTATTTGCCTCCATCATTCAAGCAAGCTATAATCAATAATGTCCAAGAACGAGCTCTGATGCCAAATGTTGGGAAATAAACATGCAATTCCTTACTTGCAAGAACAAGAGGAGCAACTATAGCAGCTAAATAATGGCAATAATCAACACACAATAAACTAGAACAATAATTGGAACAATGCATCAATATTTTTAACGTAGAAAACTCTCTCAATATGAGAGATAAAAATCACGGGTCGTCCAGACCAAAAAAATAGCTCTACTATGATCAAAATAGGTACAAGAGAGTCTCAAAATTGCACAAATCATGCTAACAACAATATAAACTAATCAATCACCAATTCATAAGAGAACGAGGAAATATGAAATACCCCAAAAATGGAGCTGCTGTCCTAGCCCAATGCCTCACACTCTAGACTTGGTCTTAACGATCCAACCATTCAAAATGAAGAACCAGAAATCTAGAACCTACTGTCCAAGTTTCAGCTCGATCCAACGATGAGCGACTTCACAAATGCCAATTTACGGTGACAGCTTAAACAAGAAAAACTGATTCTCTAAACCAAAACAGAACCTCTGTGCGGGCTTAATATCTCACACTCTAGACCTTGTCTCGATGATTCGACCGTTCAGAATGAAGAACCACTGTTAGGAACTTGCTGTTAAATTTTCAGCTTGATCCAACAGTGAACGAATTCACAAATGCTGATCTACGGTGATTGTTTGTGACAGAAATATGAAAACGGGGTGATGAGTTTCTCTCTTCCCCCTCTCTTTGTGGCTGCGAATTTTTGCACAAATGTGCGCACCATTGACAACCTTAGCAGGCCTCTCTATGTTAGTGAATGACTCATAAGTGGGCTTGGGTGGTTTGGGCTTTTTTCCACATAGGAAGGGAGCCCAACCCAACATTGAGTATCCCTACTTTTTATTCTTATGATGTTAAGGATACTTTTCGTCAATTGTATCTTTTCATACATTAATTATTCTTTGATTGGCCGAAGAAAAACTAACTATTGTTGCCATACTTTGATCATCATACATTTGGAATGAACTATGAATTGAAAACTGAATTTGTAGCTAACATGTTTTATCGCTCTTTCTTTTTGTTTTTGCCAAATTTTGTTCTAATTGGAAATAAATATGCACGGGCTCTCTTCTCTTGCCTTGTTGCTACTTTTTTAGGGGAAGCCTTGGCCCGAATCATTTATATACCAATAAATCTGTTACGCCAGCATGACTAATCTTGTAATTATATTACTCCAGCATTTATGTACCAATAAATCTTGTTCTAACACATGCAGATTGCCTTGCAAAGCTTTATTACTGAATAAGGCACTCACTGCTCCCACTCCCATTATCCCTTACGTACTTACATTGTGAAATTAGTGAATAAAGAGACTGTTATGATTATTTATTATTGAATTCGAACACGTTCAGGTGTTGGGTAGCAGTTGGCGGTACTGGCTTATTGCTTGTTTGGGTTTTTGCTTGCACAATTATAAATTGTGATTTAGATAAAAGTTACTCTCTTGTAGCTTTTGGCCAAACTTTCGTTTGGGAGCTATAAACGGAAACATAAGCAATAAGTATGCACTCTGTAGAAACTAAGTTACCTATAAAGAAGTGAACATAATGCATTACCACAGGAAATTGAACATCATATTGCTACTTTTAATCGAGTTTGCTAGATTGTTAGCTTGTCTATTTATATATCCATTGAATGCCAAAAGGTTTTTGCCTTCACTCATTTGAAAATATAGATATAGAATATAATTAAGTTTAAAAGACCAATTAATTAAGTACCAATTTAATTTAAGACTTTGTAATTTTTTTTATTTTAGTCCGTCTTTTTTTTTTTAATATTATGAATTTGATCTCTTTTGTAGTCCATAATATTAGGTGGTGATGTTTATAGGGAATAAAATAACATTTTTAAAATATTTATAAGAAGTAAAAATAAAATTTTAAATGTTTCTAAAGAATAAGTACGTATTCTAAAATTTTTACAAGAACCAAACAGAGATAATAAAAAAAAGGAGGGATCAAAATCTGAACACAAATTAAAGAGAGTAAAACTAAAAAAAACTAGTATGTAGTAGTAGTACCAATGTTATATAATGTGAAATTGGATCACCTCATTAAATTAAATTTGATTGTGATCTCATTGGGCTTCTCGATCATATGCAGGTTTCTTTAGAGTGCCTTCAGGATGGAGCATTCTTAAGTTGAGAAAATTTAAAATATAATAAAAAATATAATAAAAAATGCTCTTACCATAGCACCCACTCAAGTGTCCAAAATAAGAGTGAGAGAAATAGATATGAATATATATTAGAGCTTGAAAGATTATCAACAAGCTTTAGTTTCAAACTTTTAATCGCTGTCAGAGAACTATTTCTAGGAATATAGTTGTAGATCAAAGAGGAAAAGACCCCAACAAGAGTTTAAAAATCTTCTATTACTTGTTGAGAGGTGGGTACTTCTGCCCTTCAATCTTCATCCATTGGATAACCTGCATACACATTGAAGAAGATTATTACCATACTCAAACCTACATATAAGTCCTTCCCTTGAAAGTTTATACTACAGACAACCATGCAATATTTCCACCTCATATAAAAACATTGGATTCTGAAGCACTTCCACTTCATAACAAAACAAGCCTTATTTTCTTTCTAAGGGAAGACAAAAAAACTGACGGTATATCCACTAAGGCGAAATTTAAATGCTGAGCACCATATGATATGATAACACCAGATGAGAGGCTTGGCGCAATTTTATAAAGTGCCTGTAATGGGCTATCTCGGTCATGCCACTAGTTCAATCACCCCACTCGATGCTAGCTAGCACCAGCACCGAGAAAGCGTTGTGATGCCACAAAATCATTCATAGCTACAAGGTAGATTACTGTGGCCACTACTCCATACAGTATGGCCTCAAATGCAAACCCATCTCCATCTATACATTTCACTGTTGCTGAGATAAAGGCTGCTGCATTGGGAAGCAATGCAAACTAGTTTTATAACTTGAATATAATGATTCACACTCTCAAATTACGTGTCATTATCTTAATTTATAAATATAAATTCCAATTTTATAATATCAAATTGTCATATTACCTTCATTAATTATGTGTATCTATTCTTAGTTATTACGGGTTCAATAACTATGTAACTAAATTCACATTTATCAAAATAGTAGTAATCATCCCGTATTAATTAATTTCAGTGTCTATATATTATGGAAAAGAAAAGAAAAGAAAATCCTCAATGCATAAAGTTAGCACTCTGCTGGTTAGGTATATATTTCATAGAAAAAACCCATTGAGATGGAGATTGCCCGACAATTGTAAGATACGATCGAGAGCATGACAAAGTATCAACAGTGGCTGCCCGGAACTAAAATGACCGAGAAAGACAGTGTGGTTTTGACTTATGGGGATTTCTTTAGTGAAAGTGAAGGGTTAATGTCCATTCTTGCCTTTGTCCCATTGTGCAAAAGCAACTTAACAAAATGGTCAAGTGGGGTTCAATCTTTGTAATAGAGTGATGTTTAGAATTTGTGTTTAATGAGATAATTGAAGCGGGTAATGTATTGGTTAACACTGATAATGGAAAGAAAATGGTGGGCTCCTAATGTATCTTCAAAATGTTACATTTTGTTAAAATAAAGTGAATATAATTAATATTCAATAAATGGAAAGTTAATATTCTTTTTGCTAATATAAAATCTTAAAAAGTGTACAAAACATTTTATACTTTTGTAAATTTTAAAAATTCTCCTTCCAAAAGATTTCATCCCCTTAAATTTGTGCATTCCAAATAAAAAAAAATCCCTTGACTTAATAATGGTGTCAATTAATTTTTTATTTTTATAATTACTTGGCCTTTTCCGCTATCTTTTTTTTCTTTGGTACGAGGATATTTATTCTAACAGGTAGCTTTACGTTATGTTACATAAACATATATAGAAACTGTTTATAAACAAAAAAAAAAAAAAAACTATATACAAACCCAAACATAAAGTATGTGTTGTATAAATTATAATGATGGATTGTCCCAATGAAAATTTCGTATTCAATATTTAAGTTTCAAATTAGTAAAATTGGTTTTTTTTAAAAAAAAAATCGTAGGGGAGAGATACAAACTTTGAAATTTTCATTCTCATTTCAATTTGTAATTGATTGGTAAAAGATAAAAAAAGATATTTTAACTTTTTTCTATTACGGATATTAAGTAAATCAAACTATAATCAGTCTAAAACCCGCCAGCTTGGAGGAACCACGACAAAGAGGTTTTCAGGGGTTTTGACTTCTGAACGCATTACCCACTTCAATTATCTCATTAAACATAAACTCTAAACATCACTCTGTTACAAAGATTGAGCCCCACTTGACCACATGTCAAATTTCCATTGTGCAATGGGGCAAAAGCACCGATGGCCATTGACCTTCACTAGAGAACCTCCCCTGACTTAAAATCCCAACTAATATGCTTTCGGTTTCGGACATTTAACAATAATAGAGCAAGGTTATTTGAATACTTAAAATAGATTATTTATTATTATTGCATGTGATAAATAAATAAAAATGATAGGGGTTACCATTAATTTCAATGATTATGGAACTGAACACTTATTTTTAAGTGTTCAAGTGATATTTTTATTGAATGAAATCTTTTGAAAGATGTCCCCTTTCTTTTTTTTCGTACATTGGATGGGATGATATTACAAATGATCTTTTAGAGTCGCATCACATATATCCCATACTGTTCCAAAGTCAAGTTACATACATATATAATATTACGAGGATAGAGCCAAGGTTCGTTCAAAAATTAAAGATAGTCAGCACACCTTTCGTTATTTTTTTTCCCCTCAAAGTTGCTTTATCATGAAAATTGATGATGGGATAAGAATCCAATATAATTGTTCTTATAAAAGGATGATTAGAAATGATCGAGCTACTAGAACTGGACTAAGAGTATTTAGAAAGTTTGCAGAAGGGGGTTCAAAATTTGGTGCAACTTGTAGCCAAAACTATATTTTAGATGAGCATTATTTCGAAGTTGAGCTGAAGCAATGGATCTGTGGAAGTGGTGTTTCGGGAGGCCCTTTGTAACGTTGGTGAACCATTTACTGTTTCTCATAATCTTATCTGAACTGAAAATATTTAAAATTGTCATACCTGATCTCCCACACCTGTAATAAATAATTGTACATAGGATTATAATTAGGAATTGCTAAACAATGCAATGGCTAAGGATACCCAAAAAAATTTGGAAACCTTGTGGTGGATCTCATGTACCGAGGATACAAAATCCATCTCTTCAAATTAAAAATTTCCCCATTTGCTTCCTTAACAATTATTCTTTGACACTTGATTAACAAGATCCTTATAAATATCCATCGACACTTAATGAATAAAGTAATTGTTGTTCCCAACTAACAACGATTAATCTACCGACACCTACCATTTTATAAAATTAACCATACGGATGGCGTGAACAATAATTATAACTTTGCTAAAACATTTTGAGATCCAAATACTCCTATATATCTAGCGTCATTTGCTTGCAAGTTACAACTAGCTAGGTGCAGTCCATAATTAACGCACATGACAACAAGTCAACATCTGAATTTAATTTGCCTAAATTTAACTCGACCCAAGTTTTGCGTATCAAACTATCACTCAATAATCTCCTCTTGTATACAGCTGTTAGCTTACCCCATATCTTGTGATCTGAGTATCAACGGCACAGTACATGATTAGCCAAAAAAGAAAAGAAAAAAGCATCATGTGATTAGTTCATTCATGGCAAATTTCGTTCAAACATGTACTCTTTATGTCCATTTATAAGTGCCTCCTAGAAAACTAGTAATTTGATATATCAAAATATTAATATATATGAACTCAAATTGTGTCTAAATATATTGATATTTTGATGTACCAAATTTCCATCAATTCCCTAAGAGACACTTTTAAGTGGATGAATATAGTAACATGTTTTACATTAGACAATTAGGCTGATCGTGCCAATATGTATATGGAGTGATTCTCTCCAAGGAACATTGTGGCCATAAATTTAAAAGATGAGAGAGAAAAAATGAAGAGAGATAAAATATATTTGTTTTATACAATATTTATGGAGGAAGATAGTGTTTTCTTCCACGGAGCATACATGCATAAGCATTTTTTGAATGAGAGTACAAGAATAAAATAAATAACATTTATGTTGTTTACATATAGAATAGTACTCATATATTAAACATCCACAATAGGAAAAATTAGACAAAGCATGCTTCTTTTAAGAGTAGATGAGATAAAAACTTTGTGTTTTCATTCTTTATAGATTTCTACTACTATGCCAACTTTTTACATTAAAATAACATTACTATATATATCTTAAATAATATATCATTTTGATAGTAGTAGGACCCATATTTATTTGGAATTAATGAGTACATGACCAATATAGAATCACCATTGCAACATATATTATTACTTATTACAATTATATATTGTTAGAAATTTGGTTCTTCATTATTCTAAGATCATCTATATTATATTATTAAGAAAATTGAAAGATTAGATGCAAAAATGTACCGAAACATTATATTCATAGAAATTTATTAGTGTTTAATTTGGACATGTAATTCTTGATTTTGTAAGTTGATATGTATCCTTCAAAACTATATACACAAAGGTACTCCAAATATCAACAAGTGAATACTTTTTATGAATAACCCTAAACAATTCAACAGCGTGCCCAAAAGACCAAATAAGAGGGCAACTCACAATGTCAAACAAAAGTTGTTTTGTGTTTACTTTTAAGTCTAAATCGAAATTTATCAACAAGAGCGAAATCAACTATTTTTTATTGCTGTGAAAGCACACTTGACTTGAATATCCATAGTAATTAATTAGTGTTGCTCTCTCTTTTTATAATGAAATGGCAGGGAAAAAAACACACATATAACTTGTGGACTATAACCTTTTATAACTATACTAAATTTTGTTTTTAATTCAACTCATCATAAAATTAATAATTGATAATATGGTATTTGCACATAATAAACACATATTTAATGAGATGATTTAGACTTAATTAACTTATTCTTATTAGTTCACTTTAATTTGGGTTAAACTTTATAATATAACACACACAACCCTACACACACAGAGCAATCCTTCGTTTTAAAACTTTTGATACCTGTAGAAAGTGGCACACAGAAGGTAATACCCAAAATTGATGCCACCCAACAGGACCAAAGCCCAGTACAAATTATCCATTCTCCCATAATTTATGTCATCAGGTAACCAATGAGTAATCCTACGAACTAGGTCAATCAAGGACGTGCTAAGGTAAAAAGCTATGCCTATAATCAGGGAAATCATAGCAGTTGATGTGCTCCTCAGTGAATTTGGAAGTTGTTGGTAGTATAATGCAACTTGTCCCGGGAAATGGAAAGCTTCTCCAATTCCAACCAACACCAATTGTGGGAACAACCACAGGACGGACATTGCCACTGTGGAGTTAGGTTGATTTTCGAGCATTTGTGCATGTGCTATCTTAAGCCTCTTTGATTCAACAAGTGCTGAAACAGCCATACCAAGAACATTGAACACGTGTCCTACCCCTATTCGTTGGAGGGGTGTTGGGGATTTGCCAGTAAGTTTATGCCATCCAGGCCATATCACCCTGTCAAGAAGGGGGAGGAAAATGGATGTGGACAATAGGACTATGACTGTAATAGATCCTGCGGGCACTTTGAAATGGGATCCTAAGTGGCGATCCATGACCAAAGCTTGAAGCACTGATAAGCTGCTTTGCACTCCTATTGGAGTTGATAGGAATATACTTGAAGTCCAAAGTGGCAGGACTCCAATCACAGTTTTGAAGTCCTCCACATGTTGAACTGTGCATAGCCTCCATGGTTTCTTAATTTTGCCATCTGGTTGAAGGTCTCCATTAGTTATTAGAGCTGCACGGTTGAAAAATCTGCATTAAGATGTAGTATATTACTGAAGTTAGTAGTTGAACAACTAGAATTTACGATTAAGACATTAAGTATATATATTATCCTTAATTACATCCTTAATTATAATGCGTATGAAATTTCTCCCAATATTTATAAGGTTTGTGCACCTATACATTACATGTCCCTGCTAGTTCCGTGACCCACAACTTCTTACTTTGGAGAAAAAACGCCAATAGGGAACCCTTTGAAGAAGCGAACTTCGCTATGACAAATGTTACATATACACACATCATGGAAGGGGAACAAGAAAGAAACAAAGTATTTGATGGATCGGAGATAATTGAAGCCAAGACTTTGCATCTTTCCATCTACACGGTATCCATTAAAAATGTTTAGTGATACATTCATAAAAGTTAGGTACCATATAACATAATATCTAAACACAATGCAAAAAGAAACTTCACCTGATTTTAATATTAGGTTGAAGTCAAACTTAATAAAATACAATAAAATATAATAAAAATAGAATTTAGGTAATTATATACTTTCGATAGAAGTTTTTAAATTTTGTTGGAGGCATGTGACTCCAACATTTGTTATATAGAATAGTCCTAGAAATATCTAATTTTTAATGTATAAATAAAATTATTATGAAGCTAAATTAGTAAGAAAATATATACAATTTTAAGTCGATCCATTTTTTATGAAGACGTAGATTTGACTATTGGCTATTATGGGGATCTATTTGTAGATAATCATGACGCTCCAAGAGTCCAAGGCCTATACCCTAACCTTGATGAGATGATCACAGAACCCACCTAAACATTTTTCGATCAAAAATAAAGAATAAAGGCAAATTTTCAAGAGCAATAAACTCAACTCAGTACCTTAATCTTTTTCCTGCTGTTCCAGCTGGAAGAACCATCCCATCATGGCCACTATAGTAATCCTGTGTTGTTGATGAGAGCTGAGGTTTCCATTTACGAATAGAAGCAATAGGAACACGAGCCAGATCCAAGAACGCACTTCCTTTCGGGATATCAGGGCGATAAAACCGATAACCAAGTAAGAAAATGGCCACACCAATCAAGTTAGACACAGCACATATCCCAAACCCCACAGCCCAGCTCACATTATCTTCAATGTATACAAGTGCCGTGGCGCCTATTACAGAAACAACGTACAAAGTGAAAAAGAACCAGTTGAAGAAGATGCCTTGATGCTCAGGCGCATCAAACTGGTTTGCTCCAAGTGTTGCTATTGTGAAGCGTGAACCACCAAAACCAATAACTCCCAGCGTTGTTCCAATATACAGCACAGCATATTGGAGTCCCGAAGGGGGTTTGCACAAGTTTGATCCATCATTAATGCAGGGCTGAGGCCTTAAGGATTTGATTGTTGCTGTCAAGGAAAAAACTATCGTGCCCTGCAAATGAATGTAAATAAAGATTTTTGTTTTGTTTTTGTTCATTCTTTCAGTTTGGAAGAAAAAGAAGTTGATTGAAGCAAACGTGTCATGTTGTCCCATATCTTAAAGGTGGTTTGGGATACGTTTGATGAGATTTGGAGTATTTGGGGTGGCACTGAACCATTCGATATGGTCATTATATAGTATTGGATCGAAGCTACCTAGCTATCATCATTTCACATGGAGGGAATGGTTCTAATATGCGTTTTCATCTGCTACAAACTACAATATTACTTCAAGTTCAAGAAATAATGTTTAGAGTGAGTGACATTATGATTATTACAGTGCCCAAACATATCAGTTTAAGAAAAAAAATGTTACTCGTATCATTTTTCAAGACAGCCTTGAAGGGACACTCTTAAATATTAATTAGGTGTGACTTAAAAATGTTTAAATGACAAATTGGCAATATAACACATCTTGGTGTCTCTTAAAAAGTGTACTCCAAAAATGGTATAAATAACGTGATTTCGTCAGTTTAAATTTTTATATAAGTTCATTAGTACATACTTCAAATTTACAACATAATTGATTTTGCGTTTTTGGCCATGAAAATTGATTCTTCGAGGCCAAAATCAATTTTGGCTGATTTTTAACATGTTTTGCTTCCCTTCACTAAAGTCAATTTTTATCTTCAGAATTATTCTGGAAGAAATGAAATTTTTTTACTTTCTACTTAAATTATTTTTGAAGGAATTATCAAGTATAAATTACTTTACTTCAAAATCAATTATAACTAAATCATTCCTCACATGATGAAGAGTGTGTTTGGATGGGATTTTTTGTATAAGAAAATTACTTTTTTCATCCTAAAAAAATCTCATTTCGTATATATTTTTAAAAACTAATTAGAATTTGGAATATAAAAAATTATTTTTAAATTTTTCAATTAAATATAAAATTTAAGTTTTATAATAATAACTTTTAAAACTTGAAATAAATACCCAAAAATGTAAGTTTATAATCACTTTTTTTTTAAATACGAAACAAATGGACCCTAATTTAACTTAGAATCGATTCCAAATAAATAAATAACCAAGCACGCTACAGCCAAAGTTTGGAATCTAGGTGAACCTAAATTTTAGACTAAAGAAGCTGATACTCTGAATAGATTGTACGACAGAAAGAGGGAACCAGACAATACAAAATGGTTGCATATGTATGTGTAGTTTTGACTTACCAGCAAAGAAGCAAAAGAAGAAACCAAGACAACAGGAAAAGACCCCAAGAGAGAATCAGCGAGTATTGCCCCAACAAATGGAAATAGACTGGCGCTGCCAATAGCCACGTTAAAAATCTGTGCAGCAGTTATACTCTTGACGTTAAATTCTTGTATGAGATATACAATCAAGTTTGACCAAAGTCCTGAGTTTGCAAGCGTTAACCCCGCCAGTGTCCCTGTTAAAATGACACAAAAAAAAAAAAGGCTCCATTATGAGCATGCTTATTGTGTCGGTGCTATGAGTGAGAGTGTGAGCACAGAAAGAGAGAGAGAGAGACCAGTAATGAAGGGAAAACTTATCCAACCGCCTCGCTTGCTCCCGCTGCTACTCATCTTCTGTGCTTCTTCTCTGTGGGACGAGTGTTCGCCATCCATTCTTGCACTTCAACTTGTTCTCCAAAACCTAAGGTCGGTGTTTTAATTTATAGGCGATGTCAACTTGTTTCAAGACTAATGGTTGTGTGCGTTGATGTACACCACTTTTAACCATTATCTATTGATTTATTTATGTTGATGGAAAAGTGACTGTTATCATGCTTCAACTATATTTTTGAATTAGAAATACATTTTACCTCCTAAATTTTAAATTATATGCAATTAACACCCATTTTTTGAAAATATATATCACCACACTCACTACAAGAAAACTTAGCATTATCAAGGGTCATTTGTGTTGAAAAAGACATGTTTGACCGTCAAAAATAGTTTTTTCAACAATAATTTAATCGTCGAAAAGTATTGAAAAAAATAACATCAAGAAAAGAAATTTTGACATAATGTGACCAGTGAAAATACATGCCAACCTTTTTTTATAATTATTGACCGTAAAAAATACTTGTAATTGTTGTCAATTAAAATCATATCCCAACTCTTTTTTATTTTTATTTTTACAATTATAAATATTGACAATTATTAAAGATTGCTTCAATTAGGTAGACAACAAATATCAATTTATAACATTGTATTAATTCATATTAAAAGTATGATTTCTAGCAAAAGTACCAGTCAATCACATGTTCTCACTATGCCATGACTTAGGTATTCTACATGATATGAGAAGGTGTAACATTATTGATACTTTTGGTACCACTTGAGCTAAGCTCCAGAGAACCAAAGCAAAAGCCATGCAACCAAACTTTGTAACAATCTCGTTCTCTTGAAGAGGCACAGTTCTTTGCATTAGTTGTTTCATTTGTACCCTGCCTTTTCCTATTCTGGAAACTTCCTTCAGCTGAATACACAAAAGAGACACACATTATAAATATCATTGGTGCATCATAGTAAAGCCTGAGTCAAAGTGCAAAACCAAATAAAAAAAAGAAGAACAAATTGAAAAAGATTATGCACTTTGACATGGCCATTACCAAAAGGGTTGGGAGTAGGACCGATAGAGCCACCACTTGAGTTCTGAACCACTTGATTAAAAGCTTGAGCTTCAGCTGATTTAGGATCCAAGTGAAGAAGTGCTGCACAAATCATTTAACATAGCAATTCTCAAATACTTTAAGAACATTAGTTAAGGAATTAAAAACAGAAAACATTGGCATTAACAGATGAGTTATCGTGAAAGCATGAGACTCGCCAAAACTTTTTAAAACTTATTTGCCAGTGGTCAGAAAAACCCTTTTTATATTAATAGTTTGTTAAAATTAAATTTTTGTATTGTAAAGAAGAGGCTTTTTTACAGAAAAAAAAAGAAAATTAGTTATTTACGGATATACAACTGGTGCGATGTTATTTATCAATATGCATTAAATGTAAATCAGCCAACAGTGAAGTGATTTAATATACATAAATCGGCCAATAGTAAAACGATTTACTGATGACACGTTTTATTGTGCAACCACTAAATCGGCCAACAGTAAAACGATTTACTGATGATGCATTTTTCAATGCAATGTTTTCACGGGTATACGTGCAAAAAGTGACATCAATAAATCGGCTAGCAGCTAGGCAATTTATGCACACTAAATGTTCCAAAGCTAACCGATTTATATAAAATACAATGAGCAGATTTAAGCTTGCAACCTGCCTATAAATACACCCTCAGGTGAGTGAACTAACTTAGTTCCTATAACTACATAAATTAAAATAAGTGAACTATGTTTTCAAATTAAAAAAAAAATACACTACTTAAATAAATACAGTACACTATATAAAATAATTTAACTAAAAACTTATTGGCTAAAAAAATTACAATAAAGTACACTATTTTGTTTATTTTACATGGAAAAAGAACTCCCACTTATAAAATCAATGTTAGCTAAAAAGCAGATCTATAGCCATAACTTTTCAAATTTATTTATGTTTATTCAAATATAATTTGCACTTTTAGTTTATAATATATGTGTATTTTTGTGTTTTTTTGTATAGCTTATGGATTTTAATATATGACATTTATTTAAAAGTTTGAGATTGCTAAGAGATTAATAATGTTTGGTTTATTTATTTATATGTATTCATATTTATTTCAATCTTTAAGTTTGGTTTAATTTAGGTTTGCTGTTGGTTAAATAAGGTTTATAAGAAATTGTTAAAATTTGAGATTATAATATGTTTTATTTATGAATAATTAATGTTGATAATAATTTAGTAATGTGACTTTAATTTGGCTCAGCTATCTTTATTTAGATTAGTGTACAAGTTCAATAATAGTTTGTAAGTTTAATTTGGTGTAGTTAAGATTAGAAATTTTCTGATAACTTATTTTCTGACCCAAAAAAAGGTTTAAATAAATTTATAAATTTGGTTTTTGTTTAATGTATAGTTTAATGTAAACTAAATTTAAAATTATTTGTTTCTTTTGTGCAGGCTAACCGATACACCATTTGAATTATTTCCTTGCTTCTTGCGCGTAATTTGTGAAGAATTTTGGCATGAAACTCAGACAACGTCATAGATGAACTAACACTAATAAGTGATAGATTTTAATAGCAAAACTGGACTCCATCGTGAGAGTTTTGAATTATCTCACAATTATAACGAACAAGTATAAAAAGTCTCCCAGATATTTTTTTTAGCTACTCACTCTACAAAAAAAAATGCCATCACATTCGCTTCTCTAGAGTGCTCATTTGAGGGTGTATTTATAGGTAGGTCGTGAGCTTAAATCGGCTCATTTTACTTTGTGTAAATCGGCTAGCTTTGGAACATGCATAAATCGGCTAGCTGTTAGCCGATTTATTGATGTCACATTTTGCATGTGTACCCATGAAAGCATTGCATAGAAAAACGCGTCATCAGTAAATCGTTTAACTGTTGGCCGATTTAATGGTTGCACAGTGAAATTTATCATCAATAAATCATTTTACTGTTGATCGATTTACATTTAGTGCATATTGATAAATAATATCACACTGATTGTATATACGTAAATAACTTTTTTTTTTCCTGTAAAAGAGCCTAAAGAAGATGGTAAATTGAAAATGAACTTAAAGCCTTTCTATAGAGCTTAAAGCCTTAAATGCATTGATAAATGACAGTGAGAATGGGTGAAAGGTGGGTGAGGGAATAAAGGAGAGGGGGCCAGTTGCCTCCAAAACGACGGGCACCCACGTCGGACTGGAGGTAGCTGACAAATATGGTACCTTCAAGCGACGCCCCATTTCAAGATTTAGCAAATCTTCCTGTCTCACTGTTTGGATCTCGTGATGCAATTATCATATCACAAAGGGAAAAATTCCTCCTCCCTGGCTCACCCATCCTCCTATTACAAGCTCAATCACAATTATAACCCTATCATAATTCATTCACAGCCATTTTATGTATTTCGTTTTTCTCCCCCCCCCCCCCCCCCCCCCCTTTTACTTCAAAATCCGAATATGAATTTGTGCAACTGGCCCATGAAAAGGTAATAAACGGAGGAGAATGAAGATATATTTTGCAAGCGTTTTCAAGTAATCTAATCTCATCTTTTAGTCAACCAAGGTTCAATTGCTTCTGCTATTTGATGTTAGAATAAAGACAATAATAAATATATTCATTTTCCATAATAAAATTATCAGATACACTCATTTAGTTATGTGAAATTTTTTATTTTTGAGATTCGACGTAATGATAAGATTGCTATCTTGTGAGTTAGAGATCATGAATCTAAATCTAGGAAACAGTCTCTTGCAAAGTGGGAATAAGATTGCATACATCCATTCTTCACTAGGTGGGAGTCTCATCTATTATACAGCTCTTTTGTTTAGACTAATTATGCATAATTCAATAGTTTAAATAGTTTGATTCTTTTTATAACTATATATATATATATATAAGAAAATAATATAATTAACTAAAAATATAAAATATCTTATATTGTGTATTAAAATTAATCTCATAATAAATTAAAAGATCCATGAATGGAAATTGAACTGTTAAGTTGTTATAAAGATATATATACCACTTTAATTTCATACATATATCTATATGTATGGATGAAAATTTTATGTCCCTAAATAGTGTCTCATTTCCTATCTCCTAATCAGTTATTGAGAAGTGAAAGATGCATATTGTATATTTAGCGATTTATAAATTGTTAAACATATTTTAATTCTTATTTTTCTATGTGATGATAAATGGTTGAAGGGACAAGGAATAATATACTGTTTGTGCACAAAATTTTTTATCCCCATATGCGTATGGTACTATAACACATAACCTATCATTACCTAATTAATTAATAAAACATTAGTAATGATGTGTTGTGCCGGTGTAATTGGAATCAATAAATAAATGGGATATTTTTGGGCGATATCTCATTCATAACCATTGTTTATTTATTTATGTTGATGGAAAAGTGACTGTTATCTTGCTTCAACGATATTTTTGAATTAGAAATACATTTTACCCTATAAATTTCAGATTATGTGCAATTAACACTCATTTTTTGAAAATATGTATTACCACACTCTAAATTTTTCAAACAGCGCAAAAAATCTGTCACTTTCCAATACAAAACTTTAGATTATAACATAATGTTGGGTTATGCATAATAAAAAAACTAAGAGGGTTAAGTACACATCACAATTCATAAACAAGGTGTCAGGTTATTGTACAAATTAAAAAATGAGGCGGTTAAGTACACATAAATCATATATTCATCAGTTGTCAAAATTATGCTGATGGGTGTTTTACACTATTTGAAAAGTTCAAGGTATTATGATACACATTTTAAAAATTCAAGATGTAAATGTATGTGATCTAAAGGTTAAGGGGTAAAATGAATTTTACCCTATTATCTATACATCAAAGAGTAGGTGTCCTATCGAGACACACATCTTATCGCCGGCCTTTGGATGAGAGAGTGGTCTTTACACACTTTCACTCATCTATCACATCCAATAATGATAGAGTGTGTCTCAATAGGACTCTCAATCTTTGTTGTATAGATAATATTTTTTATCATCATGATCATATAGAAAATTTTCAAATCTTCCCAAGAATCTTAAAGCACATTGGATTTGTGAAAATACTTCATATTTTCATTTGCTGTTTTCATTTTTCAAAAATAATTTTTATTTTCATATTTTCAAAATTTGGAAATGCATTTAGTTTATAAAAGTATATCTTATTTTTAGAAAGTGAAAACAGGGAAAGTACATTTGGTTTAATTTGTCTATTTTCAAAATATAATTCTTAAAATCAAGTTTAGCTTAATAAAATTACGTTTGATATTAAATAATAAAAATTGATATAATTTGATTTGCATTCATTCATCTGCTAACAAGAATTTATAAAAATCTAAAATCTATCAAATATTAAGACGCGAAGAATAAAATAAATTGCTCTTTTTAATTATTTCCTTTATAATTATCAATTATTATATTTTGATTTGTAAGTACATAAGTATTTAAATATTTTAATGGGTATAATTTTATTGCTTATTTAAAAAATTGTTAGAAATTTTTACTTTAAAGTGAAAAGTCATAGATATTACATGTGTGATATATGATAATATTGATTAAATACTATAGATAAAATTTTCACAGAAAACGTATGTCATAAATTATCTTTTTTTTCACTTAAATTAATGAAATTGTATTTATAATGGATGCAAGGATAATTTTAGTGAATTTCAAGAGAGATTAATGATAATTTTACAAAATAAAAGAGTACCGGATATAATTATATTAAACTTTAAGATAGGTAAGTGTAATTATCTCTTGTAATAACTAGAGACACATGTGTATATGTTTTCAAAACAATTAATAAATAATTTAAATATACTATACCAAAAAACATTTAACTATAACTATTTGTGTGGTCAAGTGCAATGTGCTAGGATATATCGAAAGTAAATGACAACCAATTTGCACTTACTTTAATTTCTTATTGAACTCTGTATTTTGAAGAGATGATGAAGAGTCAATGTAGACGAGAAAAAGATAAAAACACCACATAGCAGAACTTGAACACTGGTCATTGGTGTAACAAGCAAGAGATCTCCTTAATATTACAGCCTTGGCACCGCCTTGGAAAATATTTCCAACTAGTATAAAAGAAAACATAGGAAACGTGAAATTGGTGTTTTCAAAATTTGCCCCCTTGTCTGGAAATATTTTCTATAAAGTTCACTGAACATATTTTCATATGTATTTTTTTAACTGAAAATAAAAATAGAAAATGAGTAAACGAAACATACTCTTACTTATATATACATACACATGGAGTTGGTGGCTTTGGTGCAACTTTCATCTGGTAAATTCGATATGCATATATTTTTAGTTTAATATTTTTCTTAAATATTAGATTTAATTTTAATACCTAACAATTTAGATTTATATATATATATATATATATATATATATATATATATATATAATTTTATTTAATTTTTTAGAAATTATTTTTGATGTATGGATAGTCTAGAAGAGTTTTACATTCATAATTTTTTTTAATACTTTTAAAATTGTGAATGACTAAGTTAAACATTTTTATTATTATGTTATGTTGATAAAAATACGTACTAAATTTGTATAATAATAATATAGAATATCTTACACGGATAGTGTGTGTGTATATATATATATATTAAAATTAAATTTATGTTGATTTACAGTTTACACATCTTCTTCTCCTATTTTTTGTTATTTTAATGTTGAAAGAACAGTGATCAATTCCCATTGCTATCTAAATCTTGCTGACCAATACTTTTGTTTCATGGTTAAATGAATAAAACAGTGAAAGTTTCCCCCGTTTCTAAAACACAAACACACAAAAACACACACACACATATATATATATATATATATTCAATTTTATTTAATTTGTCAGAAATTACTTTTGATACATTGATAATCTAGAAGAGTTTTACATTCATAATTTTTTATTAATACTTTTAAGGTTGTGAATGACTAAGTTAAACATTTTTATTGTTATGTTGATAAAAATACGTACTAAATTTGTATAATAATAATATAGAATATTTTATACCGATATATATATATATATATATATATATATATATATATATATATATAAAATTAAGTTTATGTTGATTTACAGTTTACACATCTTCTTCTCCTATTTTTTTTTTTTTAATGTTGAAAGAACAGTGATCAATTCCCATTGCTATATGTAGAATTATTCTAAATCTTGCTAACCACTACTTTTGACAGTCTTTTCATGGTTACGTTAAATGAATAGACCAGTGAAAGTTTCCCCGGTCTCCTATTTTTTTTATTTTAATGTTGAAAGAACAGTAATCAATTCCCATTGCTATATGTAGAATTATTCTAAATCTTGCCAACCACTAATTTTGTTTCATGGTTAAATGATTAAAGCAGTGAAAGTTTCCCCCATTTCTAAAACATAAAATATGCACTTGTGTAGGATTTTTTTTTTTTTTTGTTAAACATTAAGAGAATTATTCTAATGATATTTCAGGAGAATATAACAACTCTTTTTCGTATTCTAATCATCAACCAACTATATGCGACATCCACTATAATTTATTTTTTCTGGTCCATGAAATCAAATAAAGAATTTCAGTTTTCAACCTCCATTCAATCATTATTTCTGGACTCCCACCAGGGTTTAGATAACACCAGGTTCTTTGTTCCAAGGCAGGTGCCCATAGAAAATAAGGGTTTTCAGTGTCTTTGTTAAGTGTTCTACTAAAAGTAGTGTCATATTTTGTGAGTTATGCCATATTCATATTTATGTATCATAATTTTTAAAATTATAGCGTAGCCCAAAATTTATATTCAGGGATATATTTATCAATTTATTTAAGTTATTTTTTATTTCAAAAAGCAATTTATACATTAAGAAAACTATAAAAAAAAGTAACAACTGCTGAAATTAAATAAAATTTTAAACAAATTCAAATTGAAGAACCTCAACTGTCTATATTTTCATCCCCTTCATTTTCCTCTTTCCATTTGGTGAGTCTATGATGGTAGGGAGAAAGGGAAGGCTGGTGGGGAGTCTTTTTCCCTCTGTGAAAGGAAGGGAAGTCAATATTGGTGATCGAGGGTGTGAATGGAAGGAGGAAGTTGAAGGGATCAAAGATGAACAATTAGGGTTCTTTTATTTAATTTCATTTAAAATTTTGTTTCACTTTGTTGTTGCTACTTTTTTTATTTTTTAATGTATAAATTGTTTTTCTGAAATAAAAATAACTTAAATAGATTTGTAAAAATATGCCTCTAAATATAAATTTGGGCGACACTATAATTTTAAAAGATATGGCACATAAATATTTACATGACATAGTAAAGATACTCAAACCCAGAGGCTGAGCCTCGTGTATCTCAGGGAAGATAATGACTCCTCGTAAATTTTTTAGTTTGCTTTATAAATCTTTTGTTTTCAAAATTTGGCCCCCTTCAAAAAAAATTATTTAATTAACTTTTATCAACCTTTTATTTAACTATGTTTAGATATTATTAAATAATGCAACTATATTTAAGGTTATATTGATATAATTAACGTTATTCTGGTCCTAAATAATGCATACATGTGTGTGTTTTTCTTAAATTTTAATGGTAAAATATTCAATATTTATGTATAAATATTTTTATATAAAATTTACTATTAAATATTGGCCTCTCTTAAAAAAGTAGTTTAGCTTCACCTATGTTCAAACCCCTCATATTCACCCATGTCCTTCTTGAATCTTAGACTATAATTGGAAAAATGAAAATGAAGGGAGTGACAAAGAATGATAAGACTAAAGTGAAGTGATCATTGTTTGAAAGTAATATTAAGAAGGAAGTAGCATAGTTAGTAAGGGACAATATATCCCTTCCTCACCACTCAAAATCAAGCCTTTTGAACCCTCCAAATTAAGGAATCAAGGAGAAAATGGAAACAACTTCCAAACAGGAGAGTGATATAGTCTCTTCCACTCTACTTCTCATATCTTTCTCTTTCATTTCATTATTAAATATTCACTTTTATCATCTACAAAACTCCCCATCATAAGCTTAAGGTAGAATAGCATAAATTAGAATAATTGGGGATTGCTTGCCAAAATCATTTTCTAAACTCCGTTTGCACACGGCGTGGACGGGAGCCTGGGCATCTTGGTTAATCGAATTAAATTATTTCTATATATCTTTTCGAAGATAACCATGGACATCCTTTGGTATGTTTCATTGAAGAGTAAAAAGAGTTAAAAAGAAAAGTTATATATGATAATGATAAAATTTGCGAGTGTCACTTTCATATATGAGTGTCTATGAACGTATCTAAAACAGGATATATAAATAACATTAACATCTCCTTGTAGTGCTCTCAGCACTTAATCGCATCTTTTGATTTTTAGCACCATACTATGGGCGGGTGGGCCACATGCACATGTTTGTTGTCCCTTGGGGAGTATCATCCTACTATTGATCGCGCTAGTGCTCAGCCCCAGATAGCCAAAAAAGTCTACTCCATTACATATTAATAGTCTCCTTGATTCATATCGTCTAAAACTTGCTTGATAAGCAGCCAGTAATACGCATGTAACTTGTTCTGGATAAATTGAAATCATTTCCCGATGCCAACCAAAAGTAATTGCGAACTTAACCACTGTCACCAGTGTCAGCTAGTGGATTAACATTTTAGCTTCACTTGCACATTTATCTCAAATATCACTCTGAGTAAGCAAAGCACAATTTTAACTTGTACTTTATGAGCACCTCGTAATTTTTCTTAAGGAATGCCCCCTCCACTTTTGGAAATCCTGAACGAGTGATCCCCAACCGGGCAAGAATCTAAATGCGATACACATGTAAGAGTTTAGTTTAAACCGAATCCCACGGATGATGTGGAAGAAAATAGCTGCAAATCATCATGTCAAGGTGTCACATATACGTGTTAAATCAACCAAGCAAACATCAGCCAGGAGATAAGAAATACTCAAGAAAACGCGGCAATCATTATGGAGAGCCTAATATCATTACAGTACGAGGCACTAGCTATACAACAAAAGGGCACTCAAACTCAAGTAGATCAAAAATAGTAACAGCTCCTATGCTGTCACACAAATTAAGCCACAAGCTTACCAAGGAAGTTTGATGGGCCACGAGACAGGATTATACAGGGCATTCAATATGGCTCTAGAAAGACATGCTTGTAACATGTAATTTGGACCACAGGAAAGATCAGCAAGATTTCACAAACACGTTTCTCGTCATTTTGTTTCCCATGCTAATGTGGTAATGTAATGCTACCAAGACAGCTACTCAAGCACAAGTGAATCCAAACGAATGATAAAGTAGCCTGTGTCTTCGGCTGGGGTGGACATTTCGCATTGGATCATTACTATCGTTAAAGATTTGTTTGTGAGTTTAGATTTTAGAGGAAAACGGAGAAAGAAGGAGGAAGACTTGTAATATAATTCTTCTCTCTTCTCCCTTTCTTTCTAAAATCCAAACTCATGTACCCTAAGGAAATGGCATGGGGAAAAACCCCTACAGGGATGTTGATCAGGGAGTAGTCGATAAATCTTATAATAACCGTGCTCGTTGGCCAGCCTACGTGTGAGTTATTGATTGTATGATTAACAGCTACGATAGCTAGGTTTTACACGTGGCTTTTCAGATCGTTCTACTACCTCTCTCCAGAAATAGCTTTACAAAAGTCAATCGGGGAGTGTAGTCATAAACTTCACAAAAATACAACCAATAAATTTAATGTGCACTGAGGAGTTCAACAACTGGGGAGCCCTATAACATCTTATGACAACATCTTCGGCCACTAAGTGAAATCACTTGGCAACATCTTTATGACAACGTCTTTACGTTGTCAGGTACAATTCTCAATGAATACATGATAAAAATTTATATTATATAGTTTGTTCATGAATATTATATTTATTTTTGAATCAGTTCATAGAAATTTTTTTTGTTAAAGAATTGAATATGTTGTAACGTTTTTCTAAGTTGTATATATAAACTTTATTCCGGTCAAATAATTAGAATAGATGTCCGGACTAGATGATTGATGTGGAGTGTGTGTTTGATGTCTGTTTTCCTGATCTCCCACTCTCTTTTAGTCTTGAACTTTTATAACTAAGGGGATTTTCATGAGTCATTCCATAGTTCAAGTGGACAGATGCCATGTTTACAGTTTTCAAATGATACATTTCACGTATGACCATTTAAGTTCAATTATATAGCCTTTAATATCAGGTAAGCGCTTAAAAAATTATAATTATTATGAGATATTCAATCCAAACTTAAATTTTGCATCACCTAATTTATTGTACTCATATAATCTGTGTTGTTTTATGATTAATAGAGTTTAAGTTTCATTGCTAACCCCACAAAGATTATCATTTTGTCTTCAAATTTATATTGGCTTGGGCTTACATTAATACTTCTTTTTGAATTTACATGTTTCTTTCTAGTATCGTATATAAATCCAAGATCAAGGACGATTGATCGAAAACTATGTTGAAGCGAGGTATCTACACTTCAGACCAAAAAAAAGCTGGTATCTCCTCTGTTTTGGCCCCAGCTTCTATATCCAAACTTGAAAAGGTTGTCTAGATAAAGCAATCGGGAAGGTATCTATTTTTATTTGTTGTTATTATGAATTTTGTGGAGAAAATAATAAAAATAAAAATAATATTTTTTGTTTTATCTATTTTTTACAAAATCCTAAGAAAAACTAAAAATAAAAGAAAAGAAAAATAGAAAATAACAATATGATAGGAATTTTTTTTCCTAATTAACATAAATGATGGAATGGAACACTAGGCATGCTTACTGAAGTTTGGGCTCCAAAAAAAAAAAAAAGCTGGAAAGCAAGAACACTAATAGTCATAGTTTTCAAACTCAACTCTGTGAATGACTTAGCCAATGTATTGGGTCACTAATTGGACCGAATATATTTAAATCAGTATATAAAATATAATTTAATGAAACTATATGCATTTGGCCTTGTGGCAAGAGGCATGCATTATTCTTTCCCTCATGGAACGGGTTTGAACCCCGGCCACTATTGGTATTTTTTAGTAATTTTAGAATTTCCTTTGTGGTCGGTTCATGGTTGGTCTAGTTCGTTTGCTACTTGGTTGGTTGGCTCCGAGTTACTGTAAGTCTGATTTGATCAAAGAATTGAACCGATCTAATCGCTACCAATTCATTAGTTTCTAATCCGTTTTGGTCTTGAAAACCATTTTTTTCAAAAGAGTTTCATTGAATAATAAATAAAGAGTTAAGCTTGGTTACAAAACATCAAGTAAAAAGCTAGATACATATCAAACTTTGTTGACACCAAATGCCTAAACCTAGAAAATTAACCAATGGTGATTATACAACTTTAATAAGATACTTAGAATATGGATGTTACTGTATCACACTACACATCCTCATGAATGCAAAGGTGAGCACGTAAGATCTCTGACCTATCTAAAGCAACATGAAATGTTATATTCCATGGCTGTATAGAAACAAACATATAGTAGTGACTCCTACCTAAGTAGCTAAACACTGCGACACCTGAGTTTATCAAACAAGATGCTATCCAAGTCTATATCCCATTTTCTAGCTCCATGGTACACATCAAATCAACAAAGCCTCTGAAGACAACCATACATTATAAAAAGATTATTATTTACCTAAAAAAGAAGCCCCAATCAACATACACTAGCAGGGGTTGTTGATATATCATTGTCATAAGCACAACTATTTGACCTAAGAAATAAATGCAACTGCAAGACTTCAAAACAAAGTCTTTGATTCAGACATCTAGCCATCAAAACAGCTCAATAGACATGAAGATCAAATACATCATCAACTAGGTAAGGGGTAGGTAGAAAAAAAAACACAAAATAAAAATAAAAAGTAGAAAATAAAATACTAATCCTAAAAAAGAAGGTGGTGACCAACCACCATAGAGGGGACGAACCATTTCTAGGGGGTGGCTCCCCCTTAATGGAAAACTCAGGCTACTATGAAGAAATGAGGAGTGAGAAAAAGAGATCTAGGTCTCTTATGTGAACTTCTTATAAATATGTTAGTATTATGTTTGTTTGTTTGTTCTCTCTTTTTTTCTTCTTTAGGGTTAGAAGTAGTATGTCTTTTTTTTTTTCTTTGGGTCAAAAAGTATGTTTGGTTCAAATCTATGGTCTTGAAGTTTCAAATCTAAGAAAGCATTCATTGAACAGGGCCGAAGCCCAAAACAAAAAACATTATCAAATCAAAATCTCTTTTTCTCAAAAAAAATAATTTCAAATCAAAGTCTGTTTTTATTTATTTTGGTGCAACACTAGGGTATTCACCAGTGAAAACGGTGACTAATCCTTTCACTGACTTGTTGGCACCTCAAAGGGTGGGACAACTTGTCCAGAGATTTAAGGTTGCTCCATACCCAAAGCCAGAGATTAAACTCTTAACGTTTGATTAAGGGTGAATGAGTCTTTACTACTCAACCACATCCCGGGATTGTTTTTTATTTTATTTTCATCATGTTAATCTTTGTTAAAAATCTAAACAAGCTATGTAGTTGGGTCGGGTGGGCAAGCTCAAGTTCGGTTGAACTAACCAAGCCCAATATTTCCAGGCTTGGTTGGGCTACCTCAAGTTCACATTCTTTATACTGTATTCGGGCCGGCCCATGAAACTCAAGCCATCCTTCTAAGTTGACGGGATCAGGCAGAACCAAAAAGACAGCCTATGACTACGCTTAGACCAGAAAACTGAATCTACGACTACGCACTCCAAGTCACAACACCCAAGTTCGCGTGCGTCTTCACTCTTCACTCACTCTGTTTTGTTGTGTTGGAATAGTGCTTGTTTGTTCATGAAGAAATCGAGCTTTTAAGCTGCAGCTCCACGCTCACTCTTCGGGATTGGACAAATTCCACAATGTTAGGGCCATTTCAAGGCCTCCAAGTGAATTCACTGATATTCTTAGGAGAGAGGTTGGCTTGTCTCACCCTATCGGTTTCGCGAGACGCTTTGCTGCTTCTGAGGTTTACCCCCAAATTCTCTTTAATATTTGATTTTCATGATGTCAACTTCGTTATCTGTTTGCATGTTGGAATTTCGAACTTACAAAAAAAAAAAAAATTGGAATTTTTCGAGCATTCATTAGAAAAGGTGGTAAAATATGCATATTTCATTGTGATACAAGGAATAGAGCAATTGTGTGGTTTCGTGTTCTTCAAGTTCAAGCTGTTTTCATTTTCTCTTTAATGCTTAATTTCCCATGTATTCTTTTTTGCAATTGTAAAAAAAAAAATTGTTATGCCGTCGTAGTTTGTGAATTTAATGTTATGGAAATGCTGACAGATTCTCAGGATCAACTCCATAAATTAGAATAGCTCTTATGATGACGTGCCACTGATTATTTTCCTTATTGAGGATGGTTTGTTTCTACTTGCAGGGCATTGTACAGAACTTGATGTTAAATGGGAAGTTCTATGGTCATGAAGGTAGTGTGAATGCATTGGAGTTCAACTCTACTGGGGACCTTGCTGTCTCAGGTTCTGATGACAGACAAGTTAATTTTTGGGATTGGCAATCGACAACTAAATTACTTGCCAGCCTTCTGACCACAATGGCTGCAGATAACAGATAAAAATCATGCCATTCTCCAACGACAGCCGAATAGTAACTTGTGCTACTGATGGGCAGGTAAATCTTTGCAAATGTTCATCAGCTATTCTGCTCTTCCTCTAAATCACAGGCTTAAATTCCCCTTGCTTCCTATCTGAATTAGGGGTGGGCATGGATTGGTTTGGTTTGCAAAACCAAATTGAAGTGACCTGAACTGTATATTTAGTTTGTGAAACTAATCCAGACTGTTTTCATTTTATGATGAAAGATTTGAACAAAAGCAAAAAAGAATTGGTAATTCCGATTTGGTTGTCCAGTTCACTGATTTGTACTATTTCAAATTAAACCATCTCTAGAAATCGCTCAAAGCAGAACATGACACATTATGGCAAGTGGCAACCTCTGAAAACAGTGATAGCTCTGTCACTCTTAAATGTCATGGTTTGGCGTTGAAAGCAAGCTTCCTTTGTTTGTGATGAGTGATGAGTCTTGATCTCAACAGCCATAAGGTGTTGTCATCTCACCTCATGAACTAACTTTTAAATGGCTGTAATCTGGTTCAGTATTATTTGGTTAACCGTGCCATATTTGCCAAGAGGTTAACCAAAACTCTAATTTTAAAAGCCGGATTAGTGAATAAACCGGTTTTAATAATTTGGATGTTTATGGTTTGGTTCAATGTGGTTTAGCTGTCTAGTTTGGTTCACGATCTTTTTTGCCCATCCCTTTTTTTTTTTTTCCTTATCAATAATTAAACAGATGCCATTTTCTCATGTACTATTTTTATCCCGTATGTTTGATTTTATTTATCTGATTCTCTTTGAATTTTTTTCGTGAGTCTTTATAACTTGAAAGATAAATGGAAGAGTTATATCTTTTCTTTTCAGTCTTTAAGCTCTCTACCCTGTGATGTGCTGTGAGCAGCTTCTTTTTTCTGTCGAAGTGGCATAAACGCTGCGAGTTCTTACATGCCACCAAATGTCTACTGAAGTCCCCTTATTTGGAAACTGATCTTTCCTTTGCAGGTAAGGCTTGGTTTTCTTTGGGATGATGGTAGAGTTGATACTACATTGCTGGGGAAGCACCATGGTCCTATATACCAGCTTGCTATGGAGTCAGGAAGTCCTCACATACTGTATAGCTGTGGTGAAGATGGATACATTAAACATGTTAGTCAAGTATTACAGCATGTTGCATGGTGAAGTTTTCCTTTATGTTCATCAATATGGAACGTTAACAAAATAGGGCTGAATAATTCCCTTGCGACTGACCCTAGAAATCCATATTACTTTGCCGTAGTTGGAACCGATGAATATGCACGGGTTTATGACATAAGAAAATGCCAGTGGGATGCACCAAGAAAGTCATATAAACCTGTTAACACATTTTGCCCTGATCGCTTAGAGCTAAAAACAGTCCATATCTCAGGATTGGCTTACTCAAGCTTAAGTGAACTCCCTTGTTTCTTATACTGATGAGCTCACCTATCTGTTTGAAGAGAATGCAGGCTTCGGTTCTTCACCTTCATCTGTTACACCTGAGGATCTAAAGAATATTCAAGAGGCACAGGTTTACTTGGGTAAGCCAGGGGGGTTTTTTGCCCCGTGATGAGTGGCTCAGATGGTGGGCATATATTCATCTGGAAGAAGGGAGCTAAGCTGGTGAGATTAGTGGCAGGTGATCAACATGTTGTGTTTCAACTTGAGCGCCATCCACATATACCTATAGTAGCAACTTGTGGTATAGACTATAGAATACGATGTGAAAATCTTTTTTCCTATACTGTGTGGTATTCCTCCAATTCCTTATGATGTGAAAGAGGTACTCTCTGCTGTCTTTACTTTTACCCTCCTCCTGTTGCAAGTACCTGCACAGGATATGTTTAATGCTGTTTTTTTTTTCCCTTTGTTGGCCATAGGCTATGCTTAGTGCGTAGGATGCTATTTTCATGTACCCATTGTTGATTGCAACTTTTCTGATTGCCAATATATGTAATTGTAAACAGATAATTGAGGCAAACAGACTGGGGAGAGAAGATGATAGCGATGATAGTGTGAGTGATGAAGAAGATGCAGAGGGCAGCATTCTAGGAGTCTCAGATCATGAAGAATAAGATTCAGAGGGCAACGTTTCAGAACTCTCAGATCATGATGAGGCCTCTTCTGAAGAGGATTCTGCTTGAAATATCAGAGATAGCAACATCATCTAAAGCTTGAAGAAGCGGGTTGTGTTACAGTTGGCTGACTAATTCCTTAGAAAATGATGTTAGCTTCATTGTTTCCAATAAGCTGTATCATAACATACGAGTTGGGAGCATGTACTGATAAACCTCACTAGGAAAATATTTAGTGTGTAAAATCTTGATCATTCCATTTTAAGTTTGAAGTTCAGGTCATGTGCAGTTAAACTCTGACATCTATAAAATAAAGAAGGGAGCACACAATTTTGATAACCAAGTATAAATTTGGTACTGTGCAAATAAGAGAGTATCCCTACTTATAATTCTTATGATGTTAAGGATATTTTCGTCAATTGGATCTTTTAATACATTAAGTTATTCTTTGATTGGCCAGAGAGAAACAAACTGTTGTCGCCATATTTTTATCATCAAACATTTTGAATGAACAATGAATTGAAAACTGAATTTGTAGCTAACATGTTTATTACTCTTTCTTTTTGTTTTTGCCAAATTTTGTTCTAGGAGGAAATAAATATTCATGGGCTCTCTTCTCTTGCCTTTTTGCTACTTTTTTAGGGGAAGCCTTGGCCGGAAGCATTTATGTAACAATAAATCTTTTACTCCAACATGGCTAATCTTGTAAATGATGCTGTTAATGAATCACTCCCATTATCCCAAACTTACATTGTGAATTTAATTAATAATAGGACAGTTCTAGTTATTTATTGTTGAAGTTTAACACTTTCAGGTGTTGTGTGGCATTTGGCGGTACTGGCTTCTATTGCTTGCTTGATTTTTCGTTTGCACAATGTTGAATTGTGATTTAGATAAAAGTTACTCTCTTCTAGCTTTTGGCCAAACTTTGGTTTGGGAGTCATAAACAGAAATATAAGCAGCAACAAGTATGCACTCTGTAGAATCTAAGTTGCTAATAGAGAAGTGAACATAATGCATTTCCACACGAAATGGAACATCATATCGCTAGTTTTAATCGAGTTTGCTAGATTGTTAGCTTGTTTATTTCTATATCCATTGAATGCTAGAAGGTTTGCTTTTCACTCATTTGAAGACTACCAAAGGCCTGGCACAGGATCTGCTAGGAGCTAGGAGTGGACTTTTGGTTAGAATGCTCACTCTGCCAAGTTCTCCAATTTACACTAGCTTTTGTCTAGAAACTTTTGACGAAACACAGATATGGGATAAATTTAAGTTTAAAGACCAATTAACCAAGTAACACTTTAATTTAAGCCTTTGTAATTTTTTTTTCTGGATTTTTTCCTTTTTTAAAAAAATATTATGAATTTATCTCTTTTGTTAGTACACAGTTTTAAGTGAAAATATTTATAAGAAACAAAAGAAAATTTTTAATATATTTATAAGAATTAAATTTTTTCAATATTTACAAAGAATAGATAAATATTCTAAAATATTTAAAAAGAATCAAACAGAAATGATAAAAAAAAAAGCTATTAAGAGAGATCAAAACCTAACAAACAAAAAAATAAATAAATAAATATTAAAGAAAGTAAAACTAAAACAATTAATATGTAGAGGGACTAAATAGTACCAATTTTATACAATGTGAAATTGGATCACCTAACTAAATTAATTTTTATTTGGTGATCTCATTGGGCTTCTCATATGCAGGGTTTTTTTTTTTTTTTGTTGATTTAATCATATGCAGGTTTCTTCAGAGTGCCTTCGGATGGAGCATTTTAAAAATTGAGAAAATTTAAAATATATATAATAAAAAATTGATTGCTCTTAACCCACTCCAGTGTCCAAAACTAGAGAAATATATATATGAATATTAGGACTACAACAGACCCAACTGAGATTATAAAATATGATTCTCATTGAGAGCTCGAAACATTGTCAAGCTAGTTTCAATCGCTATTAGAGTGCTATTTAGGAATGTAGTTTTAGATCAAAGACGAAATTAAAAGACCCCAACAAGAGTTTTAAAATCTTGTATTAGTTGTTATGTTGAGCGGTGGATAACCTCCATGCTTTTGCACTTCCATCTAATTGAATATCGATCTTCATCCATTGGATAACCTGCATACACATTGAAGAGAGTATTACCATTGTCAAACCTATATATAATTCCTTCCCTTGAAAGTTTATGTACTACAGACAACCATGCAATATTTCCACCTCATATAAAAACATTGGATTCTGAAGCACTTCCATTTCATATTATTACAAGCCATATTTTCTTTAAAAGGGAAGAGCTATAAAGAAAAAACTGTCGGTGTATCCACTGAGGCTTAACTTAAATGCTGAGCATATGATATATAACATCAGATGATAGGCTTGGCGCATTTTTTACGGTGCCTATAATGGGATATCTCGGTCATGGCACTATTTCAACCACACCACTAGCCTTGATGCTAGCTAGCAGCCTAGCACCAACACCAAGCAAGCGTTCTCGTTCCATAAAATCATTCATAGCTACAAGCTGGTAGATTATTATTATGTAGCCATTACTCCATACAGTATGTCCTCAATAATCATACACCCCCCTCTCCCTCTCTCTTATATGTGTTTCATTATTGCTGAGATAAAGATTGCGGCATTGAGCAGTAATATGCACACTAGTTTTATTGCTTGAATATAACGATTCACACTCAAATTACTTGTATATAAACCCATCACAACCTCAATAATAATCACCATTTTATTCAGTCATTGTTCATGTAATAGTTATTTAATATTGTGTATCACATTTGTCTTTTATGGATTTTCTCCTTTATGTTATTACCTTTGAAATTTTTATGTGCTTTCACTATCATTGGTTTCAAAATATTTCTATGGATCGATATGAACTTCTTTAGTCAAATTCGACTGCAAGAAACTTATTTGTTAAGAAAGTTTAAATAGAGGTTGAAATTTCTTAGTTGATGATGTTCCTATACATATGCACATAGATCTGTTTATGTTTAAATTTAGATGTCATTGGCAAAATAGATGCTTATCATCCCATGGAAGACTTAAAAAATGCAGTCAAAGATGAAAAATTGACAAAGAAATTGGTTTGACATATCTGCCATTAAAGTTTCAAGGATAGAATATTTAAATATGATCAATATTTTTCTGAGTCCAAAATATCTACCACCAAACACAAGAAATATATCAATGTTAAAAAGGATTATTGTTCTTATTTACCTTTTTTTAGTTCTTGAAAATGAGTTTAGCTTCAATTTAATTTGAAGTTTATGTTTGAATGATAATATTTCTTTTTTCTTTCTATCTATAATCAAATTAAATTTAAATTATGTTTCACTATTAAAGCCTTAATCACTCCACTTTCTCTTTTTTCTTGATATGCAATCAAATTTAAATTTAAAATTTTTTCAAACTAACCACTTATATATGAAAGTATGGATTTTCTTTTTCTAAAATCATTTCACTTCCTATTTTTTTCCAACCCACTTTTCCTAAAGTTTGGTGAGGACAGAGAGAATATGAGTGGATATTATCAGTACCTACACAATATCAAATATGATCTTTTATTTTATATAAACATATATATACATATATATATGTAATTATCAAATTTAATAGAATATATTATAGATAGAAGTATTAAATAATTTAAATTAAGAAGAATTTTTAAAATTAATTATTTTCCATGCTGTACGGGTACCATCTAGTATATCTAAAATCTACATTAACATTTATTAAAATGGTAATCATCATCGCGTATTAATTAATTTAAGTGTCGATATACTATGAAAAGAAATCCGTAATATAATGCATAAAGTTCTCTGCTGGTTAGGTATTCCATGGAAAAAGCCGAATGAGATGGGGATTGCCCGACAATTGTGAGATTCGATCAAGAACACGACAAGTATCGATGGGAAGTGACTGCGTAGAACTAAAATGATCGAGACAAAGAGTGTGGTTTTGACTTATAATCCCTGCTGATATACTTTGGATTTAGGACAGTGAACAAGATCTCTTTTGAAAAATGTCCCCTTTCATTTTTCGTACATTGGATGGGATGGGATTACAATGATCATTCAGAGTCACATTCCATATATCCCCTATAAAATATTATAAGTTTGAATTTTAAAGAAAATAAGTGAGGAAGAAATGACTTATAATATAAGGTTAAGATTTAAAATTTACATTATAACTCCTTCATTTTAATTTCATTTCTCTTAAAATTTAAATTCACAAAGATACTCACAATGTTCCAAAGACTAGTTGCATACATAATATTATGAGTGTAGAGCCAAGGTTCATTCAAATAAGACTAAAATTTTAAATCAGTCCTCTCAAGTTTATAATGGGAAATAAATTAGTCCTTTAAATTTAGAAAATCTCATACTAGTCCCTCAAATTTTATAAAAAAAGACAAGTTAATCCCTCCGACGAATTGTTATCTGAATTGTTAACAGAAATGTCCATGTATTTTGTTAATTTACTTACGTGTATTGTTAATTTTCATAGTGAGTCATAATTTATATCATTTTTCTGTTCTGCATAGAGCAAAAGTCAAAATCTATCTTCTCAGCAGAGAGTTATGATGACATAGAAGTTGAAAAAAAAAAAGGATTTAAATGACTTTATTTAGAAGAGTGGGATAAGTTAGGATCCATCATAAAATTTAATAGTATATGTAAACAAGTAGTACGCATAAATAAGTTAACATAACATATAAGTAAGTTAACAGTTTAACCTGTCCCCTTTTATAAAATTTGAAGGACTAATATGAAATTATCTGAATCTAAGGGACTAATTTATCCCTCATTATAAACTTGAGGGATTGATTTGGAGATTTAGCCTTCGAATAATTTAAGATAGTCAGCATACCGTTCCTTTTTTCTTTTCTTAAATTTGCTTTATCATGAAAATTGATACCGGGATAAGAATCCAATTGGTCTTAGAAAAGGATTAGAAATGATCAAGCTACTAAAACTGGACTAAGATTATTTAGAAAGTTTGCAGATGGGGTTCAAAATTTGGTGCGAACTTGGAACCAAAACTATATTTTCGATGAGCATTGTTTCAAGGTTGAGCATAAGCAATGGATCGATGGAAATGGTGTTTCGGGAGGCCCTTTGAAATGTTGTTGAACCATTTACTTACTCTCATTTGAAATGAAAATATTTAAAATTGTATCATACCTTCTTTTTTATTATATTTATGAAATTATATTAATTATAATAAAATTTTAAAATAAGGCTCCATTCATATTATTCAAATCTCTGACCATCAAATCGATTGTAATAACTTTATTATACCTAATCCCCCACACCTGGAAAAAATAATCGTACACAGAATAATTATTATATCCACACACAAAAAAGACAACTAATAAATAAAATACTAATTTGTGTCCCCAACTATCAACGATTAGTATACTGACACCTACCATGCATTATAAAAAATTAACCATACGGATTGTGTGAAGAATTGTAATTTTGCTAAAACATGCTTGCAAGTTACAACTTGCCAGGTACAATCCATAATTAATGCACATGACAATGTGTCAACATCTGAATTTAATTTGTCTAAATTTAACTCGACCTAATTTTTACTTATCAAACTATCACTCAGATAATATGTTCCTTTTGCATACTGTCAGCCTATCCCATATCTTGCGATATGAGTCTCAACTAGACAGGACATGACAAGTTAGCAAAATAAAACATCTTGTGATTAGTTCATTCATGGCAGATCTCGTTCAAACAAGTAACATGCTTTACATTAAGCGCTTAGGTTAGTGATACTGATATGTATGTGGAGTGATTCCCCTCCATGGAACATTGTGTCCACCAATTTAAAGGATGAGAGAGAAAAATTGAAGAGAGGTAAAATATAGTTGTGGTATACAATATTTATGGAGGAAGAAAATGTTTTCTTCCATGGAGTATACATGCATAAGCATTTCTTGTATGTATGAGAGTACAAGAATACGGGACCATATAAAAAAATAAATAAAAGTTAAGTTATTTACAGATAGAATAGAAGATACATATATAGTAAACGTCCATAAAAGGAAAAATTAGACAAAGCATGCATCTTGTAAGAATAGATGAGATCAAGACTGTTTTCATTCTTTATAGATATCTAGTATACTTCATGTACTTTTTACATTAAAATAACATTACTAAAAAAATAACATATTAAATAATTGATTACTCTGAAAGGAGAGTGATACTAATAAGTATATTAAATCATCAAATAATAATATAATAGAGTAAAAGATATAGTTGTTGTACCTATATGGATAATTCAAGTACCGATTTTAGTTAACTGGATGACAATTTGAACAACTGAAAATAAATGATATCAAAAGGAATTTAAAAGCTAAAATGCTAACACAATGTAAAAGTAATATAAGCATTGATGGAGTTAAATGCTAAGGTAATTTACTTCAACTATGTGTGAACAATATGCAACATAAACAGCAATATGCCTTGTTCAAATTCAATTAAGTGATGGTAGGGTCATTATGATATTAAAAGTCTTTCTCAAGATCATCTAATGTCACTCAAGTACGTAGAGTTAAGCATCTAATCTCTTAGAATACTTAAGTCTATAAGTAGTTCTCAAACCCTTATTAAATGTTACATGAATCATATTTGCCTATCACTAGGTGTCATTCAACTCATGGAATTGTATTCATAGGTATTACTCATACTCATTTTCTCAAATTTGTAAAAACTCCTATAATCCTAAATTGGTGATAAAACAATTCAAGATAAATAAACTTAAGTACAATGCTCACTATCAAATGAGAATATGGCATAAATTCATTCATACTAACGTAATATCAAACACATAGCCTCCATAAATAACCATTGGCAAAAGGGTTTATTTACAAGTCATGAAAAATGAAATAAAAATAACAAAAATGAAAGAAAGATGAGAAGAAGCCTTGAACAAAGAAAAATACATAAAGAGTTGAAGAACAATTCCAAGAGAGGTCTCTCTCTCAAGCTCTTGAAGCTTCAATCCCTTTTTGCTCTCCAAGCTCTAGCATCCTATTTCCCAATTTGGTATTCTGATGTCAATTCTCTTACTTACAAGTTTTCCTGTGCCAATCATGGGCTGCCAGAGTCAGTAGAGAGGCCCAGTTCACATATCAGGTTTGTGCATCCACGCTATAGTGTGGCTATGGCTACATTGTAGCATAGCTTAAGCAAAAAGATCACAACTTTGATAGCAACCCACACTGTAGCATGGGTTCAGTTTCCGGACCTATATTCCAGCATGAATTTCTGACATCTCTTCAGCTCTAATTCTTCCTCCTTTGCACTCCTAGCTCAAATACTTCCCTAATTTTTTCTTCCAAAAATCTACAACACCAACGTAAAACACAACTAGAATGCAAGGTTAAATGTGAGCGTAGTCACGCAAGAATTTGAACCAAATGATGTGAAAAAAAAGGCAACTAAGAAAACTACAATTAACTATTAACAAACTAAATATCTCAAGAAAACTAAAGAAAAACGTAACTCCTAAAGGGAGTTATCAATAATGTATCATTCTGATATTAGTAGTACCCATATTTATTTGGAATGAGTACATGACCAATATAGAATCACCAATGCAACATATGTCATTACTTATTACAACCATATATAGCAGTCCTTCCTTCTAAACTTTCTGATACTTGTAGAAAGTAGCACATAGAAGGTAATAACCAAAATTTATGCCACCCAGTAGGACCAAAGTCCAGTAGAGATTATCCATCCTCCCATAATTTATGTCATCAGGCAGCCAATCAGTACTCCTACGAACAAGATCAATCAAGGCCGTGCTAAGGTAAAAAGCTATGGCTATAATCAGGGAAATCATAGCAGTTGATGTGCTCCTCAGTGAATTTGGAAGCTGTTGGTAGTATAATGCAACTTGTCCTGGGAAATGGAAAGCTTCTCCAATTCCAACCAACACCAATTGGGGGAACAACCACAGGACAGACATTGCCACTGTGGGGTTAGGTTGATTTTGGAGCATGTGAGCATGTGCTATCTTAAGCCTCTTTGATTCAACAACTGCTGAAACAGCCATGCCAAGAACATTGAACACATGTCCTACCCCTATTCGTTGGAGGGGTGTTGGGGAATTTCTAGTGAGTTTCTTCCATCCAGGCCATATCACCCTGTCAAGAAGGAAGAGGAAAATGGATGTGGACAATAGGACTATGACAGTAACTGATCCTGCTGGCACTTTGAAATGGGGTCCTATGTGGCGATCCATGACCAGAGCTTGTAGCACTGATAAGCTGCTTTGCATTCCTATTGGAGTTGCTAGGAATATACTTGAAGTCCAAAGTGGCAAGATTCCAATCACAGTTTTGAAATCTTCCACTTGTTGAATTGTGCATAGCTTCCATGGTTTCTCAATTTTACCATCTGGTTGAAGGTCTCCATCAGTTATTAGAGCTGCACGGTTGAAAAACCTGTATTGATTAAAATGCATGTTAACAGTTGAACAATTAGAACTTAGAATTAGGATGTTAAATATATATATTTATCCTTAATTACATCTTTAATTGTAATCCTTTTTCAGAAGAGCTACAAGTAAAAATTTGGATGCTTATAATATTAATGTTTCTCAATATGAAAAAGGTTCATGCACCTTTACACTACATGGACCTACTAGTTCTGTGACCCACAACTTTTGACTTAATTACAATGGAGATAAAAACACCAAGGGGGAACCCTTTAAAGAAGCAAATTACTTCAAGCATTTTAAGGGTATGAGAAAAGTTACATGTGTACATCATCGAAAGAGAAAAAAAAATGAAACAAAGTACTTGGTGGGGATTATAATTGAAGCCAAGATTTTTGTATCTTTCGACCTTCGTAGTATCTATTAGAAATGTTTTGTAACACATTCAGAAAAGTTAGGTAATAAATATAACATAATATATAAACACAATAAGAGACTTCATATGATTTTAATTTTAGGTTGAAGTCAAACTTAAAAAAATATAATAAAAATAAAGTATGTATGTAATCACATGCTTTTAATACAAGCTTTAAAATTTTATTAGAGGCATGTGCCTCCAACCTTTATAATGTAGAACAGTCCCACCAAATATCTGATTTTAATATACAAATAAAAATTATTAAGAGACCAAACTAGTAAAAAATAAAAGCAATTTTAAGTTGGTCCATGTTCTATAAAGATATGAGTTCGACTCCTAATAACTATTATGAGACCTTTATTTGTGGATTTCACGTAAAAATATTGCTAAATACTTGAAGAGTTCAGAAGTTATTCATTATGATCGGCGCTGAATTCATCTAAACTTTTGTGAATTAAAAAAATTAATAATAAAGGCAACTTCAAGAGCAATAACTCCGCTCAGTACCTTAATCCTTTTCCTGGTGTTCCAGGAACAACCATCTCATCATGACCAGTATAGTAATCTTGTGATCTTGATGAGAGCTGAGATTTCCATTTACGAATAGAAGCGACAGGAACACGAGCCAGATCCAAGAATGCGCTCCCTTTCGGGTTATCAGGGCGATAAAACCGATAACCAAGTAAGAAAATGACCACACCAATAAAGTTAGACACAGCACATATCCCAAACCCCACAGCCCAGCTCACATTATCTTCAATGTATACAAGTGCTGTGGCGCCTATTACAGAAGCAACGTACATAGTGAAGAAGAACCAGTTGAAGAAGATGCCTTGATGCTCAGGCTCATCAAACTGGTTCGCTCCAAGTGTTGCTGTTGTGAAGCGTGCACCACCAAAACCAATCACTGCCAGCGTTGTTCCAATATACAGGACAGTATATTGGAGCCGCGAAGGGGGTTTGCACAAGTTTGATCCATCGTTAATGCAGGGGAGAGGCCTTAAGGATTTGATTGTTGCTGTCAGGGCAAAAACTACTGTGCCCTGCAAATGCAAGCAAAGTTCTTATATTTTGCTTTATATTTTGTTTTTGGAGCACTGCTATTCTGACACCCAAAAAAGGAGTCTAATTGGGACACCCACTCCATCACTTTTGAATGTGATGGATGAATTGAGAAAGTTGGAGTCACCATTATACCCAACAGTGATAGAGTATTTTGGGTGATCGAATAACATTTTTGTTTGTTTTTGTTCATTCAATATGGTCATTATACTATTTGAATATCATCATTTCATATGGAGGGAAAGATGGTTCTAATATAAGTTTTCATCTACTATTCCTTCAAGTTCAAGAAATAGAGTTGGTGACATTATGATTACTAGTGTTAAAAGATATCAGCTAAGGAAAAAAGTTATTTATACCATTTTTTAATATACCTTTTAAGAGACACCCTTAAACATTAGGTGTATCTTACAAAGTTTAAATGGCAATATGAAATTTCTCTTAAAAGGTGTTCCCAAAAATTGGTACCGAAGAAGTTTTAAAGTCTTAAAATTTATTTTTAGATAAATTCATGACAAAAATTAGTGAAACTGAGTGATGGGTAAGTATTTATAGAGCTACTTTTATTGTTAGTGTATCTAAATATAATATATTAGATTTGTGTCCCATTAATAATCTCTCGTGGTACAAATAACCTGACTTTTTCGGTTTAAAATTTCACATAAGTTTATTAGTACAGATACTTCAAATTTAGAGAAGCAGTGCAGCCAAAACTTGGAAGCTGAGTGAACTTAAATTTTAGACTAAATCTGATTCTGAATAGATTGTAATAGAGACAAGACAAAATGGTTGCATACGTATGTGCAGTTTTGACTTACCAGCAAAGAAACAAAAGAAGAAACCAAGACAACAGGAAAAGACCCCAAGAGAGTGTCAGCGAGTATTGCCCCAACAAATGGAAATAGACTGGCGCTGCCAATAACCACGTTAAAAATCTGTGCAGCAGTTATACTCTTGATGTTAAATTCTTGTATGAGATATACAATCAAGTTTGACCAAAGTCCTGAGCTTGCAAGCACTAACCCCGCCAGTGTCCCTGTTAAAATGACACAAAAAAAAAAAAAAAGAAACCTCCATTATGAGCATGCTTTGAGTGTGTCGGTGCTATGAGTGAGAGTGCGAGCACAGAAAGAGAGAGAGAGAGAGAGAGAGAGAGAGAGACCAGTAATGAAGGGAAAACCTATCCAACCGCCTCGCTTGCTCCCGCTACTACTCATGGCCTTCTGTGCTTCTTCTCTGTTGGATGAGTGTGTACCATCCATTCTTGCACTTCAACTTGTTCTCCAAAACTAAATGTGGTATTCCAATTTATAGGCAATGTCAACTTGTTTAATAACTAAGCCCAGTTGTTATGTGGTCACTAATGAGTTTGGTACTGCCGATGACAGAAAATATTAAAAAGATGTGGATTCAAATTAAAATTTAAGATTTGGGCTAAAAACAAAAAGGGCAAATTACGGAGTTCCTATGTAATTATACTTATCCCCTTCTAGTTTTAAATATTACACATACCTCCCTTAATAGTTTATATGTCATTGCATATACATCCCTTGTAAATTTATAATGACTTTCTTACCCTTACCTACACTAACCCTTCTTCCCCCAAGCACCAGCCCTCCTCCTCGTTCTTCTCTCCCTTAACCGTCACAAAAGCTTCCCTTCAGCACACCTTCAATAGCAACAATGACACCACCAACATAGACTCATCCCATCAAAATCTACGTATACTCTACAGAGGTGGAGGCTCTACATAGGGCATTGTTCATGACTGGTCGCGGCGGCAGCAACAGGGACGCGAATGAGGTGGACGGCGGCTTTGCGGTTGTTGTTCCTTTCCTTTTTGGTGATCTTGGCTTAAGGCTTTAATTTGGCTTGGTTGTAATGACAATGATGGTGAAGAAGAGGAGGTTTGGGTGGTGATGGTTGATAGAGGGTGCTATTTGTGGTGGTTAGAGGCCAGGTGAAGGTGGAGATAAAGGAAGGAAAGGGGTTAATGTTGAAATTCTATAAATTATTAGGAAATAAGAGAGATAAGTGTAATATTGAAAAATAGAAAAAAGTGAATGTAATATTGAGGTCAATATAATTACTCCAAACAAAATTAATCAAATATGTGGGGTCAAATTATATTTTTTCAAATTTCGTTAAACATGAAACTAAGTTTCGGCGAAAAAAAAAAAAAAAAGCTTCAGTTCCAAAAATCAAAACATTTTGTTTCATTTTCTTGCTTGCCCCTCCAATATAATCGAACCTGACCCAGCTTCCCACCCACCAAATATGATACCAATAACTTTTCATATCTTTCAAACAAAATGCCACCTTTGCCCCAACTCTTGACTATGATGAAGGTGGTGGGAAAGTAGCAGCAGTGGGTGAGCATGGGTGGTGAGAACCCTCAGATTCATTGTGCTTCTGTCATTAACAAAGGCTTTGCTCGACTTCCATCAATGATATTCCTCTCCTTAATCCTTGATTTCTTCTCTTTTTGTAACATCTTGTTACTATTGTTGGTTAGAGACACACCCCCTCCACTAGGGCTCACAATTGACTTCTCGGTGGTGAGATCCGTTGGATCTGTTGTGCTCCTATATTATAGCTCGCGATGGGGGCGCGAATGAAGCTGGCGGATGCAAGGCACCATTAATGAAGGACTCCGCCAGCGTTGACAAGTGCAGTTCTAGAGCAGATTTTGGAATTGGTGGCACTGGGAAAAAGTGACAACGATTGTGGCTTCAGCTACATCATGGGGCTGCAGCTTTGGCTTTTGCTATCGGGTTGCGAGGGGTGACTTCGATGGTTGGTGAGGGTTCTGATGGTATTGGGTGGTAGCGTGAAAGAGGGCATGGTTGATGTTCCTGCTACTAGCTTTTTTTTTTTTTTTTTAAAATGTAACTATGTTACTTGAATGAAGATGACAATGTTGAATCTAGTTTGGAGTTGACGTTTTTACTACAAGAAATGTAACACAAAATTATTTCATTGTTTACCGGAGAAATCCTCCCCAAAACTAAATGATAGGTCACAATATAATTTCTTACTTGTTGGTATCGAATTTTTAATTCCAAATTTTAATTTGCAACTTCAGTGATGTCAAAAATCCAATTTCCCAATATACCCATAGCAAACTAATCTCAACCATTGGATGATAATATCAGTGGCTATGATTCGGTTACCACCATATACCCATAGCAAACTAATCGCCATAGTTGGTTGGTTGTGCATGTTAATGTAATGTTTTAGCCATGTTTTTATTTATTTATGTTGGTGGAAAAGTGACTGGCTATCATGCTTATATAGAATAATTTCAAATCTTCATGCAGAATCTTTCTGATTGTTTTTCAAACTAGATGAAAGGATTAGTGATGTTTTTTATGTCGAGATATAAAATACGTGTGTTTGGTGCACCTTACAGGAGGTAGACCCAAACTAAAATACATATATTCTTATTTTAATATTTTTCTTAAATACCAGGATTTAATTTTAATACATAACAATTTAAATTTTTTCTATATATTTAATTACATTTTGTTAGAAACTAATTTTAAAACATTGATAGTGTAGAAGAGTTTTATATTGTAATATAATCATGAATTTCTATTTATATTAATACGTTTAAGTTTGTAATTACAAGTGGTTGAGTCAAATATTCTTATTAATATATAACAATACATGGTTGAATATTTATATAAAAAATTTATATTGAAAATATATTTAAATTGAAACATTTTGTTATATTGGTAAAAACATTAAATTTGTATAACAGTAATTATTATAGTAACATATAATTAATTAATAATATAAAATAATGTTCTATAATGATGATATATTAAAATTAAGGTAATTTATGTTGATCTTGTTCTCCTACTTTTTTAATATTGAGAGAACAGTGGTAATTCCCATTGCCATATATAGAATAATTCTAAATCTTGCTAACCACTACTTTTGGCAGTCTTTTAATTGTTAAATGTAAAATGCAGTGAATGTTTTTCCAGTTTCTAAAATATAAAATATACACACTTGTATGATTTTTCTGTTAAACATTAAGAGAATTATTCGAATGATATTTCAGGGGAATATAACAACTCTTTTACATATTCTAATGAACCAACTAAGTCGTCGTCTTAATTATTATATGCGACTAATTAAATGCACTATCCCCTACAATTTTTTTTTCTGGTGCGTGAAATCAAATAAAGAATTGCGGTTTTCAACTTCCATCCAATTATTTCTGGATTCCCACCACGTTTTAGATAACACAAGGTTCTTTGTTCCAAGAGGCAAGAATCCAAATGCTAAATTTAGATGTGACTTTTTTTTTGGGGTCTGAATTTAGATGTGACTTTTCTTTTTGGGTCTGGATTTAGATGTGACTTTAAGAGGAAGCGTCATTCTTGAATCTTAAGCTGGAAAAGCATAAATCGCAATAATTGGGGATTGCTTGCTTGCCAAAATGATTTTCTAAACTCAGAAAGTTGCACACGGCATGAACTAGGCATCTTGATCAATCGAATTAAATTATTTGTATATATCATTTGAAAAATATCCATGGACATACTTAATTTTTAGGTATGTTTTGAAAAAGAGTAAAAACAGTTAAAAAGTTTGGTATGATAGAATTGCGAGGAGTCACTTTTTATATATAAACTTTCCTAGAACAATTGAATATCTCTATAGGATGCGAGGATATATATATATATATATATATATATATATATAAAACAAAACTTTGCAGTGCGCTCAGCACTTATGCGCATCTTTAATGGTTAACAAGTAATATGGGCGGATGGGCCACATGCACATGTTTGTCCTTTGGGGAGTACCATCCTGCTAGTGAATGTGCTAGTGATCAGACCCACATTGCTAAAAATAGATTACTCCATTACATATTACTAGTCTCCATGATTCATATCACCATGATTCATATCATCTGAAACTTGATAAGGAGCCAGTAATTTGCATGTAACTGTTCTGGATAAATTGAAATAATTTTCCAATGCGAACCAAAACTAATTGTGAACTTAACCACAGCAAGTGTCAACTTATAGATTAACATTTTAGCTTCACGTGGTGGGAGACCTACCCTTAACTTTCACATTTATCTCAAATATGAAATATCACTATATGAGTAAGCAAAGCACCAATATTAACTTGTACTATGAGCACCTAGTAATTTTTCTTAAGGAATGCCCCGCTTCAACTTTGAAAATCCTAAATGAGTGGTCCCAAATCGGGCAAGAATCTAAATGCGACATACAAGTAAGAGTTTAGTTTAAACCAAATCCCACAGATGATGTATAAGAAAATAGCTGGAAATCATGATGTGAAGGTGTCACATCTACGTGTTAAATCAACCAAGCAAACGTCAACCAGAAGAAAAAAATATCATTACAGTACAAGGCACTATCTACACAACATAAGGGCACTCAAAAGTAGATCAAAAACAGTAACAGGAAGGCCTCCTTCCGGGGGGGCCCGATGGGCCCGAGCCATCAGTGAGATACTACTCTGGAAGAGCTAGAATTCTAACCTTGTGCCAGAACCTACATGCCAAGGGACAGTCTCAGGTAGACAGTTTCTATGGGTTCTATGAGGCGTAGGCCTCCCAAAAGGTGATGGAGGCGTGCACAAATTGAGCCACAATCTTACCAATGAAGTTTGATGGGCCACGAGACAGGATTGTACAGGGCACTCAATAGCACTCTAGAAAGATATGCTTGTAACATGTAATTTGGACCACGGGAAAAAGATTAGCAAGATTTCATTTCACAAATACGGTTCTCTTTTTGTTTCCCATGCTAATGCAGTAATATAATGCTGCAAATACCAAGACAGCTACTCAAGCATAAGTGAATCCAAAGGAATGATAAAGTAACTTGTGTCTTCGGCTGAGGTAGACTTTCCGCATTGGATCATATGATCAAGAGCCAAGGGAGTAGCATGCAGGAATTACCCAAGAGGGATGTTGAGTGAGTTGTCAGATATATCTTAGACTAACCGGGATCATTGGCCAGCCTGCGGGTAAGTCATTGATTATATGACTAACAGTACGGTAGGTTTTACATGTGGCTTTTCACATCGTTCTATTTGTTTACAACCTCACAATTGCCTCAAACAGAGGGTAGTCATAAATTTCTCAAAAATACAACCAACAAATTAAATGTGTTCTCCGAGGAGTTCAACAACTGGGGAGCCCTCTACCATCTTATGACAACATCTTCGGCCTTGAAGTAGGCGCTAGAGATCAAAATCAATCTTCAAGTTGCAATTTGCATTCATCAATAGTTTGCTTAGTATTAACTTTGGTGTTAATTGTTTTACGTGTACATTCCCACTTCTGCTTTCAGTTGTACATGTAAGCCTTATGGCCAGGTGCTAACAATTCATAGGACTGATCTCTTGCACCTTTCTTACTCTTTTTTTTTTTCCCTTCTGGTTGACCGCCAATTTCATTAGAAATAGGGCCAAGGCCCAAGTACCTTTTCTTACCATTAAGAACCTCAATACTTGGACCACTGCTCACATGAAAATGGCTCATTCCTATTCTGCTATGAAGCTTTTACGCCCATTTAGCACCTTCGATATGGGATATTCAAAACTTATGTCAATACGGGTAAAACTTTCATGCCTGCAATTAATAATTAATAATTAAATACAACTGCGTAAGAGTGGATATAGAAATAACTATCCGTAGCTGAACAACTGGTCTAAGTAAAAAGTGCACATCAGGCAATGTAAAAGTAGTAGCGCAGCACTACAAACAGCTGGAACGAATTTCGGGAGCGAATATTCAAGTATGGAAGCTTTAACCACTAAAAGAAATTATTCAAGAATGGATTGCCGCAAATGTTATTCAAAAAATATTATTTATCAAAGGATCGTCACATCCTGCAAAATAATATTGAAAACTACTCAGATTCCACTAGTCGGCATTGTCCTTAAAAACAATGTCTAAGAAAATTTGAGAAAAGATCAAGAGCATTTGTAGTGATTCGACACCCCTCCCCGTCTCCTCTTTCTTAGGCTTCAGCAAACCTGCGAAATAAGTTTAGTATTCTACAAGGTCAGCCCCCGATGCATAGTGCAGATGTAATATTCTTTGTTCGTAAATTATAATTATGGACATAAAAAATAAGCATTCAAGAGAGAAAATGACAGAGAGCCTTAATACTATCTATCATCACCAAATACAGAGTCACTCTCTACTGGATATCCATTCTTGACATCCACAATCTATGTACAAATAATGTTACATTTTCAGAAAAGAAAAGCACGAAAAGGAAATAATGTTACTTTTGGAGAAAAGAAAAGAACCAAAAAAAAAAAAGTGAACTTCCTTTGTTCATGTAAATTTAAAACCGTCAGGAAAATAATAGCACATAAGTGTGGAAAATTAACAATAAAAATTACAAAGACTTACCCCAGCTCGGAGAGCTTTAGGTGAGCTTCGGCGTAATCAGCAAAGAAGGCGTCTCCATCCTGAATTCAGTGGCAAATCAAAAAGAATTGAGCAACTGGTGGAAAACACAATTTTTTTTTTTTTTGGGCATGCTCCGTATAAATAAGATAAATCAAAAGACCGTGATGATGTACAGACCTTAGCATATTTCTCAACAAGAGAGCGGAATGCAGGATCATCCAAAAGTGCCTTGTCCGATGGCAGCTGCAGAAGACCTTCCTTCCCACCGCTCAAAAGTTCCCTGCCATTTGTGAACATTATCTTGAATCAACAAACAAAGCAAATTAATTAAGGGTATCAACGAAAGACCATGTTAGAGCAGTAACCAAACTCACGTGAAGTATGAGTTGTCAAAAATGAGTGGATTAGAAGTCCAGGGACCCTCAAATCCAGAGCGCTCCATGTGACCTCTACCCTGCAATATATTTAGAAAAATCACATTAGACGGATCAAGCAACACTCTTGTAGCCTTATGAAATATGTGAAGTATCACAACCATAGTATTCACAATACAATGCATGACCCAAAAAGAAAAAAAATAATATAATGTAATGTCCCAAAAACAAATATTTATCAACAAAATAATAAGCTCAAAAATCAACATACAAGGGTGTGAGCACCAGAGAGAGCAACAATATCCTGATCACTGAGCCCCATTGTTTGGGCAAACACTTCCCTCAGATGATCACAACCTGGAACAGCATAAATTTAGACACTAGGTTACAAATGCCAACCAATATAGCACGTATTGACCCTTCTCAAGTTCACAATACAAACCCTTTTTTGCATCAGGCAAGCGACCCTCAGGAGGTGGCTCAGGCTTGTCCTAATCAAATGGGAAATAAAATAATAGCCATCAGCTTCCAAAATAAGAGTACTGTTTTCTACATACTACACAGTAATTGTAGACTTCTTTTTTTTTTGAGATATAGAGATTTCAAATATGTAAGTAGTAAATCTCACGGTAAGAAAATATAAGAAATTAAAACATATATATATATATATATATATACACACACATTACCATTTATCCTATTACCTTCACCATATTTATTACTTCCTTCGTTTTCACATATAAATTCATTTGGACAAATTGAATACAATTTGGATCAATTTGTCCAAATAAACTTATATGTGGGAATGCAGGGAGTAGCTGGAAACACAATTACAATTTTAGATTATCTATGCATCAACTTCTAGATAATTTTAAAGATTTGTATAAAAAAGAAATGAGTTAATGATCAATTTAGTCCCTCACATTTCATGTGTGAGTCAATTTAGTCCTTGACTTTTAAAATGAGTCAATTTGGTCCCTCACATTTGCAATTGTGAGTCATTTTCGTCCTTCCATCAACATCTTTTAAAAGTGATCCCACATGATAGATAAAGCGCGATTATCGCAAATGTGAGTGACCAAATCGATTTCATTTTAAAAGTCGCGACTAAATCGACTTTCACGTGAAATGTGAAGGACTAAAGTGAGCATTAACTCAAAAGAAATCCATAAAATGAAGAAGAAAAAATTGTACATCGTTGACGCAAATAACATAAACACAACCAAATCAAGTGATATGCAACGATTAATCAGAATTATTACACAGTATCACAAAACCGGGTCACAAAAAAACAAAAAACATACCCAAAAAATAAAAAGATAAAGACAAATAATGTCTCACACGTAAGACAACCGCATGAAAATAAATAAATAAAAGTCAGTCAATAAGATATTAAGGAAAATGTTGTTGCAGTAGTAGTAGTAATAATAATAATATTAATAATAAATAAATCGAACATAGACCAATAGTTGAAAGCAACTGCGGTACCTCTCTCCCTGGGTGGAATGGAACTTCTGGCCCACCTGTTACCTCAACAGCAACAACCCCAGCCAACTGATGATACGATCAATTCAATAATATAACCAACCAATCATTAAAAAAAGTAAAACAAAATAGATCAAGATATTTCAGATCTAATAAATAATATTATAAAAGATATATCAACGTGACTAGAAAACAAATCATATAATTATTTTTCTTACCTGATAAAGATCAGCGTATGACAAGATAGAGAACTCCTGCTTGAGAGTCTCTAACAGGTTAACAGCGATATTAAGCCCATTGTTGGCATCGTGTGCTTGTTCAGCACCGTGCCTCATCGTTCCGAATGGACCACCAGTCTTCGTCTTCACGTCATAAGTTCCAGCCGAATGCCACCTGAAAAATCCCGAAAGAAAATCCCATAAGAAAAAAAAGTAAACGAAAAACTCACTTCACGAACGCGCAAATTGAAAAAGCACTGATCTAAGAATAAGGAGATTACTTACGCCAAACGGAGCATGAGAGGAGCGCAATGCTTCTCAGCGATGAATCCCCTGAGCTTCCTCCTTGCCTTCGCAACGGCCTTCTCGTAATCGGGACTCACCTTCGGGTACGACTTTGCCATAGTTAGCTACGATTCTGCACGAAACCGTATATCAGTCACACACAGTGATAAAAGGTCTTGTTATGGTGAAACGGCGATGGGCAATTATGTAATTTAAATTGGAGAAGAAGCTAGGTGAAACCGTTACGGGATTTGTTTCAAACAATGTGGGTGAACGAACGCATTCGAATTGAGGCGATGAAAGAGAGAAGAAATGGCACGGGCAGAGCACGAGTCACGAGGAGTGAAGTGCGAGAGCGAGAGCGAGGTTTAAGGGCAACCGCGCGGAGAAAGTTCTGGTAGCTCGATGTGAGCCGTTGGATGTCATGACAGATCCGGTAGTTTGTAATGATTTGGAAAGTTGGAGGGCTGGGATGGACCTGGTTCGTAGAAATGAACGGTGGGGCTTTCTATATGGTGGCATCACCTTTTTTTTTTTTTTAAGTTATTAATATGGTGGGATCAATTTATCGAGTAGTAATTGGTTAGAGGCCTGCCTTCTATACAGAGGAGGGCTTTGCTGGAGAGGTAATACACACTTTAGCAATCGCTTTGTCTTGGGGTATTAGTCTTTAGCTTTTGACCGAGGATACCCTGCATCAACCTAAACACATTGGTTAGTATGACCGGTCATACAGAAAATAATGGGGATGCTCTAAAGAATAGAAAAGGAAAGATTATTTTCGAGTTAATGCTCACTTTAGTCCCTCACATTTTACACATGAGTCAATTTAGTCCCTAACTTTTAAAATAAGTCAATTGGTCCCTCATATTTGCAATTGTGAGTCACTTTAGTCCCTCTGTCATGTGGGATCACTTTTAAAAGATGTTGATGGAAGGACGAAAATGACTCACAATTGCAAATGTGAGGGACCAAATTGACTCATTTTAAAAGTCAGGGACTAAATTGACTCACACATGAAATGTGAGGGACTAAAGTGATCATTAACTCATTATTCTCTATGTAGTATGAGCATCCGCTACAAAATCTTTATAAAGACTTTCTAAATTCTTGACATATTGGTATTACTAATTGCATTAATTTTTTTTTTTGGTGACGAGCATTAATATTTTATTCAACACTTTTATTAATAAGAAGATAAGATAAAAAGAATATTTTTGTAGATATATCAGTTGACATGTTAGGAGTCAATGGTAGGTTCTCCGAGAGCTTCATGGATAAACATATGAGATGTAACAAATGAGAAGTGTTATTTTAATACTTAATAAATGGGTATTTTAATAGATATTTATTGTTTAGGTGTTAATTTTTTTTTAATACAAATAGATGAATAACATATATATTTTATGACGTCCCTCTCAAATGAGGTTAAATTTGTAAATTATATATAAAATAATGTTCATAATATTAACAACAATAATATTAAAACAGATCAAATATGTTTTATTCTCTTAGTCGAAGCCTTGTTCAAGCGTTGATGGCAAGGAGGAGCTTTTATTCAAGCATTGGTTGGAACCACGAAGCGGACAACCACCTTCCTCTCCAGGGTGTGATGTATTTGAGCCTTTAATTCTTGCTTTGGCTTTGTTTTCTTTTCTCATGTTGCCAAAAAAGAAAATAAAAAATGGGAGCCCTGCTCTAGGCACATGATGAATGTTTGACGGAACGTGGGACTAAAATAAGAAAGCGTGCAGTATCTTCCCTTGCGGTCGGTTTCTTCATATCCGTGTTGTGGTCGGGCACATGTATCTTGTTAAAAGAAAATTAAACCAAAGCATTAGAAGCTCAATATCTAGTATTTATTATAGCCATTAAATTTCTTGTCCAAGTCATTTAATGCTTTAAGACTTTGAGCACAAGCACATTTATTACTACCTATGCTTATTGACTTTGTAGTTATTTTCTATTTTGTCATTTATAATATAAAGTCTATAAAAGGCAAATGATGCAGCGTCTTTGTAATGAGTCCAAAAAGTTATCAAAGTTTAAGAATTTCCTCTTCCATTTAATATGTATTATGTATGTTGGTGAGAAAAAAATATTAAGTGTGTTATTTTAAGTGAGTGCCTAATATCAAATTGGTATTAGAATTGATTTAATCTAGTGCAAATTTTTTTTAGAGAGTTTGTAAGAGTGGTCTCATATAGTTAATTTTTCTAAAATTAGTATGGCAAACAATTACAATATTGTTTGGTATGATCCCAAATTAGATGGGAAACTTAATTATTATTATTGGGAGACTTTAATGTGCACACATTTAAAAGCTCACAATTTTTGAAGTTTTGTTGAATCAGGCATTTAATAAGGAACAGATCAAGTAACTCAAAGGAGAGACCAACTGGCGCTGTCACAAATCCATCAAGGAGTGGATTGTTCGGTGTTTGGCAAAATTGTAAAAGCTAAAACTGTCAATGAAGCATGGGATACTCTAAAGCTATCTTACAAAGGTGTAGAGAATGCACAAAAATCTATACTATAAGCTTTACGTAGAGAATATGAAAGGTATGAAATGTCCAACTCAAAAACTGTTGAACAATATTTTTCTCGTGTCACTGACATTGTCAATAAGATGAGAGTATATGGAGCGAATATAGAAGACAGTAAGGTGATTGAGAAAATCCTCTACACTATGCCAATCAAATTTAATCATGTAGCACACAATATAACAATTGTGGTCCCATGGTTTTCTAAAACATATTTCTTCATGCTATTATAACAAAATCATTTTTTTTCTAGCTAGACATAATCATGTAAAATCATTCCATACATTTTTTCTTATCTCAAATTTCATATTTAACAACATAATGCAAGAAAATATTTATAATGATGAAACTAAGGCTATGAGGTCAAACCCACTCACAGGAAGGGAGCAAGTGCTGGTGTCAACACCAACAAGAATTACGAGAAGGAGGGTTAGTGTGATATCCCAAATAAAGAAATTATAATTATTATGAATTATTATTATTATTATTATTTATTATTATTATCAAGTGCACCTAGCAGTAATATTATTTAACATTATAATTACTAAGTGTGGTTAGCAGTAATATTAGTTATTACTATTATTAAGTCTAGATATATGCCACTAATATTAATAATAATTAATATTACTAAGTGTAGCTAGCATTAGCATTATTATTATTAAGTGTACCTAGCATTATTATTATTTAACATTATTATTACTAAGTGCAGCTAGCATTAGCATTATTATTATTAAGTGTACCTAGCATTATTATTATTTAACATTATAATTACTAAGTGTAGCTAGCATTATAATTATTATTATTAAGTGTACCTAGCATTATTATTATTTAACATTATTATTACTGCGTGTAGCTAGCATTAGCATTATTATTATTAAGTGTACCTAACATTATTATTATTTAACATTATAATTAGTAAGTGTAGCTAGCAATATAATTATTATTACTAAGTGTAGTTAGCATTATTATTATTTAACATTATAATTACTAAGTGTAGTAAGCATTAATAATATTTATTATTATTATTAAGTGTAGACAAATAGCACTAATATTATTCATGATTATTATATTTGTGTATAAATATATGAGTGTAGGAGTGTGTATGTGTAAGAAATGTTTAGTTTCATTTTACTAAGTTTTGCTTCCACCTCCTCTAAGGCACACCTCCTCTAAGTCACACCTCCTCTAAACCAAACCTCTTCTTGGCCGAACTCATCTCTTGTCAAGTTCAGGATTTTCATGGCCGAGCTTCAGTGAGCCTAGCTAATCCTCTCTTGGGACGTTGTGATGCTCCTTTCTTTTAATCTGTGAGATTGGTTATTTGTATCATTCCAATAATTTAGAGTAAAGTTATTAGTAGAAACACACTCACGACTACCAACGGTGAGTGGGATTAAGCTCATAATCATACTTTTGGTCATTATTAATATTTTTTCATATTATATAAATTATTTATGAAATTTTAAAATGATTTATGTCAAGAGAATATATTGTTATAATTATGCTTGTTTTAGAAATATTATTACTTTTATAGTTATCATGAAAATTAATCATTTTAGCAAAACTCATGGGACCATAATTGATATCTTGCGTGTTATAGAATATCTTTTTCCTAGTTTATGAAATTGTGAGACCTCAGTTTAATGTTTACAATAGAAATATTGATTATCATGTTTTCAGACTATGTATTTCCTATGAAGATTTTAGAATATTAGATATGATTTATTGAAAGTATTGAATAAAGTATAATTCATAACAATTGTCAGATACATATTCTATTGATTACTGAAATCACTATATCTACAAGCTGGTGATCCCTTGGCATGATTTTAGAATCTTAGTTATGCTACAGTCAAATTGTTAGAATTATATGAATTCAGAGCTTTTATATTTATTTGGTTTATGAACAAATTATTTTATATTAATTAGTGAGAAACAGATCAGTGAGTTAACGGCTATAGGATTGATCGTTAACTTTGGTACCAAGTGGTCCGCTAGAGGACTAGCTCACCCATAATAAGGAACCTAGTGAGGTGTCAATTTATGGGACCTAGTTAGGTGTCCATCAGATTAGCCATTGGCTCAGATTTAGCTATTCAGATCAGATAATTATGTACAGAATAATTCATGTTTCTCTATTAGTTATTGCCATGAATTCAATTAATTTATTATTACAGTTACATGTATATATATATATATATATATATAAAATATGTTTCACATAAGTTGTGTGTATATGTTATGTATCTTGTTGATGTCCCATGTGGGTTGTGAGTGGAGGCTCGCTCACTGAGTTTGATGAACTAACCCTTCTCTTTTCCTTTCCCTACAGATACAGCTACAGTTTCAGTTATACCACAGGATCCTCCGTAGTAGTGCTATAGCTTCCTTGGTGAGCTTCGCTTTGGAGTGGAGCTTATTGTCAATTATGTCAGTCTAGTAGTGCTCTAATAAATTGTGTAGGTAGGATCCCAGGACATGCATGATATATTTTCAGAATTTATGTTGTTTTGTTATGTTTGACTTTGGTCTAGAATATGGATGTTATGCAGATTTATGTTCAGAATTTATGTTTTGAGAAAAATTTCATATTATTGAAGTTTTAGTTGAACTTGAGATATTTTGAATAAATTTGGATTATTTATGCATATTAGTCAATTATGTTACCAGAGGCTTCCGTGGGGACCCAAATCCTCACATGCTGGTCACACTCCGTAGGTGGGTCGTGACAGTTAGCGCCAATGTCTATTATTATAACCATAAAGCTCATGAATACTCTATGGGTATCTCTAGATTATTATAATATAACTCTAACAATATTAGGGGAGTACCCTCATTTGATGACAATAAGAGAAAAATAAATACCCATCATACTAAGAACATGGAAGAATGGAAAGAACAGAGACAAAATCTATCCATATAAACATACATTAATGATTTGGGGGAGCTAGATTAGAATGGAAATGAAGAAAAAGAGAGAAATAGTGGTGGGGGAGGGTTCTGGTTCGCAAGAAATGGGGGAAGAAAGAGCGGGGATGGGTTTTTATAAAAGAGGAAAAGCTGAGAGTGCAACAATACCATTTCTGGGTGCTGTTTGCATTCCAAAGGTGCACAGGACAGGACGGGGCCGAGTGACACATCCTAACTACTATAACGGTTCTGGACCGCTATAGCGATCATCAAACCACCCAAACTCTCGAATTCACATACTGTGACCGCTATAATGGTGACAGTTTTCTAGCTTCTGCAAATTTTTAGTCATTCTATCATATGGGCTCCTCCATACTCATTTATTTACATTAACTTTAAAACATTAATGTTCTCATTTATTTTACTCTCCTCATTTATTCTCCTCATTTATTTTACTCTCCTCATTTATTTTACTCTCCATTAACTTTAAAATATAAATGTAAATAAGGAAATACCCCCTATTTGGACTTAAATAAAATATCTAAAAAATCAAAACCCCAACCAATCAAAATCAAATTTTTGGGTTCTAGTTAAATTTCGAGAACTCTTATGATTTTCTAAACTTGGGGGTTAAAAATGAAATATCTAGAGGTTTTCTAAAATTCATTAAAAATCATTCTTCAATTTATTTTCCTTTGGAGAGCAATTACCGGGACTTTTGATCCCAAGAATCTAGCTCTATCATATAGCCCTTCAAGGAGGTGTAGGGTCTAGACTTAGTGAAATCTTAGACCCGACAACATGGGTAGGTCCCGGGAGACTTTGAGGCCGTATATAATTTGTCTACTGACATGTGTACACCGGGTAGATGGTATGTCTGACGGGTTGGCATGTATTGGGAAAAAAATATGGTTGTTATTGGTGTGCACGACAAAACCGTCAGTAAAATCATCGGTAAATGCTGGCGCCAATATACGCCACTTAGTGCGCATAATTTTCGATGGGTATTTAATAATTTTTTTTAGTATTTGTATTAAACATTACCGACGATCATACCGACGGGTGATGTTTGTATACACCGACTGGTATGTATTATAATTATAATTATATTTATTAATTATGTTACTGATAGGTATTTGAAATTTCACAGGTTCGTCGGTACACTCATCAGTAATTACCGTTAAGTGAAACGGTGTGTTTCATTAAACGCGCACTCGTCGGTAATCTGCGGTTGTAGCAACACTGCGACCCTTCTTCCTCCCCACTCTCTGAATGTCTATTTCTCTCTAACCTTCGCCGTCGCCACGATTTTTGCCTCTGTTCGTCGCCACCGGAACTTCGTTCAAGAAACAAAGGCCACTATTACAATTTAGGGGTTTTGGTGAGCATTTTAATCGGTTTAGTTTTTTTATTTGGTCTAGTCTTTTTGTTCATTTATGGGTGCCCATAGTGTTGCATTGAGGAGTAATTATTATTATTAATTTGTTAATGTAGGAGTTTTGTTTGAGGGTGACAACAATTATCGATTTGAGATCGATTTGCCATTCTTTTTCTTTATGTTATTTTATGTTTTCTATGCATATAAGTGTGTTGATTTAAATCTATCATATTGGATTTTTAGGATTGAAGTTGGTTGGACACTGAGAGCTTTCCTACATTTTGCATTTTTTTTTTTACTTCTATAGAGGTTAGTAACTAAATCCTTGTTATTCATATCGTTTAATGGTTTAATATATATGTAGGATATATAGAGACTTATATTTTTAAGGTTAGAGTTGTAGGAAATGGGAATTGCATGACTAGGGGGAAAAACGTAGAGGTCCTTCCCTGACTTGTTTGATTTGTTTACTATGGGATTCTTTGTGTTTACAGATATTGCAGGATGCATGTTGTGGAATTATAAGGGGATGTGCAATAGAATGATTTTAGAATTATGTGAATTGTATGTAATTATTAACATGTAACTGTTTCACTCTATCTATTATATTGTTGATCTTTATAATAATATCTATAATTGTTTAATTGACTGAAATATCTAACGATGGAAGCTCCTAATTTAAGAGGAGATGCTATCGAAATTTGTTCTGAATGTATTTTTGAGGGAATAAAATTAAAAATAGTTGTACTAAAAGTTTAAATATCAATTGAATTTGTATTTGAAAGTTATAACTTTAAATCTTTACAAAATTGTAGGGTCTAGGGTTAATCAGAAGCACAATGTTGCCTTCAAATCAATCATGGATGTACGATAGATTGCATCCTAATAAAGAGGGATTAAACTGAAATTTTATAGTGGTATTAAAAAATTTATGAGTGTAGCATGTAAAACTCAATAGTTCATTAATGAAACAAAAGCTAAATATCCATGTAATAGGTGCAAATGTAGGAAGTATTTGAATAATGATACAATAAGGCTTCATTTGTATAAGTAGGGATTCATCCCTGACTATTAGGTTTGGACCGAGCATAAGGAGGTAGTTAATGCATAGAATCAAGTGGGTATGTTTCAAACTAGAAGTAATTCTGGCGGGATCCATGTAACTTGTAACGCCCGGGGACGAGGACGAGGAGTGATCGCCGGTGCAAAGAGGGCACGGACAAGGAGCGGCTCCTCGCAAGGTCCTCTAAGCGGAGGGGTACATGAATGAACCGATTACACACCCGAATGAGAGGGATCCTAAGACTGTATAGGTATGGGACTATACAGTTGAGGAGGGCTTATATGAATTGATTTGTACTACCTATACCAACAAGATGCATCTTCTTTTCGGTAGCCCAAACTGAAAGAACTCCACAGTTAAGCGTGCTTGACCTGGGGTAATTTTGGGATGGGTGACCACCTGGGAAGTTTTCCTAGGAAGCGTGTGAGTGAGGACAAAGCATGCTGAAAGGACCCGTGTTGGTTTGTGGGGACAGTCGTCAATCCATAAAGCAGCAGGGGATGTTACAGGATATGTGAATTAAATGTTGTCACCATAATGGTAAATCTGTCAAGAAGCTGGAATGGTGAAGATGTATTAAGTTAATGATAGAAATCTATTTAATCCAAGTATATATCATATGAATGTATGTTAATTGTTTGAAAGGCTTGTTTATAAAGTATGAATGAGACTCCAATGATACTGAATGCCTATATCTGGGATACAAACCTGACTTTGAAATAGAAAGGTCCATGACATGGTTGTATGACAAAAGAGAATATGTGAAATTTAATGGTGCATGTTTTAACATACGGGGAAAATAGAAACAAGGCTTATGTGTGATAGAGAGGGAAGGCAAAAATAAGAACTTCCCAAGAAAATTTATAAGTTGGTAGACTTATCGACTAGGAAATAGAACTGTGTGATTGAAATGGAAAAAATGAAGTCGATGATCACGAATAGGAATGAGCTCATGTCCTAGCAGTCTATGGTCCTCTGAGGAGTTATCCACTACATATGTTACCTGATGTGAATCTAAGCCTTCCCTATGTTAATAAAAAGAACTACTACACTAAGTTGAATTCCATGTGATATAAGAGAAACACTTATGATTAATACCATTTTGCATATAATTTTCTTTGACTCATGTATGCTAATATTGATATATGTGATCTAACATGATGTTTTTCTTTATTATTATAAATGCATTTACTGTTTATATTCTGTCTGTATGTAAGGGGTTACCCTACTGAGAATTTTATAATATTCTCACCCCTATTTGTGTATATCTTTGTATTGTGCTCAGACTCTGCAGATGCCTCTGGCTGAGGAGAGGCCATCATACCGATGGCCAATGGGTTCGCGTAGGAGGACATGAGACTTACGTGGGATTTTGACTTGTATGTAGTGTAATATAGTGCCAGGAACTTACCAGCTTGTAGACTAATTGGTGTTAGATGTCTTAGGTCCATTTCTGTGTGTTTAGTATTTTGTTGGACCTTGATATTTGAGCAAGCTTGGTAGATCTTTTGATAGTAGTTCCTGTGTTGTATTATGTTTAAGTGACTTAACTTCAAGTATGGTATGTATTAAAGAAAGTGGTATGTAAAGTAATAATATATGTACATTTTATAGTAGTTTTCTTTATAACTCTAGAGTTTGATTTATCTTATTTCATTTCATTTGACTAGTGGATATTATAGAAAGGAAGTGATACTTTTCTAATTACAATGTTAATGCTCGAGTAATACATGGTAGTTAGGAGGGTGTTACATTATGGTATCAGAGCTTGCACCTCTCCCAGTACGGTGTGGTTCGGGGACGAACCAGGCGGAAGCTGGTGGGCATGTAACGCCTTGGACGAGGACGAGGAGTGATCGCCGGTGCAAAGAGGGCACGGACAAGGAGCGGCTCCTCGCAAGGTCCTCTAAGCGGAGGGGTACATGAATGAACCGATTACACACCCGAATGAGAGGGATCCTAAGACTGTATAGGTATGGGACTATACAGTTGAGGAGGGCTTATATGAATTGATTTGTACTACCTATACCAACAAGATGCATCTTCTTTTCGGTAGCCCAAACTGAAAGAACTCCACAGTTAAGCGTGCTTGACCTGGGGTAATTTTGGGATGGGTGACCACCTGGGAAGTTTTCCTAGGAAGCGTGTGAGTGAGGACAAAGCATGCTGAAAGGACCCGTGTTGGTTTGTGGGGACAGTCGTCAATCCATAAAGCAGCAGGGGATGTTACATATCCAATGGGCAATTCACTGGCCATAAAAATTCTCTGACACCTCAATGTGTCTAAAAGTCCCTGTAAAAATTTCATAGCAAACAGAATACTAGAACCATGTCAAATAAATTCTACCATTTTAGTGGTCAGAGGCCACTTTTTCACAAATGTAATAGGATTCACACAATTTTTAACTTTAGCAAATGATAGAAACAAATCAAAATAAAAATCACAGTTATACTTAAAGATGTCTACAAAACTCTGTAAAACTTTCAAAGGATAACTCCATCATTTACTATGAATAAAAATTTATACAAATTCACAGCTTCAGTACCAAGATTTCAGCCAGCATAGATATACTCTTGGTTCTTGATTTTTCTCAGGCAGTAAAACTCTTTATTATGCACCACGAAAATTATCAGAGTTTCCTTATGATGTTAGCTTCAACATATAATTTTTATAGCTCATAAAAATGACTAAAATTGAACCAGAAAATTCATGAATAAATCCTGTCCTGCTGAAACTGAAAATTCAGCAGCCTAGCCAAAACTTATTTTGACAAAAATCATTATTTAACCTCATCCAAACACTCCACCAAAATTAACACATCAATATCAACATATTATCATCAAATATAACTATAAATTTCGGAATAAAACCCAAAAAAAATTTACAGAATAATTTGGAAAGAAAAAGGCCAAAGAAAACCCTACACTTTGAAGCTTTCAAGCTCTTGGCTCCAAGATTGATTTCCTTTACTTCCAAGCCTTCTAACCCACACCAAACCCTTCCTTACACAGCTGATAATAAGCTCTCAAAGTAGGAAAAGTTGATGGATTCAAATTCTAATCGGTTAGATTGAAAGATCTTGATGAGTGGAATAAGTTTAGTGAAGGGAGTTTGTGATTTTGGAAATTTTAAGCTAGGTATTTGGAGGTTTAAAGCTTGCTCATGGATGTTTCAATGGAAGAAAAATGGAGGCTGTGTGTGGTCAGAGCATGGCCGAGAATGATGAAGAAAATGGAGTGATAAGGTTGGCTTTTTAATGATATTTAATTAAGTTGTACTAGTTATTTAATATAAAATCTAGTTCTTTCAAAAAAAATATAAGATGGATAGCTAGGATTTGATCTTGGAAAGCTAGATTGAATCTTGGCCATCCACTTGGTTTAAATGGATAGACACTATCCAAATCTTATGGATTAAGCTTTCTTTCGGTGTAAAAATCGCACACCGAAATTTTATCGAACTGGTAAAACAGTGTACTCGGGTAATCAACTATTGCCTGAAAATTAATTCTAAGTATAAAATACTTATTCCTACCTATTTCTAACCTTAATCCTATAATTTCCAAATTTTGGGCACCTTCAGGTCTTGAATCTAAGGTTTCAGCTGTTCCGGTGGGTCTACGGGGCCTGCAAAACACTATTCACGTTTTTTTTTTTTTTTTTTTTTTTTTTACGTTCGTTACATTGTTCTCATCATTTTTGTGTACACCAAAATTTTGATATTCTTACTACTAAAGCCTCAATTATTTTCTGAAAAAAAATTAGAATGTTACATAACTCAACACAACTTAGGTAATGTTCTATGGGAGGATAACTTAGTTAGGCATCAAGAGATAGTGTTTGATGCTGCTAGTCCTGAATTTGCTACTTGTAACATCCTCAATTTTTCTTAATATAATATTGCTTTATTATAGTTTTTTAGAAAGTATGAGGATTTTGTTTAGGCAAGAAATATTTAGATATAGTAAAAAAAAATATCTAAATTAAAATATATAAGATTAGCATCAAAATGTAAAATATTTAATTATTCCCTTGGATTTTATTAAAATTAGAAAATACCACTAAATAATAGAAGAAAAGCATATAACATAATTAATATAAGAAAAAGTCTACATAAATCTTAGAAGAAAAAAACTTAAGGAGTGTCAAAAATTATGATGAAAAAAAATTATAAATACAATTTAAACATAATTTTGATGATGAATATCAATATTAAGTAAATTTGTATAATATTAGTATAATTACACAAAAAAAAATAACCTAACATAGGATATGAAATAAATACCGAAAAATCCTAGAAAACAACTCTAGGTCACATTAAATTTTTTTTTACTAAATTATAATATTAGACAAAGAGGACCACAAAATAGGACTCTTTATTAAACCATGGATAGTGTTAAAAATCACATTGATCTTTAATTAATTAATTTTCACTTAAATAAAGCTTAAAACACCTAATTAATTACCTAGGCTTTAAGATAATTTTCCAAAATCTTGATTTAACTCACTAGTACTCTTAAATCAATTAAATGACACCTAGAATGATGTAAAATTCGGACTCATAAAAAATAATAATATATATTCTAAAAGTAAATGTAAAATTTGGACTCATAAAAAATAATAATATATATTCTAAAAGTAAAGAATATTTCATATGACATATTATCCAAAGCCAACAATTTTTGACTAAAAATTTCAACCATAGTGAGCTTGTCCCCTTATCATGATAGACAACTCAAAAATTGACATGGACTGCTATAAAAAAAAATATATTTTATTTTTAGATGACTAATTATTTTAATTAACTTAAAATAGGCCTAATTAAGGTAAAAATATATTAAAAATACTAAAAATTATAGAAAATTCGTAAAAAAATTATAGATAGCATGTAAATAAGGTAAAAATATGTTATTGATAATATATCAATGAAATATAATTTTTTTAGATGAATATTTTATTAATTACCAAAGTATATGTAACTTTAAAATAAAATTTTAATATACAAAATTTGTCATTTTCATATATTAATCATTCAAGACAACTTGCAACCCACTATAACTTTATTAGAGATAAGATTAAGACCTAGTGGCTGTAAAAGAAAAGATAATTATAATTTAAAAATAGTTAAATAGATTATTAATTAATTAATTACTAATAACACTAATAATAATGGAAAATACCAAATAAAATGTAAATAATTATAAAAAAAATATATAAATTTCGTGAATCCTTATATTATATCTCCAACAATCTAATGAAAATATTTAAAAATAAATTAAGTCATTTACCAATTAATTAGCTTAATTAAGATTAACTTAATTTTACCTTATTTTAAATAATTCATTATTAAATTATATGTAAAAATATTAAAATTTACTAAATGTCTTTAAATCATGTCATTAATATTTTAGTATGTCTTTAAGTGACAATTAAGAATTTATTAAATTATTTAGTATTAGTTTTAATATATTACTAATGAAACTAACTAAATATGACAAATAAATTATAAAATTAATAATATTTTAATCCTATACTTTTTCTATAAATAGCACACCTCTAAACACAACTCCACACTTCATTCTTCTGCCCAAAAAAACTATAAAAAACGTGTAGCCATTATTTCTCTTCATTTACTTCATTTTCATACAAAAAATACTTACAAAATTTTACCAAAACACTCTCAAATTATCATCTTTTCTTATCACCATCTACCATCAACACTTTCCAGCCTTTATACATGAATCTTAGCCCTTAGAAAAGGTTTAGAAAAGTTGAAGAAGTTGCTGATCTAGCTTTGGTATAATAAAGTTTCTAAAGCTCCAAGAACAAGTAGGGGTTTTCTTTCACTTCTAATTCTCATATATAATTTTCTTGTATGATGTTATGCTATGTGATATTCAAAGCTTATGTTTTATTGTTTTTAATACCTTTGAATGATTTAATGATGGTGTCATAAAACACTTAATCCATGTGTATATGATGCATATTTATTTGTCTACTTATATGGTTGAAAATTGTGATTTAAGATTATTTCAATTTTTTATTATGCTTTCTTCAAATATTTAAATATTGTATGAAGTTGTTTTAATATGTTAAACCATATATATTTTCCTTTGATAAAAGCTTTGTCTACAAGTATGGAGTTTTAAGGTAATATAGTTTTGATCTCATTATAATTGTGAAACATTTCTACTCATGAAAAGTGCTTTATTTAATTTACTATAATGAATGGATTCTAAATCTTTGAGCATGCAATATTTAGTTTGGTTTGTGTGTTGTATTTCTCTTGGGACCATTAAAACTTAATATTATATAAAAGACACTAAAATATATTTATATTAATCATAACCTTTATTATGGACCTTGGACTATAAACCTTGAACTATAGACATTGGACTATGAACCTTGAACTATAAACCTTGAACTACAGAACTTGGTGTAATATCCCAAATATAAAATTCGGTGGTATATAATTTATTATTACTATTAGAATTATTATTATTATTATATTAAAACTTCAAATACTGAACACGACATCAACCATCATCGTTTAGTTTATTTTATATATATATATATATATATATATAAGTAAAGTAAGCAAACGCACGGAAACAGTATATGCTAATGCTATTATTATTAGTATTATTATTATTATTATTTTTATTATTATTATTATATATGTGCGCAAGTAAGGAAACGCGCATCAGCCTTAGTGTTATTATTATTATAATAAACATAACATGTGCACGGGATGAAGTTGCCGTTCTGTCTCGTTGCTTAAATACTTATACATATATATACAAAGAAAAGAGAAAAACCCTCAATTGTTGAAGAAGAACACGCGAGTACTGTGTCTCTGTTGTGCGGCGATCAACGGGACTTGGTTTCGCTGTGAGTTTTCTTTATTTCATACACTTAGTATATATTTGACACATCATAATTATCCCCAAATATTTTTCTAAGAACCCTAGCCGTCCAAGAAATTTCCTTAGAGAGAGAAGCGTGGTTTCTCTTAATTTTCTCTGATCAATCTCTTCTGGTAAGTGATCTTCATGGAATTTCACAAATTCCTTCCCCTTTTATCTAATCTGTGTGTTTAAGCATTGTTAGGCATGATTTTCTCTCATCATTCTTCCTCCCTATCATCCCAAACTCAGTTTGGGCAAATAAATTAAATCATTTATGTCTTCATTGTATTGTTTGGCAGTTACCGGTGTCATTCATGCTCCCTAAAGTCAAGTTGTTAGTGAAAGCACACTCTCGGCTACTAATGGTGAGTGGGTTTAAGCTCATGGCCATACTTTTGGTCATTATTATTATTTTTCTAATATAATATAAATTATTTATGGAATTTTAGAATGATTTATGCCCAAAAATTATGCTTTTATGAATTATATAAATTATTTATGGAATTGTAGAATGATTTATGCCTAGAAATAATGCTTCTATGAATTATAGAAATTTTAGAAGATTATTATTTTATATTTATCATGAAAGATTATTATTTTAGAAACCTCATGGGACGATACTTGCTGTGTGTATGATTTAGATATATTTTTTTATCAGTCAGAAAATTTCATGAACTCATGTATTGTACGAACACTGAATTTTGTTGCTATTATTTTTAGCCAATAATTAGTGAGAAACAGATCAATGAGTTAACGGTTGCACGATTTGATCGTTAACCTTGGTACCAAGTGGTCCGTTAGAGGACTAGCTCGCCCACAGTAAGGAACCTAGTGAGGTGTCCATTTATGGGACCTAGTTAGGTGCCCATCAGATTAGCCATTAGCTCAGATTTAGCTATCAAACTCAGATTATATTTATGTAGAAAATAATTTCTGTTTCTCTACTAGTTGTTGCCATGAACTTAGTTAAATTATTGTTTTCATTATTATTATATGTAATTATATATAAAATGCTTTACACAGTTGCATGTATATATTATGTATTCTTGTTGTTGTCCCATGTGGGTTGTGAGTGGAGGCTTACTCACTGAGTTTTGATGAACTCACCCCTCTCTTTTCCTCCCCTCTGATTCACTCACAGGTTCGGCTTGCACCATAAGATCTTCCCCAGTAGTGCTGCAACTTCTTTTGGTGAGCTTCGCTTCGGAGTGGGGCTTATTATAAGTTATGTTAGTTTAGTAGTGCTCCAGTAGTTGTGTAGGCAGGATCCCGGACATGCATAATATGAATTTATTTATTTTATAGATATCAGCTATTTTATTAATTATGTTTGATTTTGGCCCAGATTATAGATTTTATGCAGTTTTAAATTCAGGATTTATGTTTGGAGATATTATCAGGTTTATGGAGTTTGATTAAATTGGAAATATTATAAATATATTTTGATTTATTTATGCATATTAGTTAGTTACGTTACTAGAGGCTTCTGTGAGGACTCAATACCTCACGTGCTGGTCACGTTCCCTAGACGGGTCGTGACAAAGTGGTATCAGAGCCAGGTTTCCCTACATATTACTGGAGCAAGTGTCCATAAATAACATGGCATCTATGTAAATGGAAGCGCGTCCATTTGCATTGATGTAGTGCTATTTGAGGCCTTTAGGAAAAAATCAATCATGTCTAGGTCCAGTAAGGTTTTGATCTTTTCTTGGCACTCATGATCTTGTTATATGTCCTCCCTTACACAGGTGTGACCATTCCACCTGTACACCCTTCACACCTTCGTCGTCGTCATAGGAGCGATGCATCCAGTGACAATGCTCGCCTTAGAGCTTTCGAGCAAATGGTAGAAAACTTGACAGATGTGATGACTAGGCAGCTAGAGGCGACTACACAGCCGCCTCTAGTCAGAAGTACTGATAATTCAGCCTTAGAGCGTTTCAAGAGGATGGATCCACCCACTTTCAATGGGCGTTTGACGACTGAGGACTCCCAGGAATTCCTCAGGCGGGTGGAGAAGATAGTTACTGTCATTCATTGCTCTTCAGAGAGAGCGGTGGAGTTGGCTGGCTTTCAGCTGGGAGGCCAAGCAGAGTTATGGTATCAGGAGTTCCGACAAAGGCATGAGACCGCCAGTTCTCCCTCTTGGGAACAGTTCAAGGAAGCCTTCATGCGGAGATTCATATCAGAGAGCCGGCAGGCACAGATGATTGAGGAGTTTTTGAAGCTTCGTCTAACTTCAGGCATGACAGTTACAGAGTATGATGAGCGTTTCACTTATCTGGCACAGGCGGCCTCTAGCATAATACCGACAGAGACAGCTAGGGTGAGACACTTTGTTCAGGGTCTGCCTAGAGATATGTTCCTCAGTTTGCAGCCCCAAGTCGGGACCATGGACTATGCACGAGTGGTAGACACAGCGATTGGCCTTGAGAGTGGTTTAGCAGAGCATAGGGCGATGTCAGAGGCTAACAAGAAGACCAGGGTTCATGGCTCCTTCTCAAGCGGAGCAGGTTCGAGCAAGGGTCACCATCGGCCAGGTCAAGAACGGGTCGGGTAGGGTCGAGTGCCTTCTCGAGCCCATCTGCACGGCGGTTGCATCACGGACTTCAGAGCGAGAGGTGGCGGTCGATCTGATGGGCAGGGTTCATGGCATTCATATCCAGTGTGCCCAACTTGTGAGAAAAGACATCAGGGTCAGTGTTTATTTGGTTCCACAGTATGTTATGGGTGTGGCCAGCCGGGCCACAAGCGCAGAGAGTGCTCGATGTTTCAGGGAGCTTCTAGTCAAGGGTCAGGAAATCCCTCTATGTCAGTTCAGTCTCTCCAGTCGACAGCCTAGGTCGGTTCTGTTGCTCCGACAGGCCGCGGAACCGGGAGCAGAGGTCTTAGTGGCAGAGGTGCAGGTGGTAGAGGGGTAGGTGGTAGAGGCCAGAGTAGTGGGGGACAGCCCCGTTTGTTCGCTTTGACCCGTCAGGATGCTCAGGCTTCAAATGAAGTGATAACAGGTATGACGATACTATGTTCCTTTGATGCTATGACTTTATTTGACCCGGGGTCCACCTACTTTTATGTGTCCCTGTTCTTTGCTGTACGGTTCGGGAGATTCCCTGAGGATCTTGAGGAGCCGCCCATCCTTATTAAGACAGTGTATAGATCGTGCAGAGTCAAAGTTGGTGACATGGAAGCACTAGCAGATTTGAAAGTGTTGGACATGTCTGACTTTGACGTTATTTTGGGTATGGATTGGTTAGTCCCATGCCATGCCAATGTAAATTGTTATAGCAAGGTGGTGAGGTTCGAAGTCCCAGGTGATGAGCCAAAAATGTTTCAGGGTACAAGGTGTTCGACACCGATGAGCTTGATATCAACTATGAGTGCACTACGGTTGATAGATAGAGGTAGTTACAGGTTTTTAGCTGCAGTCAGGGATATAGAGGCAGAGATACCAAGTTTGGACGCGGTTCCAGTGGCTAATGAGTTTCCAAATGTGTTTCCAGATGATTTGCCGGGTATGCCACCAGAGAGGGAAATAGAGTTTGGGATAGAGCTTGAGCCATAAGTTAGGCCCATCTCTATACCCCCATATCGCATGGCTCCAGCGGAGTTAAGAGAATTGAAAGAGCAGTTACAGGAGTTATTGGACAAGGGGTTTATTCGGCCAAGTACTTCTCCATGGGGTGCTCCAGTGTTGTTTGTCAAGAAGAAGGACGGTTCAATGAGGATGTGTATAGATTACAGGCAATTAAATAAGGTGACGATCAAAAACCGGTACCCCTTGTCTCGCATTGATGATCTTTTTGACCAGCTTCAGGGAGAAACATGTTTTTCCAAGATTGACCTTCGATCTGGTTACCATCAGTTGAAGATTAAGGATGAAGATATATCCAAGATGGCCTTCAGGACTCGCTATGGACATTATGAGTTCTTGGTGATGTCCTTTGGGTTGACCAATGCCCCAGCAGCTTTCATGGATTTAATGAACAGGGTGTTTAAGCCATTTCTGGACTAGTTTGTGATTGTATTCATTGATGACATTTTAGTATATTCCAAGAGTAAGGAGGAACATGAGCAGCATCTAAGGATAGTTCTACAGACTTTAAGGGAGAATCAGTTGTATGCCAAGTTTTCCAAGTGTGAGTTCTGGCTAGATCAGGTGGCATTCCTTGGACATATAGTGTCAAAGGCTGGTATTCTGGTAGATCCAAAGAAGGTGGAAGCAGTACAACAATGGCCTAGACCTACAACAGTTTCAGAAGTTCATAGTTTCTTGGGCTTAACAGGATATTACAGGTGGTTCGTTCAGGACTTCTCCAAGATTGCGACACCCATGAGCAAGCTAACACAGAAGAATGTCAAGTTTCAATGGACAGAAGAGTGTGAAGAGAGTTTCCAGAGGCTCAAGACATGTCTGACCACAACACCAGTTTTGGTATTACCTTCAGGGACGGGTGGTTTCTCAGTGTTCTGTGATGCTTCGAGAGTTGGACTTGGTTGTGTTCTGATGCAGCATGGCCGAGTTGTAGCTTATGCATCACGGCAGCTTAAGAAGCATGAACAGAATTACCCCACACATGATTTAGAGATGGCGGCAGTAGTTTTTGCCTTGAAGATTTGGAGGCACTACTTATATGGAGAGACTTGTGAGATATTCACAGACCACAAGAGCTTGAAGTATATTTTTCAGCAGAAGGATCTGAACTTGAGGCAATGCAAATGGCTTGAGTTGCTAAAGGATTATGACTGTACGATCTCATACCACCCAGGGAAGGCGAATGTAGTGGCAGATGCACTAAGTAGGAAGTCGGCGGGCAGTTTGGCCCACATAGCGCCAGTGAGACAACCGTTAGTGGAGGATATTCATAAGTTGGAAACTGAGGGAGTTCAATTTGGTCTTAGTGATACAGGGGTTTTTATAGCTCACATTAGAGCTCAGTCAACCTTGGTGGGACAGATCAAGGCACAACAGAGTGAAGATCCAAAGCTAGCTAAGTTGGCTGAGGATGTTCGTAAGGGTGATAATGCAGAGTTCTCAGTTGATGTTAAGGGTGTGTTGCACTTTGGGAATCATTTGTGTGTTCCCGCAGTGGGTGAGCTAAGGAGGAAAGTGATGGAGGAAGCCCATAATGCAGCATACTCTGTGCATCCAGGATCAGCTAAGATGTATCAGGATCTCAAAAAGTTATTCTGGTGGGATGGTATGAAGAGAAATATCGGTGACTTTGTAGCTAGATGCTTGGTGTGTCAGCAAGTCAAAGCTGAGCACCAGAGGCCGGCAGGGTTACTCCAGCAGATAGATATTCCAGAGTGGAAGTGGGAGAGGATAACCATGGACTTTGTAGTCGGGTTACCTCGGACCACCAAGTGGTTTGACTCCATATGGGTGATAGTAGACAGGATGACTAAGTCAGCGCATTTCTTGCTAGTAAAGACCACATTCAGTGCAGCACAGTATGCCCAATTGTACATTGATGAGATAGTTAGACTTCACGGTGTCCCAGTATCTATCATATCAGACAGAGGGTCCCAGTTCACTTCGCAATTCTGGAGGGCATTCCAAGAAGCCCTTGGGATGCGTGTAGATTTGACTACAGCTTTTCATCCCCAGACAGATGGCCAGTCAGAAAGGACAATACAGACCTTAGAAGATATGCTCAGAGCTTATGTGCTAGATTTTGGAGGAAACTGGTGTGATCACCTACCCTTGATTGAATTTTCATACAACAACAGTTACCAAGCAAGTATCCAGATGGCACCATTCGAAGCCTTGTATGGGAGGCGTTGCAGGTCCCCCATTGGTTGGTTTGAGCTAGGGGAATCTAAGTCCCTAGGCTCGGACCTAGTTCAGAAAACCTTTGAGAAGGTTCAATTGATCAGGGAGCGTCTTTTAGCAGCACAGTCTAGGCAGAAGTCGTATGCAGATAACCGTCGTCGTAACTTGGAGTTTGTGGTTAGGGATCACGTGTTTTTGAAGGTATCCCCTATAAAAGGGGTACTGAGGTTCGGTAAGCGGGGAAAATTAAGCCCTCGTTTTATCGGCCCATTTGAGATTCTAGAGAGAGTTGGAGCAGTAGCCTATAAGTTGGCACTACCTCCTAGTTTATCAGCCATACACCCAGTGTTTCATGTCAGTATGCTCAGAAAGTATATGCCCGACCAGTCTCATGTGCTTACTCCACAAATGGTCCAAGTCGATGAGAGTTTGTCTTACGAAGAGGAACCGGTTGCTATTGTGGATAGGCAGATCAAGAAGCTTCGCTCAAAGGAGGTAGCCTTATTGAAAGTTATTTGGATAAACCACTCTGGTAAGGAAGCGACATGGAAAGCTGAAGAAGCCATGAAAATTAAGTACCCCTACCTTTTTCCCCCTCAAGGTACGTCGTTTAGATTTGGGGACCAAATCTCTTTTAAGGGGGGTAGTATGTAATATCCCAAATATAAAATTCGGTGGTATATAATTTATTATTACTATTAGAATTATTATTATTATTATATTAAAACTTCAAATACTGGACACGACATCAACCATCATCGTTTAGTTTATTTTATATATATATATATAAGTAAAGTAAGCAAACGCATGGAAATAGTATATGCTAATGCTATTATGATTAGTATTATTATTATTATTATTATATATGTGCGCAAGTAAGGAAACGCGCATCAACCTTAGTGTTATTATTATTATAATAAACATAACATGTGCACGGGACGAAGTTGCCGTTCTGTCTCGTTGCTTAAATACTTATACATATATATACAAAGAAAAGAGAAAAACCCTCAATTGTTGAAGAAGAACACGCGAGTACTGTGTCTCTGTTGTGCGGCGATCAACGCGACTTGGTTTCGCTGTGAGTTTTCTTTATTTCATACACTTAGTATATATTTGACACATCATAATTATCCCCAAATATTTTTCTAAGAACCCTAGCCGTCCAAGAAATTTCCTTAGAGAGAGAAGCGTGGTTTCTCTTAATTTTCTCTGATCAATCTCTTCTGGTAAGTGATCTTCATGGAATTTCACAAATTCCTTCCCCTTTTATCTAATCTGTGTGTTTAAGCATTGTTAGGCATGATTTTCTCTCATCATTCTTCCTCCCTATCATCCCAAACTCAGTTTGGGCAAATAAATTAAATCATTTATGTCTTCATTGTATTGTTTGGCAGTTACCGGTGTCATTCATGCTCCCTAAAGTCAAGTTGTTAGTGAAAGCACACTCTCGGCTACTAATGGTGAGTGGGTTTAAGCTCATGGCCATACTTTTGGTCATTATTATTATTTTTCTAATATAATATAAATTATTTATGGAATTTTAGAATAATTTATGCCCAAAAATTATGCTTTTATGAATTATATAAATTATTTATGGAATTGTAGAATGATTTATGCCTAGAAATAATGCTTCTATGAATTATAGAAATTTTAGAAGATTATTATTTTATATTTATCATGAAAGATTATTATTTTAGAAACCTCATGGGACGATACTTGCTGTGTGTATGATTTAGATATATTTTTTTATCAGTCAGAAAATTTCATGAACTCATGTATTGTATGAACAGTGAATTTTGTTGCTATTATTTTTAACCAATAATTAGTGAGAAACAGATAAGTGAGTTAACGGCTGCAGGATTTGATCGTTAACCTTGGTACCAAGTGGTCCGTTAGAGGACTAGCTCGCCCACAGTAAGGAACCTAGTGAGGTGTCCATTTATGGGACCTAGTTAGGTGCCCATCAGATTAGTCATTGGCTCAGATTTAGCTATCAAGCTCAGATTATATTTATGTACAGAATAATTTCTGTTTCTCTACTAGTTGTTGCCATGAACTTAGTTAAATTATTGTTTTCATTATTATTATATGTAATTATATATAAAATGCTTTACACAGTTGCATGTATATATTATGTATTCTTGTTGTTGTCCCATGTGGGTTGTGAGTGGAGGCTCACTCACTGAGTTTTGATGAACTCACCCCTTTCTTTTCCTCCCCTACAGATTCAGCTACAGGTTCAGTTGCACCACAAGATCTTCCCCAGTAGTGCTGCAACTTCTTTTGGTGAGCTTCGCTTCGGAGTGGGGCTTATTATAAGTTATGTTAGTTTAGTAGTGCTCCAGTAGTTGTGTAGGCAGGATCCCGGACATGCATAATATGAATTTATTTATTTTATAGATATCAGCTATTTTATTAATTATGTTTGATTTATTGATTATAGATTTTATGAAGTTTTAAATTCAGGATTTATGTTTGGAGATATTATCAGGTTTATGGAGTTTGATTAAATTGGAAATATTATAAATATATTTTGATTTATTTATGCATATTAGTTAGTTACGTTACTAGAGGCTTCCGTGAGGACTCAATACCTCATGTGCCGGCCACGTTCCCTAGACGGGTCGTGACACTTGGACTATGAACCTTGAACTATAAATATTTGACTTGATTATACATTTATTAATAATAAGGAATATTGTTTACAAATATTTAAATTTAAAGTCCCATTAGAAACATGACACGTAAACTAGCTAGTTTCTTACTTGAAGTGATTTTCTAAAGCTTGGGTATATTTTTGGCTATTTCGTTTTATATTTCTTGAAAGATTTCATGATGTTTTCTTTGCTCTATGATTATATCCTTATATGGATAAAAATATTCTTTTTACTTATGTAAGATAATTTACCTAAGTATTTTCTAAAGATAGATTTGAAATGATTTTGGGTATATTTAGACTTATGGGATTAGTAAAGAAAGTATTATATGAATACTTGAAATTGAATTATTATATAAAAACTAAGTTAAGCGTATTTCATTTTAAAGAAAATGAGTTCATTACAATAGTATGTTTTGGTGCTTCAATGATAATTATAAAGAAATATGGTTTTTGTTTAGGAATCTTATATTGTTTGGACTTTATGTGCAAATATAGAAAAATCTTGTGGTCTACATGTGAATATGAAAGATATTGTGGAAACTTTCTATAATTTTCATACTTTATGCATACTATGCACACAATGTAAAATGGACAAATAGATAAGTGACACATCGGGCCCCGCCTTGTAGCGGAAAGGGACTTGGTGGATGTTTTAGTGATGCCTTGGGTCCCACCATGCTAGCGGACAAGGACATGGCATTCACTGATCTGACTAGGGGATGCCCTAGCAATGAGAGCTCTCACAGATCCAATATAAACAAATCTTGCAGATTAAAGCTATTAGAAGGGAACGAGATATTATAAAAGGGAGTTATAGTATATTCATGATTATTTACTATATTTCTTTTACTGTACTTTTATTATGATTGATATTATACACTTCCATCTTGCTTGACACTAGCAAAATATAATTTGTGCATTTTGCTGCACTCCCGTGTTATTCTTAGTATTTTTGGGATGAAATGGGACTCCCCTGGAAACATCACCCTACTGGGAGACTTCTTTCACCCCTTTTCTTTGATGTTTCCAGATAGCATGGATCGTCTTCAACAATGAAATGGATGTAGCCATGGACTTAATTTCTAAATAATCAGATTCTATTATGTGTGCTAAATAGAATCTTTACTATATGTTACCAGACTTTGGTTATGTTGTATTGTGATATTAAAGTTTTCTTCATGTATCTTGAATGTGTAATATGTACTATTGTACCCTATGAATCGATATTGGTAGTAAAATATGTTTTCTATAGATGATGGTTGTCTAAACTGTGGGAATTATTGATTAACAAACATTAATATTTTGTTAGAGAAAAAACATCCTTTGTTATTAAAAATAATAATAATAATAATAATTTACCTTTAGGTTACTAGAAGAAAGTGTATTACTGTGGAATGTAATTTGGAAAGGTTCTGGCTAAGGAAAGATTTGGTATTTAAGCGTGTCTACTGTGACCCACCTCTCTTTCCTGGGAGTCTACCAGATACATGATTTACAGTTAATCCACATTATTCTAGTATATAGCTATGAATAAGAAATAATCATAACAAAAAAAAAATTCTCAAATTTCAAGTTACAAATTAGTAGCTAACCATTGCAATATTAAAAAATTAGGATGAAAGAATTAGAGTTTATTAGGATGTTACACTACTCGTTTTTTGCAGCCTTAAGATGAGGAGAAAAACCAAGATGCACCTCGATTTTATAGTCTCCTATAAGCTTCCAATCAACCTTTATGGGAAGATTGTATGCATCTGAATTGTCATTAGCAGTTCGAATAATGAGCATTAAGTCCGAAATGAATTAAAGCTAAAGTTCTTTTGATCAGTTGGCTTCATTGATTAGTGAGATAAGTCCGAACCTCGATGTAATTCTAAAATATTTTTATCAAGCTAAAAAATTAGTTTCTAAACTTGGGTTAAAGGAAAAAAAGATTGATTGCTACTTGAAAGATTGCATGATTTATTATAAAGATGATATTTCATCGAGTAAGTGTAAGTTCTACCAAAAGCCTAGATTTAAACCCAAGAGATATGGAAGTGGAAGGTATAAGGATGTCCCTCGGAAAAAGAATGCACTATCTGTCCTTAATCCCTAGACTTACGAGACCATATGCGTCAATGAGCTAGGCTTCTCATATGAGATGGCATAGTGAAAATCAGAAGGATGATGGTGTGATGATGCATCAATCACACAGTGAGGCATGGAAAAAGTTCAATCAACAATATCCTGATTTTGCTTGTGACCATCGCAATGTTAGATTGGCACTTTGTTCAGATGGATTTATTCCGAATAACCAATTTAACAAACCCTATTTCTGCTGGCCCGTAGTTTTTACGCCCTATAATCTCCCTCTTGAAATTTACATGAAAGATCCTTACTTGTTCTTAACATGTATAATCCCTAGTCTTGATAATTCAAAAGTTAAGATTGATGTGTATCTTCAACCCCTAGTTGATGAACTAAATGAGTTGTAGTGCTGGGTGTTCTTACTAATGACATTTTAACGCAGCAAAATTTTATGAAGAGAGTTGTATTAATGTGGACCATCAATGATTTTCCAGCTTATGGGATATTTTCTGAATTGATGATCCAAGGCAAATTAGCATGCCCAATTCGCATGGAGGATACTAAAGCATTCACCTTGAAACATGAAGGAAAGAACTCTTGGTTTGATTGTCATAGAAGGTTCTTAGATTCTAATAATCCATATAGGTGAAGTAGATACGACTTTAAAAGTAATTGTGTTGAACATAATGAGCCTCTAATTAGACTAAACATCAGCGAAATGTGGGATCGAGTCAAGGATTTCCCAAAAATAACAGAAATCGAAAAGGTATTGTGAATGTCAAGGTATGGGGTATACCATAATTGGACCAAATAAAGTATTTTCTGGGAATTACTATGTTGGAAGGATAATTTGGTACGTCATTGTTTAGATGTCATGCACATCAAGAAAAATGTGTTCGGCAACATTATGAATACTGTATTGGATACAAATCAAACCAAAGACAACCACAAGGCAAGGCATGATCTGGTTGAGTATTGCACGCGGACTGATTTGCATTTACAAGAATTAAGATATGGTAATTTCTATAAACCAAAGGCCAAATATGCTCTGAGTTCCAATCAGAAACAAGCTATTTGTCAATAGCTAAATGAGTTGAGAGTGCTCGATGGTTATGCTTCTAACTTAATTAGGTGCATCAATGTTGCATAGGGTAAGCTTGTTGGCATGAAAAGCCACGATTGTCATGTCTTCATGGAATATTTACTTCTAATTGCATTCGGAGAACTACCTAATGTTGTCTGGAAGCCTTTAACTGAGCTGATTCAGTGCCCTTCTACTCTTAGGGTTGATGATCTACTTGTCATGAAAAAAAAATTCCCATAATTCTCTGTAAATTAGAGAGCATTTTTCCTCTCGAGTTCTTTGACTCAATAGAACACTTGTCCATACATTTGGCATATGAAGCACGTGTGTGTAGACTGGATCAATACAGGTGGAAGTATCCTTTTGAAATGGAAATATGAGGGTTTAAAAGAACCGTGTAGAATAGTCTCAAGTGGAAAAATCAATATGTCAAGCTTATCTAGTGCAAGAGACTTCAAATTTCTGCTCATTTTACTTTCAGCCACATGTTCAATCTAGAAGAACATGGGTTGGTCGTAACAACAATGGAAAGGAGTATTCTATTCCACTAACTTTGTCTATATTCAATCAGCTTGGTCAAACTCCTGGAAGGAGCGTAGCTCGATGGCTGACTTCCGAGGAATGGAATTTTGGACACTTATATATTTTTGATAAATTGTTACGATGTGTAACCATTCAGATTGTAAGTCAACATTCCTTTTTTTAGGTGAAAGTGTGATATTATATATCTTTAAAATAACGTAAAATATATTTTTACCAATGGATACTTTGAGCAACTGCAAGGACAAGATTCTCTTCAACTATTTTTGGATTGGTTTAGATTATATGTAAGTTCACTTGTTTAAGATTATATAACCAACTATATTCTTATTTACTAATTTTTTTTATACAAGTCTGTTTGACATTTTAAACTTCATGTATATAGATTCATAACAAAAATAATGTTGTAACATGTTCCATTTGTTTAATTTAGCTTAGGAGCCAAAAACTAAAATTGTAAGTTGGCCCATGTACTATATTAATGAGTACAAGTTTCACAAAGTTGATTGGGGTACGAGGAAAATAATCAACAATACTGGTGTTTGTGTTAAAGGCGATACTGGGGACTGAGAATATGATTGGTATGGTGTCATTAAGAAAATCCATGAGTTTGAGTACGTAGGTGATCTCGTAAACAAATGTGTCATATGCATATGTGAATGATATAATCCTACCCGACTTATCAGAACATAACAACACAACAATTAAAAGATCATCGAAATCAATCACAGCAGAAGATATAGAAGTTATGATCCATTTATCATAGCCCAAAATGCTAGACAGGTATATTATATGTCTTATCCTGGGAAAAATAGGTCAAAGTGGAGGGTTGTGAACAAGATAAAACCAAAAGGTAGGATTGAAATAGAGGAAGATACTGTTGAATATGCTTGTCAAGTAGATGATCCACCCCTTCAAGGGCAGTAATCGATGCAGACAATCCTGAAAGCCCTCTTTCGTTGACTACTGGGGAAGTTGATATAATTGAAGGTACAAGTAACCACCCAATTAGAAATTACGAAGATGAAATAAATGATAGTAGTGTTGATGATTCACCTAGTGATCAACAACAGAGTGATGATAAAAACGGCCATGCACTTTCAGATTAACTAAGGTATTCAATATTATATGCAATATTATTATGAAATTATTTGAAAACTCCTAATTTAATTAAAGTTTTTTTGTGGATACTTTTTAATTGCGTTAGATTCATATTATCTTATAAATTCTAGGTATTCGTATATTGAAGGCTTTCTCTTACCATACAAAAGTGAAAGATATTATGCACAAGAGTTTCATAGAGGAGGTTGACAAGTTATAACTGCTGAGGAGTTATTTAATTTTAGACACTCCTCTTTAAAAATGACAATTGAAAGATATTTTAAAGTCTTGAAAGTAAGATTTCCCATTCTGAGACGAATGCCACCATATAAGCCTTCTAGGCAACGTCTTATTGTCATACAATGTTGTGTAATTTATAACTATGTTCGTAAATGGCGAATGCGAGATAGATTATTTAGAGAATAAGAGGATAAAGATCCATCTAACATTGAAGGTAAGCATGATAACGTAAATTTATATGTGAATTCCAATAGGGACAACACAACAAGATTGACTAATAAAACTGCAATAGAAATGGCAAGACATCGTGACAAAATTACAAATTAGATGTGGTTACAAGAAAATCATGCATAGCTTATAAATGAATTTATAAATATAAATTCACATCAAGTTATATAAAAACTACTTTTAGAATAGGAAGTTGTATTAAGACTTTATATATTAAGTATGTATGAAAAATATTATCTATAAAATATAATAGTTAAAATTTGTCATTTATAGTAATGCAATTTGCCAAACAGTTTATTTATTTTATTAGTTTTAAAAAAATTATCCAAACAAGTTTTTTGGTTTTCACTATTATAAAACGGTTTTTAAAGTTAAATTGCCAAATAGGTCTTTCTATTTTTTGGTTTTTAAAAATTGAACTTAAGCTTGTTTTGTAAAATGGTTTTAAAAAGTTTAAGAGCAAAAATACTTCCAAACAACCCCTATAGTATTGTAGGAAAACAATTAGGAAAAAAACTTGTTCATCAAAATATTGTATTAAAATCAGAATTTGTTCATTAATCACCAATAATCAGCTAAACTCATCAATTAAAAAAAAAGTGAAAATAGCTTCCTAAACAACAAAATAAACTTAAAAAGGATACCTATTTGCTGCACCGAAAAAGATTAACTAAAAGAAAAAAAAAAGCACTTCATTTTGTAGAATATTATCTATCCTAAGTCATGATCACCAAAAATGAGAATGAAGAAGATAAAAGAAAATATAAGGAATAATTAGAAGTAAGAAGCCACCACAAATTAACACAATGATTAAGACAAACTAAATGGGATGACTAATATAAAACATAGGAAATGAAGAAGATAAAAGAAAAGACATAGGATGATTAGAAAAAAAAATCACAAATTAATACATTTACTGGGACTAAGAGAATAAGATGACTTTAGGGTGTTTCCTTAACCTCTAACCTTGGGCGTTACCTGGGTGTGCCTCTTATCCATGCCTGATGTAACGCTGAGGATTTTCAATTCATATTTGATAGAATGATCTAGAGGCTTAGTGGGTGGAAAATTCATGCTCTCTCATTGGCTGGCAGGGTCATTCTAGCGTGTTCTGCACTTACTTCTATTCCTAGCTATATTATGCAAACCATGAGAATTCTGGTAGAAGTTTGCAATAAGATTGATAGATTATGTCCGAACTTCATCTAGGGCACCTCTGATTTGAGAAGAAGAATTCACCTTATTAGTTGGGAAAAAATCTGCTGCCCTAAGGAGGAAGGGGGTTTGGCATTTCGTACAACTAGAGACCAAAATAATGCTTTTATGATGAAGTTAGCCCGGGGTTTGGTTAACTCTCCAAACTCTCTCTGGGTCAAGGTTTTGCGAGCTAAATATGGTTGTATGGATGGTAGCATCCCTGCTGTCCAGCGGAAGAACCAGATGTCAGTTGCTTGGAAAGGAATTGCTAGTGTTTGGAAAACCTTCCAGCAAAATTTAATTTGGCAGGTTAGGAATGGTCGGGATATTAAATTCTGGATGGATCACTGGATCCCGGGCTTGTATCGCCTCGCTGATTTTTCTCATGTGGACATTTCTGAGGATAATTTATCTGATACTGTCGCCACTTTCTCCTCCAATGCAGGTGAATGGAACTAGACCCTTCTCTCTCATGTCCTCCCCCCTGAGTGTGTTAGGCTGTTGCACCCTATTGTTGCCCCTGGCATAGAGGCAGGAAATGATTCAGTTGGTTGGTTTCCTTTGTCTACGGGCGAGTTTTCTGTTAAATTTGCCTATGAGATTGGTAGAAATGCAAACCAGCAGCCTGGTAGCATGCTTTTTAAAGAGATTTGGAAGGTTGAGGCTCCTCAAAGACTTCGTATTTTTCTTTGGCTGGTTGTTCATGATGCTCTGTTGACAAATAATACTAGATTGAAGCACGGTTTGTCTTCTGAGGATATTTGTCCGGTTTGCAATTCCCACTCTGAATCGATGCTCCACCTCCTGCGCAATTGCTCCTTTGCCAGGAGCTTGTGGATGAGCATCGAACCTAGGCTTACTCATGATGCTTTCTTTCAGTCCCTCCTCCTTGTTTGGATTAAAGAAAACGTCAAGACTAAGTTCCTTTTTTATAAAGGGGTTCAGTGGCCCCTCCTTTTTATTACTGTTTGTAGTTCTCTGTGGCAAGCTCGAAATGCCCATATTTTTGAAGGCCAGCCTCTGGATGTGATTGCCTTACACCAGCAAATTATCTATGTTGCTAAAGATTATAGTTATGCTTTGACTTTTATGCTTTCAGCTAGTAAGATTTTTTCTGAGATAAACATTCGTTATATTTCTTGGCAACCACCCCCTTTGGATTGGATTAAAATCAATACTGATGGGTCAGTTAAACCTCATCCCCCTTGTGCAGCCTGCGGAGGTTTGATTAGAGATGCATATGGCTATTTTATTGCAGTTTTCTCTGCTAAGTTGGGTGAGTGCTCCATTACTTTTGTTGAGCTTTGGGGGGCTTTTTGGGGCCTTTCTCTGAGCTGGGATTTGGGCTTTAGGAAGATCATTCTTGAACTAGACTCTTCAGCAGCTGCTGCGTTTGTGCGTCATGGGATTCCCTCTACTCATGCTTGTGCTCCTCTAGTGGAGTCCATCCGTGCATTGCTGGACAGAGATTGGGAGGTTGAGATTTCCCACATCCTTAGGGAAGCAAACTCGTGTGCTGATCGGCTTGCAAAGAAGGGCCTTTAGTTTTATGAAGGAGTTCACTATTTCCTTTCCCCCTCTTCATATTTGTATCTAGATCTTTCTAATGATTTATCGGGCCACTGTTGGCCCCGTGCTTTGGGCGTTTAGCTTTCTTTGGGCTTCCTAGCCCCGTTGTTTATAAAAAAAAAAAAGATGACTCATAGAGAGATAGCATGTCATATTATTCTATATTTCACTCACATATATATAGCCTACCTTCTAAAAGCTTTCATGGGGAATATAATTGTTTGATTGACAATCATTATTTTTTTTTTTGTTGTTATAATTATTTAATTGACATTTATAGGGTGAGATTATGAGCAAATTAGCATTATATCAAAACCAAATATTGTCCTTGCAATTTATCATTCATGTTGAATGATCTTGATGAAAATAAGAAATATAAATCATAATATTTGATGATCAATCTAATATAATAAATTATAAAATCAAATTAAATTGATTCAAAATATTTGTTTGGCAATAATTAATGAATAAATGGCTTGATATGATTGACTTAATCATTAACTTTTCATAGGCGAAAACCAAATGCATAGTCGAATAACATGTCACCTAATTCTTTTTATTTTTTTGAAAAATCCGATTTTAGAATTATATATATATATAATCTCTTATTAAAAAACATTTTTTGCAACAAGTGCTTTTAAAACACTCATATTAATAACTATTTGTTGACATTGTTTTTTTAATATGAATGTATAAAGAGCGATAAAAATATAAAACCCCTATTTTTTGCCTGAAAAAAAAATATTTGTTCTCCATATTCCACTCAAATTCTTGAAGAAAGAGATAATGAACTTTTGAAAGGGAAAGAAGGAGAATTAGTCCCATGAATTCCTTTCCATTCTCTCAATTATTAAACTTCTAAGTACAAAAATATGTTTCCATTCTCATCATTCCTCTTTTCTTCACCCCATTACATATAATCCAAACAAAGTATAATTAATAATATTGTATATTTCATATTTCATATGAGAGCATTTGAAAATAGGAGTATTCTCTCGACTCTTTGTTGTGAGAAGATTGATAAACCACGTAAGATTACGTGAATTGCAAATTAGATTGTAATATTATTAGTAATTTAAGAAGTGACAATTTTTATAAATAGTAAGGCCTTATCTTATTTCGAGAATTTATGAATTTAGGTGAGTAGGTGAATCCGATTGTATTCCAACTTGTGGGCTTTGGGCTTTGTTTTTTTTCCTGCACTTCTTTACTTTCATCGAATTCAAACTTTCGCGCCAGACAAAAAAAAAAAAAAGGACTTTCGTGAAAAAAAATAAGTCGTGCCAAGTCCAGAAAAACTTGACGTGAAATTATTTCATTTTTTTATTAACGTGAAATTACTTTTATATATATATATATATATTATGTTACGGAAATATTGTTCCCCTGCTCTGAGGAAACATTTATCTACATTTTTTGGCACGACACTTGCCAGGAGGAGAAAAAACAAAAGGTTATTGTCAATGAGATATGACTTCAAAGTTGTCTCTCCTTGACTGCTCACCTGTCAAGTGCTTATCTTCCGGCATTAATCAACTTATTAAAAAGATTATATTACGAGGAAAATAAAATCACTACTATTTTTTTTATTGTTCTTTGTGGGTATTGTACAAGAGTTTAAACTATATAATTAAATTAATAATAATGTTATGAAATATCATCACCATCATTCGGTTTGCACACTATGTTATTATAAAATAGTTCAACTACCATTTCCTTATGATAGTAAACTTTTAATTACGATCTTTTCTCTATTTTTTTTTTTTAAATGTACGCACCCGAAAAATGCATAAAATATGGAGTTCCCCCATCCATGTTCAGGTTTTATATTCCGAAGAAAGGAACTTTATGAAACAGTTCAGCCGTGGGATCTAAAAGGGTTAATAGGTGTTAAATACACGAAGCACCACGTAGGCCACAAATAAGACTCGCGAATACGCGTACCGCAGAGAATCCAACCAAGACTAGAACCCAGTTCTCGAGCTGACAGAACGTAACGGAGGAAGGAATCGAGTAAAGGGCACGTCGCTGTAATTACACCAAAAAACGAGGGCATAAAGAAGGGGGCAGAATACTTACAATGACAACGACGCGCAGAAGGAGAAGCAGCATGGAAAAATAAAGGCCCATCCAAACAAACCTTTGAAATCTCTCTGTCTTTTAAAAGGGACCTTGTGGTTTTCTCTGCCTCTCTTGCCCGTTTGCTCGCTCTCTCGCTTCCCTTTCTGCGTCGTCGTTATCTTGCGTGCGCCTTCTCGAGCAATCTCCTCCTTACGATTCTCGTCTTCTCCCCCGATCTTCACCACTGTAAGTCATGGAGCTCCAATCCCTCACCTTAATTCCTCGATTGAATCTTAATTTTTATTTTATTTTATTTTTCTAGATCCCTAATTGGATTCGCTGATTTTGTGTTGGTGTTGCTTTCATCGATCATTGTTTTCACTCGAGAATTTTGTTTCTTCTGATGTTTAAATTGATAATCCAGCTCTGTTTTCTGTGTTGCTGCAATTACATGCCGGATTTCGATTTTGTTAGCTCTCAACAATTGTGATTAGGTCCTTGATTGCTTGTTATTCCGCTTTGTTTGTCTGGTTTTTGTGTTCTGATTAGTGTTTAGATGATTATACGATGTCAATTTGGCTATAAGTGTTTGGATTAAAGCTGTGTTTTATGATTGCACTTAACTTGCCTGGTGCTATTATCTTTTCTTTGTTGAAATTTGCATATCCTTTGATGCATTCTCTTATTTATTTATTTTTTCTCTTGATGTTTTTGCGGTACAGTGTCTTATAGTGACTGGAAAAGTGTGAAATTTTAATATTGAATCGTTGCATTACGGTGTAGAGGATAATTTACGCTACAGTGGCTGTAGTTGGGATCCTCTTTTTTCTCAATGGTCTCCCGGCGCAAAATAGTATTGTCAGTTAACTGGATGTTGGCCTTTTCCTCTTCCTGTTTTTGTGTCCAGAACTTTTAAGAATGGAAAAAAATTCATGATTAGGTTTTTGATGCTTGCTGTTTGTAATGCTCCCTTCTTGTCACATTGTTTGTTTGACAATGACTTGTGCTTCCTGGTTTACTGAACTTTTTCGTGCAGTGCAATCATGAGCGATGAAGGAGAAAGGACTTGCCCTCTCTGTGCAGAAGAGATGGATTTGACTGATCAGCAGTTGAAACCATGCAAATGTGGTTATGAGGTTTGATTCTATTTCTATGCTCTTGTTATGAGGCAATAATCTAAAGGTTTTGTTTTATAGGTTATTTAATTTCTCTATCAATTCTATCAATTAGTTTTTGGTCTATATATTTTCCTTTCATGATATTTTTACTATCTTCAAGTTGTTCGTGCATGTCTCCCTGTCCTGTTCCATTCTTAGTCCTATTCTATGCAGCCTGTGACTGTTCAGGTGATATTTATTGTTGATCTAATTACATACCATGTTATGTTATTTTCTCATTAATTCAAATACTGTGGTTGCTGTCTGAACTATTTAGTACTGGTGAGATTTTATTTTATTTTTTGTACTGGTTAGAGGTATTTGAGATATAGATGTTGCTGTTTCCTGAGGATATGCCTTTAATAATCATAACCACTTATATTGATGAATGCCAATTTCTACTCTACTTGATTGTAGATTTGTGTCTGGTGTTGGCATCACATAATGGAAATGGCTGAGAAGGATGACACAGTGGGGCGATGCCCTGCATGTCGTTCTCCGTATGATAAGGAAAAGATTGTCGGGATGGCTGCAAGCTGTGAGAGGTTATTGTGTTAACACTGCCTTTCTGTAGGCTTGAGTTTTTGCATTTTTTTCATAGGCGCTTTCTTCTCTCAGTTATGTTTTGGACATATTTGTATGACTATATCTTAAAACTACCTCTTTCAAATGCGAGATCTCAAAACTACCTATTCCGTTCCTTCTTGTATAGTTGGATTAATCTCTATGTTTGAGATAGAGTGGACAAAAGTATCAATAACTTCTGTTTCTTTGTTCTTTTTATGTTAGAAGCTTGTTTATGCCAAATGAAATTAGCCCTTTTTTGTGTGTCCCTCTTCTTGATGATTTGTTTCCATAGATTGGTGACTGAAGTCCATATGGAAAGAAAGGTGAAGAACCAGAAAGCAAAGTCTAAGTCATCTGAAGGACGGAAACAGCTCAGCAGTGTGCGAGTGATTCAGAGGAACCTGGTTTACATAGTGGGATTGCCTCTCAATCTGGCAGATGAAGATGTAAAAATTTTACTTCATCTGCTTTTAATTGTTTCCATCTTGTGTCTGCATATTCGTTCCTTTTTTTTTTTTTTTCATTTTTCCTTCTTAGAGTATCTCTGTTTTTGCTGTTTATGCAGCTCCTCCAGCGGCGAGAGTATTTTAGTCAGTATGGGAAGGTCTTAAAAGTGTCAATGTCACGGACGGCAGCCGGTGTCGTTCAGCAGTTTCCAAACAATACATGTAGTGTGTAAGTTTAGTTCTCTTCAAATGTCAAAAACAACTCAGCTGGCCATTTCTTGGCCCTTCCTTCTGAATGCTTGTAGCAGAGTGTTTCCTTCTTGTGCCATGGAGTGCCACAATAACCAGATGCGATAGACCTTTTGCCTGTTTCTGTTTTTATGTTATCCAGAGGAATTAGATAGTCTAGGAGTCTGTATACTTTCTGCTTTCCAATTACTTATCTCTTTCAACACTGGAAGGAAGGAAATGACTAGTGAAAATACCATTTTTTTTTTCCTGGCTAGAAGAAATATAAAAGAAACTCTATGTACAAAGCATGGACTAATGGAATATTTTTAAGTAACATTGAGAACAGGGCATCTTCCCGTGCTAGGTCAGTTTGTTGGTTTCTGCCCCCTGCCCCAGTCGATTAAAGTTTGTTCGGCTTCTATTTTCATTTTTCTTGTTTAAGTTTATTTTTTTGTTTTTATTTTGTGAAGGAAATAACGGAAAAACGAACTTGTTTCAAATTTTCTTCAAAAAAATCTCAAAAAACAAAACAGACTAAAAACAGGAAATGGAAATTGAAATCAAACACGCCCTTATATTCCTAGCTATGTCAGCTTGTTTAGTTACTTCCTTCATAATGTGTTTCAGATATATTACTTATTCAAAGGAAGAAGAAGCAATTCGTTGTATTCAAAATGTACATGGATTTGTTTTGGAGGGTAGACCTTTAAGGTACCAACATCTGTATATAATGTTACCTTTTCATCCATGGGATGCTTGGACTTAACTCTTGCTAATTAGTTTCTGTACTTTGTTTTTACATTTGCAGGGCTTGTTTTGGAACCACAAAATATTGTCATGCATGGCTCCGAAATATGGTTTGAAAATTACTAATTCCTATAAACTTTTAACTCATGCCTTAATTAATTACGCTTTTAATTGCGGGTAGATCTTGATGACCAGCCTTGCAGCAACCCAGATTGTCTATATCTGCATGAAATTGGTTCTCAAGAAGATAGCTTCACTAAAGATGAGATAATTTCAGCATACACTAGGTACTTTTCATATATCAGATAGTTTTCTTATACAAGGTTATGTATGCCTGAGATTGGCTTACAATAATATAGTTTTGCTAAAGATGAAATTTCAGCACATATCTGGTACTTTTCTTATGTTAATGAATTTTCATATGAGGCTTCCTATGATGTGGCTTTTTTGCTTTTCAAGCCTTTTTTCTCAGAATTTACTTTCTTCAGTTAATGGAAAAAGCATCAAAACAACTCATTTTTAGGTTTTTAGCTTTCTTTTTTAAATACTTATCGATTTTTCTCAATTTTTTACATACATCTTAACTAAAAAGCATTTTTTCTAAGAAAATGCTCAAACAAATGGGCCCTTAGTATGATTCAGTTGAAACATAAAATCTATTGTTGAAATTGTGTAACTATGAGTATGATCCTGAGGAGGAATACTTTGCTTTTATCTTGTTAAGAAGATTAGTTTTGTTTCTGTTCATGACATGACATTATGCATTAGCGCTCAGATTTTACCTACTTGCTTTTTTTTTTTTTTTAGCCCCATGATTTGAACTCTATGTCGATCAGAACTGAAAATTTTATTTGTTTAAGCATGTCTAGAATATTTTGGGGGCTGTAGTTAAATTTTTGGTACTTGAAACCTGAGGACTCCACCTTCTTAGAAAATTAAGGAGAAGTAATGAATGACAAAGGGAACAATGGTTGTTAAAACCCCCCCATGTATTGTGACTGCTCAAGTGAAATTGCCAAGCTAAAATTAAGTTTCTTTTGCAGTTAATTAAAACTTTTCCCTTTATCTCAAAAAAAAAAAAATTTCATCTATTTTTGAAATGGGTTTAGATGGGGTTCGCATTATGTAAATCAGATAATGTTTCTGTAATTTATGTTTCTTTTATTTTCACATGTTCTCTTGCTTGAGCTGCATGTAGTGCTTTTCACATAATGTAGTCACTTGCTTTGTTGTTTTGAAGAAGTCTTGTTCAACAAATTACTGGTGCTGCAAACAATACACAACATCGTTCGGGGAATGTATTACCTCCTCCATTGGATGATTACACAAATATTTATTCAGGAAAACCCATTGTGAAAAATGCTTCTAGTGTAAGACCTTCCTTTAAATTTCCTTCAACTCTTGCTTTGTTGTATTTCCTCCTTTATCGGGTGCTTGTGTTTGCGATATCAATTTTGTATGCTAATTTGATATTAGTTGCTTTCATCAGATTAGCTATACTTCTAGGAAAATTTAGTTTGTATGCTCAGCAGCTGAACATGGAGATGCTAACCTTTTATTTTAATTATGGTGCAGAACTCTGCTGGCATTGTAAGAGGTTCACCTCCAAATGGAAGTTCTGTGAGGCCTGTATCTCTTCCTGTTGCCACATGGTAATATCTAGTTTTGTATTTGGCTTTGAAGGTTTAAGTAATTTAAAGATAATAAACATCTCAATCTATACATATGCTAGGGGCACACGGGCTACAAATTGTCATCCTACTGCTGGAGGTATATTGTGTCCAAATGGACTGTCCAAGTCCAAACCTGATACAATAAACAGCACACTACCATTCTCCTCAGCTGTTGCTGGGACGATTCAAGCTTCATCACATAGTGAAGGGGCAAAGAGGCCACTGTCAAGTGATGGGAGTCGCAGTATGACTCCTAGAGGAACACATGAATTGTCGAAACCTATTAAACAATACAATAGCATGGATAGCCTGTCTAGTGCAAGTGAGAAAACTTTGGCGTCTGATATTTCTCTTGCACCTGTGAATTTGAACAACCAGTTGTCTTCTGTACAATTAGGCAGAGATAGTGATAGAAACAGTTGTATTACAACAAATGCAACAAATTCTGTGGACACCTCTGCACAGTCATGCAGCTCGGAGGAAGGAATTATTGGTCCCCATGAAGAAATTCTGAATTTGTCCTCTGAATTGTCTTCAGTTAACATTCGTAGAAATTCCCAAAATGAACACTACAGGCCAAGCAAACCTAGTAGCCCACCTCCTGATTATGTCTTTGTTAAGTCCCCTCAATCTCAATTACAGTATAATGCTGACAAATTAGGAGACGTAACAATTACAAATGTGGCTGGTAAAGCTGCTGCATTAGAGAATGGGGTTTGTGATTCAAAGGAACAGTGTGATTTGATAATGGACTCCCAACCTCAAGTAGTATCAGGTAGTGAAGAAGTGGAAGATGATGTGGCAACTTTTGATAATCAAAGACTCAAGGATCCAGAAGTTGTTTGTCATTCTTATTTGCCAAAGTCAGCAAGCTTCTGTCATGTCTCAAATCATTCTAGTACCCATCCTCTGCAACATGGTGGACCTTGTACAGTTGTGAATGCTGGTTCTCTATCTGCAGATCAGACAGTTGGGAATGACTCTCTATTAAATGCATCTAACATAATATGTAATGGATACCCTAATAATTTGGTTAGCGCCAGCTCCAATGGAATGCTGCATAGTGAAAGAAACGAGCAATGCAGCAGAAGATTGGTTAGCAAAGCAGTTAATACTGGAAGTGATGCTGCTATGGATATGGGCGAGAGTAGTATAATTTCAAATATATTCTCCATGGAGTTCGATGCATTTGATGACACACTAGTATCACCCCGGAATTTGGCCAAGTTGTTGGGTGAAAACAATGATAAGCAGAATGTTCCATTAAAGAAATCTAGTTCTTGGAAAGCTCAAAGTAACAATCAATCAAGATTTTCTTTTGCAAGGCAGGAGGATTCCAAAATCCAAGCTTTTGGTGCACATCCATCTTATGATACCAGTCAACAATATCCAATCAGACAGTCAATCACCCAGGATTTTGCAGATAGAGACTTGTCTGTGGGTGAGTTGGGTATTGCAAATGGCTTCATTGCCAATAAACTTGAGGAATCTGAAAATCTAGGCAGTGGTCATTTTGTTGCTTCTTCTAACAGGCTTTCTGGTGTGTATTGTTATCTTCCTTATACTTGCTACTGTAGTTTTTTGTAGAAGTATTTTTCATCTTGTACTTATGCTACTTGTTTCAATTCAGCTACTCACTTTAATTCTATACTTGCATGTTTTGTGCTGATTTCGCATGAAGATGCTTCTTGTTGAGTTAACTTCACATTTTTTTTTTACTTCTTGTAGGATTTAACTTAACTAACCAATGAAAGGCCAGAGTTGGGAGCTAAATTTGTTACCAATTTTAAGAAATCTCAATATTGTATTTTTGTAGAGTAGAAAAACGGAGTTGACATATGGTTGATAGAATGACAGTCGGTCACATGTTGCTCCATTTATTTATTAACTGTTTGGGTAGCATTTTTAGTTGTGCAGTAATTTCCAGTAAATAACTGACTTAGAATAAAATAGCATAAAAGCTCCTAAACCTGTCCTATCTTTGTATAGGCATCTAATGATGTTATTTTATTATGGTTTTCAGCTGTTTCAAGAGCTCAAATTTCAGCACCACCAGGATTTTCCATTCCAAGCAGGTCACCACCTCCTGGGTTTTCCTCTCATGAGAGGATGGGGCAGGCTGTTGACACCATTTCTGGTTAGTTATCATTTTCATGAGTTTTGACTTTTACATGCCTTTAATTATGAATATTGGTTGAACATAATTGTTATCCTCTTTGACAGGGAATTCATTGCTCGACCCTTCTTCATTAGTGAGAAATTCATTTCAGACACCCTCAAATGTAAACACTGGTTGTGCTGGAGACGTTGAATTTATGGATCCTGCTATTTTGGCAGTTGGCAAGGGGAGACTTCAGGGTGCACCAAACACTCCAGCACTAGAAATGCGATCCAATTACCCTCCACAATTAAATTACTTTGAAAATGAGGCCAGACTTCAATTATTGATGCAAAGATCTTTCTCAACGCAACAAAACCTTCGATTTTCTGAAATGGGGAATACTTTTTCTCAGCTTAGTGATTCTTATGGCATTTCTTCAAGATTAGATCAATCACAAGGCAGTAATTTGGCATCATTTTCTCAGTTTTCTCTGCAGCAGCCGAGAAATGCAGTCTTGTCAAATGGGCAATGGAATGGTTGGAATGAGATGCAGAGTGGAAGTAGTCTGGGTGTGGCTGAGCTTTTAAGAAACGAAAGACTTGGATTTGACAAGTTTTATAGAGGGTATGGTAATTCAACATATCGGATGCCAAATTCTGGGGATCTGTACAACAGGACATTTGGGATTTGACTTCTGCGCTATATTATATCATCTACCATTGCCAGGGGAAAAGCCAAGTCAGAAATTGACAAACATAATTTTTCTGTGTTGCTGACGGTGATGAGATTGATTTCTGACAAGACTCATCTATTCTGCCACCTGATGATGAACTCCCAAGAAGTGTAATTTGTAGCTGCAGCTGGTAATTACTAAAGCTTCTTTTTGCTTCCTTTATTTGTTGTGGTTTAATTCGCTTTAAGGGAACTATTGTCTGATATGTGTGCAGGACCATGTGTCAAGTACTTGTCTGTCAAAACTAGATTTAAAGTGTTTTCCTTCATTTCGTACTCGATTCATTCATTTATCTCATATAAAGTAGGACGTTGATTGCTTTCTTCTTTGAATAATGTTAGTGCTCACTTTTTCTTCCTTGTTCCATGTAGTTCTGGATTTGTAGATGCGAGCTGCATTGAGTTGTAAGATATCAATCGCCCAATCCAATGATGATCTAATTGGCAGGTAGATCTTAGTTGATTGTTTTCTCCTAAAAATACAGAGAACAGAAACTTGCTGATTGACAATCAAATAGATCTATTCCTTATTTATTGGTATTGTAATTTTTTTCCTTAGTTTTAACCGACCTTGTGAATATAAATAGAGACTTGATGGGAATTACTCAATGGAAATAATTTTGGCTGTGGCTTTTATCTTGGTAGAGTCTGATATTTATCTTTGCTATGAAATATTTTGCATTTTAACTGGGAAATTCCTTCTGATGTGTATAATGTTGTTACCCTGATGCTATCTGTGCAGATAACGTCCCTGTTTCTTTATGCTATATTCATGGTTTCTGCTAATGATCCTGCTTTGGTTTATTTTGTTTATCCTCTTTGCACTTTGGTGTTTCGTGATTTCATAACTGATCAGGATCAGGCTTTATAGCAACACGGCCATGGCAACTTGTGCCACTTAAATGACTTTTTGAATAGCTGTTAATAGTCTCTTTTGTGCTATTTACTGTTCAACTGAAAATCTTACATGCAAGTTAACGTAATTTCGAGGACAATTTTTCGGGTTAATAAGATCAATTATTCATCTGTTTGAAGGCTTATGTCTTTGTTCATTCAATGAGTCGTGGGGTTACTATATATTGTATATGTTTAACTATATTACGGCTTTGTTATAAACATTGTTAACTTTGACCGTCTCAGATTACATTTTGCCTTTGGTGCAATAATGGTATGGCAGGGTATTTATACGTGTTTGTTTTGTGGCTGAAAGAACAGGATTTTTATTAAAATCCCGTTTTGGAAGTCTTAAAACCTGCTTGGAAGCAGAGGCAGCTCTCGGGTGTTCGGCGATACTCCATTGCTATTTTGGGTTATTGTGATGCTATATCATACCCTAATAGATTTACTTTTAGATGTGTGCTATTTATTCCTTATGCCCATAATTAGGTTTTACATTTTATTCTTAAGGTACAAACGCATTTATAATTTAATAATCCAACATTTGGTACTTGCTTTCTTGTGTCTCATTTGAAATCTATTAGGAAACAGACGCAATAAGAGATGCTGATTTTGAAAGCAGAATTTAACAGCCAGTGTAGTTCAAAAACCTAATGTACAGAGCAGAACCGTAGTTCTCTGTCCCTCTCTCGCTCTCCTCCCTCTATCGATTGTGAGGTTAAAACCATAGCTGCTGCGGAGAATCGTGTAGTTCCAGGGATTAGTTAAGCCGCGAACCAAATAATGGTTAGATTTGAAATTAACGTCACAACCTTAATTTCGTTTAAGGGGGTTATATATTGCATTGCACGAAGGATATTCCAGCCAGGGGGTGTTCATAAACCATTTTGTCCCACCAACTTGACCTGACCTGTCGTTTACTGGGGTGAGTTTGGATCTTGAAATTTAACTTGGTATACTTTAAATAATTCCTTAAAAGGTATGTTTTATAATAATTTATGATAAATTATAATATTTTAAAGTTCAATTAATATATTTTACATAACTTGATATTATTTATATATTGATATGGTTTATTTTTAATTCTATATAGTAAAATATTTCAAAAATTTTATTTCTTATTTGTAAAATTTTATAATTTTACTATGTACAACATCTATATTTTTGTATATCGTTTGAATGTCAGGTTGATTCTGTATGATTTGGGACATAGTTGGATCATTATCAGATCCCGTTTGAATTTAAAAAATTGACTTGGTTTAAAAATTGAATCGAGTTTAGGTCTTGTCTAACCCGTTCCAATCCGTCCATTACACATCTGTAATTTTAGCCTTGTGAAATTGTTCTTGAAGGCAAGAGGGATATATGGTTGGCAAAAAGTTCTAGTTCTGCCACGTCTGAATGTCTGACCGGGGAGGGAGCACCTTAGGCTGTAGTACACGAAGTTAAAAGGAGAAAAATGTTGCCGCAAGAAAACTATAATTAACAGCTAAATGATTAACAGTTGGATTGACACCGAAGAGTCCAAGTGAACAATACTATCTAAAAGGTACTGCAATGCACGAGCTGTCTTTCATAGTATTGTCATTATCAGTGTCTATTGGTAGAAGGCATACACGTAACGGTCGTGGAATGCAAGTGTACCATTACGTATGAGGGACTAACTAAAAAACTTCTATCAAACAATTATTATGCCTCCTTGTCAAAGTTTTAAACTTTCTCTCAATTTCATGCAGCCCATATTAGAAAACCAGATATGCATCTTCCTGCAAGTTGTCCATCACTTGAAAAGAATGCACGTCCAGTTCAACAAGAATATGAACTGAGTTCTCCAAAAGGTCTTGCTTCAAATTTTGAAGCCATCTCCGTTTTCTTCAAACTGTACTAATGCTCTTAGAGAATTGGAGCATAAGTTGCTGAAACTAGATAAACTGGATCCAAGGTTTTATCCTGACAGAAGTAAATATCTAAAGAGTAATTTTACTATTGTTGAAAGGTGATTGCTCGCCTATACGCGTTGGTCAAAACCAATGTAGCAGTTGGCACGTTTAAGGGCCTGTATATGACACGTTGGCGGTTGTAATGAGCGCGTGTTAATGATTAATGAATTAATGAATTGTCTTAACAGTAGTAAATGATTAAAAGAGCGGTATTCTACGGTAATGACATATCTTTTGGCCTTTTTTCTGTGCTTTTTAATGGAGGAGAAAGCAGCATTTTAAAAAGAAAATAAGTTTTTAGTGAAAAAGAGATGTTGAACCAATTAATTTAGGAAAGTGTGTGTGTGGGGTGAAGTCCATATCACCACCATCCACGAGAAAAGTACCAACATGAACATCATTCAAATTATAAATTTCCTTTGGTTGATTTAAGGTCTGACTCCCGCTCTCAGCAGATTGTAAAGCAAACTTTACAGTTCTCACATTCTCTGCATTATCATTAATCAAAATATTTGTTGAATTTTCATGTGATTTCTTGCTCATCAGATGCGTAGCACTATTTAATTTTCTTTTTCTAGTAGTAGGAATATACAAAGACTGGGTTGGATCAAATCTAAATCTAACTCGATTTTTAAACCGGGTCAACTTGACCTTTAAATAGCATATGAGGATTTGAACATTATGCATATTAAAGTTATAAAATTTTACAAGTAAGAAATAAAACTTGCTAGATATTTTGTCATATATATTTCAAAACAAATCATCTCAATATAAAAATAACACTAAGTTATATAAAATTTATTAATTAAACTGTAAAATCTTGTAATTTATCACTATTTATCATAATATATATATATATATATATATATAAGATTTATTTGATTTTGGGTTGTGTCTGGCCAACTTGAAATATAACCCGAACGCGACTCCAAAAGCATATCAGGTCAAATTTAAAAACCCAAACCTGTCCTATTAAACTTTGGATCGAGCCAAGTTGGCAGATCGGGTTTATGAACACCACTAGCTAGTACAATCTTTCCCACAAAAATTATTAACAATTCATTCCTCATAGTAAACTGCTCTTGTTCTTTTCTTCTCTCTTCCATTTTCTCTCTGTCCTCCAAAACTTCAGGTCTATAAACACTATTAACAATCTCTGGACCATGTTTGTTATATCTCCTCTGTCTTGGGCTACCTTCTTGTTTCATCATATCCTCTTAAGTCACTTGAGATTGGGAAGATCTTTCAAAGTTCGGTTGCATACTTGATGAAATGTATGAAGCTGAAGATATGGCTTTGACCATATCACCCTCAATGATATTTGCTCGCATGATTGCTGAATACTTTCTGGAATTCTAGAACTTGCATTAGTAACCTTCAAACTTTCCTCCAAAATATTGGGTAAAGAAGGCCTGTCGTTTGCATTATTTCCCATATCTGAAGATAGAACAATAGATGAAGAGGGAGACTTGATGCCAATGAACTCTGTGGATGCTTCACCCTCTGTGTTTCCAAGTGAGCTAGAAGTGGTGCTACCAAGGGACGCACAAATTCTCCACCCGATCTATTTGTTCCTCCTTTGCCGATTTTGATGCTGTCTGAAATCAAGTAGCCATAGGTTATTAACATAGCAGAACTAAACAATTGCATTTCTATATAGAATATTATTTGTTGAGGGACCAAATAATCAGTACAGAAATGCATTATTTGCAATGCATCTGCATAGCTCTATCTTGGTCTTTCAGTGTTACATGTTACTGTTTAAAAGGGATTACATATCAACACATCCAGTGTTCAAACCCCCAACAAACATGTATAAGCATGCACAGGTCACACAATTTGCGGGGAATCAAGTGGCTCATATCAGCAAATCATGTTCCAAACTTCACACAACCACTCACACCACGGCCACTCATTCCACAAACGATTGTGTTGAACAGTCTAGGCAAATAGCCCCTCAATCACAGAGACCGGCAACATGTTTAGCAACACCACCTTAACTCCTACTAATTCAATGCCAAATACCATCCAAAAAGATTGAGGATTGAACAAGCCAAAGCAGAATTTCAATGACTACATGTCTTCGTCCCACAAACCGCATTCATCCAAAGTTGCAGACTAAAAACATTGTCACAACCCGACTTGGATCGTGATTAGCACGTGAGGAATCAATTTCAAATCGAAAGCTTTGATAAGCTTTGTCATCACTGCGTTGTACTATATGCATAACTTATTCATAAAATCAATCTCAAATCGTAAATCAAATCTCGCATTAAATTCATAATAAACCTGGAAAAAAAAACTTTTCCCATAATTAAATCTGAAACTGTAACTATAATATAAATCATGCTGAGTTGCTTATTTACAAAGAAAGCCATGAATACTAGATTGTTTAAACACAAAAAGAATAATGGTAACAACAAAATGCAAAACTTGACTATATGTGGTTCGAGACTCTGCCCACACTGTCATTGGAACACTCTGTACCAAAACAAATCATTTCACGGCAATGTGAAACTCACCAACTGAAAAGCTAATGTTGTGTAGGAGGGGGAGGTGAAGGATCCGAAGTTGCTGCTAAATCTGTGAGGAAAAAAAGAAAAAAGGAGGTGAGTTTTATTATAAAACTCAGTGAATGGATCCTCACTCATAACCCTACATGGGACATGGAAGAAATGTATAAATAATAATAATACAACATTCACAAATCATTTCTATTTATTTTACATAATAACTATATAATGACAATTTGATGAAATTATAAACTCATTTTTTTTTTTTTAATTTCTCAAGGCATTACAAAGAAAACAAACTATTTGTAAACTGAAAGGAAAGTGTTCAGTCCCTTACGAATAAGAGTCCCTAAATGAGATTTTAACGGTCCCTTGCAAACCACATTCCTCGTGTGCCGATCTAACATATGGATAAATGCCCCTTGCGGGCCTTAATATATCAAGGTTAACGAAATAACTACCGTTAACTCACAGTTCTATTTCTCTCAGTAATTCCCTATTTTAAATCCATACTAAGTCATAAAAAGGGGAGTTCTATCAATTATGAGTTCAACATGTTTCAGTTTTCATGGCAAACATAAAGCCTTAAGTTTTCATTTTATTAATCATAATAAATTCCAACTTTCATAAACAAATCAAAACCAAGAGCTAAATCATATAAAACATTTATCCAACAATTTTGGTCTAATGCATTTTCCAAATCATGGATTTTCATGTGTCATTTTAATAGAACCATTTCTAATCATTGTATATTTTTATATAAAACCATATCATATAAGAATCCATTTTTCAAATCTCTAAATACTCCGTAATAATATAATGACCAATATAAGGCCATGATATCAAACCCACTCTTTTGGAGGGGTGGAAGGTGAAGAACCAATGCCACGGGAGCTTTGGGAAGAAGAGATAGCATCAAAGTCTGCTATATCAACCATTAAACTCATCAATGATCTATGGGTGCTCCTAGATTACCCTAAAACAACTCTAACAGCATTCGCTTAACAACAATAGAGAAATAGCAAAGCTAGTCCAAACTTAGAACACAAAAAAAATGTGAAGAAAAGAGATGAAATCTATTAACTAATATATACCGTGATGATTTGGGGGAGCTGGATTGGAGTGAAATTGAGAATGAAAAGAGAAAATAGGGGTTTAGGGTGAGTGTTTTTGCTCCTGGGATGAGGGAAAGCCCGATTTATGGTTTATAAAATGGGGTAGGGCATGTTTAACTAGAACAATGTCGTTTGACACTATGCCCGTTCCTTTAGCACCATTATAGCGATTAGGCCGCTCCTCCACGCCCTAATTGAATCATGCATGACCACTATAGTGGTCCTGGACAACTATAACAATCCTTAAAGCACCAAACACCCCTAAACCTACACACTATGACCATTATAATGGCCCTGGATCGCTATAGCAGTGATAATTCACCTGTTTTTGCAACAAAAGGGGTCTTCCATACTTTTGGGGCCTTCCCGACAACTTGGATAGGTCCCAGGAGACCTGAACTTGTCTACTAACACATGTACGTGAGGTATTACAAACAGAGCCTACCTTGACAAACCAACAACATCGAAGCCATTTCAAAAGCCTCTTGGATCAGAAAAAGAATACCAAACCTACACAATATTTTTCTAAATCTATACCTAAACCACAACCACAAGATCTAAGTAATTTCATACAAATTAAAAACCTAAACCCTAAACACATGGCACACAACTTAATAAGTTAATTCAACTCTCAATTTTGTAAATACCTTATTTGCAGAAGGCTCATCACCATCAATACAAAAAATTCCCTTTTGCTGGTGGAAGATATCCCAACCACAGGCCAACAAGCTGGACGAACCACTCACATGCCAAAACCATCTCTTCCACCATTTTCGGTATAAATTCCTTGACCCACTACCCATTTGTATTTCAACTCACGAGGCTCATTTCAATGACTGCAGGAATCACCACCGATGAAGATCTTCTTCAACGATGTTGTTGTTGTTTCTGTCAGGGATGACCATCTTCCAATGTCCATTGCCTTTATTTTTAATTTTTTTTCAAACATTTTACATTTACTTAAAAAAATAAATGATTTCAATTTTAACAAATTATTTCAAATGTTGCGGTCTTGGTTTTTTGCTTTTTTTTTATTGCTATAGATTACCGCTTTAATAGCCTGCGTAATTATATCCCTTAAACTACCACCAAGCTCCTTATAGCTGGCCCACACGCATGTGTGTCTGATTCCCATTGGCCACCCGTAACGACTACAATGAAGGCATTTACCTTCGATTGTAGGTGAGAAATTCCCTTTCTGAAAAGGTCAAATGCAAAATAAAAATATATATATTTAAAGAGAGGATCTTAGGGTTAGGGTGTTACAGTGGTGCCTGCCAACTCCTTCCTCCTTCTAGGATAACTCCACATTCTGCAACTTGCAAGACGGATATGGATCTATTAACCTTTAAATTACGGGAAAGAAATTGGAGGAGTTGGGAGCGACATTACCCTAGTTTAGGCACTTGGCATGGGCAATAACAGACTTAACCCCTATCATCATGATTAAGAATAACCTATCCCCAATCAATCATGGATTGCTTGGTTTTAAGGTCAGAGGATTGTCTATTTTAATGAGAGAATTCCCTCTAATCCCTGAGCCACATAAGTGAAAAGCCAAAAGTTGAAATTGACACTCTAAGTCTTGTTTGGTTTTAATTTTTAAGTTTATAGTTTTTAGGATTTTATGAAGTAAATACTGAAAATTGAAAATAAAAATTGATAATTGAAATGTATAATTTTTAAAATTTTCAGTATTTTTTTTATAAAATTTAAAATATTAAAACAATAAAATTAAAAATTCAAAGCAAAGATGCCGGTGGTTGCACCTTTTCAACCATAGAGGTTAATTACTGGGGTTATGTGGGCCTCAGTCTCAAATCATAACCCTTTTTATTTGCCCTACACACCACAACGCTGAGCACCGTCTTTATTACGAGAGATTCTGTCATCCTCCGGAAGGTTCTTCCTCCACGTCCCATCTCCACCATCCAATTTTAAGTGTCCCATCACTTTATACATTCTCATCAACTATTTAATGGTACAAGATTCACATAGAGAAAAAATTCCTTTCCTCCCGGTGGATATAAGAAATTTTCATCTGTTACTTAATCCCCTTGAATTTTCTGCAAAATATACCAACCAAATTTGCCACAGGGCTAGAAGACTTAGCAAAATGGGCCAACACATCCTTGCCTGTTGCCATATTTCCAGTTTTCTTAATTGACTCTGACAAATAGTACATTATATAATAATCAGCAAAACCCCTATGGAAAAAGTTACTAGTATGCCGATGCCAATTCCAATTCTGACTACTCTCAGCACAATGAGAATCCGACTCACAAATCAAAGTCCCATGATGAGGAAACCATTGTTAATGGCTTAAATCTCGTAAACGACTCACTTCTCGGTTGAATACCTGCCAAACCTCCTAACCATACTAATGACCAGAAAAAAAAAAAAAACTCCTAATCATATTAATATTGGGAAATATTCGTTTGATTGCATTAAGAATAAACTTGTAGCATATGTGCAACACTGGACATTGTAAAATAATAATTGACAGGAAGGTGTATGTAATACAACACCTTTATGTAACGTTTTTCTATCTTTCTAGATGTAATATATTTTTTTTTATTCGAAATAAATATTTTCATCAATAAAATTCACAGACAAACAATAACCAGAGAGAAATTTAACGTCATGCATTTTCTTGGACTACTTCTTCTCTTTCTCTTTTGTTTTAAGTAACCACTGAAATAATAAACCCACGCGCTGTGGATCATCTGCAAAGACGAGGATGTTTCGCGATCTATGTACACAATGTCTTGGGGATATTTTTTGGGTGATCTGTTTTGTTGGACTTAATTTGCATTCAATTCTGCATCCACGACTATTTTCCATGCGTCCGTTTTTGTGTGGTGTTTGTTTGTTTGTTTTTTGTCAATTCCTAGTGACATGTTGTGTGTCTGTCAGATGTGGAGTAAATGGATCGAGTTCTTGGCAAGTGGCTAATGACAATTGGACTGCACCAGGCGCCGAATTATGGTGAGTGAGGAATGCGTGAATGGTGTGGCACTGCCAGTGAAGAGAGACCAAAAAGAAAGATAGCATTATTAATAGTAGACTATTAGGCTGCTTTCAATTTCAAGTGTTAGGGACTTAGGGTGGCTAGTTGAGTGGCATATTAGTTAATATCGCCTTTAATGCTTGCATAGCTAAAATTTATAACCATTTAAATTGCCATTATAAACATGTATGTTTATATACTGCTAGAAGAACATCTTTCATCATCTTATGTAATGATAGGAAATAATTGATTTCATGTTAAATTTTTCTGTGACCTTATTATATGTAATGACTCATGGTTGATTTGAAAGGTGAACATAAAAGAGTTAATAATAAAAAATTATACATAACGAAATTATTTGAAAAACTTAATATAACAAAATTCTTCTTCGTACCTTTTATGGTTAATAATGATACTTGTTTGTTCATACAGGGTAAATACATCATTTCTGTGAGTAGTAATCATGACTTACCTGTCGAAAGGTTCTGGTCTCCTTAAAAGAGAACGCAGAAACAGTGTGTGCACAGCAAGTCCTCTAGGTCTTTGCCGCCACACGCATGATGACTCATCATGGTAGAAAGCAACTATATGACAAGGTTCTACAAACAAACAAATGTGGGCAAACAGAGACCTACCGTAGCGTGTACTCCCGTACCCTACATAAAAAGAGGAGATAAATGGAAATAAAAACGATTCGCAGTCTCTCCCAAGCTTTGGTCCAATCCAAATAATAGGGGTGTCTTCCTTGGAGCCACACGTTTTTAATGTTTCTTTAATGATGTGGTGGACAACGCAAAATGTAGACATCCTATCCGATAATATTTGGGTTGGATCAGGAGAAGGCTCTGTATCTCCCACCCAACTATTGACCTTCCTTGACATTGTCATTTCTTCGGACTACACAGGATTTGATAAAGGGGCCAAATTGTCCAGGTTTGCCAACTCAAATTTACACGTGATAATGATGGAAGTATTAGAATTTATTGAGGGTTGATTTTACTTAAGCAAGTGGTAAATGCAATATTAATTAATTAATTAATTAAAGTCACTAGAATTAATTTAATAGTAAGGGATTTGGATAGAAAGTATAAGATTATACATTCAAACCTCAATACAAACAACGTAATTTTTGAAACATAAAAAAAGGAACGCAACATTAATGAAAAATAATATATATCCATTCACCACTTTTCAATATAAAAAAAAATCAATTCACCACTAAAATAATTGAATTTTACATCTATATAAATTACAATCACCATATGTCAATTTAGATGTCTAACATCAATATATATTATCAAGGTATTTATCGTCAACTTGATGACAAAAACACTTTTTTCAATGGTACAACGTATGTGTTTGATTCTGCATTTGTAAATTGATTTTGGATGGAATTGGTTATGATAGAATTAATTATAATTAAAGGTGATTCTGAAATAAAGTTTATGTTTTGTAGTTTCATATGAAAATTGATTCTGGCAAATTGATGATGTTAATTGTGACCCAAAAGCAAAAGCAAAAGCAAGAAAATATTGTTTCTAGTCAAAATCAATTCTAGACCCAAAATCATTTTTGACTAAAAAGCAAACTTAAAACAAAACAAATTTAGTGTGTTCGGATTAGCATTTGGAAGCTGGAGTTTGGATCAACTTAATTCTATTAGAATTGATTTTGGATAGAAGTGAGTTGTTGTTAACATGATTTATGTTTGCATACTTTTATCTCAAATGTGATTGTGATAGAATGAATATTATTTGGATCATCAAAATCAAAATCACTTTTGAATGTGTAATTACCAAAAGGACATGAGCTTGATATTATAACTTTAATATTATATATTTTTTTTAAGAAAATTGGACAAACTATATTAATATTATTATAGAGAAAATCGTATATATTATTTAAGATATTGTATGAATTTTACAGCAAATAAAATATTAACATTATGAATAAATTATGTTAATATTATTATAAATAAAATAATTTTTACTGCTAAATTATAAATAAAAAATTTATAACTAGGTATATAAAAAATGCATAAAAATAATTAAATTTAATTTAATTAATATTGTAAAATAGATGTCAAAAAGAAAAACAGATTTGTACTATATATAGGCAATTAAGTTTTGATATAATACTTTGTAAAATAGCTTAGAATAATTTATTTCCTTCCAATTGATGTTTGTCTTCTGTCAGCATGAGTAATGATGAAAAGTAAAAGGGCAAATAAGACTTTAACGCTAGCATGAATACTAAACAGGAAATTTTTTAACGCAAAAGCAACTACAAGTTGCTTCTCTCAAACTCCAGTTGAAACACAGGACCATGTTGAAACACTAAAACAAACACGCGCTTAAAATCCTCCAAAATCAATTTTGACCCTCCTAAATCAATTTTGAGGCTTCCAAACTCAAATCCGATCCAAACTTGCACTACATAATTCAAAACATCAAAAGAGGAAGAGAGAGAAAAATTAGAATGAATTGCTTTATTATTTTGTTGGGCCTGTCACTCTTTGTGAGAATGAATGGTTAGAAATTCCCAGGAAAATTACCACAACTAATGGACAGTGAAGAGAATGCTTCATACCCGCCATATTATTGATCACGATGTCATTTTCTTTCATGTTTTGCACATGACAAATCGCATACGTCTACTAAAATGTGTGGAGTTACATGTTGCTTGGAACATATTAAACCTGTTACAACTGTACAACTTATAATAGCAAAAGATTACCATACAAGTACATATTATGCGGATAGTGATCAAGTTTAACATAAAGTTCAACAGACACTCCCTCCCAAGTTGAGAAATATTATTATTTTTAAGTGCTAAGTATTGACTTGTATGGAAACCAATAATACTTTTCATATAAGGAGTTTATATTATAAAATAGTTCAAAGATTTCGAGTTGGCAAATATGGGCATTTGACTCAGAAAAGTCATAACCGATGACTGGTATCATAATATGAGCACCATTATGAGTTCATTAGAGAGAAATCCTACTCTACCCTCTTTCGAGGAAGTTGCAACTGGTGACTTGTAGCGAGTATCGTAGCACTCAGGTTGAAATTTTTATATATGGTCATGTGTATTTGTGAACCCCGAAATTACTCCAAAGGACCTTTTTTTTGTTCTTGGGAGTTATTAGAAGGAAGTAGACAAAAAATGGTGATCCCTGTTAGGGAAAGGTTCACTAATCCCATAATGGTTTGCAAGAGGAGGAAGCATAGGGGCAGTTTAGGGAAAAGGATGCTAGCTAACTAGGCTAATGAATAAAGGATCATGTGGGCCCTTTACTAATTCTAATGCATAATGGTTTTAGGGAGTGAATAGTGGGTAGGCAATTTAGTTAGGATTAGCTAGTAGCGTGAGCCGCTATAGTGCTCAAGGACCCTCTCTTTTGTATCTGTTACAATTCTATCTTTCTGTCTTTTCCTAGTTGAATATACAATTCAGTATACCTTCTACATTCTGTTTAGCTCTTTATTATTGTTAGCTTCTATTAATTGGTATCAGTCCTCTTATCTGGGAGTGGGTGTGCTCATTTCGTTGAAGCTATTACATGGAGGAACAGGTTGCTGAGCTGGGGAGGAGGATCGATCGCATAGTGTAGTTGCTCAAGAGAAAGGAGGACCTCCGTCATCATTCATGGGGTCAATCACCATCATCACGATGGCTGTCGTACCGAGTTAGCTCAGATGATCACTGGAATGGGGGTTCAAGAGGGGCCAAGGGAGACACCACTCCCCTCCTTCCCCTCGCAACAAGCATCGTGAGTCGAGGTCACATGACTGAGATGAACGGAGCTCCCTTTATTCCCCAAATGGTCATTGCCGCTAGGGACAACAACCATGGCCACATAGACCACATTATCGCCACATAGACCACATTATTGCTTCTCTGAAAGCCCTCCTCCTCATAACCTTGAGCACAATCGGAAGATGGAGCTGCCACTGTTTTTCAGCGACGATGTCATGGGCTGGTTGGTAACAATAAAACAATATTTCCGCGTGAATGGGGTCGAAGGAGATGAAAAATTTGACGTGGTAGTCCTAGCTTTAGAAGGGCGAGCTCTATCCTGGTACCAAGTCTAGGAGGATCAAACCCAATTTCCTTCATAGAGGTCTTTCCGTGACAGCATCACCCACCGCTTCCAACCAGGGTGGGTAAGGGACCCGTATGGGCCTCTCTTGCGCTTAAAGCAAGTGGGCTCGTTCCTTGACTACATTGATAAGTTTGAGCGCGGTATCAAGCCCAATGCGCAATTTAGACCAAGATATTCTTAGAGGAATATTTTTAAATGGGCTATGGGGAAATTCAAGGGTGGAGTTAAATAGCCTCGATTTGGGCTCATTAGCGGAACTTCAAGATAGGGCCCTATTACTTGAGGAGCGTAACATGGAATGGAGGAATAGAGGAATTGGGCCCTCTGAAAAGACCATGAGACAAACAATACAAAGGTACATTCAAGGTTGTGAGGTCTGTAGTAGAAATAAATACCTCACACTGTCATCGGGAAGACTACTCCAACCTTTACCAATTCCTTCTCGGGTATCGGAGGATATTTCGATGGATTTTATTGGTGGGTTACCTAAAGCCCAGGGCATGGATACTATATTGGTCGTGGTTAACAGACTTTCTAAGTATGCTCATTTCCTAAGACTAAACCACCCCTACACCGCAAAAGTGGTGGCTGAGCTGTTTATCAAAGAGATAGTTAGGTTGCATGGTTTTCCATCCTCCATTATTATAGATCAGGATCGAATTTTTATGAGTAGCTTCTAGTCAGAGCTATTCAAACAAGTAGGAATGAAACTGAAATTTAGCTCCGCATATCATTCCCAAACGGATGGCCAAACGGAAATGGTGAACAGGTGTTTAGACATATATATCTCATATGCATTGCCGGATCCAAGTCGAAACAGTGGAGTAAATGGCTACGTTGGGCTGAATTATGGTATAATACCACATACCACATACCATTTTGCTGCACACAACTCCCCATTCAAGAACCTTTATGGAAGGGAACCTCCGACACTGATTAAGGGTGATTCCTTACCCTCATCAGTGGAAGATGTGAATCAGTTGATGGCAGAGAAGAAGTCCATGATTGAGGAGTTGAAATGGTACTTAGATAAGGCACAAGTAAGAATGAAGAGTCAAGCTAACCAAAAGAAGAGGGAAGTGGAGTTTGCAGTAGGAGAAAAGGTATTTCTGAAAATCCAACCATACCGGTTGAAGGCCCTCACCAACACGGTCAACCAGAAACTGAGTCCTAGATACTATAGACCTTTTCAATTGGAACAAGTGGGGAAAGTCGCTTATAAACTACTGCTCCCTCCTAAGTCACAGGTGCACCCAGTATTTCATGTTTCCTTGCTGAAAAAATGCTTGGCTCCTGAGGCAAAGTGCCAGCCCTTGCCCCGAGGGCTTATTGAAGGGTGGGAACTTCAGGTGCAACCTGAAGCTATCCTAGCTACCCGCGTAAATGACCAAGGAGAATAAGAAATACTAATCCATTGGAAGGACCTTCCGGAATTTGAAAGTAGTTGGGAGGCAGAAACAGACATCAAGTTGAGTTTCCCTGAATTCCACCTTGAGGACAAGGTGGTTGTTCAAGGAGGTGTTGTTGTTAGGGAAAGGTTCACTAATCCCATAATGGTTTACCAGAGAAGGAAGCATAGGGGTAGTTTAGGGAAAAGGATGCTAGCTGACTAGGCCAATGAAGGGAGAATCATATGGGCCCTTTACTGATTTTAATGCATAGCGGTTTTAGGGAGTGAGGTGTAAGGGAAAAACATGTGGACAATAGAGAGCAAGGAGTATATCTCGCCCTGAGGGGGTGAATAGTGGGTAGGCAATTCAGTTAGGATTAGCTGAGACCGTGAGCTGCTATAGTGCTCAAGGAGTCTCTTTTATATCTGTTGCTATTCTATCTTTTTGTCTTTTCCTAGTTGAATATACAATTCTATTTAGCTCTCTGTTATTGTTACCTTCTATTAGTCCCCCGTCCTCACACCCACATAATTGCACACCCTTTTCTTTTCTGATTGATTCCTTGTTCTGAAGGAACAAAGATGAACAGTAGTCAGATTTCAAAGCTTTTAGCCTGATCCGTTGATTTACTGGTAACTCGTATCTGAATAATGCTGCAATGCGAGTTGCAACCGATGTAAGAAAATGTACGGTTCAGTGACATCTGTCACCCATTAGCCAGTGTCATTGAACATGGTCAATCTGGTTCCAATAAAGTAGCAGGTTCGACTCATGAGACATCAAGAGTTCCCTGCTCCTAGCTTTTTTGGCTCTTTTTCACTTCGATCTGATAGGTCACTACCTAGTAACGGAATCAATTGCCAAAAAAGTGATTAAGGTAAACGGAGATATTCTTTGCTTAAACAGTTGTCCAAGGTCTGTTTCGGATAAAAAGCTGCACATTGGAACGCGTAAAGTTGAAGCCCCTTAAAAGATGAAAGTGATTTTAATTGCGGACAAATGGAAACCAATAAAAGAAAAGATGATTTTAATTGCCATTCTGAACACTATACCGACCAAGTATTGGAAAACTATCTGTTTTAATTGCTTAATCTGTTCAGAACGCCCATAGGAAGAGACTACAAGACAGCGTTGGAAACTTCGCTATGAAAAGTACAAAAACACATTTCATTTCCTCCCATTTTCAGGTTTGCAAGGGCAGGGCATAAGAACTAGCTACTGCACTGAAAAAAGTAGCATCTGCATTTCCTTCACACATGATGATTGCATAATGGTTTAACCAAGAGGTGCCAATCAGAAATCTCAGTATACATCAACCAGTGACTTGAATTATACAAAGAATTATTAACACAAACACTAGGTTGCGATTTGGTTTTTCATATCTGCATTACTAGATAGGCTACGACGGTGCGTGCGGGGACTTCACCTGGTAATAATATTGAGATGCAATGCCACCAGGTGCGCTGGGTGAAGTGAAAGAGAGACTCTGGGGAATTGAGTTCATAGATTTTGTTGGAAGGATGGCAGTCGATGGAAAGGTAGCTGAAATGGAGAATCCTGATGATGCTGCAGTAGAGAATGGTGGTACTGGGGTAGCAGTGACCGGACCATGAGTTTGCCACACCCAGTTGGGGACTCCATGTGAAGGATCTATGCCGATTCTCTCTGCTCTTTCCTGCCAAACATTTCAACAATATTTTACAGAAACAATCCATGGAAGCCATCAAGTCTTATTAATGCACAAAGTTACATCACCCAGAATCTCAAAAACATAGGATATGAAATAGAAAAGAAATGCAGAATGGAAGGTTCAGTGGACATACTATTCCAATGCTGTGATGGGCTGTTAACGAATTATTAGCCATATTCCATGTTCATCTCATTTTATTTAATATAATGACCATTACATTTTATGGACACATCACTTCAGCTTTTGATGCATATTTCGGAACAACTGAGTCTGGCAAAAAGGTGAGTGACATCGAACATCAAATATATTAAGCATAACAAAGACAAATTCCTTTTGACAACAGAGACTGCGAACTTGACCAAACAAAAAAAATAGTAGTATATAAATCGGATTCCTCGAACATAAAACTCAGCTTTGATTGCTAGTATCATGATCCAAAGTCAAACATTCCTTATTCCAAGGTAGACACTAACAGGGAAATATTTTAAATGCTTTACTTTTATATGAAACACTCAATATAAGCAGTACATTACAGCTGTAAAACTACAGAATAGACGGTGAACTCACCTCATTGGGAAAGAAACTCGAATATGTGGCATTCCATGCAGAAGGACGCCCTTCAGTTACAACCAGCCTTTTCAAAGACGGATCATTGATTATAGAATTAACATTGGTCTCCACCTGCAAATTAAGAGAACCCAACCTGTTATGACCACCAATAAAGACATAAATGTGAGGAAGCTACAAATCAATACCAGAAACCCAATGTTTCACGAAGATCAAGAACGTCAAAGGAAAGTAGGTGGTATTGGTAATTAGTTACAGGTGAACCCCCACAAAGGCCGAAAGAACTCTTCTTCCATTAAAAAATCTGCTTAATAGCTATCATCTCCTATTTGTTTTGTTATCGAACTGCTAAAGTGCATATAGTGTGACAACTTGATATAAACCTTTGCTCCTCGTATTGTACAACAAACCTTAATGTAAATCAAGACATAAAATTCAACTGCATACCCTTGAACTTCTTCCTGGATGAGCGTTATAAGGGACGGACTGGAACTGAAGATGCCCCATGTTTTCTTTGGGACCATGTCCTGGTGTGGCTATGCCCAAATTGAGGTCAAGATTGTGACTGTCACCTGTGTTGAAGACAAATGAAAAAACCGTTTCACATACATCATTTTTTTTCACCATGATAATAGCTTTAAAATCAAATATATCAGTAGAAGATCTTGCTGTGAAATACTACCTTCATTAATGGCTTCAGGTTTCATCTCGCTTTCATATGTACTTGGCTCAAAGTTAGTCACTGCCTCCCTTCCATTGCTTTTGATAGCGGCCTTGTCATAAGCCCTGATTTCCAGAAAATCAAAAGGGAGACATGTTGGTTGGGACCCTAATGAGCTTTGATAATTCAGGGTAATAAATTCAGTGCAGGTAGAATGTAATTCATGTGTCACTAAGACCTTGCAGCTTCTACTTCGCTGTCGAATAGCCCAAGATATATATACCTGCACGAAAGCATTGCAATCTCTATAACAGAAACACCTATGCCAATTGTTTCTTTAAAACAGGCATCTTAGACAAGGTTCTCCAAACAAGGAAAAAGCCTAAAGACCCTTTGAGAACTAAAGCTGAAACCAATTCGCTTTGTAGGCCAATAGGTTCTTGAATCCACACTAATACCTAATCCTATAATCATAGTATAGTGGACCACTACTTCATAGTATAGTAGACCACTACTTCAGTTTCAGTTCACATAAAGATGTAGGTCCTCACTTTTTGCCAAGGAATTGTCCCATTCGGGCTTCCCAACGGCCACATTTGTGAAGTGTCACTCCTCGGTATTTTGAACTCCCCCTCGAGAAACCAGTACTTTGGCGACGGAGTATGTGCACAAATTCCTCCTTTGAGAGATTCTTCATCTGTTCATCATTAAGAAAACAGTGAAAAACAAATCACACATGCTCCATCTAGATTAATATTCATCTAAAAGCTTATGCGTTTTTCCCCACCTGTTTAAGATCCTCCTCATAGTCAATGAGATTAAAATTGATATCAGCATCAAGTCCCCTGAACTTGATAGCAGCTCGATCATAGGCTCTAAAATTTGAAAAAGTCCAAATCAAAATATTTGGGACAACAATCAAATCCATACATTAAAAACCACGACAAGAAAGGAAATCAGTATATGAGCAATAGTCTTACCTAGCGGCTGCATGAGCTGTGTCAAATCCACCTATAGGCCCCAATAGAAATTTTATCAATGAACACCAAATATAGGAAAAAAGGAAAAGCCTAGAACAAATCAAAATAACAATAAAACTAATAAAAAATGCAAAAACATACCCAAATAGACTTGCTTCCCACAATCCCTACACCAGACAATAACAGGAATAATCAGATAATCAGATGAAATACAACCCAAAACCAAATTAATTTTTTAAAAAAAATAGAAAGTCAGATGAAGTTCATAAATTCAAACAGGTATAAATAATGAAATTCCAATTTCACTGCAGATTATAATTCCATCCCAGAAATCACTAATCAAGCAATAACAATAATGACAACCAATAATAACAATACAGAACTAGTACACCTAAAATTGGGGAAAATAATCAAAGAGAAACTAAAAATAATTGAACACTATGGACGGTGAAATTGTATACGAACCAGATATGCGATTCCCATCTTCCGGTTCTCCTATAGAAGGTGACTCCTCTGTACTGCGAGCTCCGAGACCGTGGTCCCCTCCTGCTCTTCCTCACTGGCTGCTGAGGCTGTTGTTGCTGCTGCTGTTGTTGCTGCTGCTGCTGAACCTGAGCCATCGGCTTCTTCATCTCGCCGTTTTCACCTCTATGCTGATCCAGCGACAGATCCATCCAGCTCTTCCTCGCCGGAAACAACGACGTCGAACCCTGCCCTCCCTGGAAGTTCCCCGCACTCACCGGGAACAGCTCCTTTGTCGTCGTCGAAACGAAGTCGTCGTTTCCTCCTTCCACCTTCAGGATATCGAAATTGAAGGTGACGACGTCGCTCCCGGCGGCACGCGTGGAGCACGAGTCGTCGTCGCCGCCGCCGTTGCCGTTGCTTGAACCCTCCGCATTCACCACGGAGGAATTCGAGGTCCCCGAGGAAGCTTCCTGAAGCTTCTCCTCCATTCGAACGTGCGAGTCGTCGTTCAGGTTGAGATCGAACATCGCGCTTTTCAATCTTCAGAAAGGTATATTGAAACTCTTCAATTTCTTCTTAGTACTTTTTTCTCCCAAATTCAAGCTAAACACAGTCAACACTACTAATTGGACTTCAACATCGCCGGCTATCAACGATTCCGACGAATTTCACCGATCCGATCGAACACAACAATCAGAAAAACACAGGCAATGTAACCGAAAAACGGTTGAAGATGCGGCATCGGAAAAAACAGTAGAGAGTCCTAGAGAGAGAAAGAGAAAGAGCTCCTTATTCTGCGTTGGAAAAAGAGAACAAAGCAAAGAACAGAAAACAAAAAACAAAATCAGAAGCTCGTTATAAGTCACTGTGACATCGCCGGAAAAATTTACCGGTGACCGGAAAGATAAGAAGGAAAAACTCACAGAAGGAGGAGGCGTGAGAAAGAAGCATCGCGAGTTGGTGCGGTGGTTGCATTTTTCATTTCCAGTTCAGAACAGGAGGAAGTGAGAACATTGGCGATCACGGGACTCCATGGCACCGTAGAAAAGAAGAGAAGAGATAGGATGGGCTGAAGGAAAGAACACACTATCTGAGTTCGGACTCATTTTATGAGGATATGGAATATATAAACATTTTCTCTCTCATCGTTCGGACCGGTAAGTTGGGTAACCGGTCACCGGGGATTTTTCTTTTTTCTTTTTTTCCCTTTCTTTTTCTAATTTAATTGTTTGTTATTGTTGTGTGTGTGTGTGTGTGACAGTTGATTAGTGGTCTCGTGGACGGAAACAGCCGTCCACCACTAACGGCTGATGATGAAACCTTATCATAATGAGTTTTGCTCATCAAGGATGCAAAATTTATCATAGAGTAATGAAATTAATTAAGTATGAGTTTTCTTTTATTATGGTTTACCTCCTAAGATTATCACTTGTTTTACTGAGCCGTGAAAGTAAAAGGTTCACTATAAATGCATTAATTACCCAAACGAGATTTAGTTATATCGGGATGATTATTGATAAAGGCAATTAAGTGAATGGCAGCGGAAGGAAGGAAACACGAGTGATTGGGGAGTTGTGTTGTGATCCATTCATTTTGAATTTATAGATACCCAGTGTGCAGTGTATCTGACTCTATCCCATTTACCACAGGAGTATATGTTTGCTTGGAAGACTAGTATGATATCCATGCAATACTTGGAAATACTTTTATCTGCGTTTTTTACATTCATTTATAACATGCTAACAAAACTAATTCTTAATTTTGATGTTTTGTAGCATGCTTTTACTTATCTTTTTTCTTATATGTGGAAAATTACACAATTCGTGCTCATATAATTAAAGAAAGATTTTACACTCCATTTACAAATGATTTCTTATTGCTTCCAATTAATTATGCATCTGCTCTTTTTTTTAATTATATTAGGTAATATATTTAACTTTTGAATTTAATTTTTGTATACAGATAATATAAATTATTTTTATATTATTAATTAATTTAAATATTAAATTATGGATAATAATTATTTATCATAATTTAATATTTTTTTATTTTTCTATATTGGCAGTATAATTTTTTTTTTTTGGTTGCTTGAAAGTGTTATTAGTAGTGAATGGACACACGTCCAAAGAATAGGACCCAAATAAACCGGTTGATTCCTCTTTGTAACTTGATGGGTCCAATGGCTTGTCACTTCGTATCTTGTCACTAATGACATTTTGGTAGAAGAATTAAGGATTTCACACCCAAAAAAGACGGAAAAATACAAGATAAAGAAAAAGAAAGTGAAGGATCTAGCCACTATTGGAGACATGTATAAATCAGGTCATTAACTGCACAACGTACAAGTACAACCCCTTTCAGCCAAACACACAAATAACTCGAGCTACCTCAATTTATCTCTTTTTTGGCTTTTCATACTTTTATGTTTTCAGTTTTCACAACAACCAGTCAACCACAGACTTTTCATAGGGCCATGCATCCCAGTTGAATTTAGCGGATTTGCTCTCAAAAAGTGAAAGGATTTGAGAAACTGTGCTTGTACTATCTCTTCAACAAAGAAAAAATGATTATGTTCTCCTTTGTACCAAAAAAAATAAAAGGATTATTTTGCATATAACTTCAATATACGTCACATTAATTATGGTATTAAAATCTTAGCTAAAGTAAAATTTAATGAAATTTTGTAACAGACACATATGTTATAAATCAATTAAAAATAATTATGTTTGATGATAGAAAATTAAGAAAATGAATTTTATAAGTCTCGTTGTTTATTATATTCATTCATATCATATATTTTATGAAAAATATTATTAGTACTCATTATATATAAGATATCGTGTCGATTCACATCTTATCTATCATTAGATTGAATGTGAATCTCACTTGAATGGAGTCCATACCTCATCTAATGATAGATGATATGTGAATTGACACAATATCTTTTATATATATATATATATATATATATAATAAATACAAATAACATAATTCATATTTTATCGGAAGCTATTAATTTTGAAATGAACCCTCTTATTGTTAGAGCATGGTGATTTTGGTAAACTTGCTAGTGCTGCTGACATACGTATCTTGTCCGCTGATCTCTCAGTCAAATCACGCAGGACCCGTTGCTTAGACTATTAAAAGGCCTATTCGGACATTCACATCCAACACCCAATTTTGTTATCTTCTCTGCTGTCTATAATCGTAGCGGTCCCCAAATTCAAAGATAAAAGATCACATGCTTGTGAAAGGGGTACGACTGTCATCAAAGACTTGGGGCTCTTTTTTCTTTTCTTCTTATATATATATATATATATATATATTTTGTCATAAAATAAAAAAGATTGTTAAGAAATACTCCTTTTAGTATAATGATTGAAAGTTTGAAATAAAAACACTATAAGAAAACAAATAGTAAATATGTTTAAACTTAAAATATATTTATTAATTTTAACATATAATGAGAAAAATTAATAAAAACACTAAATGATCATCGGTTAATATCTATAGCACTAATTAACACGAAATAGAAAATAATTGTCGAACTAAACAATTTGTACCTTTTTATTTACTTGCTCAGAAAACTTTCTCTTGTCCGAACTTTGTTACAACTCACTTAAGTTGGATCAAATTAATCAGATATTTCTAGCAATAGGTTCCAGATATCAATGACTCATCAATTTAAAAACAATTTTTTTTTTTGGAGTTATTGGATGAGTTAGCATGTAACTTAGATATATACTCACTCATAAAAAAAGTGCTTCACAAACTCTATATAAAGTAATATTATGTGGTAATCTTATTACTTCACTTTATAATTAGAAGTCAATTTAGGTTAATATTTTATATAAATCTCGATAGAGAAATAATTTTTGAAAAGTAATTTATAATAAATTATTTTAAATCTGACTACATAATAACAAAAGCATTTATTTTGAGTATTTTGAAAAATATTTCTCAAAAAATTAGATATTTAAATTTAAGAATGTGCTTAGTTTTGGGATAAAAATGAGATTAAAATATTTATGAATGAGTTTTGTGTGCAATTTTAAAGTTAGAGTCTATCCATAAAATATTCACTTTATTTTTATCCCTTAATCATATATAACCTTAAAAGAATGCTTTTTTTTAGAAGCAATAAATTGTATAACTAAACATGATAAATTTAGAATTTCGACTTTGAAATTTAAAAAGAAAAGTTAATGATAACGTTAATTTTTGTATTGATAATATATAAAAATTAACGAACCTAGCTAATTTTCTTATCAAACCTAGAACAACGAAGCTTGTAGATATCCTGCATAAGGAGGCTAACTATTAATATAATGATTACTAGAATAACTTATGTTCAAGGGTACAATGTTTACTCAAGCGGTTGGTGACCGACAGTTATAAAAGAAGCATGAAATTGCACTGGGCAATTACCAAATATTATATTTATCTTCTTTATAGTAGTTAAAGGCTAATTGCGGCCTCCTCGTTAAGCACGAGCAAAATGGACGCATCAAATAGTGCCACTAGTAATTTGCTTCCTCGGAACAGAGTGCCACTTGGGTTATAAAAGAAAATAAAATATCAGTGAATGGTTGCAATTTTTGACTATGCTGTAGTAGTTTCTTCGGATCCAACCAATCCGTTGCCGTAGCGGCATTAGAAAAATGTGCTTCTCTTTCATAGGAAACATCAAATGTAGAAAACTGCAAGATTTGTTCTGTGGGGTATGACCCAATTGTCGCGGCTTCCTTATCAACCACAAGCTCTTTTTTAACCATTCTACCTTTTTTTCTTTAATTATATATTTCCACACTATTCCATTATTTTTTACCTTTTTTATTTTATTCTCCTCTACTACTAAAATTACTACTCGTTAATGATGTGTAATGACAGTGATATAAATGCGCTAACTGCGCCAAAGTGCTAAAGCGTGCTCCACAAATCAAATCAAAATGATATTGGAAACAACATATCAGTGCCGTATCTATTCCTGTCCACACTCTACGCCAAGGTTAGGGTACTAGGCTATATGAAAAACTTTAGGATGCGGTTGGTTTTGATTTTTAATATTTAATTTTTATGAAAAAAAAATTAAAAATTAAATTTTCTTCATAAAAATTAAAAACTGGAACAATCAAAATAAACACACCCTTATACGTTTAATTTAAGAGTATGTGAAAAATTGTATTTTATTCTATTACTAAGTGCTCCAACATTTAGTATTTATATTAAAAATGCAGTTAAAATATAAATTAAATCAAAGTAAATTCAATAGAGTTTAGTTCAATTAAAATGAATTGAGTCTTAGATAAATTTTACCTATAAAGTTTGATTTGATTCCTGAAAAACTTCCTTAAAGATAAATTGTACTATTTACTGCTCCAGTTGCAAGACTTAGACAATATCCGCCTAACCTTAAAAAAAAAATCAAAATAGAATACTTTTTCTTTTCCAGCCAGAACACACCTAAGGGTCTCTTCTGTAAAGTAACTCCTCACGGCTCACACTCTGAATGTCTAGTAACTAATTATAGGCGTGATGAATATGCTAAGTTCAATTCGGTTAAGTATATAATCATATATTTTATTTTTATAATAATTTGTATAATCTCTTTCTTTTTGTTTTTAAGTCGATCAAGACTATTAAATTGAAAATAGATTTAAGTCTAACCTCGATTTTAAAAACTAACTCGTGCCTAGTGTTAGATTTAATTTGAATCGCAAGTCCTCGGTCTTGAGCACATTTGATCTTGTATAGTCCAATTATATTATAATTTATCGACAAATGTTATTTCTTACAACAAATATTATTACAGGGAATATATTGACCCTTTGATGGATGAGGAGAGCCACGGACCAAAAAAGAAAAAAGAAACTTATTATTTAGTTCAACAATCAATAAAACTACACAATTAAAAAAAAATGGGGTACACACTTTCACACACACATACATGAATTTTGTCTTTGATCAATAAAACAATTTCCATACAGATAGTTAAAAATTAAATCCATAATTAGATATTTAAAAAATTCAATTAACTATTAATTATATTAAACATGATGTTAGATCTCATAGTTAAAATAAATATTATTAAATAAAACAACACATGCACCTAGACTTATTTAGAGCCTAACATATGTTTACACCAAAAAAGAAAAAGAGCCCAATATATGTTTCAAACATTTTAGGCACGTGCATATATATTGCCTTTTGTCGAAAGCAAAAGAAAAGATGTACCTGTCTGGATCTTTACTCGAGGATTCCATAGCGATCATGGGGCGGTTCGGATTCATGGATGAAAAATAATTAGAGCAAAAAATTTGTAGTTTTTACTTAGCAGCATTTTGTACAGTACATGGTGAAATGCTTCCAGTTTTGCTTTCTCTTCACACTTGGCATCCTTGCAAACTGACAAATGATTTCGTTTTCCTGAGGGGCCAACCCTAGTCCCACTTAATTAGTCACTAGTGCTATTGCTTCAAGAATAAAATAAAGTTTATTTAAAATAAGACTAACACTGATTTATAACTACTATATACGTATAAAATAGACTGAAAAGCAGGAGAACTGATAAGCTATAAAATTAATTTTGTGATGAATGTTACTTGCAGACCATCTAATACTGAAATCCCAAATATTTTTACATAAATTTTTATATCATAAATAAAATTGATTAAAAATGTAATTTATTGTGTGTAAGATGACAAGTACATAAAGATATTACACTTGCAAAAAATTAATAAAGCAAAGCAAATATATCGACCTAAAACTACTTTGACTTTCATAATCAGATTACAGTATAAATGTAATAAACACCAATAGAAATTGTTTGCTATAACGGATCATAATTTAATTTAAGAAAGTATTGCTCTTAGAACCACAAAACTGAAGTCAAGTCATTCAATTTTTTTCATATTATTTCATTATTTTTTAATTTAAAAAATTAATTCCAACGCATCAATGTATGTATTTTAATTTATTACGGCTGGGCGTAATTAATTTGAAATGATCATGCACAGTTAGGAACAGTATTGTGACAAATACAATTATTAGATAGCATTAATGAGAAAATTTGTTGCTAAGTGGCAGGGCCAAGGATGACCTATCATCATATGATATGATAAAATAAAGTAAATATAAGGTGTCTTGTCTAATCATGGAACAAAATAATGGTTGAAAGCTATGTGTAGTCCCCACCTCTATTTCATGAACTTTCCTCTCCAGTAAGGATCTAATATGGCCAAACATACAGAGAAAAAAGACAGGTACCAACAGCAACTTGGCATTTGGCATCGGCAATAAAATATGGCAAGAATTGGAGAGGGTGACTTGAGATAGAATATAACGCAAATAATAATACTCTTTTGTTAGTCGCATAATTAGGACTTCTTCTTAGGGTAACCTTCAACCTTAAAACCTTTTGGTAAACAACGTTTTCCAATTTGGGTAACTTGACTATGAGACCCAACCCCACCAATCTGATTTGACATTTCCAACCGGTTATAGCCGGTTTTGGGCAAGAAAATAAATGTGCCTTTTTGGGTCTACCTCCTAACCAATCCTCACTAGACACGTGTCTGGCTTGGCACCACCATCGCTCCACTTTGTTCATCAAAATTGGTCACCCAACGGTTCACATCGCTTTTCCCTATGAGCTATGGAATAGTTGGATGTTTTCTGTAAACAAGATACCCCTTTATTCTTTAATAATAATGAATAATAATCATTATGGGATATTGTACTATTTTAATATATTAAAAAATTAATATATTTAATTATAATATTTTTTAATAATAGTTATAATAAAATATTATATTATTTTAATATATTAAAAAATTAATGTATCTAAATAAAGGCAGAAGGTAATAGTTGCCAAAGGCGAAGGCAAACGGCGTTAACGATGGGAGGATCGTTCTTTGCTAATTCCCCACGAGGCGGGGCATTATAAACGTATGGCAATCCTTCATTTTCACTTGCTTCTCCACAATTCGAAAAATCTGCATTATTTTATTGATTCAAATGCCCCCTCCTACATAAATAATTTCTTAAGTTAGAAATGAATCGGAACAATATAATTGTTTAAGCGATCGAGTGTCGTACAAGTTCATGAATTTTTTATTGAACACCCGAAAAATTGTTGTTCATGAACTGTTCTTAGTTTGTTAATTAGTGTTAGAGCATACGAAAACTAAAGTTTGAATATATATATATATATATATATATATATATATATATATTATTTTATGTGGACTTGTGTAAAAGTATAATTTTATATTAAGTTCTCATATGTACTGTTTAAAAAATATGTATTGACTAACTAAATCAATAACTTTAGTATTTATGGATAGAGTTTTGCTGTTTGATTTTAAAATAAATGAAGGTTTAGAAGAAAAAAGAAGTTGGAATTTTCGGCTGTATAATGAGATGGCCCTAACTCTAAGTTAGTACTTCCTCCTTCATTTTAATTTTAAAATAAATATATTTTTTATTTTTTAGTTTTATTCAAAAAATAATATTTTTGGACATAATATTATGTTTATATACATTACTTTATGAATAAACATAAAAATAATAAAAAATATTTTAAAACGGAGGTGGCTGGGTCATGGCTGATGGGATGATCTTCTACCGCATGTATATTATATAGACACCAATTAATAATGTGTTTATACTAGTTTTAGTGGAGTTGAACTTGAACAGGGAGTGCGTGGTTAATTAGTAAATTCTTGACTCGTTTGTTTAAGAGTTGATATTTGTGATAATAAAACTCAATTCATTTATTTATTTTACAAAGCAAAACATAGCTATGGCTATAAGAAGAGTTTAATTTTAATGAAAAATTCTATTATATTAGTAATATATTAAAATTAAATTCTTATAAAAATGGGCACCTTGCACAAGAAACAAAAAAGGGGTCACTTAGCATGGCAGGCACCATAGCTGAATATGCGTTTTTGGGACGAACAGAGAGAGTACAACAACAGTACACAGAACACAGCTACACTATTGGTTTTGGAATGATGGCCCCTCTTTTCTAAACAAGAAAAACCTTGGTGTCCCCCTTCCTCAGCTCTTTGTTCCTGTGCCTATGCCACTGTAAAAATGCACCACGCGCCATTCTTGGCCTTGACCTATTAAAATAATAATAATAATAATAATAATCTTGTTTTGCATGACCAACACTTTACTCAACTACACCCCTCTTCTATAAAGTAAAGGAGAACCTCAAATATCTTTTTTAAAAGGATAAATTATGCTTACCTCTTCTAAAATTTATTAAAATGTAATAGACACATTTTTTAGTTGTCCACTTGACATTTACTTCTATTTAACTAAGTAAAAACAAACAAAGCTTCAACGGTGCTATTTACTTCACTTGTGTTAAGGCTTTGATTGAGTGGCAGAGATGAAAAAAGATCATGGCTGAGAGAAAGTGGAGCTCGTCTGAAAGGAAATAGAGCTCGGCCAAAAGGAGGCAAAACTCAGCTGACAGGTGGCCGACACTGACAGGCATATAACAGAGCTCTGCCATCTGTCAGCCTATTCAACCAAGCTTCCTCTCCTCCTGACCAAGCTCTATTTCCTTTTATATGAGCTCCACATTCTCTTAGCCGAGCCTTTACACTAGAGAGATAAATAGCACTATTAAAGCTTTGTTTATTTTTATTTAGTTCAGAGGAGGTAAATGTCAGGTGGACAAATAGAAAGAGTGTTTGTTGTATTTTAGCAAACCTTAGGAGAGTTGAGTGTAATTTACCCTTTTTAAAATGAAAATATGATATTTGCATATAGGGGTGGAAATAGATCAAGTTATGCTAGACTTTAGCTTAAATAAATCAGGATTGTATTTCCCGAATGGAACTTAAGCCTTTACCTATTACTTGACATGGTTAGTTTTTATGGCCTTAGCCTAACCTTTCTAAAAATCTGACCAAATATTTATTAGTACTTTTGTTAGATCAAGTCATAGTCACATTAAAATTTTAATTATAGCAATTTTTCTTCTTGACGAGTTAATTATAGCATGTTTGATTACACTTGTAAGTTGTAACCCTCAAAATTATTCTATGTTCTTAGAATTGATTTTAATATTTTTTTTTAATTTTGTTTGGTTTCAATTCTAATTAATGTCAAAATCAATTCTAGCTTTTTAAAATCGATTTTGATGGCCTCTAAGTTTTTACATTTTTAATTTTTGTCCAAAATCTTTCATATTAAACTACCAAATATAATGATGCATTTGTTTCATGTTTTTTAAAAAATTATAAAGCTTAAATTTTATATATAATTAACAAACTTAAAATTAATTTTTTCTTGAAGCTACTCTTTTTAGTTTCTACTAAAAAACTTTAAACAAAATTTTTTGACATTCTGATTATTTTTAAAAAGTATACAAAGATTAAAAAAAAAAGTGAATTTTTCTATGAAAAAAATTATTTTCATGCAAAAAAATCTCATCCAAATGCCTCTTAAATCACTTTGCCTTAAAATCAATTTCAATAAAATCAATTCTCTAACAAAATTTATTTTACACATAATTAATTAATTTTATAAAAGTATAACCAAACACACACATAGTTCTACTGGACGTAAATGCATTTTATCCCTTTTAATTTTAAGGAATGTTCAATTCATATCCTAACTTTTCAAACTATGCATCGCAATATCCCGAAGCTACCAAACAGTATAAAATACCCATTTTGTTAAGTTGAGCACTCTATCATAGATTCCTAGTGTAAGTACTTTGTAGATTAAAAATGAGAGAAACATCGTTCACTTTAAATTAAGAGTCAATCTTTTTTAGTTGCTAAATTAAGATCAGTCGAACAATTTGTATTTCATTGAATTTTTTTTTACGTGATATATTTTATTAAAACTTGCTTCTGCGTATAAAAATGTTTTATATAAATTTTTAAGACATAATATTGTTTTTCACGAAGAGAAGCAAAAGAATGAACAGGAACTAACAAGCACAAGGCATTTATATATTCATGCAACTCTGAGACGAAGATAAAGTCACGGTCTTGGAGCCGAATTAGTCCACCAAATCACAGATCATCACACCCCTTTGTCAAGGAATCCTTCTTTGTTAGTTTAATAATTATTCTTTGATACTTTTAGCCTCCATAAAAATGTGATCAAAGTACATGTTTGGGAGCATGGGATGTGGTTGAGTGAAATGACTCATTCACTTTTAATCAAATGTCAGGGGTTTGATTCCTGGTCTTGGGTATGAAGAATCCTTAAATTTTCGAGCCAGTTGCCTCATCCATCAAGGTGCCTACAAACCAATATGGGGATTAGTCATTGTAATCGACAGTGGATACCTTTGGTTGTTAATTAAAAAAAAAAATAAGTACATGTTTGGGAAGTGGGTAAAATAGAAAAAAATCTTTATTGCAAAAAAAAAATTATTGCTGTTTGCGTATTTCAACTTAAAAATTTAAGCTGTTTTCTTATTAAGAAAAATTATTTCAAGAAAAAAAAAGCTAAAGTTGAAATTTGGAGTTTTTGTCTTAAAAAAAAATTGTTTTCCTACACTACAAAATTGTTTGAAAAATGATTATTTTTAACATGCAAACAATACAGATTAACTTAGTCCACTTTTCAACTACAATATACAAGCATAAATTAACTCTCAAATAAATAATTATTAAAATAAGCATAATCTTGCAGCTTTTCCAAACATACTCCTGGACTATAAATCCTTACCTGTGTATGATGAGGTCGTACATACATTATGGCCTTTTTGATTTTGGGGGGGGGGGGGTAATAAGTATGATGAAATATAATCATGAGACTTAATACAATTGGTAGCTAATTGGACCTCTCAAACATCTAGTTAAGGATTTGATTTTTGACGATATGTACAGCGAGGATTTTGTGGCCAGACACAAATTTACCTTAGGTTCACCTAAAAAAATAATAAAATATTATTATATATTTTTAATATCCCAAGTACGAGATTTATTAGTATCTAAATTATTATTGTTATTGTTATTATTATTGCTATTATCATATATACATCATTGCTGCTATCATTATTAGTATTTATTATTACTATTATTATTATTATTTGGATATCATTTTAATAATATTATATGCGTTACACGATAGAAGTTATATATATATATATATATATATATATATATATATATATAAGCGTGCTCAGGGATCTTTGATTATTCGCTCCTGGATTTTATGTTATCCACTAATATATATTTGGCACATTATAATACCTTTAAATATTTTTCTAAGAACCCTAGCTGCCTAAGGATATTTCCTTAAATAGAAAAATGTGATTTCTCTCAACTTTCTCCAACTAATCTCTTTTGGTAAGTGATTTTCATAGAATTCAGTCAGTTTCTTCCCCTTTTATCTAGTATGAGAGTTTGGGTATTGTCAGACATGGTTTTCTTTAAACACTTTTCTTCCCTACCATCCCAAATTCAGTCTGAGTAATAAAATCAAATTGTTTGTATTTTCATTATATTGTTTGGCAGTTACTGGTGTCATTTTAGTTCCCTAGAGTTAAGTTGTTGGTGGAAGATACTCCCGGTTACCAATAGTGAGCGAGTTTAAGCTCATGACTGTATTTTTTGTCATTATTTTTTTTTTCAAATTATATAAATTATTTATGAAAATTTATAATGATATATGCCAAGAAATATGCATTTATAGATTAATAGAAATTTTTAAAAATTATTGTTTTGTAGTTATTAATTTTAGAAAACTCATGGGACTATACTTGTTGTATGTATGATTTAGATTTTTTTTATTAGTTAGAAAATTTCATGAATTCCAATTTTGTGTGAACCATAAGAATAGTAAATTTTGTTGTTATTAGTTTTTAGCCAATAAATAGTGAAAAGCAGATCAACGAGTTAACGATTACAAAATTGATCGTTAACCTTGGTATCAAATGGTCAGCTAGAGAATTAGCTCACCTACAGTAAGAAACTCAGTGTGGTGTCCATTTATGTGACCTAGTTAGATGCCCATCAGATTAGCCATTGGCTCAAATTCAGCTATTCAGCTCAGATATTTATATACAGAACAACTTTTGTTTCTCTACTAGTTATTATCATGGATTTAGTTAAAGTTGTTATTTTCAGTACGATTATATGTAGTTATATATAAAATATTTCACATCATTTACATGTATATGTTATGTATTTTTGTTATTGTTCCATGTGGATTGTGAGTGGAGGCTCACCCACTGAATTCTGATGAACTCACCTATCTCTTTTCCTCCCCCTATACATACACTTACAGGTTCAGTTGTATCACAGGATCCTCTTCAGTAGTGCCACAACTTCTTTTGGTGAGCTTCGCTTTGGAGTGGAGCTTACTGTTGGTTATATCAGTTAACAATGCTCCAATTATTGTGTAGGCAAGATCCCGGACATGCATTATATTATTTTAATTATTTTTAAAATTTTAGTCATTTATTTAATTATGTTTGGCTTTGACCTAGATTATGGATTTTACTCAGTTTTATGTTCAGGATTTACAATCAAAAACATTTTCCAAATTATGAAATTTAATTAAACTTGAGATATTTTGAATATTTTTTATTTAGTTATATATATATTAGCCAATCACGTTATCAGAGGCTTCCGTGGGGATCCAATCACTCACATACCGGTCACGCTCTGTAGGTGGGTTATGACAATATTATACTATGATTTTTTAATTATATTATATAAACAATGTATTCTATTAATATATCAACTAAAATATTGCTATGTATCTAAATAACAAATAAATTGATTAGTACTTGATATAACTCTCTATAATTTATTAAATAAATAAAAGTATATAATCAATAATGTTTAATAAAAATAAAATATATGATATAAACTAAGAATATTTAAATAATTATAACTAAAAATTAAATTTATCTAATAATATTTTTTTACTTACAATATATTAATTAACAGAAGTTATTTTTTTGTTATAATTTTGTTTGAGATCGTAAGTATTTATGACATTGATAGATAATATTATTTTATATGATTATTGAACGAGACAAACTAACTTTATGATCCAAAGAGGGTGATAGATACCCATAAATCCCACAGAAATAGGTAGCGCCTAATTGGACACTTTCCAGAATTTGAGATTTATCCCCTTGTTAGTTGTAACAAAACAAAAGAAATAGCAATTATTAAATATTAAAAATATATAAGAAATTTATATAATTACAGTAAAATACAAAGAAAGTGAAAGCGATTTACGGCCTTTTTGGGCATAAGAAAGAAATGTGCAGTGATTGTTTGGCAATTAGGCGTTTCCATCTCAATGAATATAATAATTGGCGCTCAAAAACGTGCAACAGTGCATCATTTTGGTTTTACCCTTTTTTTTTTGGTTTTACCCTTTAAAAATGAACAAAATGAAAAAAAGAACAAGTTTCTGAATTGAGTAATCCAAGATAGGTATTAGGTTTTCTCTTACTTTTGGATGTGTACGTCGTCGGCAAGATGTACGAGGTTTGAGCATATGGGAGACGTGGATGCTTCTTCTCCATTCATAGAAAGGCCAACTTGAATATCTTATCTCGTTGTTTTGTCAAACTTTTTCCATTTTCACATTTTTTTACTTTAAATCATTACTATTATTTTATTCTCTCTCTCATAGCAGTAGGGTACTTCCATATTATAAGAATAGTTTTTCCCCCCTCCTTAACCCCAATTATTGGTTTAAGAATCATGTTGTTTATGTGCTTGGACTGTTCCTGTATTATAATAATAATTGATTGATTGATTCCAATTGGGTGTGCCTTGTGCCGTGCAGAGAGAAGATAAGGCGCAGTCAGTGTCAACCTACCAATGAAAGGAAAGAACCCTGGCATTATATTTTTGGATTAGAACACACATATTCAATTTTTAAAATATATTATTTATATTTATAAAGAATTCAATATCATGTTAACTCACATCTCATTTATCATTGAATATAATGTGAATCTCATTCAAATAGAATTTACACCTTATTTAAAGATAAATAAGATATAAATTAACAAAGTATCTTTTATATATATATATATATATATATATATATATATATATATATAAGAATACGAATAACATAACTTCCAATTTTAAGGATACTGAGGATCTCGACTCACCTAAGTCCTAACGTTAACCCCATTTATATTTTGGGATCGTTAATCATCAGTATTCACGGATAAGTGACTCTGATCTCTTTTGGTTTATTGGTCTATTATGGGGGAAAACGAAAGAAATATCTATTAATTTTATTTTTCTGAAATGATAGGATTTAAAAAAAAAATTGAAAAACAAGGCCGTGGCTTAGAAATGAGGACGGCAAAGTACTATAGTGAAGAAGATCATAGTTAAACAGCTAAACCGAAGTCAGACAAAAAAGATCACTGAAACTAGAAATGAATTATATGGTTTAAAATTTGTCCTCTTACTTTTGTTAGAGTTTATCATATTTATTATTTAGGCAATAATGATCGGGCTTAACTCGATCTGAAGAGTAAACAAACTGTTGTCTCGCACTTATGATTCCTTAAACCAGAAAATTAACAATTAAACGGTTATCTTTAAGGTTTGCCAACAAATTTCATACTGTATTTTTGCATTCTAAAACAAGAATTTTGTTAATATTTTATGTTGCACGTGACAACTAGGCAGCTGACCTTCATAAATATCATTATCCGAATGAACCTAACACACCATACACAAGTTGCCAACTCATAGTATTGTTTCAATTATATCCAACTACAAAACTGGCATGGGTGCAGTAAAGAGGAAAAAACAAAATAAAATATAAAAAGATCGGGGGATATGATTCTTAAGAAAACAAAATTCATTTTTAATTTTAGTAACTTGTAACTCTATAATTTTAATCAATTAATTTAAGAACCAGTTCAATCAGATATAAGATTCTTTCATTACCAAAAAAGATACGAGATTTTTTTAAGACTTTTATGCAACAAGGAAGACTTGAACACATGATTTTTATTTTTTTTTTTGGAGAAATTGAATTTATGACCTTGATGAAAATCTTTACCCACTTCAATCAAAGCTTCTCAACACACTAATGACCTCTTTTCCTTTTGATTAATACTATGCCTGAGTATAAAACATGAGTGCAAAATAAAAAAGAATAAATGTGAAACTAGTGAATGTGAGAATAAATCTATATATTAGTTTTATGAATAAAAAGCACTAATATTGAGAAAGATTCATTCTATAGTAGGCCAACTTGACTCGAGCTAAAATTAGTTTAAACTTAACAGACTTAGATTCTTATGGCTTGATAAAATATCAAAAGTTAGAGCTAAGTGTTGAGATTTAACCCAAAATCTCACATCAATAAGAAATAGAAGTATTGCTAGTATTTTGGCCTATAAATATAGTTTTGACTATTTGAGTTTTGTTATCCTAAAAAAATATGGGAATGATTCATATGGACAGCTTTTAAGAATTGTTCATGTGATGAAATATTTGTAAGAATGGTTTGCAACTTCAATCGTTCAAAAGTTGCAGATAATGAAAGATTTGAAACTCCTTATAGGGGTCGTGAATGTAGGTAGTTAATGCCGAACCACATTAAATTTTGTCTCTTTTATATTGTTTTTCTTCTTGCATTGTTTTCTTTATTGAGAGAGTTTGTTCTTGTATTTCTTAGCTCTCGCTACCCAACAAGTGATTATGGCAATACAGAGGTCAGGCGGCGTGTCACGTGGAGTGCAGCAACGGTGCAAGTGAAGAGAGCTTGTGTCGTAAGTTTTCTTGGCAATGTAGGAGTCAAGAGGCGGGTTTTGTGTGCAGTGCCAATACAAGTTAATAAAGTAGGTATTTTACACCATTAAATACTCGTGAAACACAAGTTTTGTAAGAAAAATATTTATGGAGGCAGCTGTTGCGGATAGCTTTTTGGCAAGACTTTGGATTAAGGGGAGGATTTGTTGGGATTTAACCCAAAATCCCACATCGATAAAAAATAGAAATATTGCTAGTATTTTGGCTTATATGTCTTTAGTTATTTGAGTTGTGTTATCCTCCAAAAATATGAGAGCGGTCCATATGAGTAGTTTTTAGGAGTTATTGATGTGATGAAATATTTGTAAAAATGGTTTGCAACTTTAGCCGTTCAAAAATTATAGATAGTGAAAGATTTGAAACTTCTTATAGGGGTTGTGGATGTAAGTAGTTAAGACCAAACTATTTTAAATTTTATCTCCTTTATATTGTTTTCTTTTGGCGTTGTTTTCTCTATTGAGAGAGAGTTTGTTCTTATATTTTGTAGCTTCCGCTACCCAACACTAAGCATGCAGCTGATAAATAGTAATATCATATTTTAATGCTCAAGTTCAAGTAATTAATTAGTAACGTAAATATGTGGATAACTTTCAAATTTCAGGAGTGAATATGAAGCTGAAGAATTTAACCTTAGTTCAAAATCAAATTTCAACTACCTTGCCCCTATTTAGCTTATCACTGTCCCGCACGGGACTGTGGACCTTCTTTACAACCACGAAAGAAACAGTACTGCCTCTTTCACAATATTTACCTACTTTTAGGCAATTTTTAATTTAAAATATCTATTAATTTTATATTTTAATAAAATATTAATTTTATTCTTTCAATAATACTCCTAATTAATTTTACATTTTCAAAACATTTCATCTAATACTAGCAATATACCCTTATCATTACAATTGAATGTAATGCACAATCAAAAAGGACTTGCTATCATTTATTTATTACTTTCAGTAAATTCTGGTGGTGTTGCACTTTAAATGGCAGCCATTTTCTCTGTACCGCAGCTGTTAAATTGAACACTATTTCTCATGATCCTAAATACAAGTCAATTTAGGATTTTTTGTTTGGTCCAAAATATAAGTTATTTTCGTATGCCAAGAAAGTATGAATAATTTTTACTTATTTTATTCTTATATTTATAATGAATAAAAATAAATAGATGTGAGTACAATTATTTAATTGAAAAATAATTTATGATGAGTCATAATAAGTATTTTAACCTTTTATTTTTATTTTTTTAAAAAATAAATAAAATTTAATAACCACCTTAATTTTTATGTATAACCTTAAAAGTCTATAGTATACACAGGAGGGAGTGGTGTACTACACTGGATAGCATACCAATGTAATTCTCTTGCCTCATGAAATACTATCACTCACTTGTAAATAAATAAAGGCAAAAGCAAAGTGACTGCAAAAAGTCACAAAGCTGGGATGGTTCATCATCAAAATAATATCCATTTGGAGCCATCCTACAATTGTCAAGTTAGCATGAATCAAGCCATTTGTGTAACTGTCAGGCCCAGTGTTCTGGATTATGAAAAAATCTAAGAAGTATCAAAATTTGACACGAATACTCGTGCCTACCGTATTGGATTTCTAAGTTCACACAGTTGTTATAATCCACACAATTTAGAACATTTAGAACATCCATTCAAATAGACAGATTTGTTCTGGTCGAAACTCTCTTAAATATTATATTCTTTTATCTTTGTCCTGGGTTCCTGAGTATAAACTTCATGACTACCAGATTACCGGTTCCAAATAGGCGAGTAACACGAGACCGGAAAGAAAAAAAATAAAAAAAATATTTGCAACATATATAACCAAAAATGGATAAAACTCTGAGCCAATTTACGGAGTTGAATGGTGGGAGTGGGGGTATACTGAAGAGGTATGAAAGGATATAAACGTGTAAATTAACAATAATTATATGTATTTTAACTTAAATTGAACCGAAAGTAAAGAACTGTAAGCAAAGCATTTATTTCTTTGATTATGAAAGCAGGCAGGGGAAACGAAAATAAAAAAAATGGGATTCTCCGAAAACAAAACATTTTACCATCAGTGCTGCCAACTAACTAGTACGAAAATTAACTAAAGAAAGGCATCATCAGGCGACCCAGAAAAGTAGTATTAAAATTTTGTTCATGCCCACCGAATATGATGCCACTATTAATATTATAATGCGATTTAACTAAGGTTGCCTCTCCTTTAAACTATTGCAGAGCATAATATTTCGAGGAGATTCAGATGCCACGCTTATAAAATAAACAAAAGCAGCTAAGCCATCAGCGTAGAGTCATATCAGTATAGATTAATTATACGTAATGTTGTTGATTGTTTCTGTGCTTGCAAGTTAAACAAGATTCAAAGACACATTAGACAGGGTTCAGAAATCATTCGACTGTTTTATATTGTGACCAATTTGGCCGTTTTGCGTGGTATATTATTCACCTTTTGTAACAGCCATAGGAACAAATAAATTATGAAGAGGCGCCCAAATTCGTCCAAATGAAATCATGTGGCATTATATTATGAGGCTAGCAAGAAAAGGGAAAAAAAAATCGAGCGGAATCTTTGGCTTGTTGTCACAAAGCACTTTCTCTCGATTAAGAAACCAAAGCTTGCAGCTAGTATGCTGTATGTCCTCTTTAGCTGAGGACAAGCAACTAAGTACCAAATATTTTACGTTTATTACGATTGAAAAGCTTCCTTTCCTTGGTTCTTGAGGAAAACTAAAATGACTCGTAAACTGAATCTGGATGGAGTGCATGCCAAGATATTCTTATTGAAAATTCTGAATCAAACTAGAGTCTTAAAAAGTTGTCATATCGTGATTCATATGCAATTCCTAAGATATTATGGATGAAGATACATCGGAGATATGGACCTTTGATCTAATCGAGAATCACGTGCTGCACCTTTTAGTATAATGCCAATTCCTCTAGGTTAGTGTATTTAGGAACTTGATATCTAACTGTCTTAAATCAGATGCCAGTTAATCCTTATAATAAATTGCCCAAATGCTAGCAGTAATAATCAATGAAACCTATGTAGACAAGCATATGCCACTACATGATTTTATTGCCAAAGCTCTTGCATATATTAGGTTTAGAATCAAAAACTTAAAACAGCTGAAATGGTAACACTAAAATGGAATGAGGGCAAAAGTCTTAGAAGTTGCAGTATATATGGTGGTTTATGACGATCATGCTCAAATTTGAAATTATGAACTCGTGCTAACTACTTAATTTCCTCACCACTAACCCATACTTTGCCATCGTCATTAGTTTGAGGATATCAATATCTAATTCAATGCAAAATATCCCAAAAAAAAGAGGAAGAAAAGACGTTATCCATGAACAAAAAACACAAACTATTTGTTACTTTATTCAATATTTGTTGCGCTTAAAACTGTGTGTAATGAGTGTAATTGAAAATTCTTAATGAATATTTTATTGAAACGTAAGAGTGACAGATAAAACAAATCAAAATTTTTATTTTAAGTGACATAATTCATGTTCAAAAAATAATCAACTATTGGTCAACACAAAAAGAAAATATTTTTCTTAGATATATTCAGATTATAATGAAAATGCCCTCATGTTTTTAAGCTTACTTTATACACAACAGAAAACAAATTTAATAGAATTAATAATAAACTTCAATTTACAATTTTGTTTTTGGTATATACTCGAATTATAATAAAACATTTGGAATTTTTTTTAAATCCACTAAAACTCTAGGTTTAAAACTAATTCACGTATTTCAATCCTAATTTCAATTACCGGTCCTTAAATTAATTATATTGCGTTTTTATAGTCATCGCACAAGTTCCAATTATAATTATTATAAATAATTAGTGTGAACATCAATTCCATTACGGTTTTACTATGCTTATAGGTATTTTTGTGTTGGTTATGAGTTATGACCTAGATTTGTTTTGGTCTCTATTTTTTTTCAATAATAACAATACAACTATACAAGTATCTTTGGTGGTTAATATTTTACGTTATATCTGATTTTCTGTGTACGCATGCCATGTATCAAGACAGGGATTATTTTTAGGAAAAAGTTTCTATACAATGAGAAAAAGCTATTTCGTTTTTAAATCAATAGAGTGCAGTGGGAGATCTATAAATAGAAAGAGGACAACAGCATAGACTTCATTTGGGAACAAAACATAACAGACCACTTTACCTTTTTTTGGGTCTTAACATCCATTTTACTTACAACAGTTAATAACCATATAAATTAATGGACTCGAAAAAATGGATATGTATTACCACATAGCCTGGCAGCAAACTTAACCACCTCCCCCCGGGCCCAACAAGCCCAATTGCTCTGTGGATAATTTTCTATTAGAGCCAGTACCTTTTTTGTTAAGAGTTAGCTAAATTATGACCTAGAGGTCCCGGACGAGTTAGCAAGATTTCGGGAGTTAGATTTAGTTAGCCAATTTTTTATTTCAGATTCTCTCTGAATTTCCCATCAACTCCTTAGTTTTCTTTCACTTTTTATCGAGCAACTTCCACTTTTACACAGCCAGAATAATATAATCCATGTGCGAAATGGTAGTGAGCTGCATACTAACTTACCATAGACTTACGAGAGATCTTCATTTTAAAATCCCATTATCAGCTACTAGTTCTGGACATATATTACGATGTTTAGTTTAGATATTTATTCCACTGCATAAAATTATTGTGTTCAATTTTAACTCATTTGTAATCAGTAGCATGTAATTATTCAACATCCCCTGAAACGTTGGATTTGGATATTTTCAATTTAATGAATACAGCACCGGGATCATGTTGTGAAAACAAATACAAAGTAAAACGGTATGCTCACTTCCCTCCCTTGTCATCCCTATCCCCACGTATTCAACTTTTTGTAAGCATGAATGAACTGCGACATGATTATGATCACATCTCTAATGTCTGACACAGTTTAATGCTCACCCGTCTCTGGTTCATGAAATTATATATGTAAATCAATTTGGTCCCTAAAATTTAAAATCTAATTAGACTGTACCCATACACTACACAGAAGAATAATACTTAAAATTATCATTAGTTTAAAGTTATTTAATTTATTTAACATTTTAATTTATGAAATAATAGATTATTATTGCTTATGACTTTATTTTCAAATATATATTGATTAAATCATAAAATAAAAAAATAAATTAGAAATTTTTCTTTTAATAGGCATCTTTGTTATATATTATCTCCTTTGTTTTCAAAACATACACACCAGTTATATTTTAAGATAAATTTGGTTAATGAAATTGATTTTTTTTTCAAAATTAAAGGTAATTTAAATGATAAATTGGTTACATACATGTCAACAAAATTCTGAAACTAAAGATTAACTGATTCAATCACCGTCAAAATTGTATATCATAATTTGAAAATTAAATTAGTGAGAAAATATACAAAACATAGCATTTGAATGTTAATATAAAATATATTTTTATAGTATTTGAAGGAAATTTAATAATTACAATAAAAAAAACCACGTCCAAAATTATTATATTTTTTGTCTTTATCTTTTAGTTAGCATCTGGTGTTTTTCTTTTTGGAGTGTTGCAAGATTAAAAATAATTAATAATCTTTGAAATTGCTTACATTTTCGTATTAACGTCAAAAAATTTATTCTATGTAATATTAAAAATTTAATCTGAATGAAAACATAAAGAGAAATATTTGTATTTGGTATAATAATATATAAAATTGTATTTGGGACGTATTGTCTTCAGGTTATTGGTATTAAATAAGTTTACTTTTTCCACAAATATTATTTGTGGATATATATTATGTTAAAATTAAAATCTAAGTGAATTTGAAGCTATAATGAAAAAATATTTTAACATATTACTTTTGAAAAACAAATCAAGCAAATGCACTCAGTAAGAAATATTTTTAAAAAATTATATATCATTAATTAAATAAATTAATCTAAAAGGATTTGAAAATATTGTTTAATTTTGATCCATCATTAGTTTAAAAATGTGTTATATTGTTATTCAATCACATTGTTCTATTTGCATGATTTTTCAAATAGTAAATATGAGAATATAGATGTGATAGTATGGCTTTGTAAAAAAAATTTATACTACCAATATATAGAAATTAAATCATAAAAAAATTAAATAATTGTAAAATGAATGTAAGATAATGTTTAAAATATTCATTCTACGCATTAGATTGATAGATGTATCAAAATGGACACCGAAACAAGAGAAACCAATTATAGATTTAGAAAAACTTTAATATTTCTTTATGATCATTTCTACTAAGCAATGGCGGAGCTTGGTACCCCCAAAATTTTTTCAAACTTATATATATAGGCTTAATTAATAGGATTATTAAAAAATTAACACTTGTTATATAAGAGGAAAAACTTACTAATATATAATAAGTTTAAGAATTTTTTTTGGTTAATATATTTGCCAAGAAATGATAAAATTTATTTGTTAATATAAAGCTAGCTAAAATTTTTCTGTCTGCTCTATTGTCATTAAAATATTTCATTTACATATTAATATTTTAAAATTTATTTGGTTAATATATTTGCCAAGAAATGATAAAATTTTCTAATTAGCGTCCATAAAAACTCTCTTAATTTAAATTCTTTCTTGCATTTATTTATTTGTCATTGAATATTATGTGTAAATTATAACTCAAGCAATTACAAGTGTTTTAAAATTAGAAGAATTTATGGTTAGGACATATTATCATTATATTTGTGCCCCCCACCTAATTTTGTAGTCATGTTTCGGTACTGCTACTAAGCGAACATACGTTCTCACATTGGAAAAAAAAAAATACATTCAATGTAATAATGAATAATAGAAGAATATTAACAAATTGTATGAGCAAAATACACAATTAAAAACAAATCCTTTACTTTTGAGTTCGCATTCAAATTTTGATCTTCCTGTATGAGTTAGCATTAAATAATTTTAAATTGTAATAACGAATAAAAAGTTATAATAAAAAAATGCAATGAACTTTTTTACTGTAAAACAAAATATTAAAATAAAGTTTGCTAACCTATAATTAAAACTTGCAATTTAACACACAATTTGAGTTTCACAATAAAAAATGTTAAAACTCTGATACGTAATACGTATGTAGAGTAGAGGTATTAAAAATCTCATACAATTGCAATTAAAACTCACTATTGATAGGAATTAATTACAGAATAATAATTATATGATATGTAAAAGCAATAACCAAGCCTAATATAATTTTTGAAAGAAAGTGGAGGTTGAAACTTTTGTAATTCAGAGATGAAAAGATTGATCTTTGAGATTCATTAGTAGTATTACTTTTATATATAGATGTGATTTGATATAATATGATTAATTAGTTTTGACTTTGTAATCGTGAAATGACTCATAACTTTACGGATCAAAATGAACCTTAACTAGTGAAATAAACTTCATATCCTTGTTTTCTGATGTGACTATCTGTTGATTATGAATACAATATGCTACTTGACATGGAAGCTTTATTTATATAAAAGCTGAACTTCTACAAGCAATCTGAAAGGAAAAAGGCTTACAATCAACATTTTTTCTGTTTAGCCACTCTTAACAAGCCACCTGAGTCATTAGTCCTTCTTAACTTGACAGACTAATCATCTACATTGGCATTATGTTTTCAGCACTCTAAAGTACCTACTCCCCTAAAATTGCATAGATTGCCAGTTTATCGCAAATTCCTTTGAGAAAACAAAATCTACCATATCTAAACTTAAGAATAAAAATCTATAACATCCAAGTGTCAGCAGAATCAAAATTGATAGATTTTTGTATCCTTTAAAGTGATGGTATACCTGAAGTCATCAAGGAAGCCAAACTCCAAAAATGGGTCATATATATATATATATATTCGGTTGGCTACGGGGTGCTTAGCACCCAAAAGACACAGGAAAACACTAATCAATTCTTGGAAAGGCAATTCTAACATGGTCTTGCCACAAGAGATGCCTATTACAATGAGGGGTTTCCTCAAACCGTACCACACCTCTACCCAAAATGCTATTCCATATAGTTCACCCATTTTATTAACATTTTACACAAGACGAAGGTGACCTAGAGTACAAGCCAAATTGACAGAAATAGATATATCACATATCGTACAAAGACACATGAAAGACTTTGGATTTAACTACCATAAATAATGATACTAATAAAAAAACATAGATATGAAAAAGAAAATAGCAGTAAGTAACAAGCAAAAATACCTAATTTATACACTACAGTACTACACTGCAGCAAATATACATACATACATATATATATATATATATATATATATATATATATATGAAAAAGCTCCTGCTCAAGTATGAAAGACTAGAACAATAATATATACATCCCAATTCTCAACCAAGAATTTCACTTTAACTAAACTAACCTCAGAATGTCTGAAAGAAAATGGACTGCTGAAGCGATGAAACCAATAAATCTCCCTTCACTGGAAATATGAACAAGGTATATATCGTGTGACATGCCATATATTTGGCGAAAGCATATAATCGATAATAATTTGGAGCCTTACCCATTCAGAATTAAACAAAGCATTTTGGCCTGCATATTTTACATGAAAATTTGAAATTTGGTAAGTAAAACTTTAAAAGCTATTAAAACAAATAAAGGAGAAATGAAACCCTAGGAAGAAAAATGTAACTTAAAAATTGAATTACCGACCAAAATTATACAGAATTTTGAGAAAACTGAATTCGGTAATGCTTTCAACGATTACTATATTTTATTTAGAAGAAGGCAATTTAGACCCCATGTTTAGCTCATTTAATCCATGTAAAACTTCCACCTGAACAAGAACTTTTTTATCATGGCAATCAGGCTCATATACAAGAGAGAAAAACAGGTCATGGGTCATATAGTGCATGTGCTAGTGTGCTACGGCTTTAACTTTCCACATATACATACATACATATACATACACACACACACACACACACACACACATATATATATGCTTATTTTACTCACTTAATATGTATCCAGCAGACCAAACAGCAAGCTCAACGACAAACCTTGGCAGTGGATAGTGTTTATTTCTGGCCCTTTCGTCTCTATCCCATTATCATCCAGAAGAATCAACCCTGAGGAAGTTATGTTAAAAGGGAAAACCAGAGGAGGTGACATGGGAGATTTTGCTAACTTGAGAAATCTTTGACCTGCAAGAAAACGGACTTCTGGAATTCAAATTTGTAAGACACGTAAATAAATGGTGGTTGACATTGAAACATGTTAGAACATTACCGGTCCCAAGTTTTATTGAGCTAGGTTACATTGTGTAAGTCGCAAGTGTTTTTAGGTTGAGCTTTTACAAGTTTTACCACACGTGTACTTGACCTACATTATTAATATCAATTGAGGAATAAGGTCAGTGTTATTTATCACAGTCATTCAGACTTTAATCCTTATCTCTCATTTCCCCTTTTCATCTAATTGCTAAAATTTCAGCAGACCATCCTCCATCCATCTAGGAATAACTGATATTTTTGATAAACTGGAAGTAATATTTTTCAAGCTTAATCACACGCGCAATTTTCAACCAAAACTTATCGGAATTTTAAATAAGAATGAAGGTATTTAATGAAACTCATCCAAAAAAAATTCTTCTACAAACAGAAAGACAGATTATTAACAATTGGTATTGATTCTTCCCTTTTTAGGTTCAAACAAATAGGGAGGCCAAAGACTCCAATCACAAAAAGAAAATTTTTTTTATTAATATATAATCGGAATATTGGAAGTCTTTACCATGACTTGAACAGACTACCGCTACCCAAATCCCTAGCCAATTCAACAGTTTGATTTAAGCTTAGTTGGCATATACACACATTTGTTACAGAAAGATGCATCTAAAATCAAGAGGGCGCAAATGAGTGCAAATTAGCTAACCTGATTTGGATTCAAGAACAAGACGGATGGTCACAGCATGAGCCCAGTTAATTCCCAAAGCAGCAACAAGATGAGAATCATATGCAGCAGGATCGTCTTTTCTGACAGAGCAGCTCCGTGCTGCTTGGAAAGCGCAATGATATGATGATATACTAGTTGAAACTTGAAAGCTCTCCAAAACATAATTTGCCCATACCTTGAAAGGAATATATGAGAGGTTCATCACCAATTTGGGATCTTACTTGATTTGTCACTACAATCGGAATTCGCGAAAACTCAGCAAGTGACCTAGAGACATAGAAAATCAGTACTGCCTCAACGAAGAAACATTTCACTGCAATCCCTCTTCGAAAGAATCTCACAAATATAACAGTAAAAATGGTATGGTTCTCACTTGATAAAAGAAACGTGCCAACCCAATGCCTGTTGTCTAGAAGCCCCACAATCATATTCACTGTCCAGGAAAATTGACCAAGTTCTATGCATGAGACATCCATGAATAGGCGGATATTATATATGTTCAGTTTTTGTAAGAATTTGAAGAGAGCATCTTTGACTCAATTGTTCAGTCATTGTCCAAAAGTTAATCTCACCCTAAAACAAGAGCAGCCATGCTATCAATGATAAGCAACTTCACTTGTTTCTGGAGGAGTGATACTTTGATGTGGTGCAAACTGGTAGCGTAACAAATTATGTAATACGTTGAACAGTTTCAGTGATCTTTTAGAAACATAGAAAGAAAAAGCAGAATAAACTAGGAATGATAAGATATGGCAGATCCAATTTGCATAATCTGCAGTATGGTACATAGCAAGCTTGATGGCAAAAATTAGTATCGGTTTACAGTGCCATGCATCATAAACATACTTCAATAGAAACTGAAACCCTAATTGGTGCATCTAGTTAATTCTAAACTAGTACTGATACATTTCGTTGACTAGATTTTAAAATCAATAAGCACTCATCTTTGACTCAACTACAATAGCACCTAATTCTCTACACTTCTTGCTTATCTATTGATCTGCTTATCATCCTTGCTGCAATAAAGTCTTATGGAAATTCGCACCTCTCAGTGAATTCAGAAAGTGAGGTAGGACGCAAAATCAGGATTCTACCAGCCATCTGAGATATGACAATTAAAGATAATTTTCATCAAGTTCAAATGGGATGAACAACCTAGACAAGATTTCAAAAAAAATAAAGAAACAACATGCATACCTCCTGTGCCATTCCTTTCTTGTGAAATATATCAGGAAAACTCTCCATCCCAATCTCTATCAATCTTTTTTTTGTTTTTTTGTGGGGGGGGGGGGGAGGGGGGGGGAGGAATTCACAAGTAGAAAATAGTCAAAATACCATTGTTTTTAATATGATTGACAGAAGCAAAACAGTGCCTGTGTGCTTAAAATACCTCCTTGAACTAAATTTGCATTCAACATCAATATATATCACACGCCCATCTAAGCCTCCACAATTAGCCGGTAAAGAGGCCAGTAGCGCGAGCTTCAAGCAAAACTGCAGTATAAAATTCACCTATCCTGATTGATTGTAACTGGAAAATAATATTAACAAGCAGGTGGCCTGGTTGAATGCAGATACATAGCTAAATCCATATGCATATCTCGAAAAAAAAAAAAATGCAGCTAGTATCATATCCCAAAAGAACATGATTGGACTGGATGTGTATCTGACGTGTTAGTCCATCAAACAATGGCAATTTTGAATATTACTACTCTGCTATGGACTATGAAGGCATATGGGTATCTTGACATCATAGAGCAGTAAACAAACAAATAGCCAGACTCCAGAATCTAGATGCAGAAGTAGCGTACCATGTGTAAGGAAAGTGATTAAAGATATCTTCAAACATTAAAACAATCCAAATCTGAAAGGAATTATTAAATGGTCAAATGTAACAAAAACCTAATATACCTGTGTTTTGCCAATTCCTGCAGGACCAACCAACTCTGTCAAAACACCGAACGGTATACCACCACACAAGGCCTCATCCAATCCTCTCAAACGGGTGGGAAGATGACCAGCCAATCTCTCATTCCGCACTCGCTGCTCCATCAGAAGCAACGCCTATCACAACATTATGCTCCTTTCAGTAATTTCTATTGAAAGGCAAACAAAAATCGAAAATGAAAAAAAAAATGTCAATCTAGAAGGAAAATAAGAGCAACGTAGAGTACAGTTTGACAAGGAGGACAAACAACTTCACTAATTTGTGCCATTGCAGATGTTACTTCTGCCATCCCAACGTCCAACAATTCCATCAACTCAAATTCACTCAGAGATAATGCATCCTGCAATTTAATAATAATAATAATAACGAATTATTGGAAGGTGGAGATGTGAAGTGAGTGGTTCGAATTCGAGCAGATCTGGTTACGCATATATACATATGTATAGTGAAATTCTGAGAGCGAAGACGAAAGCGTGATCCAAACAGAAGGAAGAAAAACATGCATTGGTGGAGAGAAGACCTTGGCGGTGATGATGTTGCGAGCACTGAAGATGTTGGCGATGGATTTGGGCAATCCCATCTGGTTGATGAGCTTGTTCGCCATCTTTCACTGCTTTTTCCCACACACACTCTCTCTGTCTGTCTCTCTCTCTCTCCCTCTCTCTCTCTCTCCGTCTCTTTCCCGCCCAAAACCAGACGCTTCTTTTTTGGGGCAGATGCAAATAATTGTGAACCGTGACCTTTGCGGGCCAGTCTAACTTCTCTTTTGGCCAATTGGACTGTGGAATTGGAATAGAGAACAATGTATGGATTTTTTTTTTTCGGTGATTAAAAAGCGCAAAAGCCCAACTCTGAGCTCTTCTGTATGCACCACATTTTTATAAGCATGACAAAAAAAAATAGTTTTTTTACCAAAAAAGTAAAATAAAATAAATCAGTCTTTTTTATATTATTTTCATTTATATAGTACAATGACAATTTAATTTTTCTAAAGCAATATACAGCTGTGTGGAGTTTGGCAAGCCAATTCCCATGTGAAAGTTTTTACATATAAAAGGTTATAGACTCATCATTATTATTTTCTAAGTGTGTAGGATTTTTTTTTTTGGAAAAAGATTATGTTTTGTATTAGCTGTCTTATAATTTGAATAATATCATTTTTAATTATACCTGTTTTAAAATATAGAATGAGTTCCGTTCTTTTATTTGCTGGAGGTATATCCCGACAAAGGCATGCTATTCCTTTCTATAAATATTATAAGGAGCCTTTTCTTTATCTGAGAAGTATAAAAAATCTTTATTGTATCGTTTCATTCAAACGATAATAAACAATACGAACTGAAAAATAACCAAATAGCTAGTCACGCATACAACGATATATCAATACGTAGATATAAAATAGCATTTTCCTATGCTAGTTTGACAGTTGATATCGTATTCACTTCCTTTAATATTGTTTAGCATTTTTATTAACGTAGTAGTAAGTTATTATATATTTTCCCTAATCTAAACTTTTGTCTATATGAAAATAAAGAAGTTATAATATATAGGCATTTTTACTGAAAAAAAATACTTAATTACCGAAACTTATTCGTTGAGAGATTATTTATGTATATATATCATTTTAGTACTGATAGTAAAACGCCTAACACCTTCACGAAATGTAGGCCATAAAACGTTTGGCTGTAAAACGTTTTACAGCATCACACGTTCAGCAGTTGAATGAATTAGGCCCCATAATTTGGCTCACTGTTGGCCAAAATAGCAGTGACAATTCGGCTCACTGTTGGCCGAAATACTGCATTCATTCGGCTTACAATTCAACATTTTACAGCTCTCGCCTGCCTATATAACCAAACTAAAATGTTAGCCCAGTGAGAAGTATACATGAGGGGGATTTGTTTGAGTTATCTTGTTGAGTGAGTGGCTGAAAAAAAATGGCAGGGAGGTTTTTTATGCTTATTTATTATAACTATTAAATAATTCAAAACTCATGAGATGAAGTCAGATTTTGCTATCAAAATCCACTATTTATTAGTGTTTGTTCATCCAGGATGCTTTCAAAGCTTCGTGCCAAAATTCTTCATAAGTTATACGCAAAAGGTAAGGAAATAATTCAAATGGTGTATCGACTACCTATGTTGATTAGTCAAGGCATAGTTCAGTATGGGAGTTGCATTATTGAAAGTGATGATGACTTGAGGATAATGTTTGATTGTCATAATCAATTTTCTAAACTCATGTTATGGAGATGTTCGTAGCTCTAGGAGAGTTGCAGATAAACTTTGATAGAAGCACTCCTACTCAAGCTGTAATACCTGGGGTACACGTGTCAGTAGACGAGTTTCGCATAACCTCAAGGTCCCCTGGGACCCACTGCTGTTGCCGGGTCTGGGTTTTTGCTAAGTCAGGAGCCCTATGCCTCCTTGGAGGGCTATATGTTAGAGTTATATTCTTGGATCAAATGTCCCGATAATTGTTCCCTAGAGAAAAACAAGTTGAAGAGTGATTTTTTAATGAGTTTTTGGAACCCTCTAAATATTTCATTTTTAGTCCCCAAGTTTAGAAAATCGTCGGAATTCCAAAATTTGAACTAGAACTCAAAAATGAGATTTTGATTGGTTAGGGTTTTGAATTTTTAGATATTTTATTTGAATCCAAATGGGGGGTATTTTCTTATTTACATTTATGTTTTAAAGTTAATAGGAAGTTAATAAATGATTTAACTTAGAATAATGAGATGGAAATAAGTAAGTGAGTATATGAGTAAGTTATTGTTAAGACAGCACAAATTCTGCTGATATATGTTTACTGTCACTGCTATAGCGGTCACAGCTTGACTGCATCACGTTTTTTGGCCTCTGGAGACCGCTATAGCGGTCATAAGTCTATGATAGTACAAGCGGGGCCTTGAGGCGAGAATGTGGCTTGACCGCTATAGCGGTCATACACCGCTATAGCGGTCCCAAGAGCCCAATCGGTACAAAAGCGATGTCGTTCGTTTACGGCCTTTAAAAGGCCATCAGCCTCCTTCCTCCCTCATTCTTGACGAACCAGAAACCCTCCCCCATCCTTTTTCTCTCTTTTTCTCAATCTCATTCAAGTGTTGCTTCCCCAAATCATCAAGGTATGTGTTTGTTAATAGATTTTGATCTCTTTGTCTCCTTCCTTTTATATTCTATGGTTTAGGTTGTTGTTTTCTCTCATTGTTGTCAAATGGGGGTACTCCCCCAATGTTGTTAGAGCTAGATTAGAGTTATTTAGAGATTGTTGGAGTTTAATCTAGAGTTTTTATAATTATAATAGTTGACGTTGGTGCCCTCCCGACTCCCCAGAGCTCAGTTGGAGTTGACGCCACTTTTTCCTCCCTCTCCAGGTGAGTGGGTTTGACCTCATTGTCTTAGTTTCCCCATTATAGTTATATTTCTTGCATAAAGATTGGCAAATATGGAATCTGAGATGAGATAAAATATATATATTATGAATTTTACATGCTTACGTCAAGCTAGAAAATTATGGTTTATTGTGATAGCAATAAAGAATGAGTTTTGCAAAACCATGGGACCATGATTAATATGTTGTGTGTTATGAAAATGTTTTATTTGTCAATGAAATGATTTTTGGAAAAATTCATGTTTTAGCAAGTTGCAAATTATGCAAGAGTATATGATTTATTAGTTCTTATTTTATTAGATATGTTTTAAGAGTTTATGATATGCTATTGATTCAAGCCTTGAGATTTATATATATGATTTTTAGAGTATTCAGTTGACGTATGTATATATATTGGAAGAATGTTCGATAGAGCATGATTCAATTTGATGAATAGAAATGTATATTTTAGTTTTAGAGGTTTTGTGATTATGAACTCTTTTATTTGAAGTATAATAACAAAGTTATTAAGTTATGAAAATATGTTAGTTAAGAAATGGATTTAAAACTTCAGTTTTATGATACCAAGAGGTACAGAATTTAGTATGATTGTTAGCAACTGCCAGATACATATTCTGTGGGCTTGAAATCGGAATGCCTACAAGTGGTGAACCCTTGGGCTCGATTTTCATAGCCACAGTTATGCTAAAGTCAGATTGTTAGAGTTATATGAGTTAAGAACTCTTAGAGTACTAAAAACTTAGGGGCTCTGCTTCGCCAGGGACAGAGTACCCACTTTTCAACTATAGTTTTCTTTTTGTCAAACTAGTTTAGCCGGTAGAGATAAGGAAACAGACAGTTAGTTAGCTGTGAAGAGATCGTTAACCTTGGTACCAAGTTGTCCGTTAGAGGACAGTTTCGCCCCCAGCAGTTACAGAAAATGGGACCTAGTTAGGTGCCCACAGTTTGTCCGAGAGGGACTATTACAGATTCAGCAAGAGCTCTGATTCACCAGGGATAGAGTCTCACTTCATAGTTTAAAATTTTATAGCTTTTATTGTTGTGATATATTTATTATATTCAAAGATATCTTTTGTTTCCGACGCTCTGCCGCACCCTCAGTTAAAATGATTTCATGCTTGATTTTTGAGTTAGAAATGTTTATTTATAAATACATGGAATGAAAAGTGTTTTCCTAGAGCTAGCTATGTATTTAAATATGAAATGAATCATTAATGACGCATGTATATTATATTATGTATATTCTTGGTTGTCCCATGTAGGTGATGAGTGAGAGCTCACTCACTGAGTCCGTTGACTCACCCCTCTCCCTTCCTCTAATAGTTGCAGGTACAGACGTCATTCAGCTACCGATCCAGTAGTCACAGTTATCCCCTGGTGAGCTTTGCATTGTTGTAAGGCTTAGTTTAGGATTCTGTTAGTTTAGAGTGCTCCAGTAGTTTTGCAAGGTGATCCAAGCCACGCATGTATTTTGAGATGTTATTGATAATTTAAGAGATTATGTATTTTCCCTATATGTTTTAGAGCTCTATAATATATTTTAAAATATGGGCTATGATTAGAGATTTATGTGAAAGTTAATGAAAGTGAGTTTATGACTCAGTCTTCAAATCTTAGATTTTAAAGCATGACAAAAAATGTTTTAGGTTTATATATGTGAATACTTCAGTTTTTTTTTGGATTTGAATATTATATTTTAATTAGAGCAAATGATATAGATTTGCAAGAAATTTCATTTTAAGTATGATATTATACTATTTTATGCATATAGAGAGATACGTCACCCAGAAGGCTTACGTGGGAATAGGATTCCTCACGAGCCGGTCACGCTCCCAAATCTGGTCGTGACACAAGCATTTGATGAATCGTCTTTAGCCCAGCCTTCTCGGATTATTTCAATGCCTAGTGCAGTGGTCAATGAAAATCTTGAAGAAGAAAATGCAGATAATGTGATGAATGGGCCAACTTTAAGAGAATTGGCGGCCAAGGTTGGTAGAGAGTTTCTACTTGACGGTCCAATTACCAAGTATGAACCTTACAACGATCTGGATTTTGAAGAGGAGCCGAACTACTGTAAAATTATATATTTACAATGTTATTTGTTAGTTTTTTTTTTTTTGCGTAAGTTTTGTGATTTAGTTTTCAGTATTATCTAAATTTTGTTGTTGTAGTGGTTAGTTTTAGTGTTCAGTGTAGTGGTCAGGGTTAAGGGTTTTTAGTAATAATTTAAATTCTTGTTTGTGCTTTTATTGTTATTAATTTTTTTGATGAAGTTTGTGGTTAGTTTATTATTCAATACAATTGATTGATTATTTGTGTTGAATATTAGGAATTTTTGCTTACACTTTATTAGTTTTGAATTTTTGTAGTCAATCTTTGACATAGTCTCTTGTGCAATCCGAAAGTTAACGGATTAGCCATTATTTTTCAAGTAATTAGTTCTTCCTTACGACTACATAAATTAAAATACCAACACTACACTATTCAAATAACAAAATATACTACAAACCCAAAACAAAACACTATTTAAATAAATACAGTATACTGAATAAAATTATAATATTTGGTTAAAAATTACCAACTTATTCAAATTTGCAGAGATATGCCCACACTAATCCTGATGATATAGATTATTTTGTTCCATTTCTTGTATATAACTTGTCTCCCATAGCACACAGCAGTAGTCTTCTCCCACTTCCACTATCTTACAAAATATGAAGACTAAAACAGGAAGATATATATAAACGGCGAGGTTCACCACGAAAAGGACCTCGCTTTTATAGTGGTCCCCGAAAGCATGATTCGATGGGCTACTAGCCGATTAATGTAAACAACTTCATGTTAGTCGAATTACGTGCCTGCAAGCTCTAACATGCCCAGTTTGATTGGGAACTCAACTCATTGTTGGCCGTCTCTTTGTTCCAGTCTCATTTGAGAGCAGTAGAGTGCGTCAGAGGTTTTAGTGATGGGGTCATAATTCGGCTACATATTGGCATTTTATATGGCTTTTTCACATCACTATTAGACGTTTTATGTGTTAAATCGTTTAACCATGAGCCGTTTAATGAAGATAATACATCCTACGATTAAATGTATTACTATAACACATAAACTAGTGTATATACATAAATAATCTCTCAACGGATGGGTTTCAGTAATTAAGTATTTTTTTCAGTGAAAAAACCTACTATATATATGGCCACACCCAATATCACCCTCGAGAAGCTAATGAAATAAAGAGAAAACAAAAAAGGATAATTGGCTTAATTATCTATACATTAATGACATTATTATTATACTCAATTGATTTTTATATATTCGACTTCTAATCAAATGTGGTTAAGAGGGGTGTTGTTTGTTATCCCAAAATGGTCCCCCTCTGCCTCTCCTGTCAGCATCAGTAGTTTAATTATTTCTACGAGTGGTTTAACTATTCTGTGTGCGCCTCCGGTTTCCACTTTTATTATTATAGTTATTGTTATTTATCCGTTCACTTCATCCATTTTCATAGGAGTTCTTTTTTATTTTGTTGGTATAAAGTTTTGATAAGTTTTTTGGTACACTGTTTTTTAAAGTTTATATATCACAAATGATCTAAATTGCGTCAATGTTATTACTTATTAGCACTTAATAAGTTTTTTAATTTAAATATTTTAAATTTTGAATAATATAAATTATGTAACAACCAGTCTTGTCTTGCAGTATTCAGTATCCTTTAATTGGCCGTATCTTAGATTTAGCTTGGAGGTGTAATGTGTGATTCGTGATATGGAAAGCTTTGACAAAACAAATCACGCGGCAAAATCAAAGTCTACGCCCACGGTCATTCCCACTTGCTGTTGAGCAAGACTCGCATAGGCCAATAACGTGATATATTGTACCCAAACTTAATCTTTATTTATTAATGGATGAATATTTTTTGAAAAAAGAAAAAAAATGCGGAAACAAATTAATTTTTTTAAGTTGAGAATAAAGTAGTTAAGTAATGATTGAAATATTCTTATCTATGAATTAAAGTTCTGTGCAGAATCTGCATGCCGCTTTTTGTGCAAATAATTTTTTTCGTGCAAATATTAATGTTCTAACAAGAAGCGTTAGGATTATGCATATTGATGCATCATATCATCATATGACAGATTTTTCTCTGATCAGACAAGCTGAGTTTTAAAATGTTTTGTCGGATTATTTTTCTGTCACTCATTAACAAACTTATAAAGCTGCTTCTATATTAACTTAATCCAAGCACATAATATTAAGGATGTGTTTGATTGAGAAGTAAGAATAGAGGATAAAATTATCATGAATGAGCTTAATATATAATTTAACACATAAAATTTATTTATAAAAATTTTTATCCCATTTTTATTATCAAACCAAATATATCCTAAGTATTAACCATAATAGAATTAGTCAACAGAGAACCACAAAAGAAAAAAAAAATACCACGTTTAATGTGAGCTCTTTCTCGTTGCGGCTGACATCATTGAGGGCAATGTTTATTTATTTCAAAGTTAAAAGCGCGGTTTGAGGAATTAACTATAAGATTTTAGGCGTGAACATGGGAGACATCATCCACAGTTCCACATGTACAATGTTGCGGCGCTGCTTCTGAAGAAATTAAAGTTGAATGGTGGCAGATTCTGCTTGATGATGGAACTCATCATAAAGAAGTTGAGTGGTGCTTACTAGGTATGTCTGAGGAAGCTGCATGTATTAGCCACATCAACACAAATAATAAGCCTCCGGAATCCGTGTTTCTAAAGGGAACATTCGATTATATTTATTATTATAATACGCTCTGACCATGATGGAATTTATATATATTTATTAGAATTTGTATATTTTAAATAACAGGATCTCCGCACACCAAACGAAATTAAATTAATTGCAGGATCTCCAACATTATAGCAACTCACTATTTAACATAAACTGCACGAATTAGACTTGCTCATTTTTTAAACCGAGTTCAGCATCTATATCTTGAGTGAATCATTTTAGCCATTTCAAAGCCGAAGTCCAGAGGGAACATAAATGTGATTGCAAAAACTTATATAGAAGTAGTAAACTGCCTAGCCCATTTATTCTTCATTTTTGCAGGCACGCAAAATCCATTATACTATGATTGTGGACTTGCTTGTCACTTCGTCCCTGTTTTAGGTTTCACAAGATTTAGTATAATTAGTTATGAAAATTCATATATGATATGATCACGTAAAATTTTCACTTGAGATAGTCTATTTTTTATTTTCATATATGTCATAATAAATAACACGGATTACATAATAGAAACTTGGTTTGTCACTTCTTTATTCCTCTTTCCCTTGTCATTCAACTTTTAACCTCTAAGGATTTACCATATTTTTTCTCCTCTCTCTATTTGTCCAAAATTTATAGGACTCTACTTTAAATCAACTTGACCAATTAAAAAATTAACATAGAACTTTTTATATTTCTCTGTTTATAGGACTTAAAATTTTATTTAAAATAAATAAATATAAAATCATTCCATTCAATTAAACATCAAAAGTTTATCATATTTCTTCACTATACAAAGGTTATACTCAGTCTAGAAGAATTGTAGCTTGCTAAGTAAGTTCAAAGTGTGAACATTGAACACTTTAGTCAGAGACATCATGGACCACTATTCCCTAGGCTCAAGGTCATATTATGATTAAGAGAAATATATGTTATATAAATTATCTCATGCAAAGAGATAAAATTCACGTTTATGTATTTTACATCTTGAAAGAATTAGTTCTTTTTTGTTTTTAGCAGTTTATATGTTACCTAAGTTTTCACTACGATGTAGAAAGTAGACATTCAATGAATCTGCCATCGGTTATAGACTTGATTCATCATTGGAAAATTACTCATTGTTGGTGATTCATTAACCACAGGAACTTAATCTGCTTGACTAGGAATTTGTTGACTTCCCATATGAAAAACTCCAAAAGTTTGCAACTTGACTTGCAAGTGGTTGGAACATGTTTGAGGCTGGAATTTGATTCTCCATGGAACCTTCTTTATTGTTCATATGGAGCCTTGATTGGCCATTAGAAAGAGTGCAGAATGCATAGCAGAGCCCTCTACGAGACCTCTGATACCATGTAAAAATGGTATAAACAGCAAGAAAGAAAATAGTGAAACTGAAAGAGAGCAGAGCTCGAGAATGTTTAATTTGAAAGAATGAATTATATTGAAATGATCAAGCTAAAGCTTTTTGTACAAGTCGGTGTTCCTTATATTCAAGAGTTATATTGAAATGATCAAGCTACAACTGTTTGTACAAGTTGGTGTTCCTTATGTACTTGAGTCTAAGTCAGTAGAGCTAACAACTAACGGACTAACCAACGTAACTGATCACACAGTGATAACAAACAAATCATCAAGTAATAATATCAGACTTCAACTGCAATTCTTCTTCAATTCTGAAGCTCTTATCTTGGATAATAGGATATCTATGTTCACCCACTATATAGAAATAATATTTGAACATCTAAAAGTAAATATCTAATTTAGATATCCATTATCTTACTATTGAATGATATTGTGAGCCTCTTAAACCTCACTCATTATTCATGATCTCCATCTTTAAATTTGATGAATTTTTAAATGGATATCCACTTTTGGATTCTAAAACCAAATGTTCATAAAACAAAATTGTTGCCACATGACAAGTCTTTTATTTATTATTATTATTGTTGTTGTTATTATTATTATTATTGATATTTGTATAATGTAATTATTTTTTTGTAAGTCTTACAAAAAAATGATTCAACTGATCCATACGATATACCAAAATTAATCAACGCATATGTGAGACTACATAAAATAATATAGAATAAGACAAGTATTTTTTAGTAAAAAATTGTTGAATGCGCATAGTTACTATTTGATCCATTGCGATATTACTGAATAAATGTATGAGGAATTGCGTTTTATTTTTATACACTATTAGTATAAATAAATAATTTATACAATTAACTAACCATATATTATTATATATGTAATTACTAAAATAATTATTATAGAGTCAAATATTTTTAAAAATATTACAATAATACAATTTTTTTTACACATGTCAAAATTAATTAAATAAATAAAACAACTCACGGACAAATTTTAAGAATAACCTGAAATCAGATTAAAACATAGTCTATTTCTTTGGGCAAACACCGAAATTTAAGTTGTTGCTCTTCTTTTCACTGAAAGCATCAAACCTTTCACTTTCCTTTATCTTATTTGTTCGTACTTTTTGTTTTTTACACTAGCTAGTTTAATTAGTAAAAAACAAAGAAAATTAAGTTATGGTTATACGCACCAGCTATATTCAAAAGTAAATGTGTCTTGCAGTTTAATCGGATTAAAAAATTGTCATGCAGTCCAATATTTTATTACCTTAACATTTTGTGTATAGGATTAATGCACTGATTAAATTAAAATTTGTGCATGACCAGGAGATAAGATTACTATAAGGATAATTTTTCCTCTGCAGATGATATATTATCACGTGTATAGTGTCTTGATCTGATAAAACCACAATCGTCCTTTCCTGCTTCTCCCCGACCGCAATATTGTCCCAACCCGTTTATTTTCTCTCTGCCGAGAATAAACAAAAGTTTTCTGATTTTACACTTTTGATGAGACGGATAAAAAGAAGTTCATAAACAAACAAACAAATATATTTGTTTTTTCCAATCATACCAAATTTCCAATTTTCTTATAACATTGATTGGTAGTGAGCTAATTTCTAGCTCTAAGTGCATATAAAGGCAAAATATATAAATATACATAAAAAGTAATTACAGAACTTACACAGGCTCTATATATATATATATATATAATATCTTATTTACATAAAAAGAGTAAAGAAGGAAAAATAGTGCTAAATAATGCAATTCGTGTTATTTATAATTTATGGGTTGTTCTGCGGGTGTCATCGATCTTTATCTAAAATGTCACCATCTAATACTGAAGACGAAGATTTAAAAGCTTAACCCTGGTTAATTAGAGTTGTGTTCGCAGACCAATCCGGACAATTTCGGGGTGATCACCGGCGATCCTCGCATCACATTTTCATTTTTAATTAAAAAAGGGAATTGTGTGTGAAAAAGTGAAAGGAAATTATTTTTTTTAATATTCTCTTTATCATACAGACGTGGTAAACTAGGATTGGCTTATTCCGTAGAAGGGATGTGCACTAGGTGAGTCCTCCCTCTTCTTCGCGTTCATGTATAAATATACCCTTCCGCCTTCCCCAATTTTCTCCCTTTCTTACTTCTCTCAGATTATCCAATTTATTTATTTAACATTAAATTCAAACTCCTCATCCCCTGCTCTTTTTCTGCTGCCCTCTACTCTATAGCCCCTCTTCCCTTCACGAGCTTCCTCTTCAATTTGTTGGGGGGGATCGAGGCTGTAAGTTTTTTTTGCATATTTTTGCTCGTTGTTGCTGAGGTAAAATCCTAAATTTTGATACTTTCAAAATCATCAATTCATCATTGTAAAGTTATCTTTAAAAAATTTTATACCGCATAAAGCATTTTTGTGATCCCCACGTGCTCTTTTTGCTTCTTTTTTTCTTCTTTTCCCCCATCTTCTTTTCAGTTTTCACGGATCTATAGCATACAGAATGGCTACAAAAACAGATTCTTCTTCTTCTTCCGCGCCTGAAAGGAAGACAGCAAGATTTCCCCCAAAAAGAGGGCAGATCAAATCCCAAATTTTTGACGGCTTGGTCACCTCGGTTGTCTCCACTGTCTCAAAGGCTGGAGAGTATGTCCGAAACATCATCATCGGAAACGGTGGTAATGATGCTGGCGGCTCTGTTGCATCTTCTGGTACCCCTCCACCAAGTGCCTACAACTCTGAGGGCAACACCGATGTCTCCTAGACTCTCATCAAGTGACTTATATAATGTGTCCTCATGTCTACGTGGCTTAACCAATGTTTTTTCTGGTTGAGCATAGTTGCTGAAAGTTGGACGATTATACTATTGTCCATGTACTCTACCCGTGTTGTTTTCGCGTGTTTTAGAGAGGAGATAACATAACTTGAGGACCTAGTCTACCCCTTTTTTTTTTTTTTTTGGGGTGGGGGGAAGGGGGCGGGGATCTGGAGCTAGATCTTTGTACCTTTGTATCTTCTTTTTTGTTGGCTTTGATGCCATATATGCTTTTTTGTCTCTTTTTTTTTTTTGGGTATTCTGTGTATATGTGTATATGTTAATTTTAAGTACGGTAAAATTTGTACTTCTTGTCTGCTATTTAGCTATTTTTGTTTTCCCTTTTAATTTGTTGTTAACCGTTGCAACTGATATACGTGCACTAGTGTCGTCTCCAGAATTGGATAATATAAGATGTAAACTTTTTAGCCTGACTCGATCATCGTCTGTGTCCCACTGGTACTTCAAATTTAGTATTGAAATAGGAACCTGTTCAAAAATTGACCAGCCGCTTCTTTGATGTTTTTGAAGTAATCAAAATTCACGGTACTTGCTTGTGGAAAAGGGGCTAGTAGGAAAACGTTTTTAGCCTACTGGAAATTAATAATAATAATAACATTTTTGGGGATTGAGTAGTGGCTATATAAGCCTATAACCAAGTTTTTAGGATTAGTGGAACGGTGAGAGACATGGATAGAATGTATGGGGTATTAGGCAACCCATATAATTTCTAAAAAATAAAATAAAAAACCTATAACCCCTAGTTACACAGCTGACCTATACATGCACCAACCAAATCTCCTAAGATCAAAGCTCCACATCGTGGAGGAGGTTGTTCTAACATGAGAATACCTAGATTGAGCTATTAATTTCAAGTAAATTATATTAATCTTTTTTGAGATTTGATAAAATACAAGTCAACTTTTCTTTATTTGTAAAATTTGTTCAAGAAATTTTTAAGTTTCTGAAATCATTATATCGACTTCTCTTGAATTTATAAAATAATTACATTGATTTCTTTCTATTGCATAATAAATAGTGTATATAGGAGATGTTAGTGTCACACAAAAAAAAATAGAGTTGAAATAAATTTTACCAAATATCAAGGAGATTAGTATAATCAACCTATTCATCTCTTATCATTTTTTCAAATATGAGCAACTTTGACTTGTCAATCTCCAACTATGAATAGACGAATTTGGTAGATGGGAATATTTAATTCGTTTTTTTTCTTTTCAATTCCATGCTCTTTCATTTTTGTCAGAGTAATTTTATGTTATTTTACTTTTTTGGGCCTGAGAAATTCATTTCACGACAAAACGAAGCGGGAGAGCAGGCCAACTTAATATTATCTAGTCTGTGCGAAGCTAGGCCCAAATTGATATGCTACTACCTTTGTCGTAAAAATATGTGTTGTGTCTCCGTGTAGAAGGGGGGACAGACATTGAATACTTAATTGATTTACCTGATCATTGTACTGAATCTGTTTGACACTGAATCTGAGGTGTGTCAGCGTACAATCTGACTGTACATCAACCTTTTCAGCATATTTAATTAGGAGCCATCACTTGGATACAAATTTAAAGAGAGTATTATATTAGTACTTTTTTATTCGAAAATATGACTATCTATATCTATGGGTGACTTATATGTGATTAGTTTTACCACGATAATTAAATAGAAGAAGAAATTAAATTAGTCGTGACCATTTGTTACTTTTAAATTTTAATTTGCTTTTATCTGAATCGACTGTTTATCGTTGAGACTCCCTTGAAATTGACAGAGGCACGTTGTATAATCACAATCAAAAGAAAATACATGAATTAACTTCATGGGCATGCATTTGGTTTGGTGGACAATGGTTGGGCTTATCCTGTTGTGCTTGAATCTTCGCTTCTGGAAAGTTTCAGTTCCATGCCAAATAAAAAGAAAGGGATCACTCAAGACATATAATCTCGCCGATGGCTACAATAGCTCGATATCCGGCCGTCTCGAGACAGATATGATAGGTTATGTAATTATAACAGTAAGTACTCCCTCCCAAAAAAAAAAAAATCAGAAAAATTGCCGCTAAAGGGTTGCTTGCTTTCAACTTTTCACTTTTCAGAAAATTATAAAGAAAAAATTGAAAAAACTGAAAATTAAAAAATAAAAATTGAAAATAGAAAACTGAAAATAAATAGCCCATTAAGATTCATATTATTATAGTATAATTGTATAAGCTTTGAATAGTATTATTTTAACACATAAAAATAAGTGTCCTTCTTTTATTACTATTTAATATGATGAATAAATAGAATGAGTGTGAATCACTATCATATTTAATTATGAGATTTCATGTAAAACACATAAAACCGGACACTATATTAGAATGTTAAAATAGTATTTTTTAATTAGCTTTCATGTAAAACACAGTTGAATCATGCCCGATGACAGTACTTGCCAAAGACATCATTGCTTATTTTTTATTCCTTCTTTAATAATAATAATTAAAAAAATATTCCTTCTACATGCATGATATCATGCAATAGTGACTACTTCATGATAATAAATATATTAATAAGTTAACCAATAGGATATTGGATGAGTGGTAAATAATTTGGCCTCCTATAAGAAAGATGACAAGCTTTAAACCCCAGAAACTTTATATGTTGGAAGAGGGAGTAGTCATAAATACTTTATGCCTCAAAATTGTGAGAGAAATGTCTAATTTTATCATATTGTTAAGGGTTTTACTTGGTGAAACTAGTTAAGAAATGAATCAAATAAAGTTTTTTTATTAAAAAAGTAAAATTTTTAAGTTTTTAATATTTCATATAATCAATACATTGACAACTTTAAAACTTTTCACTTTTGATTTAGTGTTCTAAAGAAGGTAAGAAACTAATTAGCAAAGCCTGATTTCTAACAGCGTTTTCATTAAAAAAAAATAATTGCGGAGGTCAAAAACCCTCGCAAAATGGAATAAAAACCGATGCAATTCAGCGCTTTTTTTAAGAGTCTTATATAAAACTTGAACTAAAAATTCTTACTAGTTAAAGAATTACCTTATTAAATAATAAGAGCTTATTTGAAATTTTAGATAAACTATAGAGGTCTATTCGAGTATATTATTGATTTAGTAATATCTTGTGGTTTATCTAAATTTTAAATCAGTTATGATATATCACTTTTTATCGAGTTTTAAATAAGTTATTGTCATTAACAAAAGGTTTATTTAGAGAGTTTTATAACTGACTGTTATTAAGTAAAAACATATAAGTTTTAGTAACACAGGAGCTGTATTGAAGCTAAAAAGATTTTATTTCAAAATTCAATGAAATAATAACTTGGAGATTAATTTAACCTAGCTAAATTGTTAGGGCACGTTGCTGTCATTGCATTTGTGATGATAGAAATTTGTTTCATTTGGTGAAAATTAAAAGGGAATAAACAGGCTGTCACCAGCTTCTTCTTCTCTTTCTTTTATTTTTTTGGGTCTGATGCTGTCACTAGCTTCATATCATACATGTCATATATATAAAGTTAAACGAAAATAGAGCAGAGCCATCGTCGTAAGACAGCTAGACAAGGTTCTTCCTATATAATATGAAAGAAATTAGAGGCAAGGATTCTAAAGAAATTCGGCTGTGGGTGGTCAAAGACTAAGTATTTGGACCATTGATACGTCAGTTGGCTACCGACGATGCAACAAGCAATTCCATTGTAGGCCTAAAATCAGGCAGAAATATATTCAATTAAACTGAAACCCATATATATATATATAAAAAATCAGAATATCAAAACTAGTATATTGTATGAATATTTTGGAGAGATAAAGAAAATATTGAAATTTTATGTTTATCTCTCTTTTTTTATTAATACAATTTAATTAAGATTGACACATCAATTCAAGGTGGAAAGAACCTCTTGTCAAATGCGAGACCCTACCTTTTTCATTTGGCCAATATCTTGAAATTAATCTATATCTCTCTCTAAGAATCATAACATTTTATTTTTTTTAATGGGAAATTATTCTCAACTGAAAATAAATTAAGCAAGACATAAGATTGATGTGGGGCCCTGCTACTGAATGAACAACAAATAAGTGATCCATTTTCTATTTTTTAATCCTTCCTTTACTCTTGTTCACACAGCTTTTAGAGGCGGCTAGTCAGCCACTCATTCTAATCCTCTACTAGCCGTAACGGAAGACATTGTGGATGAATATAGACACAATGTCGACACCCCTCTCCACCAGGTGCTGCCTTCACTCGTGGAAAATTAAAACAGCAATCCGTCCACGTGCAGTTAATGTAGAGGATAACATACTTCTAATCATAGTTATCAGACTCGACCCGGTGCTCGATTTGGTCAAGGCACCGGGTCACTGGTTCAACCAGTGGGTCACTAGTCGAACCGGTTAAATAGGATTTAATCAAACAAATATTAAAATGTAATATATATAATATTATTGTCACACATCTTAACAAAAGCCAAATTGGCCTAGTGGTTGGTGTATCTATATTCTACTACCAGGGGATGAGTTCGAACCCATCAGCTTCCCCCATTGGATGGCATTTATTCACTTATTTGCTAAATGCCAATTGATATGTAATATATATATTGATTGTTACATATTATAACAAAAGAGAAGTTGGACTGGTGGAAGGTGACCGAGCCCTCTACCTCCTGTGACTGGGGTCGAATCCCACATCAGGAATTTTTGAGAAAAATCATTAATTTCCTATGTGTGGCTCCTGTAGCGAGTCGAAGCACCGACTTAACCACAAGTTGACCGGCCGGTCCAACCCGGGTTTGACTGGGTTTGACCGAGTCAAACACAGGTCCGGTCTAATTGATGAACCGGACTGGTCAGGTGGCCGGTTCACCGGTTTCCGGTTCGAACCGGCCGGTCCGGTCCGAGTTTTATTACACTGCTTCTAATTTTCACATGGAATGGAGTGTGAAATTCCTAACTTGTTTAGGGAAATACAAAGGAAATTTAATTGTTATTTAGGTACAAAGGCTTTCTTAATTTTGTTCTCTCATTTTTCCTTTTTTTTTTTTTGGCATGATTCCCAGATTTTGTCTTTTAGTTTTTTCTCAACAAAAAAATTATAGCTATAGTTGAATTTACATGAAACTAGTCGTTTGACTTGTTACATGCACCAGATGATAATAAAAGATAATTTGTTGGTCATCACCGGAAAAATAATAGTTTATTCAAATATATCGTATAGAAAATTCAATATATGAATTTATTTTTAAAATAAGTTATAAGTTAAAAGTTAAATAATTAAATCAATGAATAAAATATGAATGTGTCATTCTATTTTATATATTATTTTGAATATTATTTTTACAAAGTTAAAAAAACTCAATAGATAACCTTTAACCAATAATAAAGAGTATATTTTTTGAAAATTTTACACGTTTTAAAAGTTGAAATTATTGAATAATAAAAGAGAATAAGTAGATAATTTTACTATATTATGAATCATTTATATTGATGACGATGGATATTTATAAGAGAGGGGACATGTCCCCTCTTTATCTCCCATCCTTATTTAGAATTTGACTTATCATTCAGATCTCAATCCTCGTAACGAGCTCCCATTCCCTATTATAGTGGGAATTTGAGTAAAAAAAGTGAACAATTTTAAAAATACTTTGAAATTCGAAACATAAATACCTATAATAATAAATATTATACAAATGCAACATAATTCAAATTAACAATAGAAATACAAATATAATGCAAATTTAATAAAAATAAATAAAAAATTAAGGTGTGCTAAGGTTTTCTATATATATATAAGTGGATATTTAAATCATTTATATGAATAAGGAATTTGTTAAGGTGTGCTAAGGTTTTCTATATATAGCTAAGGTTTTCTATATATTCATAGGACAGGGACCTTATTCCCCATCCCTATCCTGTTTAACAAATAGGGACTCTGCCTTATCCCCATGAACACTTAACCTGTCCTTATTCTTATCTCCATTGCAAGTAATTTTTGTAAGTATCCGCTTCAGTGAGGTTTTTTATTATCCATAACCATTTACATATTTTTAATAAATAAAAATATTTAATTTATAAAAATATAAAATATAATTTCATATTAAAAAATAATAAATAAATTTAATGTAATTTAAGTGATTTATTCAATTACACATCCTTTTCTTGTATATCTTTTTGATAAATTAAAATATCAATTTTAAAATATATGTTACAATTATTAAAAAAATATAAATAATCCAAATTTACTTCATCTCACTTATTGGAATAGCATTTATTACACAATTATTTTCAATAAAAAAAAGTAACATAATTATTTAATTTTTAAAAAAAATTATAAATAATTAGTATCATTATAAAAAAATTGTAAATTATGGAATTGAATTTTAATAACATATTTTAATGTTGAAAATTCAAAATTTTTAAATAAATAATATGAAAAATGTTTATGAAATTGATAAGTTGAAATGTTTAAGTTACAAAAATCAAATATGAAGTAATGAGATGGATAGATAGATATTTTTATAATGATTTTCAAAAACTCTAAATTTGAAGTTAAAAACTTTTTGAAAATGATAAAAAATTGAAAAATAAATTCTTGATAAATGTTTTTAAGAAAGATGCATATTTAAGATAAAATATGCACTGATTTGGGAAGTAACACACACACACACACACACACACACACACACACACATATATATATATATATATATATATATATATATATATATATATATATATTATACTAAATGAATCCTAATATATAATAGAAGGTATATTTTTCATCATTTGAGTTGATGAATGAATTTAAAATTTTTGGTTTGATTCATTAATTTTTATGATGGTTTCCAAAAGTTATATTTTTGCAAAGTTAACTATTTTTTTCAAATATATTAATGCATTTATTTTTATGTTTTTCAATTTATTTTTATTTTTTATTAATAATATTATAACATTTAATGTTATAGTACCTTTCATTGTAGCATCAAATATAAGTTATAAAAATTTTCAATTTTGATATTATAAGACTTGTAATATTTTGAATGTTGAAAATTGTGGAAGTGATAATTGACATAATATTCAATATAGAGTATGTGTTAATAGAAGAGAAATATAAAAGTATAATTATAAAAATAATTAATAATTACAATGCAAATAAAACTTTAAAAATTTAATTTAAATAGAAATATTGAGAAAATGGTAAAGCACAAATTTCTCAATGCTAGTAAAACTTTCCTTGAACGAATCCAAATTATTAGCAATATAGATTACAATTTTGAATTATTGTCATATCATAATTAATTAGATTAAATACTTGCTAAAGTCAAATGCATCAAATTAAGATGATATCAATTAAGGATAGTGTCCTTTTTTTTGTTGGTAAATGAGGGTAAGGTCATGGCAATTAAGTATGGCATATAAATCAAAATTGCTTTCAGATTAAATTAATATCAATTAAGGATAGTATCATAAAGTTGATATAAAACAAGAACAATAAAATAAAATTGATATCAATCACAACATTTTATGTTTTAGTCAATAGATTTTTTTATTTTATTTGATTAGAATTTGAATTTATTTTGGACCTATATATTATTATTAATATTAACTATAGATATTACCCTTACTATGTGTATATATATTTCATATTGATATATGTAAAAAAAAGGCTAAAGATATAGTATATAATTTTACTACCACTTTATTTAAACTAACAAATAAGTTTAATATGAAATGTAATCAACAATTTTGTAAAAAAAAAAGAAAAAAGAGAGAGGGGGAGGGGGAGGGGGAGAGAGAGGGGGAGAAAGGTAACCAATAATAGCCATAAAAAATAATAAAAATATATAAAAAAGAATATCATAGTATCAATATACGAATAGAGATAAAAAAAATATAAAGGACAAAAAATACCGAAGAGAATTACAAAAACTAAGCTCAAATAAATATAATAAAATGAAAATAATAAACCACATAACAAAGAAAGAAATGAAAATAATAAACCAAATACTTTCCCTCCAAGTAAATAAAAAATGAAATTAACAAAGAGTAAAAGTTTGAAATATTTTGAAGAAAGAAAGTTAAAATAAATAACTTCATACAATAGAAAAAATGTAAAATAAATTTTAAGAATAGTCATTTATTGTCACGACCTTTCTTGGGCACGTGACCGGCACGTGAGAAACCCCGTTCCCACGTAAGCCTGATGACCTGTATCATCTCTACATGTAGATTTGAATTAAGAAAATTCGTAAAATAAGTTCCTAGTTTCCCATACAAATTCATATGCTTATAAAATCATGTTCAAAAATCCAAAAAAAAAATGTCTCAGTTTCTACCCAAGATAATGTACAATATCGCTAAATATGCATACAGTTCTTTACATACAAAGTGTTTAGGGAAAATAGAGGTTATACAGTCCAAATAGTATGTAAAAATACAAGACTATGCAAAAAGGTGGTCGTGCCCTACGGTCTGAGGTCTTGCCTGCATCACACTGGAGCACAACTAGAATAAAATATCAGACATCTCACCTAACAGGCTCAACAACTGGGATCTAATGCTGCTGGGAGGAATATGGCGTAGAAGTACCCTCAGCAGCTACAGTACCTGTAAAAATAGAAAAGGAACAGAGGGGTGAGTTTTATAACCAAAACTCAGTGAGTGAGCCCTCATCTGGAACCCCTTTTCGTGGGACACCAAAGAAGGTACACAACACCCAAATAATAACAATATCAGTACCAGTATCAGATATTTCATAATTATAGTTAAGGTTGCAACTCTTGGTTTTCTGTAATCTGACCTAACAGTAGTCTAGTAGAGAAACAATAGTCTCTAAATATAAATGTCTAGTCATATATGGGCGTTACGTATCGCCGTCCCCAGTATGACAATAAGTCTCTGAATGTCTCTGGTCACATCTAGGCATTACGTATCGCCGTCCCCAGTGTGCCAATAAGTCTCTGAATATCTCTAGCTCGGGCTACTTGGTACCAAGGTTAACGGATTAACTGCCGTTAACATACAGCCTGTTCCTCTACAGTTACTGCCAACTCAACTAAACCTCATTCTCTCCTCTATCATTTTCAAAGTCTTCTATCCTAGGGTTCAAAATCTTTTTTATATAACAGTATACAGTATCAAGACCATATAATCATAAATCCAACTTTAAATGATTAAATTTTCCATATAACTGTATGAAAACTCATCATTAATAATGGATGTCCCATGGTTTTCATAAGAATCCATAGTTCATGACATTGGAAAATCATATTCTTATAAGGTTGAATAATCAACAAAAACCTCTAATCTCTTTGTAGAACTCTTTAAAACCATTATATAAAGCATATTTTTATGCAAATAAGTTTAATGCAGAATATAGAAGCCACAGATGAAAACCCACTCACCTGGTGTGGCAACAGGCACAGGAATAGCACCAACAGAGTTGTGGGGAGTGAGAATAGCACCAGTATCTATCCATAAAGCAACAAAATTCTAGATTAACGGCTAAAACCTCTATATAACTCAAATATATCCCTAACATGTTAAAAGAATTCTATCCCCCTTGAGAGGTAGGAAAACCTTGTGCCAACCCCCAAAACAAGGAGAGATGAAGAGAATAAAAGAGGAATTACTAGAATAACATACCTTGAAGTCTTAGAAGTGAAAGATTGAAGTTGATTTCAAGAGAAAATGAAAGAAATGGAGTTTAGGAGTGAATTTTTTTGGGAAGAGAGCAAAGTTTTCGTGTTTCTTAGGTGGAGAGAGTATATTTTGGGTGAGTGAAGGTTCTGGACCCCGAAATGGGGTTTTTAATGCTTTGGTGACCGCTGCAGCGCTCACCAGAGAGCTTATTTCGCATCGACTTACTTTATGTTGAGCGTTGCTTAGCGCTACAGCGCTCACCTGAGAACATAAAAATTCGCTTTCAGCCACCGACTTGCTTTCTGATGAGCGCTGTAGTGCTCTTAGCGCTACAACACTCAACAGAAAGGATTTTTTATTTTAGCCTAAGGTATTACATTTATCATTCTAATAATTATATAAAAAGAAGCTTATACACAATGATTATTCTAGTTGTCTTATTAGTTCTCTTATTTGTCATGATGCATTATCCCTATCTGAAGGCATTTTCTTCTAGAGGAAGCTCTTAGTCAAACGACTCCTTTTTATGAGGGAAAAAAAGAATAGAAAGCTCTCATCAGCAAAAAGTCATATATCATCACTAAATACAATCATAACAATAAAAGAAAAAAAAAGATGATAGTCCCACTACAACTCATTATATATAGCAACGGCATAATAGTTGAAAATAGTAATCACTCATAATAAGGAAGATAAAAGCAAAAATCAAAAGGAATATGGAGATATGAAGTCATTCAATTACAGCTAAAATAAATAAATACCTATTAAATAAGGAATGAAATTGAATGCAAATGATTGCAATGAAAAAATATATTATTCATGTAGAACTAAATAGTAGAGAGTGAATATTAAATAGGAAAGAGAAAAGTCATAGTAGAAATCAATGTTAGTAAAATGAAATGATAAATTTGCTTGGAAATATAAATTGATTTAGAAAGGAGAAAGGGTTTTGTTGTCCAAACTGAAATATGGACATTGTTAACTTTCATATGAAGGTATGGAGGATAACAATCCATTTAAATATATTTTTATCCTTAAATATAAGTATGTAAATTTGGATTTGATATGATCGCTCTTTTATTGAAAACAAATTATCAATATCTTTTCTCTAATATTATTATTAGTTTAATTCTAATATATATTGATAATATATCATATTTTATTTGAATGATTTTCAAAGTAGTGGATAGGGTAGAGGAGTTAATTATCATGGTTAATATGACAATACGTGATTGATAACCGTTTAAAAAACTTTTACAATGTATATAAATTAAATTCTATCATTATTTGGAATTTTAAAAAAAATTGTCTTTGGAATATGGTCTTTATGTCTTTATAGTGTAGGACTCATCATAAAGTTTTAAAACTTTTTTTTTCCTAGTATTCTTGACAAAACTCTAGTTGAAAAAACCTTTGTTATTTTGATCCATATTGTTAGCCAATATTATTATTAAGTAGTAGTATTTATGAGAATCAGAAGAAGAATGTTAAAATATTTATAAAGACTAAAAATGATTTTTTTTATATTCGTAAAAATTAAATGTACATGATAAAATATTTGTAGGAACCTAAATTTTGAATATAATGTAATAATAAAAAAAAACAATGGACTAAAAGCCAAAAAAATTGCTTAGAGGTCTCAAATAATATTGACTGAAGTTATATTTAAGTCTAAATTAAAATCGTTACTCTAAACTAGTCAATGTAAGCACAAAAAAAAAAAAAAAAAACTAGTCAATCCAAATTATGAAGTATTAATTTCATTTAATTTTATTGAAGAGGGGCAACTTAATCCAATGATATCCTGGGAGCAATAATTGTATTTTTAATATTAATTTTCTGATACTATCCGTAAAAAGAATCATACTGTTATATTTGATCACCTTTTATTATATGTAAAATTTTTAGATAATAGCTATGAGAATCAAATATTTTTATTAACATAACAACAAATATACTTAGTTATATATAACTAAGTAGAAATTAATTTTGATGTACTGTTAGTGAAAAAAAGGTTTTACTCTGTCATTTAAAGATATGTTTTTATTTATAGAACTTTTAAGATAATGAGTAATTTAGTCAAATGATTTTATTGATGTGACAATTTGATATTAAATGTCAATATAAATTTATTCTTATATATTCACATTGCATAAAAATTATATTTAATTTAATTTTGATGCAATAGAATTTAACCTTTTTAATACAATTATCCAACTAAATGGTTAGATTATACAGGGAAAGAGCCTTACCATATTTATAGAAGAGACCAATACTTTTTATTCATTATATGCATAGAATAGTATTTCTGATTTTTGCACTTACCAAAAAATTTAATATAAGCCATAGAATGTAAAAGAAAATGAACTTCCACAATTAAATAGTGTACACAATGGAATTAAGTGAATGATTTATAAAAACTAACCAAATCATAAATTTAAATTAAAGGGGACTAAATAAAAATATTTACATATACCTACAAGGAAAGACCATTGACCCCTTAGGATCCAAGAGGATCATCCCCTGTCTATATTACATTTTAAGTAATACACGTATACTAGTCAGTAACCCATGCTATGCACGGATTATATAAAATGAAATTACTTATTGATTTATGATCATGTTTCTTAGAAGTACTAACTATAGCATTAAGACAAAGAATGACATTATTATTCTAGGAAGTACATGGGTTTAACACAAACTACACAAATATTGATATTTCATAAACTACATACAATCCAGTCCAACAAACCACTTATCAATAAAGTTCAAAATATTATCCTATTTGGTACATACTTTCACTAAATATAATCCTTCCATGCAGTTGTTTGTGCCCTCGTGTTCTGCTAATTGAGGAAAAAATGAAAATGAAGAAGTGGGAACTTCGAACTGGCAAAGAGATTTCTTCAATCCTCAACCAATGATGGGTTTTTTGAACCCCCAACATGGGTGCTTTGGTTTGTGATTTGTTTGCTTAGGAATGAATTGTGGGTGAGTTTTGAAATCTAAATATCAAATGGGGAGAATGGTGGTCAAATGGTCAAATTTCGAAGAGTGTTTAATACCTATCTCTCTATCTATGCATAGTTAAATCTCTAACACTGGAATAGAGAAGAAATTTTGAGCGTTTGTGTTTTTCTTTCACGAAAGAAGGAAGTTTGGTGCTCAATAAACAACTATCAATAAGAAATGAAGTTCGACTTGTGAAAGGAAAATAAGATTTCAGTTTCACTAAAATGGGGATATCTTTTGAAGTTGGATAATGTAGTTATGTACTAATATGCTAGTGGTTATAGGTCACTCAGGGCCTGTTTGGCATGCCTGATAGGATAAGGGCTAATAGTATCACATATGATAGTATAAGAATTTATAAATTTATAATATTATACAATGTTTGGTGTAATACTGCATAAGACATTCAATTTCATGTTTAGTAATACCATACTATTTATTTACATATAATTCTAATATATTAATTCAACATTAAATAAAATGAAATAATAATAAAATAGAAATTTTTATTATAATAATTTTTAAATATTATATTTATGTAAATACTTACTAAGTGAAATTTATTTTAATTTATACTAAAATTTATTATTTATTTGATTATTTTAATATTTTTTATTTTAATTATAATTATTTAAATTTAAGTTATTGATGGTTACTTTTATATATTACATATTATATATTATTTATTTAAAATATTTATTTGTTATTAAATATTTGTTATTTTATTTTATTTATTGTTTATCAATTATATGTATTTGTTTATTTATAAAACGTTTTTATTAAATTATTTTTATTTTTATAATTTATTTTATTATTATTTATTTAAGAATTATTTTATTTTAATAAAATATTTAAAAAATAATCTTATATGTTAAAAGTTAATCCGGCCTAATACTGTCTCCTTTACTATATTGAGTTATATAATATTTTGACATATAAGGAAGTTATGATATATAAAGTTATACAATATATTGACTACATTAGATAGCAAATAAGAATATAACATATACTATTACCTTATACTATCATGCCTAATACATTGTATCAAATACCCTACCAACAAATGACGAAGCAGAAAAAGAAATTAGATCACGTACGAAAAAAAAATAGAAACAATTTTTATAATGCATGTACATTCAACACGTGGCATGAATAGTAGAGATGTATAGGAAAGTACACCACTATCATGAAGCGTAGGTGTGCTCAGGAACCCTAGTATGGACAATTGGTGCGGTTTCTCAAGTAATGTATCATTCTTTGATGGAGAAGCCACATGGGTAAGCTAGAATGAAGAGCCCTTACAAATAAAGCTCTTTCATTTTTCATGTATATTGTGCGCATGAATGACTCGTTTTTAAAGAGTGGAAATTAAAAAATCAAAATAACTACAGTGCAGGATTGGGAGAGTAAAGCAGCACAAAACCATCCACATGGAAGATCCAATAGTTTTGGTATTTCACCAAATATAGCGTTCGGTGATAAGAGTTTGCTATAATTGTAGTTAATAGAGCAATGATTATGAAAAAAAAATTTTACACCGGAACATGCTAAAATTATCGAAAAATACTTATATTAAGAAATCAATTTTAATACATTATCAGTATAAAATTTTTTTACATGATATTCAATTATATATTATCATACAGTAAATCAAATTAAAGTATTTGGTTCTACCACCCACAATTTTAGCAATCTTCCAAACATAAGTATATAATCAAATGACAATATAAAATTTTTATTACATTAATAGTATATCAAAATTAATCTCTTATATTATTATGATATTAAAAATTAAATTTATACTTTTTTATCACCTGGAAGGGTGAAGACTTGAGAGGCGAAAGCAACAAGAAACAAACCTGATCTAATCTACTAAGAACAGTTGCAGAACTCCCACATTACGCGGTTTTCAGATAGTGATACGTCGGAGCCAAGGATATAAACAAACGCAAACGATCCCACGCGCCAATAATAATAATAATAATTATTATTATTATTTTTTCATCCTTCACAAATAGACGCACAACAAGGAAACTTGGCCTTAAAGTGAACCATCCCCGAAGAATCACCGAGCAAAAGTAAGGAGAGCTCAGGTGGGGTTGTTCTGCCATACGTGGACGAGCTCTAAGCCAGAACCACTGATTACAATAAGAAAATAATTCGGATAATTAGCTATTAGTGTAGGATATAGAAAATTATTTGAGTCGTATGGATGCAAATGCACGTAAAAAAAATGTAAATGTTTGCACCCTAACGAAATAAAAGCCCACAAAATAGATAGAAGCCAGGAAATTTAGAAATAAAATCTAAATATCTCACCCAAATAAACAATAATTAAAAACGAAATGATAAAATATATTTGAAAAAAGTCATAGAATTAAGTACTTAATGATGACTAATGCTGATAAAAATAAAATAAGGGATTGATTTAAGTGGAAGAAGCTCGAATTTTTCATGTATGTGATATTGAATTTAATATGGAGATTCATGTGAATTTGTTCCTAGGTTTTGTAATGTTTTTGCCGATAGAATTGCATGGTTAGCAACAGATGTACATAATCAATTGTGGATTAATGAAACTCCAAGTTATATTTGGGATTTGTTAGCCTTATGAAATTTGTTTTTGAAAGAATAAACTTCCATAAATAAATAAAAAAAGACCATTGGAAGAGACCAAACAACTATGATAAAAGTGTAAAATATTTTATATTGTTAACTAATTATATTTAGTATTTTATATAATTTTTTAAACACTTATTTCCAAGAAAGAAAAAAAAAGATAAGATACCATTAAATTTTTTAATATTATTTTTGTGACTCTTATAATAAGAATCAAACAATTTTAAACAATTAAATCTATTAAACTATATTTAACTTCATTCGAAAAATACAATTGAGTTGTATCTGCGCATTTATAATGCACAAGTAGTCTTCAATTATGAAATTTCGGAACATAACGACAACCAGGAAATTTGTTGTTTCGGTTAACAAAGTCGTTAATGGGGGCCAACAGGTAGACGTGTAAAATTAAAAAAACATTTTTATCCAATTCGTGAGCCTTTCAAATATTGAAACTCATTTCATTCTCTTAGATCATGTCAATATAAAACACTAGTAATATATTTGTGTTTGTGAATGTAATTTTCTGATTTTAACTTGCAGAAACTGAGAGCTGTTAAAATTAATCTTAATCTTGGGGAGCACGCTTCGTGCAGCCTACGGTTTCGTGTGCTCCTGCTATGAGGCTGGGGGCCGCTTTATAAGCATCACTCTCAGTTCCCGCTTCACTGCAAAAAACCATACTCACATCCTAACAAAGTTACTTCTTCATCTTCTTCTCCCTCTTCTTCTTCTTCCACTGAATTCCTCGTTGCCTCTTTCAAATTCGACCTCCTCCAAGCCCTGTTCTTTACCCTCTTTGCTCTGTTCCTTCAATTCGGTCTCTCGATGGATGTTAGGGAAGCCAGGGCAAAGAGCAAGCACACACAAATGGTTCCGCCGAGGAGGGGACAAGTGAAGATCAGGATATTCAAGAGCATCGCGGCGGCGTTGTTGTCGTGTTCTGGCCGCGACAAGACACCGAGGAAGTGCGACGATGATGCTGTTCCTGTTCCTGTTCCCCTTAGCTCAACTTCCTCAACCCCACCACTTCCCAGCGGTTACACTTCAGATGCTTAGCCCCGCTTCATGTGCTTCCTATTTTTAACCCCCTTTTGTCTATTTAGGGCCTGGTAGCGCTGCTGATCATATTACTGTTTTATTTTTTAATTTTTTTTTGTAATTTTTGTTCTGCTGGGATTTTGGTAGAAGGCCTAAAAGAAAGAGGGTAACTTTATGTAGATTTGAGAGATTCTCGCAAAGTGACTTTTCCGGTGGGGAATTTTTGCAGAGAACCTGATTTTTTTTTGTATTGATGTGTGTATATGTGACTATAATTGTTACAGTGACTGTGTAAATAAAATTCTGCACCTGATTTTGCTTGTACTAAGTTGTAATTGATAACTCCTTATTGTCATGTACAATCATTTTAATGGAAACTTGGATGCATCTGATTGCGAATTAGCTGCAAATTGCTCGCTTCTTCGTTTTGTTTTCGTATAGGCGGAGGATGGGGGAATTGGGCAATTCTTTTATTTTTCAATGATGCAAATGCAGAGTTGTTAACCTGTAACCTTGTTCATACACACACACAAAAAAATAAAAAATAAAAATTGTACTCTTAAATGTTATATCTTTCTGTTCTTCGTTCCCCTCTCTTCCCCATATTATGTGGACGAACTTCGAATGTGAATTCCCATTATTTTGTTCTTGGGGATGTTGAAACGGTTGCAAGACATTTCTCTGGTTCACATAGCAAGAATGAATAAAAGGTGGGGTGGTTGCATTTTTGGTCTCAGCAGGTTCAAGAATTCGATGGCAGAAAAGTGCATGGTTTGTTTCTGATGCAGTTTTTCGGAGAATTGTGTTATAAAATGGTTTTGGGTGTTGATACAAAGGTCTTATGTTAAAACTCGTGGGAGGGGTTACTGGCTCTTGGCACATATCAGTATCTAATGCCGCACATTAAGGGTGTACATAATGTTGTCCTGCTATGAATCTTGCATTTGCTTTCATATGTGCCTTGGAGCTTCATATGACGACCTTGCAGAGGATAATGATTGGAGTGCTGCAGGAGTTTATGCTTCATTATATTTGGGTGTGGTATTCTATAGTTGATCATGATGAATGTATGTGGTATTCTATTCAGGTGGCTTGTTAGGATATTGAATTGGTGTTAATCACAGGCTAGTGCCTCTTGTTGGGCAGATGCATGATGGATGTATATATTGATGATCATGATGGATGTATGTGTTGGGAGAATTTATTTATTTATTTATTTTTTGCTTTTGGGACTCCGTTTTCTTCTTCACTCTCGTTGCGGGGGATTATTAATTTCTGTAAGGTAGTTTTGAAGGAAAATTTAATTAAATATGTGATTACATGGAAATTGATCAAAATATGACGTTTTCAGAATCCATTTATTTATTGCAAAGACATAAATGAGTGGGGCCCACAAATGTCTTTAAAAATGGTTTTTAAGTGTTTTATAATGATCAGAAATGTCCCAAATAAAAAACAACACCAAAAGAAATGTTTGAAAAAAAAAAATCATATTTTGACACTTTTTTAAAGTATCATGTTAATGTAACAAAATGCCATATAGAAAAATGTGAGCGCTCTGTGGGGGCGTCGAGGTTATATTATAATTATTGAAAAAAAAAATCCACCTCTCTGTTTTTTTTTTTCTTTTCATTTTAACAAAAAAAAATGTGAACCTGCTACTTGTCGACATGTAGCTTACTACAAACAATCTTGGAGCCCGCTGATTTGCGTATGTCAGTTTTTTACTTAAGCTTCCATCGCTGGGGAAGTTAAGCGAGCACTCCGAAGAAACATAAGACCATAGTTAATTAGCAATTAAGGTAAGGAAATTCCAATTCTGATTCCATGATTAAGGTTTTTTTTGTTGTTGTTGTTGATAAAACCATAATTAAGGTTAATAAATAGGATATCTAGTTGACCACAGAGCATATTTGATTTTCGTGTACACAAAGTGGTTGAACCTGTTCCAAAATTCACTCAGGTAGGTCAGATAAGCTGGAATTAAAATATAATAAGAATAATATTATAGAAATAATAAAATTACATAATAAATATATATCACACACTTTATCATTATGAGATGTAAGAGTAAATGGGATGAGTGAGAACCATTTACCATATCTAATGATGAGAAAATGCACGGTATGTATTTATTGTATAGTTTTATTTTTTCTATAATATTACTCATATAATAATTAGTATCTTGGAAAGTTGACAGATTAGACAAGAATAAGAGTAATGATACATGTACAAGATTTTCGTACAATATTCTTTCAATATAAGTAAAAAAGAAGTGGTGACCTTAAAGAAATAAAAAATTGAAATGACCTACCACTTTTTTTTTACCTATATTATAAGAATATTGCATACAATATTATATACATATCATCAGTCAAAGAATAATTACATTTTGAACTTGACTAATATTTTGTGTACAATAAAATTGTACAGCAATCCTACATCAACACTCACAAATCTTTTTTGTCTTTTAACGCATTAATACTCATTATCACAAAATGATAAAGAATATTATGAGTAGTGTGTAAAATTGTTGTACTAGTTTGTTGTACACCTAATATTATTTTTTAAATTTTGAAAAAAATTCAATGGTCTAGATTTATGATTTATGATTTTTTTTAATTTTTTATCCACTTCAAAGATAATTTTGTATAAGAAAACACCAAAATGTGTGGAGATGAAGATATGCTTGAAGGAAATCCCACTTGAGTATAAAAGGCATGGGCAATGAATTATCATAAGTCAAACACATGGAATCTTCATGTTAATTGGCATTGACATTTAGAAGGATACTTCCTTAAATACATGATGAGTTTGCACTTTAAAAAAATTAAGAATATTAATTTAATGATCAAGTTATTTGTCAAATTGGTGACTGTACTTAGTTAATGTGACTTTTGAAAATATGATAGACTTAATGTCACAGCTTATAACACTTGTAATAATAGTGCATGAATTTCAAATATTATTTTGTATAATTTATTTATTATTTTTATTATGTTTGCTCTAGTTTAAGATTTGTTTCCTACAGTACAATCCACATTTCAATATAAAATAAAGTCATGTCAACATCCTTTCGCAAAATAAGACTTGTTCAGGATTTAAGGTTTTCCTTTTGCTAAGTACAAGGATTCACAAATTAATAAGATTCTAAATGTAGAAGTGTGAGTATAGAAAATCTTTAGTTTGTATAGAAAATGCTTTGTGGAAGGTTAAATGCACGAAATTAATATAATTCAGGTTTACATTTTGTATAAATATTTTCTTATTATTTAACATAACAATTAAGTAAATTTGTCGAAAGTCAGTTTAATTTGTTTTTAGTGAATAACCTTTTTACTGACTCGATTAACTGAATAATTTACATAAGTTTTTTTTTTTTTTTTTATCGCTGTAGTTTTCCCTGATCTTGGTTTGAATCCCTATAACTTTTTACTTAGGTTTTAGCTCTTATAGTATCACCAATTTAATTTCGATCTTCAAAAATAATTATTGGCCTATAATTTTATCCTTTTAAGTTTGAGTTCCCCTACTTGTTACTTTTTATGATGAATTGATTTCTGTATTACATAAAGGACAAGTCTATCTCTATAGTTTTTTTTTTTTTTAATTTTGATCTCTTAAGGAGGGAAAAAAATGCTCAAATTAAAGGATATAAAAAACTATAAAACTAATACAAATATATTATAAGGACCAAAACAAAATTTTGGTGTAATTACAAAGGCCAAAATATTATTTCAAAACCTATCAATTAGTAATTTAAAAGTTTGAAAATTGTTACAAATATATATGTTATTGTAAACAAAAGTATCAACTATTTTTTACTATCATGGAGCATTGTGCTCAATTATATGACAAAAGCATTACTTATGATGATATTAACTTAAGTAAGTAATAAATAAGTTCAACTCATCAATTGAGAAAAGTTCTGAAGAGATATAACATCAACATTTCAATATTGAAAAATTAACCTTAGTAAAGAGTGCAAAAACGTTTTATAAGATGAAAATTAAAATTAATAATACTTTGACTTATCAAATAGTTACAATGCAATCATTTTTTTTTTCCGAAGATGTAAACAATGCACTTAAAATGAAAATTAAATGCTTTCATTTTTGGTAATTGAAAAAATTTAACATAAAATAAGTTTTTTAATTTAAATAGGTTTATATTGTCATATAATAATGTTTAATTTATATATTCATAAATTTTTTATAACAACAATAAGATTTAAATATTTTTTCTAATTTATATAACAATATTATATGATTAAGCCACTTTGATAAAAAATTTATATTAGCAATATATTATAATTAAATTCATATTTTAGTGTTATTTAAAAAAAGTTTTTATCACTTTGATAATAAATAACTTATAGTTCACATATTAATCAATATGAGCATAAGCGTAAGAGATGACAGTTAACATTAAATAAATAAAGCGTCATGTTTGTTACTTTGTGATGGACTGATAAACGAACAAATACATGCTCTTTGTTTACCACCAATTGTTTGTTGGCATCTGTTGATGACGAACGTTGAAAAGTGTTACTGCCACCATTACGTCTTCATCGAAAACGCTTTATATTGAATTTCTTATTACTTTTAAATAGGAATATGTCATTTCAACACTCAAATATTAATATCTCATTAAAACTTTCATTTTTCCTATCATCTTGCTATGGGAGACTAATCTCTTAGGGTCCCATATTTTCTATTAAAGAATTCGAGTCCTTTTTACGTTAATTAATAGTTGTTGGTATACGTTCAATTTAATTTGCCTATTATCTATTCTCACTTTTATGTTGGATTTAATTTTCATGCAATTATTTGTATTTACTTTTTTTCCATATATACTGGTATTTATTTCTATAACTTCTATCACGTGTACCCTGAAGCACATAATTTTTCTTTTGACCGGAAAACCAACTAATTATATTTTTTCAATAAAAAATAAATAAATATGATTTAACTCTAAACTCCATCAATTTGACGCCTTATTAAGTATTCTCTCTATTTCATAATAATTATTAATTATTAATTATTTTATATTTTATAATATTTTTTCATTTATAGTATCTAAATATGATTAATTTTTTTCTTTTATTTATATCCTTAATATAAACGTGTTAGTTAAATAATTAATATATTTATCAAAATGAGTAACAATAATTATAGAATGATAATTTTATCAACCTATATGATTTTTTACATTTACTAAGATATTTTTTAGTTTTTCTTAATATATATAAAGTTTGAATTTTTACGAATATTGTGAAATGGAGGGAGTAGGTTAAACTACCCATGTTTAATTATATTAATGTAATTAATATACTATTTTGTTAATATTACTATCATTTATTAATATTGCTATCATTTATTAATTAGATTAAGAGCGTTACTAGAAGAAAAAAATAATAATGCTACATTCATATTAGAAGTGGACAAATATTCTTAATTTTTTAAAAAACTTGATAAATAAATTGAGGCGAATGGAGTGTATTAGCAAAATAATTTTTTTAAAGAAATTAATTTTCTTATCGCAAAAGAAAAGCTTATTAAAACGTGCCAAAACATAAGCGTGATAATTGATCTAACACACGACTTTACCTAGGCGTATTCTAATTGCATTGTCGTTCTAATTACGGATTACGGAGGACTTATCCGTTCACATGTCACCGTGTCCAAATTCTTCTCATTACCGAATAATAATGGGTAAATGAAGGCATATTGTAATCTATATCCTTGAAGGGGCATTGATAGCAAGTATTGTCGGATGCAGAAAATTCGTTGTATTTCATTTCAAGTGAAACTCCTATAATGTGAACTTCAGGTTATATCACCCACCTAATATAATAAGTAATGCCAATTATATGCACCATTCTTTCAAGTCTTAAAGTTCCTCACGTGGCCAAGGACTTGAAGTATAGACATTGTGTCTCTTCTATATAATCTTCTAGATTCCGCATCATATATATCAGATGATATTTGAAAACCCCTTAATTATTTAAAATACTTATGAGAGCTTCAACCCTTCCTAGATCCTTCCTCACTAAGCATTTGCCTTTTATTACGTCAGCGCTGCCATCACTGAGTGAGGTAGGACTTATGAGCGTGACGATGCATTTTTGTAATGGTAATAATTATTATGGTGTATGCATATGCATATGCATATGCATGATGGCATGATGGCTAATTAATGGATGGCGGATTGTGGTCTGGCCGGCCAGCTTAACTATTAATTATTAGTTTTAAAAGTCCGGGATATACTACTGAAAAGAAATAGCATGAAAGACTTGCGTAACGTACATAAAACCATGAATTTAAACCTTATTTTCGTGTACCAAAAAAATATTTACATACTTGTTATCGCTCTCTCTCTCTCTCTCACACACACACACACATATATATAACATTCCCCAAGTTGTATGACCGTAATAAAATAAATATTATATATATATATATATATATATATATATATATATATATAATTGAAGTTGGTTAAAATAAAAATTTAATATCTTACTCATAAGTTAAGAAAAAAAATTTTAAGTAAGAAGTTATATTCTATTTTTTAAATATCAAATAAAAACTCACTTAAACATGTTTTCTTTTGCCACAAATATATAAATATCCCCCCCCCCCCGGGGTCAAACAACAAACAAAATAACATTATTAATGAAAAATTCTCAGAAAATAGGGGAAAAACCATATTCAACAATGTGATTTATATGTATAAATTCCATTTCCTTGCTAGATCTAGAAATTTTTGGTTTCCTGATTTAGGTTCTTTCTGATGATAGTCTATTTCCACGGTATGATAAAAATCTAATCTACAAAGAGGTTTATCATTGTTGTTTTCGTTGACCCCCAAAAAACAAAACGCTGTTGTTTTCTTTCGTGGATCTCTGTCAAGTTTAGGATAGGTTTGGTTGAAACCTAGAAGTATGATTTTTTTTTAATTAAGTCTTATTGTAAAATTAAAGGTAGAATTTAATTATGACAAAAAATTTCTCATTTTCACTCCAATTAAACATATCCTTAGTAGAAATCAATTTTATTAACAACCATGAATATTGACGGAATTACATGACATAGATGTGATAGGATAACAATCACAAAGTCTAGCATAATTGGTAACTAGTTGAGCTTTTTAAATATCTAGTCAAGTATTTAATTCCTAGTAATATATATGAAAAAAATATCGGGGCAAGAGATTTACTCTTTAGGGTAGCTCTAGCCTTGAAGAAAATACCATGAGAAACCAAAAAAAAATGTTATTAGATAATAGTTACCTTAGCATTGATTAGGCTGACTAAGGGCACGAATTGGAAGCTTCAAATCTTGTAACTTTTTGTTGGGTTTTGATTCTTGATTTTAATTTTAAGGGGGAAATGCATTTTATTATTTGAACTTTAAGTCATATACAATTTATACCATGATTTTTCAAACGAGTATTGCAAGACCCTGGACTTTCCAAACAGTGCAAAACACCCCTTTTATTTAAATTGATATCCATTTTCACCGCTAAGAAGTAATTTATATGCCACATGCACAATTAAATAGGTAAAAATATCGTTCCTTTTAATTAAGTTTCCCAACTCTAAACCCTCACCACTCAAAAATGGACAAAAATATCCTTTGATTGCTAGAGTTTGATTATAACAAAAATATCTTTTTGTTTGCTTCTAAGTGAAGGAGGGTTTAAAGTTCGGAAATATGATAAAATGAAAGGTCTTTTTATCTATGTAATTGTTCACGTAATATATTTAATGATGAAAATTGATGTTAACTGAACAAAGGGAGTGTTCTGCACATTTTGAAAAGTTTAGGATGTCGTAATGCACATTTTAAAAATTTAGGGTGTAAATTGCATATGACTTAAGGTTCAAGGAGGTAAAATGTATTTTTCCCTAGTTTTAATATATTGTTATCATAAATTTTTTTCACACAGATATCCAATTATATATTATCAAATTAGTAAAAATGTGTGATTCAACCACTCATTAATTTGAAACTTCTACAAATAATAGTTGTGTAAAAAACTTTTACACCAACAATGTATAAAATTTAAATCCATGTTTTTAACTATTTACTATAGATAAAATGTTTCTATATAATCCAGCAAAAACAAAAAAAATGTTTCTTTATGTTGAAATGAGTTAAAGTTCACTCTTTTCTCTAAGTTACATACGCGAATTACTTTGGTCCATATATGAGGTTCACAATCTGACTAATTTCTCATTAACTTTGTAATTGTGAATCACGTTAGTCTACAAAATCATAAATGATTCATATTAGACATCTAAACATAAATCATTAAATCAAATTAAAATGACTCACATATATAATTTTGGATATCAAAATCAGCTTTAACTCTTGTAAAATAGATTAAACGTTAGCTGATGGATATCTATTTTGATATCCCTGTAGTTGTTGTTGCCTTTTTTTGATCAATGCTCCGTAGTAATATTTTTTCTTGTCCTGACTCTATACTTTTGTTGGAATAATGTGTTTGACTGCTAAGGGCTCAACCATTGATCTTATGCTAGTGGGCTTGGGTGAGTTGGGCCTTATTTAATTCTCTAATCCATTTACCCTCACTCATTTATGGGCCACACGCCTGCCCGTTTGGCAAGCGTGGCTGCTATTGGAGTGTAGGCCAGAAATTATGGAGAACAGAGCATTCATTCATTGGTCTGGTATTCTTCTGTGAAGTTGTCATAACAAACCTTCTGGTACTCTGAAGAAAAATCACAGGAACGATGAGGTTCCGTCTCTTAACCAAAGCTTTGCAGAGTCAAGCGAGGAAGCGAACTACCACGTTTACATGTCCAGCTTCGCGTTCATTTTCCGAGCTGTCTCCGCGATCGGATCAACGGTTCGTGAAACCTCCTATTCCTCATTCTCTCTCGTTTTTTGCATTGGATCGTTATACTGTTTTAAAGATTATACTATGCGGTTTCGAATTCGGTTACCGATTTTGTAACAGTAGTAGGCCTTCCTTCGGCATTGCGTTCGACATCGACGGCGTCATTCTCCTCGGAAACAGCCCCGTCGGCGGTTCTCCGGCAGCACTAAGAAGATTGTACGACTCCACTGGTAACAAACCAAACATTAATTAATTAATTAACTAATTAAAGAAAGCTCTGTATCTATTCCTTAGTATTGCTTAGCAGTTAGCAAGCATCAAGGAGTGATGAATTTGTGGATCTGTTTATGTTTTCAGGTAGACTCAAAATCCCTTTCGTTTTCCTCACCAATGGTGAGTTCTCCCTTCTAATTTTGTGTCTCCTCGTAAATTGTTTCAAAATGCGCATTTGCATTGCGTTGTCGCATTGAGAAATTCTTAGATGCACTAGGAGTACCGCATGGTATGCTCCATATTTGCTAACAAAGTGACACTTAAACTAAAAGTGGGTGTTAAAGGTGAGCCATAGCTGAAATGCCATCTTGTTAGTGGATATGGAGCATATAAACCTAGCGCTATTGGTGCATCTAAGTATTTGCCTTTTCAACAAGTTGCATTATGCGGGAATATTAATAGGCCACTTATTATGATATTAATTGTATCTTTCACGCAGGTGGTGGCTTTCCTGAAGCTAAAAGGGCCTTTGAGCTAAGTCAGATCTTTGGAATAAACGTATCACCTTCACAGGTATTTTGGAAATGTGCAAACTGAATTAACTAACCATTATTTCTCTTTCCCTGTATGGTTCTATGTTCTGATCTGTCTTCTGCATGCATGCATGTCTCTCTGAAAAGTGTGGCCGTAAATTCTCTTTTGAAAGTGCAGAGGTTTTAGTCTTAATTATTTTAAATGTGGTCATTATGCAGGTTTTACAGGGCCATTCGCCATTTAAGCAATTGGTAACTAGGTATGGATCTCAATCGATTTGATTCGGTGTATAGGAATATTGAATGGTGAAAACAATAAGGTTAACATGTTCTGGGCCGATAGGCCTATTGTGTTCCATTAAATTTATCTTATAGAATTTTCAGTTTACAGATTTGAGAACGAATTCATTGTTGCTGTGGGAAAAGGTGAACCTGCTGCAGTGATGTCTGAATATGGCTTTAAGTAAGTTGTTAAGCTGATTGGTTTGTCTGCTATTTCATGAAAATGTTGAGGAAGCAATATCAGTATCATCTTTAAGGCCTCATCATTTTGTTTTTTTTTTTGTCCCTTTCAGAAATGTTCTTTCAGTTGATGAATATGCATCATGCTTTCAAAATATTGATCCATTGGCGCCATACAAGAAATTGACTACCAAGCTGGCTGCTGTTCAGAATGCAAAGGTTAATGAGAGTGCTCCAAGGATTGATGTCTTCTCAGAAAGGGTTAAAGCAGCTTTCATTGTCAGTGACCCTGTTGATTGGAGCCGGGACATACAGGTTTTATGACTGATCCATGTGAATTGCATCTCTTTTTGGTTGCCTGCTTGGTTAGTGACCAACATGCAGCTTCCAAAGATTCGATAGCTTATTTGTCAGAATAACAAGTTGTGAAGAATAGTAATTTAATGAAACAGCTCTTACACAATGAAAAGTTATCAGAGAGGTTGACCATTATGCAGCCATTTCATTTTCACAAAGCTATGTCATTTGCTTACAAAATTGGATCATAAGTGGTTTGGGTCTCTCCATTGAGGTTAATGTCTGTGTTTGGGTTTGGGCTACTTTTGAGCCATAACTTATCATTATTTCATTACTTGATCAAAACAAATGAAGTGGAATACTAAGGAGAGACACAGGAAAAGGAAATTCTATAAGGATCCTAAGTTGAGAAGCATTCAACTAAGTTTGACACTGCAACTTTCAAGCTTCTGTCAACATTAACAGTTTTGGTAATTGTATTTGAATCATAGTTTGGCTTGTCTTTCTGAGAATTGAGAACTGAGAGCAAACAAATATACTAGCTACTTCTTTTGGTTTTTCAGAAGTTCTTAGATTTGATGTTTTCATTGAGTTGGTGGGTTGGTAAACTGATGAAGACATTTCATCCAGGTTCTCTGTGACATCTTAAGAACAGGAGGCCTTCCCGGAAGAAATATTGGACCACAACCATATTTATATTTCGCAAATGATGACCTTGAATACCAGGTTGGTTGATGTTTGCTACAGATAATTCTTGCAGTAGATAGGAGATTATATGGAATCCTTTTAAAATATTATACTACTATACTTACTGATGAGGTCCCACAAAAGGTAGACTGCTTTTCCTTCTGAACGTCTGGGAATGGGAGCTTTCAGGATTGCATTAGAATCCATCTTCAATAGGTAAGAGACTGCCCTTTAAATTGAATACTGGGGGATGTTCTCTACTTTGGTTCCTTTTAATTTTATTCTCCTATATATTGCTGAGAAGCTATTTAAGGACAATATCAAAACTGCAGCCGACTTAGTATAGTGCCATGGCAGCCTGAATTTCTAACCATGAAAATGCTCTATATGCAGGATTCACCCTCATTCCTTGGAGTACACATGTTTTGGCAAACCACATCCATCTGTATTCAAGAACGCAGAAATTGTGTTAAAGCAACACATGTCACTGCTTTATGATGATCTCAATGATATAAATCATAATAATGCTCAATATTTTAAAACGCTTTACATGATTGGAGATAATCCTGCAGTTGATATTAGAGGTGCACGACAGGTAGGTCTCTTGGAGTTAGAATTTAGATTTCACAAGTGTAATATGTAAGGTTATCTGCAGACAAATGATGCTAGGAATGAAATTGTTACATTTCAGACTGGCCATCCTTGGTTTTCTATTCTCACGAGAACTGGTGTTTTCAAGGGAAAGGAAAATCATGACAAATTCCCAGCGGATCTGGTAATTCCTTAATGTTCCTCTGAAATAGGTTTATACCTTTATCTCTTCTATATTTTTTTTGGAATGTAGCATTCATGTATGGAGTATACTGAAGCCTTTTAAAACTTAACATGACGATTTAAGGGGCTGTTTGGTTTCAGATTCTGGTTTTCGTTTTCAGTTTTTCAATTTTAGGATTTTGTGAAAGAAATACTGAAAATTGGAAATGAAAACTAAAAACTGAGCTGTTTGCCAATGAATTTTAAAAACTGTTTCTAGTTTTTAAAAACAAAAGACCAAAAAATGTTGTTTGGCAATGTGCTTTACAAAAGTTGGTTTAAAAAATTGAAAAACACTTTTTGAGTTTTAAAAACTGAAAACAGAAAACAACTTTTAGGTGTTTTACAAAACAAAGAACAAAACCTTGTGATGATCTCTAGCACCAGCGTCACCATGACCAGCACCGGTGCCACCGTGGCCAGCGACGGCACTATGCGAGAAGGACCAGCAGGCAGCGAATGTGAGAAGGACCAGTAGGCAGCGACGGCACCAAGCGGCTTCAAGCTCTGATCTGCTTCCTTCGGCGGCATTGCAGCTTCAAGCTCCGATTTGCTACCTCCGGCAGACAGCACCAGAGCCGATTTGCTTCCTTCGACAGTCGCCGCCTCTGTTCCTTTTCCTTGGTGGGTTGGTAGTTTTGGGAAGATGGGTTTTTGTTTTAAAAAATGTGTATCCAAATAGATGCTATTTTGTGTTTTACTACTAAAAAACTGTTTCTAAACTTGGTTTTTAAAATAGTTTTAAAAAACAAAAAAAAAAAATGGTTCCAAATAGGCTCTATAGTTTTCAAAATTTTCAGTATGTTTTTTTACAAAATCTGAAAAACTGGAAACTCAAACCAAGCAGACTATAAAATTTTGTGGCTAAGGTGTTTTCCATTCTGAAGTAAAACACTTTGGGGGTGATTATAATACAACTTCGCTTCTGCAGGTTGTTGACTCTGTAGAAGAAGCTGTGGACTACATCTTGGCGAAGGAATGCGCTTCATAGTTCACATTCATAGGTCCCGTCAGCTTTAAGGCTCTCATTTTGTTCAGGAAAGCGTTCTAAAAAGATGACATTTTAGAGTTCAAAGGTAATTATGATCAATCATAGAATGTAATAATTATGCCATTCATTTGAAGCGTAATTTACATCATAGTACACTGGGGGAAATTGATTTTGGTTCTCCTGCAGTCCCGCGTCTTTGCTGTATTACTGATTGATTCTTCTAGTTGGTAGATCCTCCTCCTTAAGAAAAGTACGAATGCAGATTTATAAAATTTGAATGAATACAATAATAATTCAGTTGATGAAAAAAATAGGAAAATTACTGAAATGAAAATTATGGATACGAATGGTTTCGGTTCAGAGATATTTATCACTCAAGTATACCTTTTCAAAGTTTAAAAAGACATACATCGTTAGCAAAAATGGCAAATAGCATACTAAAAGATGGTCACATCTATCTTCAGCAAAATACAGGTCCCTTCAATTTATTAGCTTATACGTTTGTCAACTTGTCTAGTTATTTCTTAAGATCTTAATTTAGTGCGTCAATTGATATGATAGACAAGCTCACATATAGTCTATACTCTTCTCCATTTGACATTTGCAGGTAATAAAAGGGTGATTTTTTTTAGGAACCAAGGCATAGTTTTCACGAATAAATAAAGACGCGCACCATGTTTACGTACAAGGGCTTGAATTAGAGTTTCTATGTTGGTTGCATCAAGCAAGAAAACCATAAAATGATGAAAATGTTTTCAGGTATACATTTTGCCCTAGACAGATTCTTCACTTTGCAAAATCTCATACCAAACACGTACATAGCTTTTCCGAAACCAATTTATTTGGTGATCACTAAAAATATCCGTGCACTATACAAATGGGGTTCTACAAGATTTGTGCGCATGGATAGAAATGGCTGAGAAAATACAGTACTCCATCTCCACAAATCCCACATGTTTAGAATTTGATCACTTGCTTAGGTTGGCTCCCAAGTTTTCCTAGAGCCTTATCCAATGCTGTGTTAAACTCGCTAAACGGAGCCAGTTCCATCCTGCAACAAGGTGACCAGTAACATGAAATTAGGTCTGTCAACTGAATGAGAAGCATAAATGCGAGGACATAATAAAACTTTAAATTTCAAGAGCAATTTGTCCGGTGAGTCTCTTCCCCCTATAGTTTTCTTATCCTTTGATAAGTAGATAACATACTCGTATTTTAGCTTCCCATCTTTTACAAGACCCAAAAGCCTGTCTATCATTCTTCTGCTCTCTTCAGCTTTCTCTCTGCTCAACCACTTCTGCAACCAGAATCCCCTCAAGGATAGATCCTGCAAATATATAGTTTCTACAGTAATGTTATATCTAATAAACCAGAGCAATTCGCTACTCCAGTAAGTGGATAGGCGCATCACATTTGAAAGGATACACCACAAGTAATTTTTAACATAAAGGATCCAATGCACAGACAATTTAGTCTTGCACTTTACCCACCCATTTACCTACCCTCCCTTCTCCAAAATCCAAACTCACAAACATACAATAAGAGATACCATTGCAAACCAAGGATATAGATTTTCTGAAAAACTTATTTATGTATTCCATTCTTATTCTATCAGCAGACAAGTAAAATTTCCTGGTTAGATTCAAAACTCATTTTAACCCAATCATGCAAATCTTTGGCCACCTTGATATCTATATTTCCTTAATTCTTCATTAAGCAGCACAAGTACAAAAATCCCAGCACTATAAGAGGGCAATCCCTTAAATTCATTTGCAGATTTCTTTTCCATCTAGTCTACCACACAAAGTTTTACATCACTCAAGCAAATAAGAAGTATCCAGCAGATGGATAGTTCTACTTACAAACATAATGTATATGCCATGCCGACAATAGGGAGAACTTGCAAACATCTAGAATTCATTGTTTGACTTTATTTTTAATGCAAAGTTACATCTTGGTAGGAGTTTATAAGCTCGAAATATGCATCTACAGATAAGCTTTTAGAAATCACAAGTATTTATTGAGCTTAAGCCTCCCTCACCTATTGTTAATCTCTGGAAATCTTTCAAGAAACACAGGTTAAGTGGCCTGGGCTAATTTACTGGTATAATTTATACTCAGTTTCTGGGTATTCAAACAGCATATACATATCATCAACGTAAATGGAGCTGTGATTATTATCTTAACAACTTAATAACCACCGTCAAGCTTCAACTACTGTCTGTCAGGTATATTCGTGGAAGGTCCAAACTCATTCAGACAGTCCCCACCTTTATTGGATATTTTAATTTGATTCAACTTTATGTTCCCATGATTGATTATCTTTAAGCTTCATGTCAATAATTATTACCAAGATATACCAAGATTTTAACTAAAATCAGTTCTGCATAAATGACTGAAGTAATCATTTAGAAGGGGACAATGATCAGAAGTTACTGCCTGACCTTAAATATGAAGGCTGAAGTAGAGACAGTAACAGGTTTTTTAGACATGCCACCATATGTCACCATAGTTCCTCCCTGTCTGCAAGGTGGAAAATTATTTAACTCATCAAATGAATGATATATAATAATAGAAGAGAAAGTTTCCAGTCTAGTCTTTACCCAACATCTCATGTCATACCTCAAAAATTTGAGAACTAAAGAAGCAGCATTGCCGCCAACACAGTTGAATCCAAGTGCAGGTTCAGGTATATCACCCTATCATGCAAATTTACATGGAAAAAAGTTATTTGAATTCAATATGGATCAACAGACAGTAAAAATGAGACCTGTCAGCTTCCTTAGCATCCCAGAAAGGCAAGTTAAACATAAAAAAATATAAGTAGAGTCATATCCAAATTACACTTTCAAATGCTCAACCAATATGTAACCAGCAATGTCAAACATTCATCTGAAAATCTGACATCTGTCCCATAGCATTGGCCAAATAACAATAATGAGTCATGGTACCAGGAAACTCTTGACATTCTTCACTTCCAATTCATTCTCGGTAAAAACTTCATCAGCACCCAAATTCTTAAGTCTTTCTTTTACTTCATCAACCCCAGCCCTGCAGTAGAATGGTTTGCAATGTAAAATTAAGATTCTTCATGAATATATTCTTCTGATGGAAGGGAAAAAGGGAAAAAGAGAATGTTAATCATAAATTTTTTTTTCAAAAAAAAAAAAAGGTGAGAATTTTTTTTATGATAATAAGCAAACTATAATCTAAAAATAATATTTAGAAGCTAAGAATCATGCCATGAACCTTCAAATGAGCACCTGTCCCTTATAATATTTATGCTGTGAATGCCGCGAGATTTTGCTAGCTGAATGACACACTGCCCAACCATGCTGGTGGCCCCATTTTGCACAATGGCATCTCCTGTTCATTTACAAAGTTCAAACAGGCATGCATAAACAAATCTACTCGTGAACCAAAAGACAATATTATAGAAATAGCAGCAAAGAGCAGTACCTGAGTTCAAAGCAATGCAGTCTTCAAGCATGAGGAGAGCAGTCAAAGGATTGACAGTAATGGTAGCAGCATATTCCATTGGCACACCCTTGTCTATTTTGTGCCATGCATTCTGATCCTGCACAATGTATGTCTGCCATGTCCCTGCGCCACCAAAAAAAAAAAAATCAAACATAATAAAATTGGCAGGTATAGTAAATTTCAATAATTGCTTGACGGGTTCCAGAATTATCAGTCTCTCATTGTTTTTCATAAGGATTAAAAAAGCAATTATATATATATATATATATATACAAATTCATTAAACTAATTTACACGTTCAATCATTAATGCCCACTAATTTGTATTTTTATTTCAATCTAAACTACCAATATCTGAAGTTGACTAGGTTTCGACTAATCTAATTCAAGCCAGATCGAACAATCACAGGAGTAAAAATACCAGGGCAGTAGAGCAATTTATTTATTTTTTCACATTCTCGAATAACAAGTATGGAACCGATTGAACCAAACAAAGTATCTAGTAAAAATACACAAGAAACCAACAAAATTGAAGAAACAATTTTTTTCAAAAAAATAAAAAACTCTTGAATTTATGTATATGAAAAAATAAAATGAAGCAAAATTTCTGGAAAAAATGAGAGAGAGCCGTAAACTTTACCAGAATCTAGTTAACAATGTAACAATGCCACCCCACTTTATTTCATCCAATAACCATCATGTTTTTGTCGAAAATTCTGTCAACATTTGTTTATCTTCGTTAAAACAATCAATTAAAAACAGTAAAGGTATAAAGTTGCAAAAGAACGCACCAAAGGAGGGTGGGGATGGAATGACCCAGTCACCGGGAGATAGAGAAGTAACCGCAGACCCAACGGAATGAACCTCTCCGACGCCTTCGTAACCGCCAACTGCGGGTGGCTCAGGTCTCACGGGATACACGCCTTGTATCCTGTTGATGTCGGAAGGGTTTATCGGAGCACACAACATCTTCACGCACACATCCTTCTCTTTCACTTCCACCGCCGGAAACTCCACCAGTTTTGTCACCGCGTCGGGTTGCCCCAGCTCCTCGTACACGATCGCCTTCGACGGCGGCGATACGGCGGAGCAGAATGCTCGCGTAATTGGGAATCGTGCACTGCCGCCACCACCGCCGGAAAGTAACCGCCGTGAGAGAGTGAAGAGGGAGCATGGTGCTGTCTGAGGTTTCAGAACCAATGATCGCAACATTGCTCCGTTTTTCACTTTCTCGAACTTGGAAGAAGCTCTTCAGATTGTGCTCGTGCACACTGCTCCTGCTTCCAGCTGAGCATACACTATACATTTCACTGCACTCGCTTTTCTTTTTTGCCCCACGATAATCTCAAACTGGATCTCTGTTTGGGCCTGAGGAAAGGGTCTTAGCCTACGTGGATTGGTCCAAAAAATACTCAGCCCAATTTCACACCCGAGCTCAATAATAATAGTTAAAAAGGTTAGGATCTCAGACCAAAAAAAAAAAAGAGGGTTAAGATCATCCATTAATTTGAATTTAAGGCTCAAATACATATAACCAACCACTAGTTGGTCTTCAGGCCCAAAAAACTAAAAAAAAACAACTAGTTGGTCTAGCAGATGAGATACTAGATCCTTTAAACATAGCTATCAAAATCATGAGTTAACTCGTAAAATAGTCTTAGTTTATGAGTTTAGAGTTTAGATAACAAAATCGAGCTGATTCGCTCATAAATTTGTTTTTGTGTAAGCTTGGGAAGAATTGAGTATACTCCCTCAAACTGGCATAAAGTCGCAAGTTTGCCTGCATGTTTAAGAGTTTAATGTGTAGCCCAAAGAAAATCAAAAGTGACACCATTTTTCAAATGTGAAAAGATGTTGTTTTATAAACCCACAGAAAAATATTAGGGCTTATGTGCAGAGCCTCGTTTGGGAGCCCTCTCAGCCCTTGTTTTGGAACTCCCACTCTTCAACCTCCATCGCACTATTGATGCTGCCACTGCTCATCGCCGTCGAGTTCGTGCTGTGGTTCGTTGTCCTCACACCATCGTATATCATCGTTCTCGCCATTCATATCCCCTGTTCGTGTCGTTGTCCTAGCTTCCCCTGTTCGTGCACTGTCCGTTCTTCTTCCCTATTCATGCCAATGTCCTTTTGTCCGCTACCTATTCGCGTTGCTGCTCTTACAAGTCACCAGTTATGTGTTCCATTCGTGGTTGCCATACTTCAATGAAGAAGCCAAACCAGGTTTTGATTTTTATGTGTTTAAAATTTTAGTATATCTAAAAGGTGAATCTGTAATAATGACCAATGAGACAATGATATGTGTGATCCTTGTGGTTGAAAAGTTGAAATTGTTTATTTTGTGATACAACGATATGCTTATTTTGTGAATGGTTTTGCTTTCAACTCCTGATGACTTATAGTATGATTCCGCATTTTGATATTATGTTTGTGTTTTCATTTCTACTATTTGATGAGTTTATTATTTTACTTATGAAATGATAAATTTTCTTTAATTTGTGTCACTGTTTTGGCGGGCTGTATAGATTTGCTATGAAATTGATGTTCTATTAAAATTTTATATTTTTTAAGTAGGATATATTTTTAAATACTATTTGTAATATTAGGTAAATTCATCTGAGTTTATGAGTGAAATTTATAGTTTATTTAAACTCTCAAGTTTAATTACCTTGTCCTAAAATCAAGTTTCAAGATTCAAATTCTGGAGTTATGAATAAAGCAAACTTGATTGGGAGGGTCACCCCCGTAATAGACCTCTATAATACACGAATTTGGATTAGTCAACTAGTGGGCAGATATTGGGTGGTTTCACATAAATAAAAAAAAGGTTCAAATACATAAGAGCAATTGTTTATAGGGTCTCAAAATGCTACTATTAAAAAGCCATAATAGTAACATTTGGTAAAATAATGCAAATATTACTCTAAAAATATAAAATGACTATAATAGATATAAATATTTGTGAGAATAATTAAAAATTAAAAGTCTTAATTAATGAAAAGATAAAGTTGAATTTTTATTAAATTCAAGGGTTATATTAGTTTTTTTTAATTTTTTTGAATTTAAAAGAGCATAAGTCAGCTTTGAAAAACATCCCATGTGGTTCTCTCAAAAGCACCATTGACTTTTAAAAGCTAGGAGTAAAAATAGTCTGACTTTTTAATTTACCAAACAGAAAATTAATTTATATTTTTCATAAGTCGGAGCACACAATCAAAGATCATTATCAAACACACCCTAAATAGGTGATGCAAGATATAAATTGTATAGAAAATTATACAAATTGTTCGTGCAAAATTATAGCTATATGCACTTTGCATGAGTATGAAAGACTTATTTGACGTCCAATGAACAAAACTATAATGCTTCATAGATAAGGTCGTTTTGCTTATTTTGGAAAATAGCTTCTTTAGTCTTTATTTGGATTGAGAGAGAAAATGGAAAGAAAGAAAATGAGAGTTTTAATAAAATGACATAAATGTACGTATATAATTTTTTTAACTATGTTGAAACGTACTTATACGATGAGAGTATAATTATCATTTAAATATTTTTCTCTTCCATCACACATTTTCTTCACAAGTGAGAAGATAAATAGTTTGGCATGGGTCCCATTAATTTATTCTTCATTTTCTCCAATTTCTATGATGATCCAAATGAGGGAAAAGTATAAAACATGCTAGTTGTCTGTTGCCTTGTTTTCTATCGTTGCAAATTCTTCAGATCCAAACGCAAGCTTAAAGTGGCGATGTCAATGACGGTTCATCATCTTTAAATTAAGATTCAAGTGAGTTTTTGGAGAGAAATTGTTTATGCTCTCTTCAAAGCAATGACATCATTTTTCGATTTGTTACTAACATTTTCATTAATATCAATCGAAACTTACAAGACTTACCTTAAGTTTATTGACATGTGTACAATTACCATAAACTTATATGTCATTTTGCCTCAATCAAGCATATACTAAACCGTCACAATATCGGATAAAATGTTCACCATAATCAACCAACTAACATTCTACTCTTAGTGTCTCCTTCAACAGAGAAAAATACCTTACTTTTTTTTTTTTTTTGGGTTCTACGAAACTCCTAGTGGAGCTAAGCAGGAAATGAAGAAGAGGATAAAAAAAATGGGTATAGAACTATTGATCCAATACCAACAAACTCTTGATCACTTGAACTAAGAATGGTGTCATGTAGGCTATGGTTCATTGGCGAAAAATACCTCACTTTACTCTTAAATTCCTTGTCTTAAAATTATAGTCTTATGCTATTATTGTTTGAAGCAATATTGTTTGCTCTGTTACCCTAACAAGTCGAGCAGTGATATAATGGTCTCGGTTTCACATAACCTTAAACAGACTCGATGTGATGCCTCAAGTCCACGTGTCCTTGGCTAAGCTTAGCACAACCCTTGGGCACCCTGGAAACCTCTGGATTGTAGAAAATCATCTTTTTCGTTAAAGTCACATTTTTCAGTGTAGACATATTTGTTGCAGTGAGTCTAGTTCGCTACATCAAGGATCCCCAATGTCAACACAATAGAAAACAATGCAGTTTTGAGTAAGTGACTCCCACCCCTATGAATACACCCCAACTTGGTTCTTCACCCCTATTTTCGAACCCTAACCCCCACAATCTTTCTTCGTCCCTACTCAATCTTACCTCCTCCAAGCTTCAAGGCAAGATATCCATGCTGGTTTATGTTTCGTTTCTCTCATCCCTTTCATATTATTGAGTATGAATTGATTGTGTCTTCCATTATTGTCAAGTGAAGGGCTCTCTCGCAATATTGCTAGGGTCGTTTTAAAGTTGTCTAGATGTTATTAGAGATTGATCGTGAGTCTATGTTGCTCTATAGCAGTTGTTGGTGTCATTCTAAGCTCTCAAAGTCAAGTTGGTGATGCCCACATACTCCTGACTTCAAATGGTGAGTGGATTTAAACTCGTGACTTTACTTTCATTATTAGAATTATGTTTATAGTATTATGATTGCTAAATGTGAGTCTACAAGTAGAGATATGTTATGTATTCCAAGTTTAAAAGAGTTATGAATCTTTTGATTTCATCACAAAAATATGTTTTAGAAAACTATGGGACCATATTTAAAATTTTGTATGCTATGGAAATGTCTTCATGCTCAAGAAAAGATTTATTAAGAAAATATATATTGTAGCAAAGTTTGCTATTTTATCAAACATGTTTTAATGAATTTATGATACGACTATGTTTTCAAGATTGAGACTGTAGACTACATTTTTGAATATTCAATTAAGATATATATTGGAAAAATGCGAACAAAAATGTTATTAAGATTTCAAAGTTCTATGATTATGAATCCTATTAATTTGAAGTATGATATTAGAGTTATCAGGTTATGAAATTATGTTAGCTTCATATATGTATTTAGAACTTCAGCTTTATGGTACTAAGAATTATGAAATTCAATATGATTCATAGCAATTGCTAACTACATACTCCGTGGGTTTAAAATTGAAATGACTATAAGCTGATGATCCCTTAGGCATAATTTTATAGCCATGATTATTCTAAAGTCAGATTGTTAGAGTTATATAAATCCAGTTCTCTCAAAGTACTAAGAATTTTCATATCTAAATGGATTTTGTTCAAACTTGTTTAGACGGTAGATATAGAGAAATAAACAGTTGGTTAACAGCTATAAAAGATCGTTAACATTGGTACCAAGTTATCCGTTAGAGGACAATATCATCCCAGTATATACAGAAAATGGGACCTTGTTTTGTGCCCACAGCTTGTTTGCTAGAGACAAGGTTTGCCAAGGACTATAGGAGAAATATAGAGATAGATATTATTATTATTATTATATATTTTCATGTTCAGAAAATACTATTTCTCAAGGCTCTACTGCACCTCAGTTAAAATGATTTCATGATTGATTAGGAATTTAGAAATTCTTGCTTATGAACATGTGGAATGAAAAGCATTTTCTTAGCAAGCTATGTACCTAAATATCAAATGATTTGTGCTTGCTATATGTATATTGCATTTTATATATCCTTGGTTGTTCCATGTGGATGATGTGTGAGAATCCACTCATTTAGTCTGTTAGCTCACTTCTCTCCTTTCCTTTTCACAGTTGCAGGTACAGGTTTAGTTTAGTCACTGATCCAGTAACCTGCAAATGTCCAGTGGTGATTTTTAATTTGCAATAAGACTTAGTTTAGAATTATGTACAGTAGAGTACTCCAATAAATGTGTAGGCAGAATCTGAATCATGTATTTATTTTCAGATTATGTATTTAATTTCATATTTATGTAACAAGGTCGAGGTGTATTCATGATTTATTTTTCAAGTGTTAAGTTGATTTCAAGATTTAAGATTAGGAGCATGTGATGAAACGGTTTATGTACCTATGATTCGATTTTTATAGTATGATTGAAATATTTTTAGATTTTTGTGTATTATAGTATTTCAGCCTTATGATTTCATATATCAAGTTTGAATAAAGATTTAGATGAAGTTATGTTTTCAGAATGAAAAGTACGATAGATTATGCATTCAGAGAGTCATGTCATTCAGAAGACTTACGTGGGGATAGGCTTCCTCACATATGCCAGTCACATTTCCAAATCAGGTCATGACACTCAACAAGTGGCAACCATTTGGAAACTTGTATTCTTAAATGTTTTTTGTTCAAGTTAATTTATTTCATTTTTAAATCAAAAGTAAAACGACACAAAACCTCTCATCTTGTACCTTACAACTTCTTAACCCAAGCGTAGAGTACCATTTGCACTCTCACTCTTCGTAAATGATTATTTATTTATTAAGAGTGGCTAAAACAATTTTCATTATCAATACATATAAATTAAATTCTTTATTTTTGCAATTAATGAATTAAGGTATATGTTTAATTTTTATGGACTAACAATACAAAATAATTTTACCATTGATAAAATTTCAATGAACTGTTTAATCATTCTAGGTAATCACTTACTATGATAATTATCCAGATTTAACACTTTTTGAATTTTAGTTGACAATTTAAAAAGTTTTTTATATTGTAAATGCATGAAAATTAAACTATTAAAATAAACGAAGCCAAAGCCAAAAAAAAATAAATTTAAATATGTTTTTCATCCTAAAATAAGTAAAATTTGATATTATTCTCCAATTTTTTTCCTTTCAATTTGAGTCATGCATGTAAAATAGGTTATTGAATCACATAAGATGAGTATTTTAGTTGGATCCAGTGAATTATCATTATTTAAAATTCTTTTACAAATATATAAAAATTCTTTATTAATAATTTTAAATTTTCTCTTTGAATTATGTATTAACTTATTCCATTTATGTATGTAGGTAATATTTCATTAATAATATTCTATGTCGCAGAACAACACTTTTAAATGATAATAATATTTGTCAAATAAAAATAAGATTTTAATTTACGTACATTGATAGTGTAAAATAAATTTATATTGTCAACCAATAAAATTTCAAAGAAGTACCAAATTATACTAGATTACTATCAATTTAATAACTATCTATCATGATATTGGTACTTTCTTTAACTTCTCTTGATTTTTTTTCTTAAAGGACTTTAGATTTTTATATTATTTAAAGGATTTCATTTTTTTTTTAACACAAAAGGTCATTACATTTTATTCAATAGACTAGAGTATTCTTGAAAAAGAAAATTGTAAACATTGTATTGAATGAAAATATTTAATTGCATGTAAAATAGTTTTATATATACTAATAGTATAACAGTTAAAAGCAAAGAAAGCTTCATTTACATATACCAATAATATATTTACTCTTCTAAGTCCCACCCTCACCCATTGCTGGTAATAGCCAACCACCAATTGCTGCCTATTCATTATCAATTTCTAGTTGCTACCACCGGTCGCCATTGGCACTCGCCATTCGCCCTTCGTCACCGTTCATTTGCTGCCTTCTATTTGTCGGTTGCCACCCACCATTCACCGATAACCATCTCCCACTACTGTTCGCCGCCTGCCCACTCTTCTATCCCAAACATTTGACCCACTAAGCAATATATGGTAATAAAAACTTATATATGATGGATTTTTTTTGCTATTCTATCTGACATTGAACTATAATATCCGATACTATTAGGATGATGCAACAAATATAGACTTATATCATTGCTCTAACAAGTGTCCAATGTGGATATTAATTAACATTCTCTAATCCGTGCCTCAATAGTTTTCCATATGTACTCCAATGTATGAAGTCATATAATATTAGGCAAACACACTTAATATAATTAAATTCAATGGCATTTCATACTTTATTTATATATTTTGCCAATTAAACTTTAAGTCTTGTGTAATTTCAAAACTAATATTATGACACTTTGAATTTTTCAAATAGTACAAAACACCGTTAAATGTAATTTGGGAGTGACAATAGCCACTCCTAAATAGCTGTTGTCACTCCCATTTTTAATAAATTTTAGTTGATTAATAAAAAATGTCCTTCTTCTTCTTCTTCTTCTTCTTCTTCTAGTAAGCTAACGTCATGAGTTGTCCATGGATCCTTGTGCACATGTCGGTAACCATGCAAGGAGGTACTGTGTCAGATAGATTAAAGCCACAGTGAGTAGAAATTTTTACAATCGAAGTAGCACAAGATTGTGCCTTTCGCATAGGACACATGTGCTATGCAAAAAAAAAAAAAAAAAAGAAACATGAATTCAGCCGTAACAAAACATTCGCATTTCCTTAATTGTCCTCTCCTGTACTCATCCTTCCATCTTCCAAAGCGCACATATTTGATGTGATGCAGGTTCAGCCTCTCTTCTCCATGTTGGATTCGTTTGCATTCTAGCTTCCCATCTACACGTCCATTATTGCTTGTTCATTCAATTACTATGCATATATTTATGTTTACTCCCCTTTTTTTTTTTCCTTCTTGTTTTTGCTCTCTCTATATATTTAATTAATCACTGTTTGTTCTTCCTCCTATCCTTGCATCTTGCTTCAGTGCAAGTATGCAACGACCAAAGATGGATTTGAGGTTTGTGGAGGGGAATTAGAGGATTGGGATTTGGTAGTTTTGCCCTTGGCTTTGGCTTCATTGACTTCTTTTTTCGTCTCAGCGAGCAACACGATGAGGCCTCCAATGGCGACGGGTTGGCCATCGGGGACAGCATCAAACTCCTACTTAATATTATTTCAATAAACAAATGTTTCTAGAAAGCCACTAGGCCTTTAATCTATACAGTATCGTAAGCATATGCAGAATTCATGGACAATTGATGACCTTCACTTCACTTCACTAAATAAGAAGGGTATTTTTGACAAATTAACTAAAATTTATTACAAATGGGAATAGTAATAGGTACTTGAAAGTGACGATAGCTACTTCCATGTAAGTTTAGTAACTAGCAAATGTATGATTATGTACACTTAATTTGCTAGTTTTTTTAATTTGTACATCTTGATACCTTGTTTGTGAATTCTCATATGCATTAATCTTTCTAATTTTTTTATTATGTGTAACTTGACACCTTGTTATGACCTAAAGTTTTGCATAGTTTGAAAGTGAGGTTTTTCTTTGCATTGTTTAAAAATTTCAGGATGTCACAATGCACCTTTTAAAAAGTTTAAAAAGTCAGGATGTAAACTGCACATGACTTGAAGTTCAAGGACCTGAAATGCATTTAACCCTTATTTTTATTTCATACTATAAATTCTAGTTAATGTAAATTTTAAATGTAACAATATATCAAGTATTTAAATTATAAATTTAAAACTGTAACATATCAATATTATCAACACGAGTCAGACAAAACCCGGTTCACCAACATTTTAATAAAAAATTTTCTCACAGAATGTTTGATTATTTACAACTTCAAGATGAACTTTCGCTTCAGTTGATACTTTAATGTGAAAATTATGGGTGGTATGACTGCTCCAAACGTACTTCACCTTAATGCTAGATTTTAATTCTCGTGACATTCTCTCAAATTCTAGTATTTGAGTTTGACCCATGGATCATTTTGATGTCCCTACAACAAAGCAAAAAATAATGGTATACACGTATATTATTAAACTATTTAAGTATTTATTATTGCATTTTCACATAGATTTTTAATTCTTTTTTGGCCAGGAGATCATTGGCCCTGGAGTTCAGACTTGACTTTGAGATGACATGTTCTTCTAGTCTAAATACAGAAATTCAAACGCAAAATCATGTTCGGAAGGAGAGACTATGATTTGAGTTCAGACTATGCTTAGTTTTCTTATTTTCCCCCCGTTTTTCAGGGAAAAATGAATTATCATTTTTCGTATTCTTCTCAAGAAAAAGCACAAACTGTGTACAAAAAATATATATGGAAAAACACTTCTTTAAGTCACTCACTGAAAAATTTTAATTTGACGCTGGTGTGTGTGTGTGTCTATATATATAATACAATATAATTATTATCTTATTTCCTCGATGATAAATATTGTTAAGTATATCACATTACACCTGAGCACCAACAAGAATATTTGAACGCTAACAAAGAAAAATGGAAACAAAATCTTGTAAATAATCTTGAGCTTGGCCATAATTCATAAATTGCAATCAGAGAAACGTTGCAGGATATCATTATTATTTTTTTGGTGGACACAGGATTTTATTATTGTCCCGTATAGTAAATGGAACAGATTTGGATCTTTTAATTTTTCTTAAGAAAACAAAAAAAGACTCTGATTAGTAATTGTACAAAACTGGCTGATATTACAAAGATAACAATAGCAACAATGAACATATCCAAGATACAGGATTTATCAATTTCTTTTAACATATCAACACTTTATCATGCTTTAGGAGGGAAAAAAAAAAAAATAGAAAGTCAAAATCCAGATAAATTTTGCATTGATGTTTCAAAGCCAAAATGGCACGCCAATTGCTATAGACTTTGAGAAATTTAAATAAATTGAATGAGCAATAAACCAAAAAAATAAAGGGTAGCACAAACAAATCGCAAAAAGTACAAGGAGGATACATTTTTTTACTATGCATTAAAAAGTAATTGAAGAGTGTTACTCAAAAAATGACTCGAACACCACATTTCAAATCTTAAGACAATAAGTTTATGTATCCTTCCAATATATATACTATTGACTCAATTTAAACCTAACCAATGTGATACTCCAAACTCATACTTGAAATCAACAAAAACAAGCTGCCCATCAATTGGTAAGAAAAGAAGGGATTGGATCATCTAATATGTAAATTACACATGATTTAATCCTGTTGTATCTAGAAGCTATATTTTAATTTGTTGGATGTCACTTGATTAGAATATGCACATAGCCTAATCAAGTGCAATTTGCAATGAGAAAATCCTCTCCCAGGAAGGAAGAATACGAGATTGCTTGCTCATTCGATATCTACCGTGAAAAAAAAATAAAAAATTCACCTAATACTATTTATAACAACTTTTGCATCAACCTCCTCCTCACCGCGTTAAAACTATGGCAATGCAGAAACTGTTTCAATTTGACAAATTACAAATTTAATATATCTGATGTGGGCAAGCCCAGCTGGAAAACAATGCCATTTCATTCAAATTCAATTTGTTAGCACTGTTACGGGCGAGCTGAAACGCGTAGATCACCGTTGGAACAAACAGACCCGAAACAAAGAAGAAGCCACAAGTGCGGTACGCGCACCATAGTCAAAGGGTCCCACTCTACAGGTCATCTCCGGACCAACCCAAGTGAATGCTTCGAGACATTCCCAATTGTTTTTTCTTATTATTATTTAAATAATTAATTATTTAATTATTAACTAATAAAGCTGGGGCATCTTCTAATTTTAGTCTGTTAACTTAAGTTTTTTTTTTACATTAAGAAAATATTTATAAATATTCTTATAAATACTCAGCCAAACTTAAATTTTGTGTTAAATTTAAGATAAGACAAATTTTGAAACTCACCACTAAGATTTTTCATAAATATATACATATTTTTATTGACTATACGTTAAAAAGGAATCGAAGAGTGATAAGAGTGAGAGGAGAAATTAAATATGGATGGTTATTTTTATAGTCAAAATGTCAAATTAGGTATTCATTTCATCTAATTCACCCATTAGATTATAGTTTTTAGTAAATTGAATTTGTTGAACAAATATATATGCATTAAATAAATATTGAATTACATAATATAAATCAAATTCAAATTTTATATCATGTAATTAAATAATTTAGGGCACTGCAATTGGTGCGCCACCGGCACGATATTCAAATAGCAAAAAGAGTCAAAGACCTATTTGCAAACTAGCTCGCAGCAAAACGCCGAACCACAATTAAAAAATTCGCCACGTCAGCAAAACAGTGTTTGTTAACACCGAGTAGCCATCATACCTGAAGCTGCTCTGAACGCCAAATACCCAAACAATCGAACCCGCATGCAAGAATGACTTTCTCGCGTTTACGCAAAAATGCAAATGGTCAATAATCCACCCACCGGGTGATCACAACCCCAGTGCAAAATGACGCAAAAGCCCTCGCTCATCCCTCGTGGCATATTCTCATTTGTTCCGCATAACATTTGTTTTACAATTCACGTTCACCTCGTATAAGAACTAGAATATATTAAAGCTTGGCAGAACTAACACAGCATCAGAAAAACATCTCTCTCTCTCTCTCTCTCCCTCTCTCTTCTCACACAGCTTGTGACACTCTTTTCCCTGGGGGGTCTCTGTCTTTTTGGTGTAGCTGAGACAGAGATTTTGACACCAACAGAAAAAAAAATGGGTTGCTTTCGTTTCACAGGGAAATCACGCAAATGTTTGGGAAGCAACGATTATAGCAATAGCCAGAAATCTAGCAATCTCACTGTTGCAGGTAAATTTTTTGCCAAATGAAAATCTTCATTAATCTTTTTTTCTGATCAAAATGACATGCATTTTGCTAAAAGCCTTAGATAAAATAATAGGTTCAGGTTTCCACCCATTGTTTATGATCGTGATTTTTGAAAGTGATATTCTTTCTTATATTTTTTATTGAAAAACAAAAACGTGGATGTGGGTATGTCTTAAAATGATCACAGGTGATTTCTTTTTTCGGAGGGCGGGAGGTGCTATCATGTGCCATATGTAGCTAATCTTCACCATTTCGATGAAAATTGTTGTTGAAAGTTTCTGTTCTTTTTTATTCCATATCTGGAAGCATGTTTCTGAGGAAAAATTTTCCAACTTGCTGGCAAAAGAATAATAATGAAAAACTGTGAATTTGGTTGTTTGGTTTGCGTGTTTAACGTCGAAATTGATTTTTGGTAGTTTGCGATAACATTCCTGTTTGGCAGTTTCTGATAACATTCCTCTGGAAATGAGTTTTGAACATGGATAACCTCAGATTTTTTTTAATTTTGTATTCCTTTTTTTAATCATTTGTTTATTTGTTATTTTTCTTCGTTGCTTGCATGATTGGAATGGTTAGATCGGTCCATAAGGGGCTTGTCATTTTGTGCTTTTATATTTGCTTGAATTTATTTTTCCAATGGCTGAAGGAGCGAAGGGTTGTTGTAGTCTCCTCGGATTATTAATAATTATTTCTTCTTCAACCATTTGCTGGCCCTTTGTGTTGTTTTTTCCAACGTCTCTCTTTATCTCCTTCTCCCTCTCACGTGTTGCTTTGTTTTTTTGTTTTTTTCTTTTTTTTTCGTTTGTATGTTTCAGTAGATAATAATGTGGTCAGAGTTGATTTGAACGTGAATGGTGGTAAAAGAGAAGACAATTCCAAGGATTATCAACTCTCTCTGGATGTTGAGAATTTGAACTTGAGTGAGGATGGTAAAGGTAAAGGTTGCATGAGGTTCACCTTTGATGAGCTTGCAGTTGCAACAGGGAATTTTAGGCCAGATTGCTTTCTTGGCGAAGGAGGTTTTGGCAAGGTTTATAAAGGCTACTTGGAGAAGATAAATCAGGTTTGTTTGGAAAAAAAATGTACACTACAAAAAATATGAAAAATAAAACTATTGAAGCATTTTTTAATCTAGCTTTTGTCATGTGTTGAGTTTTGTTGTTATTTGTGTAGGTTGTAGCTATAAAACAACTTGACCTTCATGGCCTTCAAGGAATTAGGGAATTTATTGTTGAAGTGGTTACATTGAGTATGGCAGATCACCCTAATTTGGTCAAGTTGATTGGGTGTTGTGCTGAGGGACAGCAGAGGCTATTGGTTTATGAGTACATGTCATTGGGATCTTTGGAGAACCATTTGCATGGTATATACTGTTGCCCTCCTAATAACTTTGTTTTGTTCATTTAGGATAGAGTATACAGTCAACAGTATCCATGGCTTATCTCTTTTTTGTCTTCCTTGTTCTATCCCTCAGATCTTTCACTGGGAAGAAAACCACTTGATTGGAATACAAGGATGAAAATTGCAGCGGGTACAGCTATGGGGTTGGAGTATTTGCATCATAAAGTGAAGCCACCTATCATATACCGTGACTTGAAATGCTCTAATATTTTGTTAGGCGAGGGATATCATGCTAAATTATCTGATTTTGGCTTGGCAAAAGTAGGCCCAAGTGGCGATAAGACCCATGTTTCAACAAGGGTTATGGGAACATATGGGTACTGTGCCCCAGATTATGCAATGACGGGCCAGTTAACATTCAAGTCTGATATTTATAGCTTCGGTGTTGTTCTTTTGGAGCTCATCACAGGAAGGAAAGCTATTGACCATACAAAACCTGCTAAAGAACAAAATCTAGTTGCATGGGTATTTTACCTAACTTTATTGCTGGAGACCATATGTTATTTTGCACTTTTACTTTTGTAGTGATAGCATGTGTAGAAAGTTTGTAGCTGAGAATTTCAGTTGGAATAGTAACTGCTTGTGACTCTTGTGATTGTACTTTTGCAGTTTGCTTCTCAATCGTTGTTTGCTGAGCAGATAGCCCTACTTTATTTTGAAATTTAACATGGGGAGCTTTGAAAGTACTATTAAGCTAGAATTTTTCCAAAGCTAACTAATTAATTTGTCCACTCATACAAATTTTCCGTCTATGAACTCAAAGGGAACTCTAATTGCATTTTAGTGAAGAGTCTGATGCCTCATTGATGCTTAGAACTATAATGTTGTTTCTCAAAGTTCTAAGAGATCCTATGCTCATAGCCAAATGCAGAGCCTTTCCTTTTTGTTTGATAAACTTGATAGGTCCAGTCTTGACTTCTTACAAGCCTTCATTTGTCATGCATGCTTTGTCTTTCTTAGAGTTCATGAATCATGATCAACTCCATCCTTCATTTTCTTTAAGCATGTTGCTACTACTTGAGTGCAAAATGTTCTAGTACAGAACCCTTAAAGGAGTAGCATGAGATATAATCCCCAACTGTTCTTTTGAGCTCTTTTCTCAGCTTTGACGCTTCTATTTATAGTGGTTGTCTGTATTTTTCAATATTTTTCTTCCCATTCTAGATCATTACCATTAATGTATATTTGTCTGTAGGCAAGGCCCCTATTCAAAGATCGGAAAAGATTCTCACAGATGGTTGACCCCTTGCTAGAAGGTGAATATCCAGTGAGAGGTTTGTACCAAGCCCTTGCCATTTGCGCAATGTGTGTTCAAGAGCAGCCTAATATGCGACCTTCTACTGCGGATGTGGTCACGGCTCTAAATTACCTTGCTTCCTAGGAATATGATTCCCAATTTCATCCAGTACAAAGCTCAAGTAGTCCATTTTCTCAAAGACACAGAATGGATAGTCATAGACGTGCCCTCAATAATGCGTCTGAGACAGACAAATCTAGAGATTAGAAAAAGCGGAGTTATTTTTGAATATGAATCATGTTGGAATGCGCCTAGTTATCAAATTTTGCATGGTAGGATAAATAACAGGTGCTACATGTTTAAGTCTCTAGTCTTCACATAAAGAAAAATTTCTTCCTTTCAGTACCAACCCTCCTCGGCATATGTAAATGTGAGCCGTCTTTCATGTATTTAAGATTCCTCTCCTTAGGATTCTTGTTTTGTCCCATTTTTTGAAAAACAATAAATGACTTTTTGCTCTTGATCTTTATTGGAGTTCAATAGCCACTACAATCTATAGTGCAAGTATTTGCACATATTGACTTATATAGGCTTTCAAAAGGTCACTTTATATGCTGAACCTCTGCTGCTGAAAGCATTCCAAGAAGGAAAGGAAAACCACTATGGAAATGAGGAAAGAGGAAAAGCGAGAAAGAGAGACAAAGACAGAGAGAATGTAGGGGAGAAAGAGGAAAGCGATGGGAGAGTCTGGCTAAGAAAATGAAGATTTGTTCTTTTACTGGTTGAAGGCTGGGAATAGGTTATCATAGAAAAGAATATGAACTTAATATATGAATAAGTTTCTTTATAATGGCACACCTCAACTTGTATAGTAGTATTTGACCCGTGCAAAGCATTTAAAATTAGTAGATATCCAACTTTAAAATAATATATTTTACAAAATAGTTTAAAGAATGGAACAAATTGTCCATTTATGACATAATTTTGATGTTAAATAGAGTGTTTGCATAAGTAGACAAACTTTCATATGAGAATAATCAGTGTTCAAGGACCTCAATCATCAATAAGAGTATATTTGGACAAAGTATTCATTTATTAGCGATTAACAGAGAAATTATGTAAGTGTCCCTCGTTAGACTCACATGTAACAAATTTCTCATAAAAGAGGAAGAAAGAACACTTACAATTTCCCCTTGAATTTTATGTATTGTAATATCAAAAGAAAGGATATATATATATATATATAAAGGAGAATGAAAACATCCCCATTGTGGTTTCATTGATATAGTCAAACTCACAGCTTCATATGGTAAAAGTCTTCACTGCTTATAATTTTACAAACCAATGATCATAATATATTATTTTAAAGCCTTCGTCTCCGGTGTTCTTCGCGCCTTTTGTTGCAATGTTTGGCTCTGCTGGTTTTGCCTCAGCTTTACTCTCTGCCCATGATTCCAAATCCAAAGGATTGGGCTTCCTTTTCCTGACAATGCAACAGGCTCAGAAGAATACAATGCAGTAGGCTCAGAAGAGTGCTGCCAAAACAAAAAGAAAAAGAGAGAGAGAGAGAGAGAGAGAGTTAGCAAAAGAGTGAGGGGGAGAAAAAGAGGAAGGGTAATGAGGGATGGTTTAACCTAAGATTGAAGTTTCCCTCAGTGGAGTCATTTTTGTTGGAGAGAGAGCCTTTTTCGTCTTCTTCCTCCTCTGCCGTGAGTGGCTCCACCGCAACGCCTCTACCTCTGCCTTCGCCTCCGGTGATGGTGGCCCCACCGTTCGGCTTTCTCCCTGTCTCTCTTAATAGCTTCTTTCTGTTCATTCTCTGCTCTCTCTTTTGTACTCTCTCCCTTTCGGACGTTTGGAAAGTTATTAACTGATAAAATTCAATTCATTTCTATTAAGAATTGTATTTCACTTTGATTTGAATTGAATTTTTGCATTTAAAATAAATTTTTTAATTTCTGGAATTGAATTTAATTATTTAGTTTGAAATATATCTGAAATGAAATGAACTATACATTTTGATCATTTTACCCTTTATTAATAAAATATTATATTTTAATAATAACTTTAATTATTCATTAAATAACATAATACAATAAAAATGTAACCAAATGACTTAATAAAATAAATTTATCAAGAATTTTTGTGTCTAAAATTAATTAAAATTTTTTTAGTATTATATATTTTTTATCTTTTTTCAATGTGCATTTGAAATTAAAATTATGTGGTGCTATGACCACAATTATAAATGAGAAGTGACAATAACAATGAGTAAGGATCAATAATTAATTATTCCCTTGAATAACACTGGCTTACTTCTATGGCAAAAGCTCTCTCTCATACCATTGGAGTATGGTTTATCTATAATTCCATATCTATAGATTTTCTCTTCCCTCTTTATTGTAGTTTTAGCTATGCCTCAAATTTTCCAAAATTCAATGATCAGGGCTGTATTTATTAGATTCCAGTGCTACTGGAGCTGAACATCAAGGACAATTCCTTATTGTTCTCATTCCGACTTGCAAAGTTGCACAGCGGCAGAAGTCAAAAATTGAAAAAGAGAAAAATATGTGTGTTATGAAATACAGCAGGAGGTAGGCAACAGAAGCTCTGCAACGATGAAGGCTTGTATGCGTACATGGGGTTCTAATTAGGGAATTGGGTGTTTTGAGTTTTTATTTGAGGGGTGATAATTTGGTAATTTTAATTTTTAAGGTCAATTCTATCACCAAATCAGACTTTTTTGGGTGTGATTTCAATTATTTGGTTTTGTGGAACTTCAATTCCTATGAGATTCAATTTCATTACTTAAGTTGGTTTCAAACAATGAAATTCAATTTAATTCCATGATAAAATTGAATTTCATGGGATTTCAAACGCTCATATTGTCTTTTGAAAAGTGAAAATCATGAATGATCATAGCGATAGTGTTGTCAGTTTTTGTTTTTAAGTTCATTAGCATTTAGCAATAAGTGAGAAACATCAATTTATCTTTGCCACGAGCCGCAAAATTGTCCAGTCTCATTTACCCTGGGCTTTGGTACTCGCAAAAATCATTGCCCAAGACACTCAAAGCATAAAAAATTTAAACAGCTAATTGTTTAAGCTAATTATTGGGTGGCTTTGCTAATAACATTACCAATTCATTGCTGGACATTTGGCAACATTTTTGGTACAATTTTGGGCGGGAAATTTTTTTGTAATTGAGTGGAACTAATTGATTTTTATATAGAATAGATTTGTTTTCAATTGTAATATGTCTTGTTATATTTCATTATGTGTGTGTTACGGTTATAAAAATAGTCACATTCTAACATGCATGTGCTCAAGTAGATAGACATAAGAAGGAGGAGAGCAAATTCTATTGACCTTTTATGAGGTTTGATGGAATTCATTCTGATTCTCCTCTATTTGTTTAGAAGATACTAACCTTTCTTGGACACACAGTGCAATATAGGGTTTAGGGTGATTGATATAAAGTGAAAGTGGTGTAATAATTTTATAAATTTAAAGGTAATTAGTATAACATTTTCACAAACTCAAAATTCTTTTAAGTAAATTATATAAATAAAAGTAAATCTGGAAGAATTTTATCATGATTTAGACAAGATCAAAGAAATTCTCCCTAAGAAAAAATAAAAAGAGAAGGAAGAGGATCATATGAAATTTGAGACACTCGTTTCTCATTAGATAGGTTTAAATATGACAATTCAGTGTCCTCAATCATACTTCGAAAGAATAATCAACATGAACAAAATACATTTCAAGACAACTACAACTGCTGATATTTTGGTGCATTTACATAGAGGAAAAAGAAATATTATAGCAGATAACAAGGCATTAGCTTGTGACATACATTATGATCAGATACAATAGCTTAACTTGTGTTGTGTGAAGTTTCTGGTGCAACTAGAGGAAATTGGGAATATCATTAGAAGCTCACTTTCCACAGTTAGGACTCGCTTATTCCTGCGTGTCTTGAAATATATTAGGAACAATAATGTTAACCATTGTTGATTTAAACAATATGTACCCTGTCAATCACATGCTATTTTTCAGTAAGTTCGCCCTCCCGACAATTGCCCACCGATATGTACAGAGTTGAGCTCTTACGTGATGGCAGAATTCTACAGCAGTCCCTCCTTGGTGACTGCAAAACAAGTATATGATTTATCAGTGAAAGGATCCATTTCAAAAGTAATACTACACATATAGAAAAATATTTATAAAATCTTTGATATAAATCATGATAATTGTTTAATAAAAAATAAAATGGCATGACCCATTAGTTCATGAAATGACTAACGATTATAGTACATCATTTTGGATACAAAGTTCTAAACAAAATTTTTACTATCTAGCATTTTCCAAGGAGTAAACATTAATAATGGACATTATAAAGAGAAACTCAGAAGTGCTTACTTAGTTCACATTTTTGTTCATCATGAAAGTAAAAATTGTGCCATGCAAAATACACTTTTATATGAAGTAAAGATTTTACTTCTATGAAAATAAACTAGCAAGCTAGAGTAAAAATATAAAGAGCCAGTATTTCAATATAAGCTATGCGGTATCAATATTAAAGTATGTGTAAATACCTTTTTCCAACGCAAAGGATCAGGACTTTTTGTAACTACGATGGAAGCGATTTTATCTGGTGAAGTAATTCTCCATCGGCAGTGAGGAGCTTTAGCTTTTCTGTCACGAGCATAAACACCGATAATTTGTTTCCTTGGTGAATCATACTGAGTTCTGGTCATATAGTAAACGAATGGCTTTTGACATGGATGTTTAGCAACAGGCCTTGTGTTGAACGCATATGCAGTGTAATCAGCTCTTTTATACCAATTCAGAAAGGTTCTTGAGGGCATCTCTAGTTCTCTAGGGGACAAAGTTCCTCTTATTATTTGAACCACATAGCCCCATGAAACTGAGATGGACCAATATCTGCTCTTGTCATAGCATATTGATTGCTGCATTATGCTAGCCGAGTCCTGGTTCACAGATTCCATTAGGTGCCTTAGGGCTCGTACCCGAGACATCCTTGGGAATATCGGTTCCACCACATCAAGATGGTGCACTGACACTAATGGAGCTACAGGGTGTGCACTTAGAAGGCCTAATAGATCTCCATACACATCATACTGCACAAGCAATAATTAAAATCACAAAGCATTTCCAATAATATTAAGTTATTTGGGAATTACTTATTGTACATACAATAGGAAACCCCTTCATCATAATTCAAATAAACGCAATAGAAAGTTTATGAGAAAAGTTATAGGTACTTTTTTGCCTTAAAAAATATTATAAATATCACCTAACTCTAATTTTTTTGAAAAATACTTAAGTGTTCTGAAAATAAAATAAGTTATTTACTCCATTTCATTTATTAATTAACACATAAGTTATTATATTAAAAATACAAAGAAAATAAGAAATAATAATAACTCACAAAAATAACATATTAATTAATAAATAGAAAAGCATAAATGTTTTCTTTTACAGTTAAAATACCTAAGAATTATTCCTAATTCTTTACCTGGTGAAACCCAATTTCCTTAGTGAGTGGCACCCCAAGCTCAGCCATGCAAGCGTGAATCCTATCATCACTACCATACAAAGCAGGGTACCTTTGAATGCAACGATCTTGCATCTTTGCAAGCTCCAATGCCAGTGGATAACTTATAGCAAATCCCCCTCCACCATATGCCATTGCATACGAAAAATGTATATTCTGAACATGACTCTCTGAAGAACTCCCAACATAATAAAAGTGCCTATGATCATACTTAGAAAGAATCCTAACAACATTGTCTACTATGAACACAGTGTCATCGTCACCCATTACGAGCCACCTCACGTCCTTCATCCCAAGCTTCAATGTTTCCGTCACAATCCTCGATATCCTCAATGCGGATCTCTGACCCTGGACATTTGTATACTCGAATTTCGAGGTGTCACCCGAGATCCTGATCTCAGGTAACCCCTCGTTTCTCTGCGTTCTCACTTTTCTATCCAACCAAACAATGCCGCGTGTCTGTTTAGGCCTCCACCATACCTTAATGTATTCTTTTCTTATGTGCCACAAATTTGATGAAGCAGCTATCCCGAAAAAAATATGTTTCAGCTCAGTGTCTTCCCTTTGAGACATTTGTTGTGGGGTTAACCGAACAACAACAGGGGAATTATTTTCCTTTCGTGACCCTTCATATGCATTTGCTTCTTCTTCATCATCATCCTCATTTTTTCTTTCTTTCTCTTGTGTTGTTGTTTGTTTCTCTTCATTGGTTTCATCATCGGTTGTGGTGTTAGTGTTCAATTGAAGGCGTTGAATGGTGGCGTCCTTGGTGATGGCGGTGGTGGCGACAGTAGTGCAATCTTGTTGTTCATTGTTGAAGAAGAGAAGGTTGGAGGAATAAAGGATGTATAATACAATGCTGGTTAGGATCAGCCAAGTGGTTATGCTTTTGGAGCCTGAGTTGAGCACGCGTTGATGGGAAGGAGTGTACATTTGTGTTTGGTTTGATCCAATATTTGTGTTTTGTCTTTAATTTCCCTTTGAGGTTGTTTTTTGGCTTCTACTGTTTGTCCTGCAAAGTGTGGGAGGGGAAGTTCAAGCTCAGAATTTTTCGGATCACACTAACAGATCGAAAGAAAAATGATGGAAGAGGGTGATTGGTATTACTATTTTGTTTTGTTTTGCCTTTGTGGCGTTTTGGTGCATCTAATTGAAGTTTGTTATGGCCAGAAGCGAAGTTGAATGCGGTTAAAATGGAGGCCAGGTTGAAAATTTGCATCACAGTAAGCAAACTCCAATTTTCTTTATCTGGATTTTTTACTTTATTCCTTTGCTCTAATGTATAGGACAATTTATATATAAAAAAATTGCATAGGACAATTAAAACTAATTGTTTTAAGGATTTCTATTAAAATTTAGAGTCAATTAGTATCAGTATTCCCTTTAAATCTTAATAAGAAAAAAATGTAATGATGAATTTCATTCATATAACTCATTTTCACTAGATTTTACCCCTGTTTTGAGCATTATTAATATGATTTCTTAAAAAGTTATCACCCAAAATTTTTTTTAAAAAAAATAAAACTGGGACTCCACATCCCAAATTGGACAGAATGCTCAGAAAATGGCCTGTACACTGGAAAAAAAAGGGGAGCTATTCCCTTTTCCCATTATAATATCTAGGCCTTGAACTTTTGGAATAATTGGACCATTTGACACTGCTAGGATTTGGGGCCCATAGTCCTAAGATTGAAGCGTAGTGACGATGGACCAGCAGAGTACTTCTTATCGACCCAAAAAAAAAAAACAGAGTAGCGTACTTCTTCCTTGTTAAGTTTACTATTTAAGAAAGGGTACACTGTTTGACCAAAAAATAAGGGTATATTGACCAAAAGAAGAAAGGTTCACTATTTAAGTAAGGGTATATCATCTACCTCTCTAGTAAAAGTGCACCCAGGTTCAAGACCTATAGAGCGGGTGGCGATGTGAACAGGCCCTGCGACCCAAAAAAAAAATGTAAGGGTATATCTTCCAATAATTAAAGGATGGGTATATTAACAACTACCAAGAAGAATTTTAAAAAAAATCACACTAAAAAGATAACTAAGAAAAGATTGAAAGTCTCTTAAATCATAATCCATGCACCCTACAACCCAGTCTCCATCAAATCAAGCGCCTCCAATCTAAACAATTATGGATTATAAGTTAATTTTCCGTAATATAGCAATTAACAGACAACAATGAATAGAAAAAGTTTGGTAGACCCTACCTACATTTGCCCTACATGAATGGTTTCTTCTATTTCTAGTTTTCTACTCGTTATGATTGGTCGTTATGGATGGAACAGATAAAATGAGTCACGGACCACTACCATAAATATGGATATCATGTGAAGATTTTGTCTCCAAAAGACCAATTAGCAAGAGTAATTAGAGGATGAGATGCTAGTGAATGATAAGGATGTAACAGAAAAAAAAAAAATTAACCCAAGCGAGCCCATGATTCTCATGCCAACTGAGAAGAAGCTGGTAAAAGGTGAAAGCGATGGAAGTTAACGACAGAAGCGATTGAAGTTTCGAAGTTATCTGTCTACCTGCTGGGTATGGTCTTTGTCTAGGTAGGATTACGAATACCAACAATTGGCGGCACATTGGCAGAGTTGCATGCGTGGCAATTAAATGCAACCAATCCGATAAAATGACTGTCCAAAAAGCAGTTCACATGGCAATGGGACCTATGGCTTCCATGTGGGGCTACTCTCACTTGTAAAGAAATATTTGGATGTTTCTATACAGGATGTAAATCATCTCTACCCAATCCATTTCTCTTTCCTTGTCACACCAATCATATACTATAATGTAGAAGGTAAAAATAATTTTTTTTTAAAAGATTAAAATAGTTATCAAATAGTATATAATATTATTTTTTATGTGATAATATATAATTAATAAGACAAAAAATGAACATAATTTGATAATATGAAATTTCCACCCCTTTCTAGAACCTAATTGGACCTGCTCCACATAGCAACAATTCATTTAAGAGTGAAAATTAAAAGCTGATCGCTTTTAAAATGACACATCAGATATAGAGCATACTTAATAAGTGCATGGGATGCATATAAATGTTTCTCCGTGCTCCCTACTCTCTTTATTATGTCTCTCTATTTGGTTGGATAAGGTTGATTTTGATCTTCATTTCACATAGGTTATACATTTGTTTCTTAGCCCAAAAAAGTTTGTAGCGCAGGAAAAGAACTTGTAAAAATTGCCACCGATTTGCTATGCACGTAAAATGAGAAATGTGAAAAAATTATCAAAGTTTCGTTCAACGAAACTCAAATAGTAATCAGAATGAATGCTTTAGCTTCGATTTCTATACTCTCTGCTGAAACGATTAAGAAATAGAACTAAACTACAAAAAAATGTTAAGCAGTGAGGCCATTCTATTTAACTCAGCGCGTTGTATGTTAGCTAGTAATCCGTTAGGGCTCGATAATTATCTCATACTAGTTAACAAATACTTACAAGGCTATCAAGTAATCTACACTCATGTTTATTTTTAACAACGAACAGGACAATAAAATAGATAAATAATGAAACATGCCAGGCATACTCACATACAAAAACTCTTTGAATAAAAAAAAGAGAAAATTAATGCGCTGTAAGCTCACTGTATGTTAATTATATATTTTTTTAAGAAAATATAAGGTAACGTGAATGGTATTATATTAACAAATGTATTTATGTTGAATAGTCTAATATATATGACAAAAAGAAAAATGAAACATACTTGATAGGCATAAAACTTTTTTGGCAATTTTAATGCTCATAAGAATTTTGTTATTTCAACATCTTAAAAATGGGTGTCAGTTACGACACCCATTTTATCATACCTGACATAATATTAGTGTTTATTGCTTGCGGTATTTTCATTGATATAGCATGCTTTTATATGTTCAAATTATATGCATGAAACTGAAGGACAGCAAACTAAATAAAAGGTCAGATTGGGACATGTAGAATTATTTGGACCTACATGTAAAAAAAGTTTTAAAAAATGATTTTTTTTTTTGTGTACTTAAGGAATCGATGCACTCTTTGGCTGTTTGACACACATTTAGATATTTAGATGTGTTGAAAAGAATCAAATAAAAATTATTTATACTATTTAAGTTTACGACTTAATTAATACAATAAAAACTTTCTGATTCTATTACAATAGCTAACTTTTTTGGGTATATATTGAAGTTGAACACTTGCTCCCAATAATTTCAGCACTAGCACAGCCACGTCGGTAATTAGGCATACGTCAAACTCCAGTTATATCTTCTTATTTCTATAGTTTATTTCAAAATTTTACGCTTAATTCCGTTGAATATTGATGACATTTTGTGGCTGTGTGGTCATGGATCCTCCACCATCAATCAACATGGCGTCAAGTGCACACTTTCCATTCTTGTCTTTATGGCTATGCTTTTCTGTGATCTCCATTTGCTTTTGGGATTAAATTTGCAAACTCAAGTTCTGAGCAAAGTAATATTATGTTCTCAAGACCCTGGTAAAAGTAGTAGTAGCAGTACACATTTGCCATTTTAACAAGGTTGTCTCTTTCTGTTTCCGTTTGTGTCCTTGACCATAATTGCACTGACGCAGACACTGAGACACAAAAGTCCTAAACCCCGAACAACTGGTCGGCAGAACATGCAAAGTATCAACGTGTGCCTGTGGAAGATTGAGAACACTTACATATTCTCCGGTCTTGTAGCTTTTCATGATTGCCAACCTACTCCAGACTGTCACTGACACAAGAAATCATTGAAGTTTGAAGGTAAAAAGGTAAATAATAAGGAAGCAATTGAAGAGAAGGAGGAGGAGGCACTATTTAGTCACTGAAAGTAACCAAGATCTTTATGTCCTAATCATTCAGGACTTGAAAGTGAAGAAGAGGGTTATGGGAACAAGTGCATGCAGGAGCCATGTGAAAAATAGGTATACAGAGATGGGAAGCCTAACCCCTTTTTGACAATGATTCAGCTGATTCCCCCCTCTTTTTTGTTTTCCTTCCACTTTCCTCTTGCCATTATAGGCCACTGCTAGAAAATCAACTTTCAAGCGTTTTATCATGTGTCTTGTTCTGAAATATGAACAAAGCAGAATATATCCATAATCCATCTAATTGATCATAACAACAACCAGCTTTCAGTTTATTCAGTCTTCCTGATCCAGCACGGTCAGCACAACTCAGCTTTAAGGTATTTCCTTTAGCATTGTCTTGCTTCATGTATATAAACTGCCATATTTTCAATTATATATCCAACCTTATTCTTAATAACAATACTAACCACATATGGTTCAACTTAAGAACAAGTTTAATCAAGAAATTGTCATCAAGTCCTGAAGACTTAGAAAACAAATTCAGGAAGTGGTTACTACTACTTTGTGAGGTTACTTGGAAAATCCTCCAGCCAGCAAACTATGCCTGCTTTAGTGTTTTCTTTGAAATGATCTGATTCTGTTCCATGCTTACTTTGGGTCAATCAGCTTCTTGTCTTTCACTTTCCTACTCTAAGAAACATTTTTCAGTTTCTTAAGGTTCCATCAACTACCACAGACAATTTGCATCCCGAACTTGATCTTCGCCATTACGTTTCTTCATTCCATGGGGATTAATTTCTCCGGGTATTGATGACAGCTCGCAGTTAACTGTTGTTGTTTGCCATAATTAAGCAAACAACCCCCAGTATTAAATCCATGTGTCCTTGAGGTCCCAAAAGAGGTAAAAACTGATGTTCCCCTCCTCCAATAATTTGAACTGACATCATCATCAGTTGACAAAACTACCCTGAAAAATTTGAGGCACCCAATATTCCAAGCACTGATCCAACCACAAGTTAGCTGAATGAACAAAGTTGAAATGACGAAACAAACCTCAGACAGCTCATTATTCGCAGTTACAAGTCACAATCCCCAACACCATCACTCTCCGCAGTCCCCATTACAATTACTAACTAAATCTTACTACTACCCCACTATTTGTTCCCCCATAGAATATTGGAACTCACATGAGATTAGACCGCACACAACTCTATGCTCGGAACTTTGGATTAACTTATATATTTTGTGTTTAAGATGTAGTAGTTTAGCAGGAGTTTTCTGTGTAACAAAAATGATGAATCCTTATGTTTTGAGTTATTACTTTACAAATTTATAGTGAAATTCTCAATTTATTTGGCAAAGTGCTATTAAGGGAGAGGTCTGGCAAAATGGAGCCGTCAAGCAATTCACCGAATAAATCACCACTGAAACAATCGTTTCCCAGAGACCCACGTGGCTCCCTTGAGGTCTTCAACCCTTCCTCTACCTACTCCTCCTCCGCCGCCAGTGGCGGCGGCAACCCAGCCACCTCGCCGGCCGCGCGCCCCGAGCCACTCTGGAAAACCTGGGCGGAGCCCCAACAGGCATCCGCTGATGAACTCACCACAAACACCGCCAACGCCGCCACCTCCTGGATGGCCCTCAAGGACTCTGTTCAGCCGCCGGAATCCGGCTCGGCGGCGCAGAGAGCAGCCGAATGGGGGCTGGTCCTCAAGACGGACGCCGACAGCGGGAAGCCGCAGGGAGTGGCGGTTCGGAAGTCCGGAGGTGGAGGCGGTGATGGCGGTGATTCAAGGAGAAACTCCAGAAACTCCGGGGACTCCTCCGACGGCGGCGGCGGCGGCGGCGAATACCGCGGGATTCCGAGAATGTCAGAGGATCTGAAGGACGCACTGTCGGCGTTCCAACAAACTTTCGTGGTTTCGGATGCTACAAAACCCGATTACCCTATCCTTTACGCCAGTGCCGGGTTCTTCAGGATGACCGGTTACACGTCCAAGGAGGTTATAGGGAGGAACTGGTACGTAACTGTAACCACCTTTCTTTCTTTCCATTTTTAACCGTAATAACGGAACGGAAAAACTGTGATAACTGAATTTGTTTGTTAATTGGCGGGGTGGGAGTGGGGTCCAGTCGGTTTTTACAGGGTGCGGATACGGATCCGGATGACGTGGCGAAGATAAGGGAGGCGTTGCAAGCTGGGAAAAGTTACTGTGGGAGGTTGCTGAATTACAAGAAGGACGGGACTCCCTTCTGGAACCTTCTTACCATTTCACCCATCAAGGACGAGGATGGCAGAGTGCTCAAATTCATCGGGTTAGCTTGTTTTTTTTTTTTTTTGTGGGTTCTATTTATCAATCTTTGAATTATGATCATATAATTACTTTGTTAATTTTAGTAGTGGTTTAATTTTTATCCACTAATAATGTTTTTTTTTTTTTTCTGCATGACCTATTTTTAATGGTGTGTAAAAAAGTCAACTATTATGATTAATATAATAATATAGAATTAGATAATTATGTAAAAAAATTTATTTTTTCAGTACATAAAAATTAGATCCTATTAATATTTCCATTGTGCTTGCTTTAACTGGGGGAATGGTTGGGGACCAAAACTTGGCCTGTCTTTGGTGCTTGCTGCAGATTCTTGTGATGAGAGAGTGGGGGCGGGAGCTGCATGGTGCATGCATTTTCACTCTAGGCTGTGATGATAATGACCATTCTATACATGATTTTCTTTGCATTTAGAAACTGCCAACGAGGGCTATGTTTTGCTGTTTATGTTAGTAATTATAGATTCGTTTTGGCATTTATGACCTTTTATTTTTGGTCCAGAAAAGGCTGGTGCCTAGATTTTTTAAGTTAAATGGAATGTTTGAAATTTGAGAAATGCTATTTATATTATTTTATGGATTCATTGTAAATTTACAATGAAGAACAAGATAAACATAAAGTAATGGATGCTAAAAGGAAAATGATGAATTTTATTGCATTTATATCTTCTTCTTTTTTTTATCTACTAGTATCTACAATAAATTTATAAAACGAATATAAATAATATTTACTCTCAAAATTCGTAAGGATTTCTCCACTAAGGAAATTAGCCAGACAAGACATGAGAGAAGAGATTGCTGTGTTTGGATAAAGAAACTCATTATTGCAGCACTTTTCATATTTTGGAACTTTGTAATTGTACACATGTGGCTAAAGTCTGGAACCTTAACATTGACTGTATGTGGGCCTTGTGGCAGAATGCAAGTGGAAGTTAGCAAGCACACAGAGGGGTCCAAGGAGAAGGCTCTACGTCCCAATGGATTGCCAGAATCCTTGATTCGATATGATGGTATATTATATACTGCACACATCTTGCATTTCAGTTTCACATTTTCACTGTTAACAGTTATCTATTTCTTTCTGTGATCCCAAGGAATATAATAATGGGTCTCATTGAGGCTGATGGTCAAAGCCTCGAAGGAAAACCACATAATGTGTATGTGATAATTAGAAACTTAGTAATCATAATTGAAACACAAATACAATTACGTAAATAATTTTCTTAGTAAAGAAGTGAAGAGAAAAAAATAAAAATGCAGTAGCAACGCCAAGATCAATTCAATTGGCACATTGACACCAATATGATTAAGTAACATTCAGCATCAGTTTGACACAGGAATCTAATCCAAACATGAGATTCTTAATTATTTGTGCCGGTATTGCAGGACTGATTACTATCCTAAAACTAGCTAGCATCAACCTACTATATCTAATTAACACTGCCAATAAGAGGGTGAAGTAAAACAAGGCAACTATAATCATTGAATGATGTATCACTATCTAATAATCATACCATGCAGAAATAGTTTGACATTTCTTCATCATTTTCTCAATGGCACTAATGTATTGCAGCCCGTCAGAAAGAGAAGGCAACAACTTCAGTATCCGAGTTGCTGCAGGCAGTGAAGCGCCCTCGAGCACTCAGTGAGTCAGCAAACCGTCCCTTTATCAGAAAATCAGGAGGTGGTGAAGAAGAAGAGGAGGAAGAGAAAGCCGAGAGCTCATCAACACGTAGAAAATCTGAGAGTGTGGCTTCATTTAGACGAAAATCACAAGGAGGAGATGGAATCTCAATGGAGCCAATCAGTGAGCTCCCCGAAAAGAAGCAGAGAAACTCCCATCGCCGTTCTTTCAGGGGGTATTTACATGCTCATTTACTTATGTTATTTATGCATGTTTGATTCTATGTTCTTATGATAATCACTAAACATTGATTTATGGTACATCATTCATCATAATGTTATCTTTCTCTGCTTCAGGTTCATCAAGAAAAGTCATTCCATCGATGAAAGCATCGATAATGAAGGTGTTGAGGATGTCAACTGCGAGAGTGAGGATGATGAGAGGGCTGATAGTTTTGAATTTGATGACAAAGAAATCCAAAGGGAAAAGCGAAAGGGTCTTGATCTTGCTACCACCCTTGAACGTATTGAGAAAAATTTTGTCATTACTGATCCAAGGCTTCCTGACAATCCCATAGTAATATTCACTGAATAATCGCTACTACACCAAATATGTTTCTCTACCGTGTTGGATTCTTATAAGGATGTAACAAGGTGAAATTTGTATTTCGTGTTTCAGATCTTTGCTTCTGATAGCTTCTTGGAGCTTACAGAATATAGTCGTGAAGAAATATTGGGAAGAAATTGCAGGTATGGTTCTTTATTTTTTGGGTTAATAATGAAGGTGTGCTCTAAGTTAAATGTCAATACATGCAAATGAATATCAAGACACTTTGATTCATATATACCAAACTTCTTCAAATATCTAGATTTTATCTTACATACAATATACCATACTTTGGTTTATTTATTTTCAAAGGTTTTCATGAAGAATTAATGGAAAACTCGAGAAATAAGGAGCTTAATTGTTGCATACAGGACATATACATATCCAAATTAAAACTTCAGGAAACTAAGGTCCAAAGTTATGACATGGCAAGTGTACTAATGCTAGTGGAAGCTAGTCATACAAATTTTAGTTCCTTTCTGAAAATTGATGCACCTGGAAATGAGCTAAAGTGTTATCTATGGTGTCAAAATTCGTTGTATTTACCTTGCATGCTATTTGGCAACTCAGATTTCTGCAAGGACCTGAAACTGATCCGGCAACTGTGAGAAAAATTAGAGAAGCAATTGACAGCCAAACAGAAGTTACCGTGCAACTCATTAATTACACAAAAAGTGGTAAGCTTGTTTGATCGGGTTCAAAATTAGAGAAGCAATTGACAACCAACCAGAGGTTACATGAATATTTCGTATAGAAGTATGGAATATCTAATTGAGTTTAAAGTGATAGGACATGTTTTACAATGTTACACTTTTTAGTTCATTAAAGAGAAACAAAAATAATGCTACCTCCAAATTTTTCATAAATACATTAGCCTCCAATATTTTTAATACGGCTCACAATATTTGCATATATACATCCACGTCTTAGAATTCTGAATCCCATTTTCATGTTTTCTGCTCAACTCAGGCAAAAAGTTCTGGAACCTGTTTCATTTGCAACCTATGCGTGATCAGAAGGTACAGCTTATGATAGCCCTATGAAGATGTTACATATATCTTTTAATATCTTGCCATGTAAGTTTTGTTTTGGGTGGTTAATCTTGTTCCATTCACTGAGCATTAAGGTTAGTATTTTTTTTCTCTTTGCCTTCCTGGTTTAACAGGGAGAAGTACAGTATTTTATCGGTGTTCAACTTGATGGTAGTCAACATGTGGAGCCTCTTCACAACTGCATCGCAGAAGATGCAGCAAAGGAAGGAGAACAATTGGTTTGGCCTCTATTCAATTGCTTCATTAGTTTAGCATTAAATTGAGATCTTGAATAAAATAATTACATATCCAAAGTCAGGCTTTAAATTTGTCTTTCAAGCCCAAGAATTATATATGATTTCCATCAAAACAATTCAGTTATGGCCATTATTTTCATAAAATATTGGTTGGCAGTATCTGAAAGGAAAGTTTTTTCAATTTCACTATGCTATGTATTTCATGAGTCATAACAAGTTCATTTCACAATTGACATCCACCCTCAGGTGAAACAAACTGCAGAAAATGTTGATGAGGCAGCGAGAGAACTTCCGGATGCTAATCTGGTAAATCTACTAGCCATCTTCGTCTTTTAAAGAGCTTTTGAGTTCAATCTGTGACATGACTGTTGGCAATCTCCAGAAACCAGACGATTTATGGTTAAATCATTCAAAAGTGGTCCACCCCAAGCCTCATAGGAAGGATGACGCTGCTTGGAGAGCCATCAAGAAGGTATCACTTTCTTGTTTGAGAATATGTCATGATTCCTGTGTGGCTGTAAATTACAAACAATTGGTAGGTGTGATGAAATCTTCATCATATGTTTCATCAGACGGTTGTGCTGACTAGTCTTCATATTCGTTTTGTTTAGCTTCTTTAGTTTTCCGGGAAGTGATCACAATTTTATTTTTACTAGTGTAAGATTGTTGAAGATTTTGTTTATTGACTTGGTACATGACATGAAATCGATGACCTTCTATTCTATGTCCCATAGGGTTGTTATCATATCGCATTTTCTTTCTAGTCATTTCTTGAATATCTAATGCAAGTTATGTTACATTTTACAGTTGTTTATGTGACCTTGGTTTTGCAGATCCTAGACAGTGGGGAACAAATAGGCTTAAAGCACTTTAGGCCAATTAAACCTTTGGGATCAGGAGATACTGGCAGGTTTTTTTTTTCCCTTCCTATTCCTCTTTTCCATTTCATTTTGGTTGAACTGGTGGCGTGGGGTTTAAGTTAATTCCTAGGTGAAATTAATTGTAACCATACGAGTACGACTATGATGCTCTAGACAACCGAATCAACATAGTAGTCCTTTTATGATATTATCACCTCAACTACAACAACAGCACGTTTGAAAACACGATTTTGAAATTCTAGAGAGCTCTAGATTTTGAAACCTCAATTAGAACTTCTTCGCTGATTTGGATTATGGGAGATTTCTTTCTTCTATAATATTTTTTCAAATCAAGCTTCTGTGGCAGTGATGTTATAATATATTACTGCTGGTTTGCAGTGTGCATCTTGTGGAGCTACGTGAAACTGGTCACTATTTTGCCATGAAGGCTATGGATAAAGGCGTTATGCTCAATCGTAACAAGGTTCTGAATATGATTATTAAACACGACTATTTCTTTCTTTAATGCTACGTTTTGGATCTATTTTGTCAAGTCCCACCACCGAGATACGTTCCTGTAGAACTGCAGAAGTTATGATATACTTTAGAGTTGTATTACATGTTCAACTCATTTGTACAACTATTATACAACTCATCCAAATCCAATGGTGGAAAATAACATCTTTTATTTTTAATGTAGGTCCTACAAGATTTAATGACGATAGATTAGGCATAAAAAGTTGTACAAGCTAATAGTTGTATAAAAAATATTTCTCTATACTTTATTGGCTTCATTTGCTTTCCTTTTTAATGACACATTATAGCTTGTATCACTTAATTCAATATTGACTTCTCAATATCCAATTACACTAAAATATTTCAGCCTAGTAGTTGACAACGTTTAACAATATATACTTTGGCTATGAAATTTACTCCATACTACGAGTTTATGTCCAGTTTATCAAGATCTGGTGGTTGAAATTCACACCTACTATATAATATACTTTCTACAGGTGCATAGAGCTTGCACGGAGAGGGAAATCCTTGACATGTTGGACCACCCTTTTCTACCTGCATTATATGCTTCTTTTCAGGTTTGATAATCAAATTAAACATTACTTTCAAGTAAGATACTTAATAGTTACTACAAAGTAAAGTTACAAATAGCTGAGAGGAACATTAGGATCTTTCATCTTTATGAATGGCAATGATTTCAGGAAGAGAAATATTTTTTTAACTACCCATACCTTGAACACCGTGTTGACACCCAATCTATCACCCTTAAATTTTGTGTAATTCCTACTTAAAAATGAAAACTTTGATCTCCCACCTTTAAATTAGATTGGATGTCTCTATTTCCTACTGAGTTTAATTCAGAGGTTACAGAGTAACATGGCTGATTTACTTACTATATACTGAAATTGTCAAAATCTTTTGGAACTGATCAATTTGCAGACAAAAACACATGTTTGTTTGATAACTGATTACTGTCCTGGTGGAGAACTATTCTTGCTTCTTGACCGACAGCCAATGAAGGTTATCAAGGAAGACGCTGCCAGGTATGTGCTACTGCACATGTTGTATATAAAACATGTTTTGAAAAACTGATGACTATTAAAGCAAGGGATGAAGGGGTCATTCTTCAACAATGTCTGCTACTTCTTGTGTTTCTCTTCTTTCCTTTAACTGATATTAAGTTCTTAATGTTTATAGATTTTATGCTGCTGAGGTAGTGATTGCATTGGAGTATCTTCATTGTCAAGGTAGGTTCTCAGACATTCATGTGACTTGATGGCATTAACATGAAACTATCTTAAAACTTGGGAGGTGTGTAATTGAAAAAATATTTCTGAAACTCGGGGGATGAACTTTTCAAGTCACCAAGTTTCGCAAAATGGCCTTGTAGAAAATATGTGATCCTTTGCTATCACAACATTATGTGCTTGCAAGTGCCACTTAAAAAGATTTCTGATCTATGCCAAGACACTGACTGTAACAACTTATGCCAATGTTTGGTGAGAATTTTGCAGGGATAATTTATCGGGATTTGAAGCCAGAAAATGTGTTAATCCAGAGCAATGGGCACGTGGCTCTAACAGATTTTGACTTGTCATGTTTAACATCCTGCAAGCCACAGGTATTTTGGAGAAAGGAACTTCAGATAATGCAGTTTCTTTAATTAGAAGCAATACTTTAAACCCCCCGGCTGAAACAATTTTATTTCTGTTTGATTGTACTCTTTGCAGCTTCTACTTCCAGCCACAAATGAAAAGAAAAAGAAGAAGAAGAAGAAACAACAGAAAAGTCAACAGGTTCCAGTGTTTATGGCTGAACCAATGAGAGCATCAAATTCTTTTGTTGGCACAGAAGAATACATAGCTCCGGTATGTTTATTTCTGGACATATTTTATTCGGCAACAAAAGCATAAAAAGCATCCTTATTTTCTTTTTTCCAAATTCCAATTCAGGATATGGATCTAATCCTTAAATTCAATTATTGTATATAATTATTCCAATAAAAGAAGTTTAATAGGGAATCTTTTATGCAAGCAATCATAAGTTAGTTAACACGTGTTTTAAAACTCTGATTTAAAACATCACGTTGAATGCGTTAGACGCATAAGGAGCTCTGTAGTATATGGTGTTTGCGTTAGATATGAGAAATTGTTTATCCAAACATTGTTGGTGAGCTTGACTAGTAGACATGAATTATTCGTTTACCGTAGAGACCTTTTTAATTTTAACGGGTGGGGAAGGGATCTTGGTGGCTGTATAGTTCACACAGAGCCTAGTTGCAGTAATGCTAGTTGAACTTCTTTGAAAATCTTTATGCGCTTCCCAGATTTGTTGCATTGACAGTTCAACTTGTGCAGGAAATTATAACTGGTTCAGGCCATACTAGTGCTGTGGATTGGTGGGCTCTTGGTAATTTTGAATTCTTATTACTAAACCAGTTTATAGGCATATATTTCTTTATTGTTGTTAACTCTTTTCCTTACCTTTCAATTTCACCGTTATTGCATCTATGATCTATTTAATGTTAAGATATTTTGTCTGATTGAAATCATTGAAGCCGTCCTAGCCTGTTGGCCTCTTACACTCTAACAAAAATATTATTTTAATATAAAAAACTGGGTGCCTATTGAGACACATATTTTATTATCATTGGATATGATGGTGGTCCCCACTCACCATTAATTTCAATAATTATAAAGTAAATGTCACAATAGACACCGACTTTTTGAGTGTTAGAATAACAATACCCTACTTTTAGTATACACCACCCAACTAGTATGGATATATTCAAAATAAAATTAGACAAATCCCCCTCTAAAATTTCAAGTTTCACAAATCGGTCCCTATAAAAAAAAAAACTCCCAAATTGGTTCCCACAAAATTGAATAGTTGAACAAATTAGTCCGTACAAAAAAAAATCTCTCAAATTAGTCCCTATAAATGTGAATTGTTAGATAAGTTAGTCATCTTTGTCTAACTTATCATAAAGATTAATTTGACTAATTATTTAATTTTATAAGGACCAATTTATTCGATTTGAAATTATGGAGGGAGCAATTAGAGAGTTTTATTTTTTAGAGACCAATTTATTTGATAATTTAATTTTGCAAGGACTAATTTAAAATATATTTTTTTCTACAAGGATCAATTTATCTTACTTAAAATTTGAGAGAGATTAAAGTGGGTGTTTTTCCATAAACTTATGTCTCATTGTTTTGATTGCGTTGATTTATGCAGGTATCCTTCTATATGAGATGCTTTATGGGTATACCCCATTCAGGGGAAAGACAAGGCAAAAAACATTTTCAAATATTCTTCACAAGGATCTTAAATTTCCCAAAAGCAAACCGGTGAGTTTTGTTCTCCTGTGTAACTAATTGTTACATTTATTGCTTACACGTTACTTTGCTGCCTGCAAATAATCTGACATTGGATATATAGAAGGGACAGGTTAAAACCTTCGAATGCTACAATGTAAACCCAAATTCAATGATAATATTTATTGTTTTAATATTAATAATATTAACTCGTGATGCAGGTAAGTCTCCATACTAAGCAGCTAATTTACTGGTTGTTGCACAGAGATCCCAAGAGCAGAATGGGTTCACAGGAAGGAGCAAATGAAATTAAGCGTCATCCATTCTTCAAGAGTGTCAATTGGGCTCTAGTCCGTTGCATGGTAACACAGTAAACTTAATTAGTACCACTGGCTTCTGCATTAATTGTTACAATGTTTTTCTTCAGCCTTATTAGTTAATTTTGTCATAAACTGTTTCAATTAGTAAAAGCATTTATATTATTATTAAAAAAAAAAGTAAAAGCATTATATTCATATCTTACCAGAAACCTCCCGAGCTTGATGCTCCTATCTTGCCGGCAACTGAAGAAGAAAAGGAAGCCGAAGATGCAGACCCCGAGTTAGAAGATTTACAGACAAATGTTTTCTGAAGGGTCCTTCATTCTCTGTGTGTGTGTAAATAGTATAGTCATAACTCATGATTTATAATTCTTGTGAGCAGTGACTAGTTCTTATCTCCTGTTATGCAAGTTAGAGGATGAAGTTATGCGGCATTCAAGAAGCAAATGATAAATTCTTTACGTTTTCTAGCAAGTGTGGGAATTTCAATCTCTTGGTTAGTGGTGCACAGTTTGATAATGTTCACTGTAATTTATATATGGAGATCCTAGAGCAATTTTTGGTAGTTTGTGCTCTTTTTAAGTTGTCTGCCTTTCTAATAGGGTTGGGAACATCGTGGAGTTAGTGTAGGGCTTGTAAACTCTATTATGATTTTAGAATGATATTTGATTCACGTAAATATGTCATGTAATGAAATATATATGTAAAATAAGTTTACAAATTTAATTACTATAAAAAATTTATGTGAGATTAATATTAATTGGAATACACTGAGAGTGTAAAAAAGATTTTATACATTCATCTAATCATATAATGTCATGTAAATAAATATAGTTATTTTTTAATCTCATTACTTGAAAAGTTATATAAAATGAGATATTTAATTAGATGACAGTGTAAACTCTTTTATACTGTTAGTGTATCAAAATTAATCTATAACAAAATTACAATGTTATCGAATTATATATTGATACATCAACAAAAGTGATTAACTTTCATACTTATTACCTCAAAGATTTAACATATCATATTACATAATTCAACAATAGCATAAAACTATGTTTACACTTCTTTTTTTATGCAGGTTTACACTTACATTTCATGAAAATTAAATCCATTTCATATTAACATCTAATATTGTTTTGACACATTATAAATTATTATTTTTATTTTATATTGAAAGAAAAATATAGAATAATATTTATAAGAGTTCTGTTTTGATATATTGATCATGTAATTTTTTTATAGTCATTCAATCATATATTGTCACATCAATATAATATGTTTAATTTTTATCCTATTATTTCAAAAGTCATGCATATTAATTTAATTGTATATGACAATATAAAAAAGTATAAAAATACATTTAAATTAAATCTTATTTGTAATAGCAATTGTACAATTATATCATTGTTCATCAAAATAATTGAGAATGACTAAAGATGCACAATCAATCTGCTCATGTTATGGTACACCAATTGAAGTTTGGTGTATCACACAATGTTCTAATCTATCGGTAAAACTTTGAGGGTGTATTCTTGCTAACAAATGTTATATTTTTTTTGTGGTGAATTAAGTTGAACTAGAAAAAAAATTATTAGGTTCATTACTGTATAAGTATTGAAATAAATTAAAAATGCCATTAATATTTTCAATAAAAGACTAAAATAAATAAAGGAGAAACTATTTGATTTCATTATTTTAAGTAGGGCTGTACAAGGGATGAGTTGAGTCGAATTGGACAAAACCCGAATCCGACCCGATTTTTAGACTGTGTTAATTTTTTAAAGTCGAACTCAATCTGATAATGACTCGACTATATTCCAAGTCATAATGGATCAATCTAACATTCAAACAATATATGAGATTTTAGATATTGTACATAGTAAAATTATACAATTTTACAAATAAGAAATAAAATTTTAGAGATATTTTACATTATAGAAAGAAATCATATTTTAGAGATATTCTACAATATAGAGAGAAACCATACTTTACAATATTTTAGAGAAACCATATCAATGTAAAAATAACATCAAGTTATGTAAAATATATTAATTCAACTTTAAAATCTCATATTTTTCATAAATTATATATAAAAGTATATATATATATATATATATATATATATATATATATATATATATATATATATTTTAAGGGATTATTTGACTTCGGGCTGAGTCGGGCCAACCCGACGTATGACCCAAACCTAGCCCGAAAAATGCACTGGGTCAAATTTCAAGATCCGAACCCGTCCCAATGAGCTTTGGGCCGGGTCAAGTTGGCGGGATGAGAGGGGTCATGAACACCCCTAATTTCAAGTAAAACCACATTTCAATTCAAATTTCAAAAGAAGACAAATAATGCTTGCATTCATTCCGTGGTCTATCACACACCTATTAATCTAATAACCGAAATTGAAAGGAAAATCAATGCATCCATTATTGTTGGTGAAATTTAATTAATTTAAACCTTTTTTTGTAATCATGAGAAATATACTTAATCTCACTTAATCTAGCTTTTTATTTTTTGTTGATTGAGCGGGCCAAAGCTCTCACTTAATCTTGCTTCTTCTTTTTTTCTTTATTAATTTCATAGGATATCCACCATTGGACACATTAATCTCTTTGCTTATTTTAGGTCAATTTAAGAAAGTATATGTCACGACCCAATTTAGGAACGTGATCGGCACATGAAAAGTCTTATTCCCACGTAAGTCTCATAATCTGTTGACCCTTTCTACAAGCATGTTCTATTTATAAAAGATCTATGTAAAACATACATTTTTCCTTTTTCTACATACAAATTAGCTGCTTCTAGAAACCATCATATAATTATAGCAACTATTTCATAACCAACCCTAAAGTCTGTGAATATAATACTAACAAGTACATAAAGTCCAACATATACAAACAACTTTCAGAGGTAAAGCCATATAAATACATCTCAAATTTATATCATGCTATGCAGAATATGAAATATATCCTACAGTCCAAGATCCTGTATGTATCTACACTAGAGTACATCTAGAGCAAAATACTGGACACTTCATTTAGTGAACTCAGCAATTGGAGCCTAACGCTGCTAGGAAGAAGGTGGTTGTGAGATTTCCTCAACAGCTGTTGTATTTATAAATAGGAGAAGGAAAAGAGGGGTGAGTTTTGTTACCAAAATCTAGTGAGTGGGTCTTTACCTGAAACCCCCCCTTCTTGGGACATCAAGGAAAAATTCATAAAATCATAATAATAATAATAACAATAATAATAACAAATAAACAAAGTTCAAATAGTTTCTTATACGTTTATACACATAACACTTTAAAACAATCTTAAACTACTTTGAATCATAATGAGGAATACTCGAAACATGATAAATACATATAGATAAAAGTTATACTAAATGTTTGTAAATATCCACATTCTCTATGGGCACGTCACTAGGTCCCAAACTTATCTGGTTTCTGGAAAGTTTGCCTACATGGCAACTTGACATACCGCCTCCATGACAGCCAGATATGCCAAGATTAAGGTTTAAGGGATTGCCTCCATGACTGCTTAAGGAATTGCCTTTGTGGCTGTTAAATATACCAAGATCTACATTTCATAAGACTGCCTCTATGGCCGCTTGGTACACCGCCTCCTTGACAGTTAGAGTATCAAGATGACTACTTTCAAAATGTGATTCATGTCACGACCGACCTCTGGAGTGTGACCAGCACGTGAGGATTTGAGTCCCCACGGAAGCCTCTGGTAACGTAACTGACTAATATAAATAATCCAAATTTATTCAAAATATCTCAAGTTCAACTAAAACTTCAATAATATGAAATTGTTCTCAAAACATAAATTCTGAACATAAATTTGCATAAAATCCATATTCTAGGCCAAAGCCAAACATAACAAAACAATTAACAGAAATTCTGAAAATATATCATGCATGTCCGGGGATCCTGCCTACACAATTTATTGGAGCACTACTAGACTGACATAATTGACAATAAGCTCCACTCCAAAGCGAAGCTCACCAAGGAAGTCAGTAGCACAACTAATGAGGATCCTGTGGTACAACCAAAACTGTAGTCAGATTCTGTAGGGAAAGGAAAAGAGAAGGGTGAGTTCATCAAAACGAGTGTGCGAGCCTCCACTCACAACCCACAGGACAATAACAAAATACATAACATATACATGCAACTGATGTGAAATATATTACATATATAATTACATATAAATTAACTGAATCTATGGCAATAACTAGTAGAGAAACATGAATTATTCTATACATAATTATCTGAGCTGAATAGCTAAATCTGAGCCAATGGCTAATCTGATGGGCACCTAACTAGGTCCCATAAATGGACACCTCACTAGGTTCCTTATTGTGGGTGAGCTAGTCCTCTAACGAACCACTTGGTACCAAAGTTAACGATCAATCCTGCAAATTAGTTAACTCGCTGATCTGTTTCTCACTAATTAATATAAAATAATTTGTTCATAAACCAAATAAATATAAAAGCTCTGAAATTCATATAATTCTAACAATTTGACTGTAGCATAACTGAGATTCTAAAATCATGCCCAAGGGATCACCAGCTTGTAGACCTAGTGATTTCAGTAATCAATAGAATATTTATCTGACAATTGTTATGAATTATACTTTATTCAATACTTTCAATAAATCATATCTAATATTCTAAAATCTTCATAGGAAATACATAGTCTGAAAATATGATAATCAATATTTCTACTGTAAACATTAAACTGAGGTCTCACAAATTCATAAACTAGGAAAAAGATATTCTATAACACGCAAGGTATCAATTATGGTCCCATGAGTTTTGCTAAAATGATTAATTTTCATGATAACTGTAAAAGTAATAATATTTCTAAAACAGACATAATTATAACAATATATTCTCTTGACAAAAATCATTTTAAAATTTCATAATTAATTTATATAATATGGAAAAATATTAATAATGACCAAAAGTATGATTATGAGTTTAAACCCACTCACCGTTGGTAGTCGTGAGTGTGCTTCTACTAATAACTTTACTCTGAAGTATTTGAATGGTACAAATAACCAATCTCACAGATTAAAAGAAAGGAGCATCACAACATCCCAAGAGAGGATTAGCTAGGCTCACTGAAACTCGGCCATGAAGATCATGAGCTTGACAAAAGATGAGTTCGGCCAAGAAGAAGTTTGGTTTAGAGGAGGTGTGACTTAGAGGAGGTGTAAGCAAAACTTAGCAAAATGAAACTAAACATTTCTTACACATACACACTCCTACACTCATATATTTATACACAAATATAATAATCATGAATAATATTAGTGCTATTTGTCTACACTTAATAATAATAATAAATATTAATAATGCTAACTACACTTAGTAATTATAATGTTAAATAATAATAATGCTAACTACACTTAGTAATAATAATGTTAAATAATAATAATGCTAGGTACACTTAATAATAATAATGCTAATGCTAGCTACACTTAGTAATTATAATGTTAAATAATAATAATGCTAGGTACACTTAATAATAATAATGATAATGCTAGCTACACTTAGTAATAATAATAATTATTAATATTAGTGGCATATATCTAGACTTAATAATAGTAATAACTAATATTAATGCTAACCACACTTAGTAATTATAATGTTAAATAATATTAGTGTTAGGTGCACTTGATAATAATAATAAATAATAATAATTCAAAATAATTATAATTTCTTTATTTGGGATATCATAATTCATATATAGTTTTACTGAGAAGGGGTAAAATTAACAATAAACTTTTAGTATTTTGAGAGCATCCGAATCCTTGAAACTCTAACAGTCTAACCTTCGCATAACTGTGACTATGGAATCATGTCAAAGGGATCACCCTTTATATACATTGTGGTTTCACAAGCTTATAAAATATGTAGTTGTCAACTGTCACGAACCAAAGGATATCCTAGCTCTCAATTTTTCAAACTAAAATTCCTAAATCATAACTTAAGTTAACATGTCTTTCTTTAAATCTTTGCAAAGGTCGAGTTCAAAGCTCCATTATACCATAATGTTTAGTATCAAAATTCATACAATCATCATAATAGCTCTAAACAATTACAATCTGATCACTCCCAAAGGAGAGTGACACTAGCAAGTATATTAGGTCGTCAAGTAATAGAGTAAAAGAGAGGGTTGTCGTATCCACAGGGATAATTCAAATACCAATTTTAGCTAATTAGATAACAAGTTGAACAATTGAAAATAGATTATATCAAAAGGAATAAAACCTAAGGTGCTAAAACAATAGAAAAAGGGATTTGAGAATTGATGGAATAAAATCCTAGGGTGATTTACTTCAACTATGCATGAATAATATGCAACATGAATATTAATATGCCTTATCCAAATTTAATTGAGTGATAGTGGAATCCCTATGTTTATTAAAAATCTTTCTCAAAATCATCTAATGTTACTCAATTAGAGTTAAATACCTAATCTCTTAGCATGCTTAATTCTAACTAAGTGATTTAATTATCAAGTCCTTAAATACCACATGAATCATGTTCGCTTATCTTTAAGTGTCATTCAATTCATGGCATTGCATTCATAGGCATAGCTTTTACTCCTTTTTTCAAATTTGTAATAACCCCTATAATCTTAAATTGATGGTCAAGTAATTCAAGATAATTAAACTCAAATACAATGCTCATCATAAAATGAGAACAAGAAATAAATTCATTCACATTAGCATATTATCAAACGCATAGCCTCCATAAATCACCCTAAGCAAAGAGGGTTTAGTTACAAGTCATGGAAGACAAAATAAAATCAACATCAATGGAAAAATCCATAAATAAGAAAATACTCAAAGAGTTGAAGAGCAATCCCAAGAAAAATGTCACAACCCGACTTGGGGAGCATGACCAGCACGTGAGGAATCTTATCCCCATGTAAGCCTACTGAGTGACATGTCTTTCTAAATGCTTAAATTGTCAATAAATATAATTATTAAAATGTGATCTCTTTGAAATCTCTAGCATTTTTCTCTAATGAAAACATAATGATTGATTTCATAAACTGAAAGTATTCAATAATTTTAATCTCTGAAAAACTGAATTACAATTACATCTCTAGTTCATCACATAAATCTTTATCTATAATTTTCATTTCAATTTGCATACTTGAACTCTGAGAATCATATACATAAATATTTCAATCTCTGAAATTAAATACATAGTGTGAAAATAAATGCATGGTTGGATCATACCTGCACATCTATTGGAGCACTCTACTCTAACATGACTCTAAAATATGCCTTACTCCAAAGCAAGACTCACCACTAGGAAGAGTTGTATCTACCAAACTGGGCTGAAGCTGAACCCGTACCTGCAAATATGAGAGGAAGGGAGAGGGGTGAGTCAATGGACTCAGTGAGTGAGCTCTCACCCATCACCCACATGAGACAACCAAGAATATGTAATAAATAATATAACATGCAGCAATCACAAACCAATTGATATTTAAATATATAGCTAGTTAAGAAAAACACTTTTCATTCTATAAATTTACAATAATCATGTTTATCTCGTAATCAATCAAGAAATCTTTTTAAATTGAGGGTGCGGCAGAGCGTCGGGAAACAGTATGCTGAATAAAATAAATACATATATAATATTAAAAGCTGTAAAATCATAAACTGTAAAGTGATACTCTGTCCCTAGCGAATCAGAGTTCCTGTTGAATCTGTAATAGTCCCTGTTGGACAAGTTATGGGCGAAACTGTTCTCAATGGACAACTTGGTACCAAGTTTAACGATCTCGTAACAGCCGTTCACTAACTATCTATTTCCTTATCTTTACCAGCTAGCTAAACTAGTTTGACAAAAAGAAAACTATAGCTGAAAAGTGAGTACTCTGTCCCTGGCGAAGCAGAACCCCTACATTTTTAGTACATTGAGAGCTCTAGATTCAAATAACTCTAACAATCTGACTTTAGCATAATTGTAGCTGTGAAAATCGAGCCCAAGGGTTCACCACTTGTAGGCATTCCAATTTCAAGCCCACAGAGTATGTATCTGGCAGTATTCTAAGAATCATACTGAATTCTGTACCTCTTGGTACCATAAAACTGAAGTTCTAAATTTATTTTTTAAACTAACATATCTTTTCATATACTTAAAATCTCTAATATCATATTTCAAACACTAGGGCTCATAATCATAAACTTGGAAATCATTTAACGTATTTATTCGTAAAGCTGATCATACTCTTATTCATATTTCTCTAACATATAAAAATACATTAACTGAATATTCTAAAATTGTATTTTGAAATCTCAAGTCTTGAAATATAAAGATATCACTCAAAACATGTTTAATAAAATAACAACTTATTAAATCATATATTCTTGCAATAAATCTCTTCATAAACATATAAAACATTTTCATAGCACTCAACCTATTGATCATGGTGTCATGATTTTCTAAAACACATTCTTTCATGCGATCATCGTAAATCATAATTTTTCTAACTATATATAATCATGTGAAATCATATTCTATACTTTATCTCATCTCAATTCCATATTTCTCAATCATAATGCAAGAGATATAATTATAATAGGAAAACTAAGGCAATGAGGTCAAACCCACTCACCTGGAGGGGGGAGATGATGTGGACACCAACTAGGCTCCGGGGAGTAGGGAGGGCATTAACGTCGACTATAACAATTATAAAAACTCTAGATTAATCTCTAATAACCTCTAAATAACTCTAATCTAGCTCTAATAACATTGGGGGAGCACCCCCACTTGATAACAATGGCTAAAAATAATAACCCATAACATAAAGGAGGAAGAACATGACATAAACCAACAAAATCTTACCTTTGCTCTCTTGGGAGGAAGAGGAATCGAGTAGAAGAGGGTTTGGGGATGATAGGGTTCGGAGTTTGGGGGTATATATAAGGTGGAAGGGTTCATTTAATTGAAGCGGCGTCATTTTGGACCATTTCTCTCAAACTGACACTGCTATAGCGGTCTTGGCCATTCTCGTGCCCGCCCACACGTTGCCACTTATGACTGCTATAGCTATCCCGGTCTCTAGAAAGCCCAAAATCGTGACTGCATTGCTATGATCGCTATAGCGGTGACAACAAGGACCAACAACAATATTTTGCTGTCATCAGACACTTGCATACCTCTATACTCACTTACTGACTTACATTTCTTTATTCTAAGTTAACACTTTGAAATATAAATGTAAATAAGGAAATACCCCCCCATTTGGATTCAAATAAAATATCTAAAAATTCAAAACTCCAACCAATCAAAATCTAATTTTTGAGTTCTAGTTCAAATTTCAGAATTCTGGTGATTTTGTAAACTTGGGAGCTAGAAACAACACATCTAAATATTTCTTAAAATTCATTAAAAATCACTCTTTAATTCATTTTTCCTTGGAGAGCCATTACCAAGACTTTTAATCCCAAGAGAGTGGCTCTAACATATAGCCTTCCAAGGAGGTGTAAGGCTTTAGACTTAGCGAAGATCCGGACTCGACAACAACAGTGGGACCTGAGGGACCTTGAGGTCATACGGAACTCATTTACTGACACGTGTACACCAGGTATTACAGGAAGTCTCCTTTTCAAGCGCTTAAAGCTCCAATCCCTTTGTGCTTTCCAAGCTCTAACTTCCTCATCTACAAATTTGGTATTTTGATGTGTGATGCCTTTCTAGCATGGTTTCCTAGGTTTTTGTGCCAATCATGGGCTGCCAGAGTTAGTACAGAGGCCCAGTCCACATGTCAGATTCGTGCACCCACGCTGTAGCATGACTATGGCTACATTGTATCGTAGCTTAAGTGAAAATGTGAGAATTCTTACAGCAACCCACGCTATAGTGTGGCTTCAGTTTCAGGACCCATGCTCCAGCATAGATTTCTATGCTCTAGCATAGATTTCTGACATCCCTTCATCTCCAATTCTTATTCCTTTGCACTCCTAGCTCAAATGTTTCCTTAATTCTTCTTCCAAAAAGCTATAAAACCAATGGAAAATACAACTAGAATACAAGATTAAATGTGAATGTAATCATGCGAGAATTTGAACTAATTGATATAAAAAGGGCAACTACGAAAACTAAAATAAACTATCAACGAAGTAAAAGTTCTAAGAAAAATAAAGAAAAACATAACTCCTAAGGGAGTTATCACAATCACAAGTTAACTCTTTATAAACTCATTTTAACGATAATGGTCCTATGATTTCGCATAAAACATAGAGTTCATGCTATTTTGAAATCATAATATCATAAATCAATGTCATAACCCGATTTGGACGCATGATCAGCACATGAGAAATCTCATTCCCACATAAGCCTTGAGGCCTATATCATCTCTATATGTACATTTGAACCATGAACATCAATAGAATATAGTCCTCTTTTTCTATTCAAATCATTTGCTCTTTAAATCATAATCATAAATTGAGATCTCATAGTCTGTTTCAAAGTCTAATATCATAATACTATGGAATATGAATAAAGTCTATGGTGTACAAAACATCCATGGAAGTACATTCAAGTAATTACAGTCCCAAATTATATTCCACTACGCAAAACATGAAAACATGCCCACTATGTCAGGATCCTACCTGCATTTATATTGAAGCACATTTAAAGCAAAATATTAGACACCTCACCTAATAAGCTCAGCAAATGAAATCTAACCTTGCTGGGAGGAAGATGGTGTGGAAGTATCTGTAGTAGCTGCTCTATCTATAAAATAGGAGAAAAGAGAAAGGGGTGAGTTTTGTCACCTGAACTCAATAAGTGAGTCATCACCTAAAACCCATTTTTTTAGGACACCAAAGGAAGATACAAACACCAAAATAACATTAACATTGATAAAACTTTAAAATATTTGTAATTATAGCTAGATAATCAAAATCATAGTTTACTGTAAATCAACCCAACAGTACTTTAATAGAGTAACAAAAGCCTTTGCTCTGGTAACACACATTATATGTTACGTAACAAAAGTCTAAGTTTAGATCTCTGGTCACATTTGGGCATTTCGTATCACTATTCCCAGTGTGACAATAAATCTCTATTATCTCTTGCTCGAGCTATTTGGTACTAAGGTTAACGAATTAATTGCTATTAACACACAGCTTGTTTCCCTATAACTGCTGCCAGCTCAATCAAAATCTTGATCTTATCTCTATATTTCATAAAGTCTTTTACTATAGGGTTCAAGCCTTTAAATATCAAATATCCAGTGCCAGTAATCATATAATCTTCAAATCAACTCTAAACAATAAAAATCTCAATTTAATGCTTTATAAATTCATTTATTCAGCAATAGTCCTATGGTGTTAAAGAAAGCATGTCCTCATGATAAAACCAATAGGTAATAACACAGTATCTAACAGAAATCTCAGTAGCTCATGAAATAAACTCTAAAATTATATATGATTTTTATACTTTAAATGAAAATAGTTATAGTGATTAATATAGAAGTTGTAGATGTGAACTCATTCATCTAGAGTGGTAAAAGACACAGGAACAACATCACCAAAGCTCTGGGAAGTAGGAATGACACCTATATCTACCATTGAAGCAATAGAATTCTAGATTAACTTTTAAATACTCAAATTTAACTTCAATCCTATCAAAAAAACACTATGGCATATATATGGTGAACACCTTATCAAATCCCCAAGAACAAGAAGAAATTGAAGGGAAGAGAAGTAAAACTAGAAGAACAATATACTTTGAAGCCTTAGAAGGGAAAGATTGGAGTTAAAATTGAGAAAAAAGGGAGGAAAATGGAGTTTAGAGGTGAATCAGGGGTAGAAGGGCGATAGTTTTCGTAATTAGAAGGTAAGAAAGAGTGTGTGTGTGTGTATGTTTTGGACCCCAAAACTCGGGATTTTATGAAAATTTTAAGCACTGCAGTGTTCACAAAAGTGCATGATTTTTTCGACTAACACTACCTTACTGTTCTAAAAGTGCTGCAACACTCTCTAGAGTGGTTCTTCTCATATTTTTGTGCTATAATTCAAGTATTGATGTGTATTGGGCTAGGTTGTTTCAATACTTACTTATTTACTATTCTCTATTAATTTTAAAACATTAATGTAAATAAAAAATACCCCTTATTTTGGATTCAAATAAAATATCAGAAAAGTTAAAATCCCAACAAATTTCAAATTCAAGAAGTTTTAATATTTTGTAAACTTGTGAGCTAAAAATGAATTGTTTAAAAGTTTCATAAAATTCATTAAAAATTATTATTTAACTTATTTTCCTTTTAGGAACAATTACTGAGACTTTCAATTCCAAAAACGTGATTCTATCATATAGCCCTTGAAGAACGTATAGGATTCAAACTTAGGGGAATTCAAGACCCGAAATGACAGATGAGGGTAATTGATACCCTTCCTATTCAAAAAAAAATTATTTTTTATTTAAACTATGGTATTACAATCAATATAGTCAGAAATCTTTAAACAATATCTCTAAAATCAAGCAGAAAAGTGGATTTTGATGAAAACAACTATAATAACAAAAGTAGAATACGTCATAGGTGTGAACCCATTCACCTGCAATGGTGGAATACACAGGAACCACACCTATAGAATCTTGGGGAAGTAGAAATAACACCACTGTCTGACACAGAAACAGTAAAACTCTATATTAACTTCTAGAACTTCAAAATACTCAATAAATTCATCCTAACAAGGGTAGAAAACTTCTCTCCCTTGAGAAGCATAAGGAACCACCCATAAACAAGGAAAACTTGAAGGAAATAAAACAAACTAGTAAGATAACATATTTTTCAACTTAGAGGATGGAAGATTCCAAGTTAAACTTGAAGAAATGGAAGAAAATGGAGTTTAAGTGATTAAAACTGAAGAAATGAGGTGTGGAGGGGTGAGGGATGTGTTTTTGGTGGTTTAGGATCCGAAATGGGGGTTTAAATGAAATTGTGACTTTTACAGTGTTATCAAAGAGCACAAAATCTCCACTCACACCGCCTTAATGTTCCCTAATTAAGCGCTGCAATGCTCTCCATAATGGTTTTTCTAAATTTCTTGAACAATAACTTAAATATTGGTGTGTACTAGATTGAGTTATCTTAATACTCACTTATTTGCATTTTTTAATTTTAAGTTAATGTCCTCATTTATTTTACTTTCCATTAAATTTAAAACATAAATATAAATAAGGAAATACCCTAATTTGGATTCAAATAAAATATCACAAATATTAAAATCTCAACAAATCAAAATTCAAATTTTGGATTTTAGTTCAAATCCGATAATTCTTAAGATTTTATAAACTTGTGGGCTAGAAAGAAATGTTTAAATGTTTCATAAAATTAATTAAAAATCCTTCTTTAACTTATTTTCCTTTTGGGAATAATTATTGGAGCTTTTGATCCTAAGAAAGTGATTATATTATATAGCCTTCTAATGACATGTAAGATTTAAATTTAGTGAAATTCAGGACTCATAACAACAGATAAGGATAACTAGTACTCTTTCTAGTTTGAAATTTTTTTTTCTAATCTTCTTATTTAAAACTAAGGTATTACAGTAGACATTGACACATGTTTTAAAACTGGTTCATTTTTAAGGTGAGAATCAAACCCTTGATATTTGGTTAAGTAAAAAGAGCCCTTACTATCTCACCCTGACCCCAGGATTCTCACTTAATCTAGCTTGAGCCAACTCAACTCATTATTTGAATGTGAAATTTCTTAAAAGGTAAAAGGTGAAAGGCTATACACTTTTGGATCAATATTTTTACATTGTGTACAAGTTTCATTAAGAGTTTAATTTTGATATACTGAAAGTGTAAAATATTTTTATAGTATCATCCCATCAAAAGTGTGAGAAAATCAATTATTATGACTGATATGGTGATATATGATTGGATGATTATATATATAAAAAATTTTACATTGTCAATTAATAAAAATTAAATTGTTTCATTAAATTATTCTAAATGAAGAACTCCTAACTTGATTACTTTACAATGATTTTATTTTAGAGGATTTAAATATAAAAACAATATTTAACACTAAAATCACCTAAGTAATGGTTTTCTCATATATTTTTACTTGTCTTTTAATTACTTAATTGCAGTAATTTATTTGTATTCCTTCAATTAAATTCAACCAGAAAAATTTTCAAGTAAATAATACAATTTTTCTGATTTGGATATATGTACGGTACATGATAGTATAGTGTATAGTATATACTTGGGAGTGGGGGAATTAGAACAGTTAACCGACCACCCAAAAAACTACACTTGACGGTGCAGCGTTTTGCAGTCACAGTCAATGCTATGTTCCCGCTGCCACCAAAAAGGGGCGAAAAAAATGTTAACTAAACTGAAAACTGAAAAAAAAAAAAAAAAGAAATAATGAAGCCGAGGCAAAAACGACGTCGGATGCAAACATCTCTCCAGGGTTATAGCGGTTAATCTGGACCGTACGCGTAAGATTCAACGGCTGGTAATTGCAAATCAATTGCGCCCAAACAATCGACTCGGCTCACTGGGTTAACTCGGCTAACTCGACTGGCTCGGCTCACTCAGTGACTCACCTTCTATCTCTCTCTCACACTGGTCTTCTCTTTGTCTCTCTCTCTCTCTTAACACCACACCAAACCGAACCCTTTTTTTCTCACTTTTGCTTTGCCTCTCTCTCTCTCTGGCATTGCATTGCGTTCATCCCTTCCTTCCTTCCTTCCCTTACTTCCCCTCTGTGTGGTGCGGTGACCTTTTTCGTCTTTTCGTCCCTCTCTCCCCTTCCAATCAGACGGTCCATCTCCTTCCACGTCACCTTCGTCTTCTTCATTACCCTCCACCACACCCACCTTCCCTTCCCCCTGCACTATATAACACGATATTCACCGCTTTAGGGTTTTCTCAGATTCGCCCCCTTTTCTCATCATTCTCTTTCGCACTGCGCAACCGGAGCAACAACAATCGTTCTCTCTCTCTCTCTCTCGTCTTCGCTATTCATTCGAATATTTATTTATTTTGTGCCTCTCTCCTCGTTCCTCTCTCGATTTGAGGTATTCCACGCCCTGAATCTCCGTGTTTCTGATTCATTCGAATATTTATTTATTTTAATTTGGTTTTTGAATGTGTCTGTGAGTTTAATTGATCTTGTTTTTAAATGATTAAGTCTTTTTTATTTTTTGTTGTAATTTGTGGTGTTGATTTGGTTAGGGTTTCGATTGAGATTTGTTCATTGGGATTCGATTTTTTTTTTTTAAATTGAGTTGCTGGATACTTTTTTTTTTTGGCGGCAGTTTGGTGTTATGTTTCATGGCAATTGAGAAGAACAGCTTTAAGGCGTCCAGGCTTGATTCGGAGTATTCGCCGCGAAGTAGGGAGACTATGTCTACCGATGAAGATGAGCTTCCACGTCGTAACTCGGCCCTCGAATCCGACGAGGATGATGAGTTTGATGATGCAGATTCTGGGGCAGGTTCTGATGATTTTGATTTGCTGGAATTGGGTGAAACCGGGGCAGAGTTTTGTCAGATTGGGAACCAGACTTGCAGCATTCCATTGGAACTTTACGATCTCGCTGGTCTTGAAGATATACTGTCTGTGGATGTGTGGAATGACTGCTTGACTGAGGAGGAGAGGTTTGAACTTGCCAAGTATCTGCCTGACATGGACCAAGAGACTTTTGTTCGAAGCTTGTATGAGCTTTTTACTGGCTGTAACTTCCATTTTGGGAGTCCTATTAAGAAGTTGTTTGATATGCTTAAGGGGGGTTTGTGTGAGCCAAGGGTTGCCCTGTACAGGGAGGGCTTGAATTTTTTCCAGAGGCGGCAACACTATCATCTGTTGAGGAAGCATCAGAATGACATGGTTAACAATCTCTGTCAGATAAGAGATGCTTGGCTTAACTGTAGGGGATACAGTATCGAAGAAAAGCTTCGTGTTTTGAACATTATGAAAAGTCAAAAGAGTTTGATATATGAGAAGGAAGATTTGGAGGTTGATTCTTCAGATGAGGAGTCTGGTGAAGGTATGTGGAGTAGTCGGAAGAACAAGGTTAATAAAGCTGCACAGAAAACTGGTCGTTATCCTTTCCACGGGGTGGGTTCTGGTTTGGAGTTCCACCCACGGGGACGGCCAGTGGTTATGGAACAGGAAAAGTATGGAAAGCAAAACCCAAAAGGTATACTAAAGTTGGCTGGTTCAAAGACCCCTTCAGCAAAGGACCCCGCAGGTCACTTGTCTTCTTTCTACCATGGTGCTTTAGATAATGGTTCAGCTACTGCTCTTTCTCAATATAATAAGCCTGTGGGATATGATTCAGGGTCAGTTTTCCGGATTAGGGATCAGCTGAGGAATGGTGACGAGGATGAGGAAATGTCGTATAGACTAAGTGTCCATAGAGATCGTAATTTATTACGTAGCAACCCGATGGACAAGTCTGGTGTTCAGAGACTGGGAAAGAGGCATGACCTTCTGAGAGGTGATGATGATACTGATAATTTGATGGATATGTCTCTGTCTTCAAAGGCCGATCTACATGGATATGCTAGAAATGCAAACCAATCTTCAGGTATGAAATTGTTCACAACAAAGCCATCTTCCAAGAGAGGTTCCCTTGATCTTCCTAGAAAGGCTAAGTATCCTGAAAGTTTTCAACAATTTGTTGGTAGTGATCAAAAGTCTAGATTGAGGGGTTCACAGTTACCTCTTAAAGGCAATCTGGTTGACTCGTCAGATTATAATGAACTTTTCTACAACAACAAAACACCTGGAGAGGAATTTAGTATGGATTCATCATTTAAATATGATGACTGGAATCTAAGGGGCAAGAAATGGAAGACAGGGAGAGATTCCCCTGATCTCACTTACACACCCTATAGATCTTCCTCACCTCAGGTGAGTGATAGACCTCTATCCTCTAACTTCAGAGCAAAATCATTGCAAGAGAAGACCAGGGGGAATTTTATGCAGACTGGAGGACAAGATACAGACACTTTGAGGGGTAACCATGTGTTTCTAAGAGGTGAAGAAACTGAATCAGACTCATCAGAACAGTTGAATGATGACGAGGATAACACTCCTTTATTGCAGAGCAAATTTGCTTACCCGATGGGTATAGCTGATGGTTCTCACATGAAATCATTGAAGTCTCACCTAGATCCTAAGAAGGCAAAATTTATTAGGACAGATATGAAGGCACATGCAACAATGCAATCCAAAAAGAAAAGTGGCTTTGGAGAGCATATAGAAAATTACCTTTCAAAATCAAAGCAGAAGGGTAAAATACGCAAGGGTGGTCCTTTGCATAACCCAACTGGAAAAATTATGGAAGCGAGCTATCCCTCGGGATCAGATGTGCTTAATGATGGCAATGATCAGTGGAGACAGGTATACAAGATAGGCAAGAATGGTAGAATGCGAGGGGAACTGGTTGACAGGTTAGACATGCCATTGTCAACTGCATACGCTGTTGAGCAAAAGAAGAAGGGGAGAACTGGCCTCAACCATTCCATTGTTAAATCTAAATATGTGCATGATTATGTCGGCGATGAGGATGACTTGCTTGAGAAACAGTTACAGGTGGATGATAATGGAGTTGGAAAGGGCAGGGTGGGGAGGAAAGGGCAAAAATATGTTGCGTATAAGGGTGATCAAAGTGAAAGATCTGAGGCACCATTACTTGGTTGCAACTCAGTGACAAAGAAGCGAAAAATGAAGGATAACGTGGCAGATCTTGTTAGAAGAGATGAAGATGCCAATCTTCTGTCAAACACTCTTCCCCAAACTGATGATTCCATTTCATTGAAGAAAAAGTCAAAGAAAAAAACAGAGGCTGAGTTGGTAACTTTAACTTCAGATATGGTAATTTCTGAACCACGTGTTACTGATGTGGGGACAGCAGCAGACATGGAGCTGGAAACTAAGCCACAGAAAAAGGCATTTACTTTGATCACACCTACTGTTCATACAGGTTTTTCATTTTCTATTATACATCTTCTTTCAGCAGTTCGCATGGCAATGATTAGTCCACTTGCAGAAGACAGTTTAGAGGTTGGGAAACCTGGGGAAGAGCTCAACAAAGCACAGGAAGGCACTGTCAATGGTGTTCTTTCTGGTGATAAGGCAGTTGTCAGTGGCGAGGCTGCTGCTGATCAACCAACTGTGCCGTCTCTTACTGTTCAGGAGATTGTTAATCGTGTGAGATCAAACCCTGGTGATCCTGGTATTCTTGAGACACAAGAGCCACTCCAAGATTTGGTCAGAGGTGTTCTGAAGATATTTTCTTCCAAAACAGCACCATTAGGAGCAAAGGGTTGGAAGGTACTAGCAGCTTATGAAAAATGTACCAGAAGTTGGTCATGGACTGGTCCAGTTTCTCATAATTCATCTGACCATGATACCATTGAGGAGGTAACATCTCCTGATGCTTGGGGTCTTCCTCATAAGATGCTTGTCAAGTTGGTTGATTCCTTTGCCAATTGGTTGAAATGTGGTCAGGAAACTCTTCAACAAATAGGAAGTCTTCCTGAACCACCTTTGGCATTGATGCAAGTCAACCTTGATGAGAAAGAGAGGTTTAGAGACCTCAGAGCCCAAAAGAGTCTTAACACTATTAGCCCAAGTTCAGAGGAGGTGAGGGCATATTTCCGTAAGGAGGAAGTTCTCAGGTACTCAATTCCTGACAGAGCATTCTCTTATACTGCAGCTGATGGGAAAAAATCTATTGTGGCACCTTTGAGAAGGTGCGGTGGTAAGCCAACATCCAAAGCCCGTGACCATTTTATGTTGAAACGTGATCGTCCACCCCATGTTACAATTCTATGTCTTGTCAGAGATGCAGCTGCTAGGTTGCCTGGAAGTATCGGCACTAGAGCAGATGTTTGTACCTTAATTCGAGATTCTCAGTATATTGTTGAAGATGTTTCTGATGCACAAATTAACCAAGTAGTTAGTGGGGCTTTGGATAGATTGCATTATGAACGTGATCCTTGTGTACAATTTGATGGAGAAAGGAAATTGTGGGTTTATTTACACAGAGAAAGAGAAGAAGAAGATTTTGAGGATGATGGCACTTCATCCACGAAGAAATGGAAGAGGCAGAAAAAAGATGCTGCAGATCAATCTGATCAAGGAACAGTGACGGTTGCTTATCATGGGAGTGGGGAGCAAAGTGGATATGATTTGTGCTCAGATCTCAATGCTGATCCACCGTGCATTGACGATGATAAGGTAGTGGAACTTTTGTCTAATGATACAAGGCCAAATGCAGACGACCATGTTGATGTCAATCATGCCCTGGAAGAAGGCAAAGTTTGTGAGGGTAACTCAATGGCTTGGGAGACTCTTGGTTTAAATCCTCCTCAAGAGGTATGCCAAGAAAATTCAACAAATGAAGATTTTGATGATGAATCCTTTGGCAGAGAAAGGCCTGTTGAACTACTAAGTGCAAGCTTGTTGTGAAGAATTCTTCAGGTAGTTCTTTGCATCATTATAGCATTATTCTGATTGTAAACTGTTCTTTGATGTTTGGTTGCTTGTTATATATTATTCCACCCGTGGTTATGACACTATTTAAAGAAAAGAAGAATATATTAGACAGGCTTGCTAGGGTGGTTTTGAGAAGTATAATTTTAATATAGATCCATTGAGATAAATTAAAGTCTGTTCATTTTTAAAATAAATAAATAAAATGCATTCACCCCAAGATAAAGTACAGTCTACTCATTTGTGTTAGGTAATTCTTGCAATTGGAGCATCTGATTACACTTGTGACTTATACAAAGACAGACATGTTTTTGCAGGCTTTAGTCCAACCGCATTTAAGAGTTCTGTCATCCTGGTTGTAACTGTACTTCTACATAATGCGGTGTGGGTGCAGTTTCTTTGTATATTGATTTGATTGGGAAGAAAGGAATGCACTATGATCTTGTTGAAGATCAGGAAATTTGGTTAGGTTAGCTAGTTGTCTTTATGGCTTTACACCCCTTAAATAATTCCTTTTGGGTCTCACTCGTTATATAATGATATCAATTCTCAAGTTAGCTTCTTATGTGGTCCAATCAAGGAGCGACACTCTTGTATCGCTTCGCGTAATTTCTTATTTTAACTGTATATGGTTCACTTAAGACATGATACCAGTACATCCAGTAAGTCTGTTCAGCCAAATAAACAGGACAAAATATTAGTCACCTTCGAATGTTTTGGCTTAGGTAAGGATGATGTTTAGCAAATAGAACAGATCCGTATTTTTTGGTGCAAGACATCGGTTTGGGTAGGTAAAAGAGGAGTATAAAATGGACAGTTATTTCCATTTAACTAATTTGGTATGGACTAGCCACGTTCCTGTTTCGCTATTCCGTTGCGGCGTTCAATTGAAAAATGGAAGACAAACAATTTGGATCGTTGTTCCAATGGTAACTTTGGTTGCGATTTTTGTTGTGTGAAGCTTGGTAGTAATTCTGAAGAAATAAGGTCTCAACGCGTAGCCTAATCAGACGTCTAATGTCAATTCGAATACCACATAATTATAAATACCACCGCTTCTGTGCTGTAATGGGACAGATCAAAGAGAATTTGCACCTAAAGTTTCAATATTTGTGACGCTAATGGTACATGTTATGTAGGATTATATGGATTTAAAAATTTTATGCTATCAACGAATATGACGGTGGTTGTTAAATTTTGCATTTTGGTTTTCCATTCCGAAGAATAAGATAGACTAGAAATGGTCTATCCTAAATAGACAGGCCTATGAGAACTTTTCTCATTATGAAAGGTTATATACAGTGCAACCTGTCTTGAATGTCGATGCGGTTGAAAATTTTAATATGGGGAGCTGTATAGCTTATTGTCATCATTGGTCATTGGAAAGGTCTAATTCGTAGGGATCCAACCGCTTCTCCCTACTCATTAGTACACAACATTTTATACCCGTTGATCATACAAAACAAATATCTTTGACAAACTATTGTTCCGAAGCCGACAAATTGTTCCCTTCGGCCCATGCCTACCACCCAAGAGATCTAGTTTCTACACGTGATCACCAGTTTTTTTTTTTGGGTCGAAATGTGACCACCACGTTGTACAAACGCCTTTCCGCAGGTTAGTTTTGGCTTGTCTCTTATTCCAGCCAAAATATCATCCCGCATTGTTACCACTGGAATGCAAGATCTTAATCTAAATCTAAATCTAATTCAAACACGCCAAAATCATAATTACGTACCAATCTCAGCTCACATCAATAAATATATAGGTGGAAGCAAAACTATAAAGTTTACATACTCGTGCCTCCACAAATACTTACCCTTTTCATTTTTCCTCTATTTCCCCAAAATACAGAGAAAAAAAAAAACAATAAATGAATATGTCATTTTGTTGAATTACATCTGAACAAATATACTATTTACAGAATTTCGACTCTCCTAGTTAATAGCAGTGAGAGGAACTCTGGAATCTCTAACTGATTGAGCCGCTTCATACGTCCCTATGTGTTTAACATCTCCATTAACTTGTTTTGAGGATTTTGCATCCCAGAATGACTTCAATAGTTCCTCAAATGATGGGGTTCTTAATTCTTCTATGGACGAAACGCTGGGTAAATTGAAAGGTCTCTTTCTTGGCGTTGAACAAGATGGTTCGTCCACCTGCACGTCACAGGGTAATTAAAACAACATAAAAAATTAGTATCACCAGGATCTTGTATACTACATTTCATACATGCTATAATGCATAATTGTATGTGCTTGAAGTTTAATTCTCTTACCGTGTATTCATTGAGCAGACATTTCCCTGCATTTTCAGTTATCTCTACAATCCTGTGGTAATGACCACCCTTCAATTCTCTCAGATCACCACAGCATGGGATAATCATGGAGTTAAGGTTCTCACAAGCTTCATGATCAAGTTGCAATGAATCTGCAAGTGTTTTAACTTGACAATTACAGTATCAACCTACCAAGGCAATAATGATGTATAGATATGAGACTAAATACTTACGACCAATAGACAAGTTGATATCACTGTTTGCTGTTCCTGCGTCTTCAAGTGTAGTTGATACAGCACTTGAGAATCGTGCGCGTAGAGCCTGATTAGCTTCCATTCCTCGCCTAACCGGAAAGCAATGGAAAAAGAAGGTTAATATAGGTCTTTTGACCGTTTCGATCTGGGATAGGGAATACAGAATGTACCTAACAATAGTATCCACCGAAGCAGCATTTCCCTTCTCCAAACTAAGCAAGGACTCTTGAGCATTTTTCCATTGTTGTGAACCTACTTTGGCCTTGTTGAGGCTGCAGTCATATGTTCAGCATCCAGCACAGTAAATAGAAGAGCATATAATATGATGAGGAAAAATTATGAATTGTCCCACACATACCAGATTTGAAGAACCTCCAAAAGGTCTTTCTTCCCAGATTCTACAGCAGAAGTATTCTCTTGGTAGTTGGATTCTGTTTTTTCCATGTGAACTCTCCATTCTGCCTTGACAGAAGAAGTGGAATCCTGCATGGTTAATGCTTCTTGCTGCAGTTGATTGTTTCGACTGTTTGCACTATCTCGAAGATCACTAACTGCCATTTGAACCTGAGAAATAAGAAAGAATGTCATGTTCAAGTACTTATGGAAGACACTAAAGGCAAACTTAAAAGTGTTTAAAAGCAACAGCTACCAGTTTTTTCTTTCTAGCATTTGAACTTGCAAGCATTTCTGCCACTTTTTCCAATAGTTGCTTCTCTTCATAAGCAGCGCACTCCTACACTCAGTAAACAATCAGGAGCATCAAAGTTAAAAAATGAAAACGAGTACCAAAAATCCAATCATGATTTATGTAATTCTCATAAAATGCGCTGCGGTCACCTCAAACTTCTTTTCAAGTTCACACAACTTCTTATCATTTTCTTTTTGTGCTTCTTCCAAAATTTGGGTCAGACTTGATGCATGACTGTCCAAGGTCTCAAAGAAGTTCACAGTTATTTTAGATACTGCACGAGTAGTCTCAACTGCTCTTGCATGTGCCTGCACACAATAGCAGAAAATTCAGCATCTCTAACTCAGAAGTTCGGTCAAAAACTAAAATTCGCACACCTCTCGTTGTTGATGAGCATAAGCAGTTAAATTGGCCTCCTGCTTGTGGAGACTACTTTGAAGATCGTTTAGTAACGAATCAGCTTCTAAGGCTATTCCTTTAAAAAGCTGCAGCACTTAAATTAAGTTAAACACAGCAAGAAAGTCAATGTAGAATCAACTTTAATGGGTAATAGACCACTTACATCCTCCAAGGCAGATGAATGCTTGGCTACTTCATATTTCAAGTCTTCATAGGTTAACTGGTTATTTCCTTTAAGCTCCTCAGCTAAATCATCCATAGCTTTAATGCCAGAACCATACATGTTTTTCAACTTTGCTACCCTTACTCTAAGATCTTCAGTAGCCTTAAGAAGCAAACCAAAATGATGTCAGTAAATATGAAATTCTTTTACTAAAACATGATTGCCTCCTTTGAAAACCCACCTCTGCCTTTGTTGATACAAAGGACTGCATATCTTCCTCCATATCTTTCAGTTGCTGCTCTTGATGCATTACAGATGCGGAAACTGTCTTGTGCAGAACTTCAAGCTGTTGAGCTAACTGAGACTGGAATTTCTGGATAAGTATTCTATTTCCTTCTTCAATTTTATCCTTCCGATCTAAGGTTGGAAAATGCAGTTTATGGGCAAAAATACCCCTCATGTTAGGGGCACGTAGTTAACCAATTCATAACCCACAAGGAAAACTACAAGAGAATTATACTAACCAATTTTTGAAAACAGGTTTGATACATCTGATGCAGCATTCTCAAGCTCTGACCGTAGTTCAATTGCACGCTCCACTAGTGCTTTCTCTGAAAAGACATGAAAAATTGTGGAAAATATAAGATATGCAGCATGAAGTATAATGTACTGCACGTGCAACATACTGATTACTGAAGTATACTACCTTGGCACAAGACTAGTAACAATATTCATCCAACCCATATATATACATGCATATACACATGCGCGCGTGTGCACGCGCAAGTGTGTGAAGTATTTTGATGGAATACACAAACGGAAGACTAAAATTCACTAACCAGATTTCAAGAGATTTGATATCAGAAATTCCTTTTCCTTAATTGTAGCATTTGCTTGTTTGTGCCTTTCCTCAAGATCAAACAACAACTGCTCGGTTTCTTCTAGACTTTTCTGTTAATACGGATGCCAGAAGTAAGTTTAATTCCTGAAAAGATCGGTAGTTCAGAATAAAAGAATGGAGCAGTTATGCATGCCACTTTTACCTCAGTTTTTTCAAGTTTCTCACTTAATTCAGCAGTCAAAAGTTGCTGAGAGTTGTAGAGTTCTTGAAGCTCCACCAGTTGCTACGCACAAATCATGGCACGTCCTCATTTAACAGCGAAGCGATCAAAATTAACTATATGGTAATAATTAATGACGGAATATACCTTATCCTTAGACTCTGCTTCTAGTTCCATGCGTTCTATCTTTTCAGTCATGGCCTAGAGAACATAGATTTAGGATTAGCAAGATTTCCAAAATTTAAACATTGTTTCCAATTCATATTAAAACACTCGTAAGGAGACCTTCTTCTCTGCTTCTTCGTGAAGATAGCGATCTCGTGGTATATAGATTCCATTCTTTTCTCTTGCAGCATATACCTCTGTGTAACATAAGTGAAAAATACCACATTTCAGCACTAAACGGTCAAAGGGAGAGGAGTCTGTCAACACACTATTTCCTCTCTACTTAGAACAATAAAAAGAATGAATAGCAGGAGGGGATTCTGAAAAATGAGTGACAGAAACTATAATAATCTGGAAACAGTCAACTACCTTGCTTCAGTCTATCAATTTCAGAATACAAATCTTTAATCATTGCAGATTTCATCATTTTCTGATTGATCTGACACAACAACCAACTTCAAATCATCAGATATGTTTCACTGTTGAAAACACCAATCTGACAAAAAAAAAAAAGAGCAAAATGTTGACCCAAAAAATGGAGCACTATAAAACTCACCTCTGGTTTGTTCTTGATATTTTTGGCACGGTGTGCATAATCCAAGGTACTAAGGGTTTCTTCCAGACAATGAATGGAAGGTGATATTGTGGCAATAATGCATGTCTTGGTTTTTCCACCCAATGAATCCCTCAACAATCTGGTTAATTTGCTGTCCCTGTTATAATAAAATAGATAACTTAATAACGAAACCATTGTTCATATTTAAAAACAACTAAAATATATGAATGACAATTGACTATATCAGTTGCAGCTACACATACCTATATGGAACATGACCTGAGTGCTCAACTAGGGCATTGATCACTCGACCAAGTGTAAGCAAGCTTTTATTTATCTCCCCAGCCTCCCTTGCTCTACCCTGCAAGTATTTTCTTCTCAGTGATGAAGCTCCAAAGCAATGAAATTTTGTGCTTTTCAGACAATCGCTAAGGAACAAGGCAGAGAGACAATGCCAGCAGTGAAGAGGACTAGATAGGGTCAAATGGTTCACACAAATTTTCAGAATACCAACATACATCTACTGCCAGACTAAGTAACGCCACTACTTATGCCAAGACAAAACAGGCTATCATATAAATGCATGTTCCAACCCAAATCAGGCATAGTCATACGGTACCTCTCTTGCACCGGAACGGGAAATATTCTCAGAGCCGGCGAGGTCCACAAGATTCAGCTTTCCACATTTAATCATTTCTTCACCCTCAGGAGTACACTCCTTAATATGAATTGTGATTGAAAAAATGGAGTGGGAACGGCTACTTTGTTTGTTAAGAAGAGTCTCGGCAGTACGCCTCTTCGCAGAACCTTTTTCCAATATCTTGTAAATTTCATTTGCAGTGCAAACAATCTCTTCCTCTAATCCTCTGACAAAAACACCCCCTTTCCCATCCTCCATTAGAGCGATAGGTTTCTTAGACTTATCGTCCACAAATTTCGAAGTCTCCTCAGGGGCTAAGAGATCAGTTATTTCCTCATTGTAAAGCTCTAAGAACGTTACTTTCATGCTATACTCAGCACTCTGAGCTTCTAAAATATCAAAAATCTGTTTCACAGCTCTTGGGATGACACCAGCATCACTCGGAAATTCACCATTCTACATAATCAAGAACACAGTGAATAAAATGCATTTTAATCCAAAGCCATGAGAAAAACATCATAAATAGTAAGACAGGTTTAATGAAAAAAAAAAACCTTCTTTCTTGCGCCTCCTTCCATTGTGTATGTCTTCCCCGTTCCTGTCTGACCATATGCGAAAATTGTGCAGTTATAGCCCTCAAGCACTTCATACACAATGGGAGAAACTGCCTGCTCATACAGTTCTTTCTGCTGAGAAGCAGGACCAAACACCTACTCCAAAAATACACCAAAATCAGGATAACTGCAATTCGCATGGGACAATTGTATTTGAATAACATAAAACGAGTAAGTTTTTTTGGTTATCATCTTTAACTATGATAAAGAGTGAGATAAGACATCAGAGAGTTAAATTACTCCAAAAATGTCAATATTAAAGGAATTTCAAATTCATTTTATGAATGTTATTATTATTATGTTCTGGAAATCTGAATTGAGTGTCTCCATAAGTAGTAAATTTCTTCAGTTTTGCGAATAGCAACATGAAAAAAAGATCGATCATATAACTACATTTATTCATTTTTTTTTTTATTTGGGCACAAAAACCTTATCAAATACGAAGGTTTTATCGATCTGCTTGTTGGCTATATTCTGCACAGCCGAAACTTCCCTTCTTCCTTCGTTACACGAAATCACAACAGGCGTATGCACCCTCATTTCATCTTCACTCAACGGCCTGCAACAAAAAAAAAAAAAGCGAAAAAACGAAACCATTGCAATCACATAATTATTCTCCGAGTCGCGAACAACAAGCTCAATCAGCTCAACACCGAGTTAGAACGAGTCAGACCGAGTCAAACACACTGATGGACTCACTCACCTGCAGCGAAGGAGGACCTGCACATTGACGCCTTTGTCCTTGTCATACTTACTACTGGGATTACTGGAATTAGAATCCGCAGATCGCAGATCTCGCACTGCCTTGTCGCTTGAGCGCGGCGTTTGCGACGGCGACAGTGAAACCAATCCTCCTCTTCTCTGCTGAGCAGAATCCATTGTCTCTCTCAACCAAGGAATCCTGATCGGTACCAAAAATAAATAAATAATTAAATGAGTTCTATACTTTTCTGATTTTCTTTTCAGATACTGATTTCAGTTGCGATCCGCCATTTTCGTCTCGCTGTGTGTGTGAGTGATGGGAAGAGTGAATGTGGATCGAGAACGACGAAGATTCGGAAGATGGAATACTGTGGAATTGAAATGAAATCTGAAACTTACAGTTACTGAGAATAAAGAGAAAATAAATAAAAATAATGGTGCCGGCCTTCGAATGGAATTTCACGTGAGAAATCGTCAAGTCAAAGATTACAATGCAGAACCGACTGCTTAAGATAATTCTTAAAGATTTTCTATAGATATATATATAATTATTATTATTAAATATATATGTAGTTGTCTATGGAGGGGGAGAGAGAGAGAGAAAGAGAGAGCGTGTGAGTGTGGTGAAGAAAGGGGATGGAGTAAGTGTCTTTTTTGGGAGCTGGAAGAAAAAGGAGCTTGAGTGTGAGCTGAGGGAGGCAATTTTAGAGAGAGAGAGTTGAGAATTGAAATTACAGCGAAAATGAAAAGGTCGGGATACTGAATTGGGAGGCCGTTACGGGGGGGTTTGAGAAAAAAGTGACGGCAATTGACGAGAAGGAAGGGCTACGATAACGGCGTCCATGTGGCACGTTTCTACTTTCTCGTTTCATTCGACCGTTATAAACAGGAAAAGGCAAGCTGCATCGATTCAATTAAAATAAAAAATAGTAGAAAACATCTTTTGTTTGAAAAATTTTGAAAAAACAGCCAACACTGCACTCTCCGCTCTCTCTCTCTCTGTCACTCTCTCTCTCACTTACTTCAGCTCCATTTTTATTTTTTTTTTGTTTTTTGCCAATGGATAAAGTAGTGCAATTACTTGCAGGTTCTTAATCACTGTTTTAGATGTTAGAACACGCATAAAAAACATCACTCTGCTAGGTTCTTCTTTAATGGATTAATATTATGCACTATTTAATTATCAAAAAAAAAAAAAAACTAGATCCTGCTTGCTAACCACTGCTTTAATATCAGCTGAATCTTTTCTAATATTCAAACTATTTATTCCAAATTGCTGCGGTATAATTTTTTTTCCACTCGAAAAACAACAATGTCGAAGTATCGAACGGAGATTCACTGGACACGAGATGGGGCATGATTAAGAAGAGATACACTAATACTGTTTAATTAGATATTCTTTTGTTCTTGTACTTCTATAGATACATAATTAAAGTATGCAAAGTTGGTGCATGATTGGAATGGAAAACATTATATAAAGTGAATTTTTTCGATTGAATATGTGTGTTCGATAAGGAAAGAAAGTTGATAAGGAGACGAGTAGAAGTTTGGTGGTGGTTCACTAAAGGAAGACAGTGTGGGGTTTAGCATGGTGGTAACACTGGTATATGTTTACCCCACTCGATAAAGAGTGAGGCACATGCCGGTTGGTTTTATGATTCCTTTCAATCGCATCTTTTCTTTTTCTTCCTTTTTCCTTCCTTATTCCTGAACATGTGCCTTCTAAGTTTGATGCATGACAGAATCCTATGACCATAAATATGGTTTAAACTTACACACAAGATTTCTAGTTTTGTTTTGTTTTTTTTTTTTTTTTGCTGGTGGTTGGATTTCTATTATTTCAGTTTAGTGCATCTTTGAATGTTTGATTATTCTTTAAAACATTTTCTAAAAATGTTTAAATAATCTGATATATTTGATGAATATGCCTACTAAAAAAAACTATATTTGACAAATACACATGAAATTTGTTATAACCGTTAATTTATCTTATTTATACTAAAAATTACTTTTTGAACAACATTATTTTTTTAACATTTTTTATTAATTTTGTTTTAGCAATTTAATCATTAGTTAGTTATTTTAGCGTTAAGATATTATATTTCTACCAAAATTAATTCTAAATATAAATAAAGTATTTCATATCCTTTTTAGTAATAATCCTCTATAGATTAGTAAATTACTTTTATACAATCTAAACCAAAATCTACTACCTGAAAAATAGGGAAATCAAGCTAAAATCTGAAAGGAACTTTGTTAACGTACAGAAGCATGCTACTTGTCCCAAAGCCAGAACAAAAAATTACAACGACGCAGATGCTGCTAACAGATATGAAGTTTCCACTTCAAGTACAACATAACAAGTAATAATATATATGCGTTCACTCTTAGAATACAATATATATTCTGGGTCTTAGTTCCTTATGTAAGGCTATAGTTTATATTATAATATCAAGACAAGAAGGATAAGGTCGTGTCATTGACGCTACTCTCCATACTATACATCACCAATATACCGTTATGATCCTTTAAAGAATACCCACACGATCATGTACATATTAGTTGTGGTTGTTGGAATCACCATTTTAATTAAAAACCAAAATTGAAGCAAATTGATCAGCTACCTGATTCTTGGTTTCATGGGCACTTAGGTTGTTTTCGTGTTTTTTTTTTTTAAGTGTTCTCTTGTTGTTTATTTAACTAGTGTATAGGTCTCACGTGTTCCTTTACAACCTTAATGACAATACTAAAGGCGTTGTGAGGATTAATTGGGGTTAAACTTCTTACGTTTCTCTTTGATACTTCTTATTTGTTTTTATTTAGATTTATCTTTTATTTTTATTGGATATATGTGTACCATACTCGTTTCCCACCACATAATTTGAGCCTTTTATTTATCCAAAAAAAAAAAAAAACACTGATTCTTGGTTGATGTTTTAATATCTTTCATAGTAATATATATATCATACGAACATAACCAGTATCAAACAAGATTGTATATATGCATGAAAGACTTAACTAGATAGATGGGGACAGAGAAAAAGGTATCTGCCGGTTCAAAATAATTAATGCTTTCAATAGTTAAGATCAGGCCATGTGAAAATGAAAAATGATCTTTAACAGGTTCTAATCTGTTGAAAGCATCAAATATATATTCGTGGAATATATATATCATGGTTACACGAATTACCAAAGTTACTTACAACGGGACTCCACCCTAGTTGATTATCAAAGTTACTCGAATTACCAAAGTTACACGAATTATCTTTCATTACTTGGGACATACTCTATGTCCATGCTTCGTACCCTTCACTTCACTCCTTTTATCTTCTGAGCAGATGACCCCTTTCTCTGACATATACACATGAGCAGGTTCTGATTCTTTCCGCTTCAAAAATGTGCTCTCCACACACCTCCAAATTACGCAAGGTTGTTAATAAAGGGGGGAAACCCTTATACTGTCATTACACGGCATAAAGTTTTATCTATATGCTATAAAAAAAATGTATGTACAGATCATTTTAACCTTTAAGCGAAAAATATATGATCTTCTCTGCAAGTTTGCTTGCAGCAAATTATCAGGTAATATCCCCTTCCAAGTATCATGGGCAAATTGTGGTTTATAGGAGACAAATGACTCAATTTATTATCAAGAAGACACTGAGTCTGAGTTCCCTGTATTCAATCTTTAAATCTAACATATTGACGGGTGATCATAGATAATGAGGTGATGGCAAGCTTAACTTTAAATATTTTTTTATGTCATGCTATTTTTTTTTAATGAATTATGTCTTCCTAATTGCATCTTTCTTTTTCTTTTCCCCGTCAAGTATGGGTATGTATAAGGGCATTACGCGACCCAAGAAAAAGGGAAGAACGGTTGCTGGGGAAAAGTAGGCAAACTTCATGTAACAACTGGAAGCTACCAAAAGGAAAAAGTACATTTGAAGCACATGCATTTAGGGTTTTTCACACAAATAAAACAAAATTATCATTAACAACCAAAACAAAACTTTTAAACATTATTTGCACGAATGGACATTTTGATATTATTAGGAGATTTTATAAGAAGCTACAATGAAATCAATTTAAATATTTAATCATGATTTTGTAAGAGCTACGAAATTAAACACATTAATTATTTAAACCATTGTTTTTGGTCTAGTTGGTTGCGCACTACATTTTCACGTATATATTAAGATTCAAATCCCACCTTCAGTTTTTTCAATTTTTGACAGTTATTTAAATTTTCAATAAAATAATAACAGAAATTTGAGATGGGCTGTACCTGAATGCTCCCAGATGACCGCAAACCAAAACGATATAAATTTGCGGCCTTGGTCTTACATTTGTTTGGCCCACTCTGCCAATCAGTTAGAACTCCAAAATTGCCCATACTTGTAGGACGCCCCAAAAAAAAAGGCTATCTATGGCAAAAGATGAAAATGGCCCAAGAAAAATTGCAGTAATCCCTAAATAGTAAATACATATAAACAAAAAATTTTGACCCACACAAAAAATACGAAAAATTTGATCCCCCACAATGGTAGTCCCTAGATAGTCCCCAAAATATCGTATTTATTTACTGAATGAAATTAATGTAAATATTAAAAAACATGATATAAATTTTAGAATTTAATTTTAATGTATTAGTGGTGCGAAAAAATTTTATATTAATGTCTAATTATATATTGTTATATCAATAAATATAACTAGCTTACACTCTCACTACTTAAATGATCATGCAAATGGAAAAATATAATTAGAGTATATCAAAATTAAACTCTAGTTTTATTACACTTAGGACAAGTTGTTAAATATTCACTTGTTTGTTGTGTTCAATAAAGTTTAAAAACTCTGGAGTCAACAACTCATTCTAGAGGTCTACAAGGATAACACTATTTATGATTTTTTTAAAATTTTTTTAAAAGTTATATTTTATTTTATTTTTTGTCCCCTTTGAATATACAATTTACTGCTTTCTAAAAAGTTATTTTCAATGCTTTTGAAAAATAATAAAATATTTAGTTTCTTAATATGTACTTTTTAAAATATAAACAATGAACATTTTTATTATTACATAATCAAATACATACTGATTTATTTACAAACTATTTTGAGGACTACCTTCGTATAAGGATTTAAACAACTGTTTATGCACTCGGACCGAACCATAACAAATCCCTTCTTAAATAACTTATTCGCAGAGAAAAGATAACTCACTGAAAAATAATTGGAAACAGGTTAATTAAGATTTGAGCCGCTTTTCCTTCCAAGACAGCTTATAACAAGGATTGCCGTCCACTCCCAACTAAATCAACCAAGACTTCTACTAAATGAAATTGCAAAGAGGCTCTACCCTTATTTTTGTTTGTGACCTGTGTATTGTACTGTTGTTGCCTATCTTGCTTTGGATCTGTTTAACCCTACCTGCCTAAATGTTTATATCAATAATACTTGTTGTATTATTATAGATTTACAGTAGCTAAGCTTCTAGTGTCATCATTTTTAAAACGTTTTAAATATGTATGTAGCTGAATGGTTGTTCATGTGATTAGTTGAAATCATTGTCAATTTCCTTTTGTCAGTGATACCCATTATAGGATCTAATTTGTTTTATTGCAATTATTTGGAATTCGTGCCAACTTGTATGTATTTAAGAGATTCGAAAAAGATAATACTAATTTTTTATAATTTGATATTTTGATCACGTATTATTTATGGAGTGATAATTTAATTTTGCAACTATGCATCTACCGACACATTACATGTTCATTCACCGCTAAATAATTCTTAAAGTAGGTTTGAAATTCTTATCGATCTAGCAAAATAAACTCAAAGTATAATCTGCATAGAATTATCAGAAGATCAAAACTGTCATGCATATATGCAATGATAGGACAATTCAACATTGGGAGGCGATTATGGATGAGGCGAGTTGAGTGGTGATTTTTTCCCAGGCAAGGCGACAAAATAATATTCAACATGGACTACATTTAATGTGGGGTTGGTCGTATGTAGAAAAAGAACGGTCTTCAGCTTCTACTAGATGGTGATGGCATTGGCGTGATTTTAGGTAATAAAATAATAAAGCACAACCATATAGGAAAGGCACGCAACAAGAATTTGCTTCCTCACCATAATCTTGCTCTACGCTTTGCTCCTTCTATTTAACCGTGTCTAAGTTGTGCATCATTTGCTCGTACCACAGCAGCATCTGAATTTGATTAGCTTTTCAAAGTAGCATATCACAAATGGAACTTCGCATTTCCAAGCTTTGCTTTGCCATTTTGATCCTAAACGCTTCCTTCTTTCTCCTCACATCAATTCAAGCTGGAGCATCACCCTCGGACTCAAACTTATTCCGAGAATACATTGGAGCTGAGTTCAAGAATGTGAAATTCTCAGATGTCCCTATTAACCCAAATGTCAATTTCCACTACATCCTCTCCTTTGCTATTGATTATGATACATCTTCTTCCCCTTCTCCCACCAACGGAAAATTCAACATCTTCTGGGACACCCAAAATCTTAGCCCTTCCCAAGTCTCTTCCATCAAGAGCCAGAATTCTAATGTGAAGGTAGCCCTTAGTCTTGGAGGGGACAGTGTTGGCGATGGCTATGCTTACTTTGATCCTTCTTCAGTTGATTCATGGGTTTCCAATGCCGTTTCTTCACTCACAAGCATAATCAAGGAGTACAATTTGGATGGAATAGACATCGACTATGAGCATTTCAAGGCTGACCCTGATACCTTTACTGAGTGTATTGGAAGGTTAATCAAAACACTCAAAAGCAATGGGGTCATTAGTTTTGCTTCTATTGCTCCATTCGATGATGATCAAGTACAAAGTCACTACTTGGCCTTGTGGAAGAGTTATGGAAACCTCATAGATTATGTCAATTTTCAGTTCTATGCATATGACAAAGGAACCACGGTGTCTCAGTTTATCGACTACTTCAACACACAAAGCTCAAACTACGATGGTGGGAAGGTCTTGGTGAGTTTCATTAGTGATGGGAGTGGTGGTTTATCCCCGGATGGTGGATTCTTCACTGCATGCAGTAGGCTCAAGAGTCAGCAGAAACTTCATGGTATCTTTGTTTGGTCTGCTGATGACTCCAAGGCAAATGGTTTCCGCTACGAGAAGCAATCACAAGCCCTCTTGGCTATTTCCCATTAGATTTGAAGTTTGTATATGTGCTTCATAGTTCATATGTATTATTGTTGTTTTTGTGTTATGTCATGATGATGTATACATCCATATATGTTATGTACCCTAAAACTCCTATGTATGTGTGTAAGTAGACATAAATATATTAATTAATTGCATTTACATTTTCGATTCTGGTTATATCTTTACCCATGCTGATCTCCGAAAGTTTCATGACCCGAGCCTCGGATTTTTGAAGATTCCTTAAAAACTATAGTACCTAACTGATACTTTAAAAACAATTCGGAATTTATACATGTAAAATTTTTGGATACTTTTAAAGTACGAAAGAGTGATGCTCTGTAAATTAACACATCAATTTCCTGTGCTAATAGTTTTCTACTTTGAATACTGAAATGTAATAGCGGATATGTTTTGAAAAATAAATAATGCGCATAATATTTTTCTTTTCTCCCATCCTTTAAAAAGAAAATGTGGACCATTGGTCTCTAATTACCCATGTGCCGGCTATGCATCATGGCTGATGAGGACTAAGACTAAAGATAGCATTAAATGCGTTGTTGCAGGCACGACTGTGATCATGACAATTTGACAAAGAAAGCATTAATCTGGGTATTTTTATTTGGGACGCAACTCCAAGTGGGAATGCTGGGCTTAACTATGCGTTGATCAAAAGTGCTTGGCAGGTGGGTGCGCCTCTCTTTTATTGGTGCTTTGAAGAAGTAGCCTTTCAATGAAATTGAGGGAAAGGTTGACTTTGGTATAGTGAAATTGGAAAGCCAAAATCTTATCTCAAACAGCAAGGTCAACTCTGTTAAAATTATATTGTCCGGTTTAGTTCCTCCTCTGTTCTCAATGCTGAAAACTTCTTCCAAGTAAGCGAGTGTGCCTGATGTAATTTTTCAGTGGCTTCCTATTATCAACTCACTCGTTCAAATCATTATTCATAAACTTCATAGCACAAGTTAGCCTCTCTAGAGTATGCAACAGGAATAGCATAACTCGATTGATTCCACCTCAAATCTACGTGAGTCGTATAATGGTAATTTGTTCATCTCACGTGTCTTATGTCTCCCTCCGTTACATAAGTAGTTGCACTTCCATCATAGATAACTTACCATTTCAAAAAACACGGGGTAAAATTTTTTGAATTTCATACAAAATCCACTTATTGCTAGTTTTATAGATGTTCAATTATGATATGACTATTGCATTGCCAAATGTATTAAAAAATTCATTTAAATGACATAAATAATCTACTAAAACGCAAAGAAGGTTAAATTTTCTTATTTATGATGTTCAACTTTATTTTTTCTTTCTTAGTTATCAGTATCCAAGAGATAATAATACAGCAAAGAGAAAAATGTACTAGAATGTTTGGCACCATGCACGGGTCTTATTTAACAGTATATAAGAGTACAATAGCTTCAGCAATGGTTGCATAGAAGCATATGTATCCCCCGCGCTTGAAATGTGTCACGCATAATAATAAGTCATTCGTTACTTGGAGATTCCTTATAGAAATTATGATAATGAATGGATATACCCGCGCCTTTGTTCTTCAAAATGTCCATGCCTCCAACAAAGAACACAATTGGAGACAGTGTAGCCCAATCCTCATTCTCCGCACTGTACCCAGCAATGAGTTTCCTTCTTGGATAAAACTCCGTGGCTAGTTTATTGTACCGGTTCAACAAGGTGGTAGGAGAGAAGACAGAGGTCACTTCATTTTGGAACTGGTAATCTACCAAATCAATGAGGAAAGTACGCGTGCTGTGCAACGGGAAATAGTAGTCCTTGTTGAGAACAGAAGATGGAGAAATAGAAGCCACTTTGATCACTCCACGCTCCTTTAAGTTCTTGATAACCTGCCGAAAATATTACAGAATGTAAGCGTGAATATGAGTGAATATTATTTGAACACATTATTTATACGGATTGTATACATAGACATGATAAAAGTGTGCCAAAGTGTTAATCCACGTTGAGCAATTACTCGTAACAGTAGAGAATTTATGTTGATAAATGGGGAATTTAGATAATGCTATCACTCGGTTTTCGGTTATGTGTAACATCTTCAATCATTTGCACGAACATCATTTCAGTGATAGCATATCATCACTAACTACTTACTACTGCAGTTTTTTAATTCCCTAATCTTCAACATGAATTTTCACTAAGAGTATGCATGGTTAGAGAGTAGAATAAATGATGTGTGTAAATTTTCACCGAAAGTTTTATATATAAAATTGTACATGAATCTCTTCTATAAAAAATTTATCCTTATTTTTACTCTTTAATCAAACATATTCTTATGTGTGATTTCATAAAGGACACGTATAAATATTTCTCAGAGGTAAAGGTGTATTGAGATGATGAAAAATAATATTTTGCACTGACGTACTGTATTTAGTGTTAAGCAGTGACTTAAAAATTACTTCACTAGCTAGATCTAACCTGCCCCATGCACTTGATAAAGACATCAGGCGTGGCATCGATGTGGTCGTATAAGACATCGATGCCATCCACTTGGAGGTTGTAGTCTTCGCTTTTGATGAGGTCTGTGAGTGATTCTGTTGCATTGGTGATCCATGAATTGCTCTCAAGGGGGCTGAAGGGGAATATGGTGCCTTTGTTTCCGAGGCTAATGAACACTTTGACGCTCACGTCAGGGTGGTCTTTCTTGAACTGAGTGATTGCTTGGGGGGTTACTTTTGTTAGGTCCCAAGTGGGTCTGAACACCCCATTGGTGGCTACACCAGCCACGTCGTAGTCTGAGGCAAAGGTGAGGGCAATTTGGTATTCCTTGAGGAATTTACGGGACACAAAGACTTGCAAGAATGAGTCATCAAATGTGTATTGCCTGAAGATTGCTGTAGTCATCCTGGCTAGAAAGATAATATGATTATAGATGGGTTAAGCCTTTTGAGTAAGGTTGGAATTGCAATTTGGCTTTAGGTTAATTTGTGACAAAATTGGGAAAACCATGATGCCCTTTATATAAAGTTTATTGGATTGGATAGTTTAGCTCTATATTTGACAAGTGAGTATTAGTTCCTTTCCAGGGTAAAAAGCAAGATACGTGTATATAGAGTTGCCGTCAAATTAAATCCAAGAGGTGCACTTGTTCGGACGGCAACATCAAAGCTACTACTCTTTCACCAACCCCCTAATTATAGCTAAGTGATAGTTTTGTAGTGCCTCCTCATTGGCTACTTATGGATGTGATCCCCGGATTTCCGAAAGCTACTTCCACTTGCGATGATAATTTGAGAATGATGAAACGTAATGTTATCGCGCAAGATTGGTTAATTGGAAGAAATAGTATTAAAGCCGAAATGGGTGGTGTAAAGCTTTTTGTTTATGAAAAGTTTGGTCAAGGCAAAAGCAGTTACAGTGGCTGTGATTAGATTAATTGCGGGAAATTAGTCACAATGGAAGCGGTTACACGCAGCTATACATGTAGTGGTCAAGTTTCATGTCAACTAGCTGCGGAGCAATTGCCAATTTGCCATTTAGCTGTGGGTAATTTTTATTAAAAATTAACACGTTTGAGGTTGGAAATTGTTCCCACGAACATAAAATTTATTTAACGTCGAGGAACTCCATAATCAGAGACCTCTCCACATATCAACGCACAATTATTTTACACTATCTTTTATTCTTCCTGATTAGAATAGTTTAGTTCATAAAAATATTATTCTAGTAAGTGTTTGTTTAAGTGGGATATCTACTCGATAGTCTTCATCACATCCAATGATAATAGAGTTGATGTTTCACTTAGAGATCCATTTTTAGATGTTAAATGATATTATTTGTTTAATTCATGTAGGGGTAGTTTTTCGTATCTAAATTTTATTGTGTTACTTTAGTGTGAAGTTATTATAATTACTTTTACTCATTAATAAAATTTTCATTCCAATATTACCTTTGTTTAAACTTATGTCCCTTTTAAAGCATTTGAAAAACAATAACCAAATTTCTCTCTTTGATGCAATCATCCTCACTTTTTGGGAACAAGAGTGAGTTTGCTTTACCTTTGTTTATTTATTATACTTAGCCAAATGAGAATTTTCACTGCAATTCTTACAAAATGATGACGACACGGTCTGCGTGTCATGGACGTTTTTATTCTTTTGTCTTGGGCGACGTATCATTTTCTTTTGGTTTGGGCTGATTTTGCTAACAATCATAACCAAGTTCGAAACTGAGCTCACTTCTGGGCTTTTGTCTGGCTGGAGGGACTTGCCTGAAGGATGCTGGCCCATGAAGAGAATTCTTCATCATTGTAAAGTAAATTTCATAGCCAGTGCTTTCTTCGAATTTGAGCAACTCTTAAAGGGTGATAAAGGGATCTTCTTTCAGTTGAGATGTAGCTCAAATGGTAGACCTTTGTGTCTTCTATACGACTGCATCGGGGTTCAACACAGCAAAACTGTGTTCGAGAAACCCATCCCCCCCGGGCGACAAAAAAAAATAAAGAAACTTTCTTCGAATTGGGTCAATATTAAGAAATTATATTTGTTGTACGGTAAAATTTTATAACAAACTTATAGCACTATTATTTTTCTTTCCTATTTCAATATATTAATATTGTTAGGTCAATTTTTCTTATTTTGACTCCTTCTCCGTTTACGCTTATGGTGTATGTTTGCTGTCTCTTGATCTCGCACATTTATCATCACCCGTCTTCCCTAATAACATCTACACTTATTGGGTCTCTATGGCACCCATTTCATATGTCCAAATGTAAAATAAATAACTTTAGATCAGTTACTGTGTTTGACCCAAATATCATGCGGCGGGAAAAATCTATATTGGATGTTAAGACTGCAATGCCCATGAAGGTAACAATAGCCCATTCTTACTTCAAAGGAAACCAAGATTCCTCTGCTTCTTCACACGCCACTGAATTGAAGTGAAATTTGCAAAAGATACGTAGGTCTCCTCCTAGGAACGTGTCCTATGCATATCAACATCAAATGACAAGACCAAGAGTGTCAATCATGCTCCTTTTAGATTTTCTGATAACAATTCATTCTACCTTTCGGCTCAAGAAAAGAAAACTTGGGTTGTTGTCCCACCTAGCTAGGATATATGTACATGACTCCCCTAGTTACGATCTATTGTGGTTCAATGATTGAAATATTGAACTATAGCTAAAGGTGATTAGAAATCTTAAATACCAGAACAAAGAAAATATGCTAGTTGTTCGTTGAAATGAACATGTATCAATTATTATTAGTAGAACTTATAAATTGCCAGACATAGAATAAGGCCATCAGTATTTATCTCAATTACAGCACCAATAAGATCGTAGATGTTGTATGCAGCGAGCCGTAGCAGCAAAATGTGCTAGTGAAATATCAACGAAGCATTACTTGTCAGCCTAGGTCCTTTTGACTCAACATTCCACAATGTTATCTTATGATTGGTTAGTTGAAGCCTAACTGTGTCTTTCAGAGAAGATATATTGAGTTGACCTCTGCACATGCATATCTTTCAATGCCATAATAATCCATAGCCTCGTTTTCAATCACCAACAAGCCTATTCAATTGCGGAGGTTCAGGTCCTCCCTTTCTTAGATGAATGGATATAGGCACTCACATGTGAAATGAGAAGGACCTAATGCTTGTCAATCCTTTAAGGCATTTTTCACACATTTTTGGCCCATCATAATCAGTTTCAACCTTCCACCATTTTGCATTGTAGAGTTTGGGATATGGCGACCTGCTCAACTCAGTGGAAAATGATTTTTAACGTGGCACTTTGTATTTCAAAGGGGCCAAGAGCTAGACTATAGTTGAAGCCCCAAAGAGATCCTTTTCTTTTTGGGGTCAATGAAATGAGGTCCAATTTGAAATGACATATCAGTACTGAAACACTTTGAGACTTGCCTAATCATGCATCGACAGCCCAAAGGAGATTATTAGTATATGATGGAATTATGATGCCCAGTTAATGTGATCCACTACTATTTGAGAAAGTGATACCTGCGGAAATGACAGGCTAAATGGAACAATCCATATCTATCCATTTCCCCTTTTCTTCCATTCATTGCATCCTATCTATGTTGGTCTCTCTTCCTCTCGATGCTCTCAATCTCCGTAATTGGAATAGACGCTGAAGTGGACACATCTTATTTACATGAAGGCGCATTAAGTTCGATATGACTTGGCACTTGGCAGAGAGATTGAGCTCAGTTTTACACTTGCGTTATTATCTTCGCGAATTTGGTGTTATTCTTCAACAAGAGAAGAAATAAGCCCAAAATTGTTTAATTATTATTTTGTTTTTATTTCTAACTCTTGAAAAGGGCTGTCTATTTTTTTTCATTTGAATTTGTTTATTTACTTATCTCCACGGAGAAAAGCCTTGTGTGAAGAGTATTGTGATGCTCTAATGCATTGATACTCCAAAATAAATGAAATATCCATATATCATACATATCATATAAGATACTTCATTCATGCTTTTAAATATTCTTAATTATATTTTATGTCTTTAATTTGATTTATAATATATCATCATATTACTCGTGTCTTAGCAGATACTCGTACTAGTATTTATGGAACATAGTGTCATGCAAATCCCGTATTTATCTTTCATTAATTAATTTAGTTCAAATATGTATCATTGTCAATCTACATCAGAAGTTTGTGAACTTAAAAACTGACTGATATTGATCTACTCTAGACAGTGGCAACTGGGTCAAGAATAAGTGAACGTAGTGGAGAAACTGTTTACGGAGTTGAAAAGAGGGCACAAGTCCGTGTTGGGCCACAACAAGCGTTCGCTGTCATGTTTCCATTGGGAAGAGTTCAGCTTTCCATCTAAGCACACAAACCCCACTCCATGTATATTTCTCCCGAGTTCCACATGGGAACTTAGCACATCATTGTAACAGTAGTAGGGTTTTAGGCACGCATTATTATTTCTCTAGCTAGGAGGTTCCACAACTTGGACCGCCCGGTGCTCTCCAAGATTCTTTTCTTTTCTTTTCTTTTCTTCTCCAACATTTAAGCTTGGGCCGACCGGTGCTCTCCAAGATTCTTTTCTTTTCTTTTCTTTTTCTTCTTCAACATTTAAGACTCAGTTTCAACGGCTTATAATAAGAAAAAAAAAAAGAAACTGTTACTCTATAGTTAATTGAAGAACAAATATGCACAATTCGTGTATAGAATCAATGATTTTGCAAATTCAGGTGGAGATTTTTCGCTTAATTTTTTCAACAAAAAAAAATGGTCCATTAACTTGTGGCTTCTAATTGGCTTGATTTTGCTAGCAACAGACACGAACTCGACCTTACAATGTACTCCAAAAGTCAACCGAGATAATTAAAGGTTTTAGAAGGAGTAATTTTCAAACACACGTTTTCTAATTCCGTGTGGAATAAATATATTTATGTTTCGTGTGTTGTTGAATGAAAGCGTAAAATTTATGCTGTCATATTGTACGTGGTGAAGACTATGGTATACTTAGTCGAAGTGTGGTATATTATATATTAGGTATTTAGTCAATTTACAAAATATAACTAAATGTATTAAAAAATATAGTAAATAGCTTTATTCACACTTTGTGATTAATTGTCTTGTGTATGGTACATCACACTTTAACTAGTGTATCATAAGCAAAACCATTGTACGTAATAAATTCTTATGAATGACGAAGCTTCCACTAGAGAGCTTGCTTCTCCCAAAAGCTTTTGAAACTATTAATAAATAGTTGCATGGAAAAACCATACAGCTTCATCAAAATATATACTCTTCATTTCATAATAAATATAATGCCACTTTGACTTTTTTGATGCATTTTATAACATGTACAGATATATTAATTTATAAATGTAATAAAAAAAATTCAAAACGAGATTTATTATAAAATGGAGGGAGGAATTTGTATATATAGGATCCTCACAAAATACATATTATTTGCACTAATAATCACTAACTCATTCAAAAATCAATTAAAATCTCAAACTATTTTTATTAGCTAATGCAAAACCATCTTACCTAATCTAAAAGATTTAAGCTCACTTATGATTTTTATTTTAAAATATTTTTCATCTTTTATTTTTCACTTCTATGTGGAAGGATATATGTTATATATATGTGGTTTGATACATGATCATTATGATTGAGATATTGGTTCAATAAGATTTTCAGTTGTGTTATATGGACTCAAAATTTGGACTCATTTGCCAACTCAATTTCATCATTCTTAGTTTATCGGAGCGATGTTTCTGTTTTTGTTTTATATCATTTTTAACAAGTTCTAACTATGAACCAGCACGGTATCATAGACTTTGTGAGTGAAAATACAATTTCTCAAAAATTTGGATTTGAAGCCATTGCTATAAGTTCATTAGTCGCTTTAGGTTCATGACTTTCTTTTGCTCACTATTATTTTTCTTTTATCATACTAGCAATTCAGTATTATGAATCATAACGAGATTGGCTTTAATAGATCACAATATAAGAATACTAGGGTGACCTACCCAGCTCAAAATGCATATAGCTTGAACTGAGGAAGATGGGTACAGAATATATATTACCAGCAACAGCAACTAAAACTTTATTAATGGCTTCTCGGGTCTATTGAATTTCCTCTACCAAAACAGAACCACGTACATTCAGGTTTTCAGAGCAGCATTTTAGATATGTGACAAATGTGCAAAACCAAGTTGTCAATTAAAGTGTTGCATGTGCTCCACGGAAGCGAGTTACAGGAAAAAAGAAAAAGAATGCAGATAGATGCAGTACATGCTGTGGGGACTAGTGACAAAGATGTATCAAGGTAAGTCTAACATGGATGGAAATGCAATCGATTGCACTTAATGAGTAATCGGATCATACAGATTGTTCCTGGACTAACCCTATGTCAATTGACTCAACCTTGGGCTCGTCCTTGCTATTGGACCAACCCTATATCAGTTACATTAGTTACTTTTGGTAACAATCTGTGTGGATGTAACCGTGAATTAAATATTCAAGTCCTGGTAGCAATTGATTTTGCCACTGTTTTTTCTTCAACGAGTCACGTGCTACCTTTTTCTGTGGTATGTATATACGATTCAGTTGGACCTACTTTGATACTGAAGATGCCTACTTGAGCTGATAAAAAAAAATTGTTTCCATCTGTAAATCATAAACAAAGGTTTCAGTCAACTATTTGATGACCCACGTCCATAACATCAGGAACCCAAAGTATTTCTGACTCATTCTGATTAGACCTTCTCATACACTTCCAAATAAGAGATTCTTATGGATTGCGAGAGTAAATAAAATATTTATTTTATTTTATTTATTAATAATATATCAATGTTTGTCTTAAAATTTATAAAGAAATAGAAGATAATAATAACCTATAAAAATTAATATATCAATTAATAATAAAAATAGAATATATATTTTATTTTACTACCTTTAGAACTTTTCTCCAACGAAAATATATGTGGGGGAATTCTTTTCTTAAACATACTTTAACATCATTAATTGTCTGTCATTCCAATATGAGATTTAAGAATGTTTCATTCTAAAGTCACCCTAATTAATATGCTTTGGGTTGTAGTAAATAAATGAGTAAATAATTGCTAACCCGAAAGAGTGATGTTAGCTATATAACTAAATTATATAATAAATATACACTATATATTTTATTATCATTGGATTTGATAAATGGATAGAATGAGTGGGGGTCACACATCACATTCAATGGTAATAAGATGTGTAGTGTGTATTTATTATGTAATTTAATTATATACCAAATATTATTCAATCCAAAAGTATAATTTAGGTTTCTTTTCTTTTTTGCACATAAACTTTTAAATCCTAATACAATCCTAGTTTTTAGAAGCAGCTTCAAAAATACTTCCTCTATTTTAAAATAAGTATCTCTTTCACCTTTTTATACATTTATAAATTAATGTATAGAGACATTAAGTTATAAATATATTTTAAAAGTGAAAAATATTTATTTTGAAATAAAGAGAGTACTCAATAATTATTTCATGAAAAAGTTTAAGAAAAGTTAACTATTAGTGTTACTCGTATTTTGCAATAGACACAGGGAAGGAGCCGAGGGAGTCTCTATATGCCATGGCACCCAACCTCATCAATTTGCTTTATATATTTATTAATTAAAATCATATAATTTTTTTAATATGATATATAGATTAGTATTTTATATTGGCCCCTTTATAAAAAATTTCTAACCCGGCAACTGAATACACAATTTATTTACTTCCGCCATGTTGAAACAAAAACTTGGTCTAACATTGCATAATAAGTGAATATTTTATTTCTTTTACGAGTGCTACGAGTAGGTAATTTATAGAAAGTTAAGAAGGATGTTTCCAAACATTCTTTCTCTTTTCGACAATAACACGTACGCACCAATATAGTTGTCTAAAGCCGCAGACCAGTGGGATATTTATGGTGCTATATATAATCTAATGATGATCATGATGAAAGTAATGTCCCTCGGTCTTAAAAGTCGTAAATCCTAATTCTAAATCTTCCCTAACAACCTAACTAGGGATTTTTTTTAACCTAATGTTGATTAAGAATCTTACAATCTAAGGCTTAATTTATTTACAAATGGCAGATGCTACTGTATATCACTATGTCTATGTCCACACTACTGTCACATGGAGGGGGTTATAAAATTACAGTTAGTGGCAGGGTCAGATGCAAGTTGGGGACGATTCGATGACATTTGGGAGGCAATATGTAGACGCAAAAAAGGCCACGCACGAAAGTGCCAGAACTAGAACTTCCTTCACCCTTTTGACCAAGAGATTGAGAGCTTAGAGAGCTACAAAATCTAAATTGTTTTCGATGAAGAATGAGAATAAAGAGGTTCTGTTTTTGGATTGATATTTTTTAGTTATGTTATATCATTAAGCAAAATAATATTTATGCATCCAAAATGTGAATAAGTAAGTGTCCCATATGACATCCACTTTTATTACCATTAGATGAGTTTTTTGACGTCAAGATAGTATTGCTTTATTATTAAAAGATGTACCTTCGTAGTTAAGTAGATTACTATTATTATTATTATGATTATATTATTTTGAGGGAAATACGTAGGTAATAAATATAGCTTTGCACTTTAACTATATTTATTTTATAATATATAATTAAGATGATATGCAGTTACTATTTACACTCAAATTACTCACCTCCCTCCAACCTCAGCCTTTCCATTTCTTTTTTAATGGCCGGTTTCCAAAAATAACTAAAGAGATTCCAAATCCAATTTCACAACATTTAGTTGTTTAATTAGAAATTCATTAAGCTAGTGACAGCTCTCTCGGGCGGTTCATTGAGCTTGATTTTAATCTCAATGTGTATTTGACTTTGGCTTGATTATTTGCATATCACACCGACGACAACCATGATTAACAAGAAGCCTGCTGCTTAGAAACTGTTCATTTGTACCCATTGCTTAAATAAATCAAAGGGAAAGGCTTCTAATGGGAGACTGTAACGTGTTTCCTATGATCCAGATTATGCTAATTATAGTTGTCCTATGTATACATCCCGGTGCTTCAACTACTCCTCCTGCCACGAAACAATGAAAAACACCTGCTTAGCTTCTTGTCTCATAATTTGTAGATTTTGAACTAAAATATACCATTTTGTTGTTCTACATAATAAAGGCAATCTTTGGAATGCAGATGAGATCTAATCACTCATTGCTTAAGTGACTTGCCTTAATCTCTGAACACACCAAGGGAACACTCTTAGCTACGATTTGTTTAAGATACATATTTCATCTTCAACTAAAAATCACATTAATCTTTTCAATTTTTTTTCCTGTAAAAAACTCTCAAAAAATTGTTGCATTTTTCTCCGATTCCTTATGAATGATGTTCAATCCATCAAAATTTTTAATCAGTCCACCAAAATTAGTAAAGAGAGTATTTATCCTTGTTATATCATTTATATGGAAATATGAGGATAGGGATTTTTTTACAGATTTTATAGATGGATTTTTTTTTTCTATTTCTAATACAGATGAATTTATAAAGGGGTAAATGTAAATGCAGATATGTTTTTTTTCTTTTGGAAAAATCTGTAAATTCGTCTGTAATGTCAAAATTGAGGCTACAAACGCGATGTCCCGTTCTTCCCCATTTCTCATTTTCACTTCTTTCTCTTCTCTCTCTTTGTTAGAAATCACCATGTCCTCTGCTGCCCTTCTTTGAGCCACTGCTGGTCACCAAAGCCTCTATTTTGCAAATGGTTTGAGTAATTGTGTGCATGTTAATATTCTCTAACTTCTAATCAATTTTTTTTTTAATATTTTCTGCCCTTGTTTTTTGTGAGTTTCATTGAGTTATCAATTTTTAATGTGTAGAAGCATTGATGCTTTGTTTCCTTTGGGGGTGGCACAATGGAGGACACGGTGGTGCAGCAGAGTGCACAATTACGATAGCACACGGTGGATGTGGTTATCGATTTGGAAAAAATTGGTTTGTTTGGGGTGGTGTCGAGAAGGGTGCTGTTCGAAACAATGGATAGTGTGCGGTGATAGCAGCAACAACAATGGCGGTGGAGGTAAAGTTTTTTTTTTAAAAAAATTTTTTTCTTATATTACAAATGGATTTTTCCATATATAATGTTAAAGGTAGAAAAATCTATCTGTAATGAGCTAATTTAACAAGCTTTTTGCACCTAGCTACAGGCGAAAAAATCCATCTGTAATATTACAAACGGACTAATCCATCTATAAATTCGTCTGTTATATTTATATACACGAAAATAACATATAACATGTCTTCGTTTCTAAATCCATCTCTAATTAAAAAATTTGTCTATAATGCTGAAAATCTTGTATTGATAATTTGTAGATTTTGAACTATATGACGTGTAAATATACTATTTTTGTTGTGCTACATAATGAAGGCAATCTTTGGAACGCAGATGAGATCAAATTACCCATTGTTTAAGTGACTCGCCTTAATCTCTATACACACGAAGGGAACACTCTTACCTACAATTTGTTTAACATACATATTACATCTTCAACTCAAAATCACATTAATCTTTTCATTTTTCTTTTCTTCTCAAAAACTCTGTAACTTTAACCCAAATGCAGTTAAGTACGCGTACCATATCACTTTTTAGTGAGCTAAGTCAAATTACATGTAGGAATATAATTAACGTAAGGTCAGACGATATATGAAATTGGAGGAGAATACCTATATATAGGTTTTTACCCTTACGGTCTCCTAACTCCTAAATCTCTGAGTTGAAATTAAGGTCAACGCTTTACCTGCTTCTATCAAATGCTGACGTCATCCTCCACGTCACTCACAATTTGTGTCCCGTATCGCCTTTTATTTTTTTTCCAAAAAATAAAGAAAAAAGAATTATATTATTATGAAAATAATAAAATTATATAATAAATACATACCACGTATATTATTATCTTTAATCACATATTTATTATATTTAATAATAATAAAATATATAATAACATTTATCGACAGAGAAATATAATGCCTTCTGTATGTTTTCTGTGTGTGACTCACAAATGTTAAATACTCGGGCATTGGCAGAGACAGTGTAGTGTACCCTTCATCTTCTGCCATTCATTCATTTCACTCACGCTCACTACTCCTCCTCCTCCTTCTTCTAACTGCTTACTACTAACTGCTTCCACTCCACGCGCCATGTATGCACACTCCGACACCTCATTCTCACGCGCCACCACCCCATCACAGCTTCTCTTCACCGACCAGCTCGCCCACAGCGAGTTCGACTCGCTGCAGGAGGAGACTCTCCCGCAACTCATCAACAACTCGGAGTTGAGCTACAACTATAATAGTAACAACAGCTGTAGCAGCGGTTACAGCAGCTACGGTGGGTCACCGAGTTCTCTGGCGAGTCAGGGGTTGATGCTGCAGAGGAGCGTTAGCAGCCATTCTCTGCAGAAAAATGGGACTCAACACCAACACCAACACCACCCCTTTTCTGCTCTCTTCGCTGAGTTGTTCGACTCGGAGGACGGTCCCGTGAGGAGAGTTTACAGCACCGGTGATCTCCAGGTATATTATGTATATTATATTTCCATTCTTTTTTATGCATGTCATATCATACTTTACTAGCAAGTGAAAAATAGCATTGTAAACGAGAATAAATCAAGCTTTACTCAATAGTAGTTTGGTATGGCTTGAACCATATTAGTCGATGTTAAATGAAATTAGTGGAAGTTTAGTAGACAATATCTTGGTCGTGTAAACGAAGAGGGTCTCGCAAATGAGCTCTACTTAATTAGTCATTTTTTCTGGCCGTAGATATCCTGAATTAAATTAATAATAATAATAATAATAAAGAACTGATTCTCACCACCCATTTTGTATCCTCTGCAGTATCCGAACCTTTCACCATCACTTCCAAAGCTTTATGGAATCCTGTGTTTTTTTTTTTTTTTTTTTGGGACTGGGAAGTCTGGAGTAGGGGAATTTAGAGAGAGAACAACTTTGAGTCAATATGTTAGGATGCAACATTAATCACTTGATTGATTACATTCGCTAGAAGGAATTTGAGCCAACGATAACTAGTGAGGATTTTCTTGCTTCTGTTAATTTTACTTCTAGCTACTTTTAATACATTCCCAATATAACAGTGTTTTATATTATTAATCAATCAAATTCTGTATATTATATATAATTTTTTTTGAGGCAGTTATAAAGCATTGGTTATTTAATAATGTTTTTGTTTTAACATTCAACGTTTGCTTGTACAGGGGATTAATGGAATGCAGCAAAATAATCATCGGTCAGAGAGTCCATTGTCAACCGAAAGCAGTATGATCATAGAAGGGATGAGCAGAGCCTGCCGATATAGCCCGGAGGAGAAGAAGGTCAGGATTGAGAGGTATAGAAGCAAGAGAAACCAGAGGAACTTCAACAAGAAAATTAAGGTTCAGTCATTTTTTTAATCAATCTATTAAATTATAGCTACTTTCTATGTTTTACTTTTCTCAATAAAACTTGGCTACACCACACCAGTTAAACTTTATAAACACTGAAATATATGGTCATCAAAATATGTGAATAAGTTGTCCTTTTGCATTAAAAAAAGTAATAATAATAAAACTGAACCTTAGGCGAATATAGAAGTACCACATGTCTTGAAATATAATGGAAACACCGTGCAAAAGGGAAAACCAATGTCAGGAACTACCATTATCCAAGGCTGTAGCAAGAGTTAAGGGATCCGGTGAAAAAATTATCTTCTTGACAAATTCTGATTTAAAAAGAAGTGACATTTCAATGGAACAGGATCAGAATTTGTTCCCCCATGTTCTTTCCACTATAGTGCCCAGCTAACCACGCCAAAGATTAATTAAAGATAACACGTATGTGTGATTTCAGATGTATTTTAGTGAGTGCATTGCAACAGGTGAAGAGAATTTTGTGAAGTATCAAAATCTTCTCAAGGATTTGTCTTATTCTTTAAGCTGGTTAATCACTAGTAACCCCGTTACTGTCATGAATTTGGAGGAAAAGGAAAAAATTAATTAGGCATGTTAGAAACCATGTACTCTCTAGTCTCTACATTATTCTTCAGCTCATAGTGTACTACTGTTTATATAGTACTCTCTTATGGTCCACCACTACTGCACTATTTTGTTATGATGCTATTACTCTGAAAAATATTAACTTGCTTTCTTCTTGGAATCAGTATGCTTGCAGGAAGACATTGGCAGATAGCAGGCCACGCATCCGAGGAAGGTTTGCAAGGAATGACGAAATTGACAAGAACCCTCCAGTTCAGTGGAGCCATAATATTGGTGCTGCAGATCAGGAAGAAGATGAAGAAGACGAGAATTGGGTCAGTGTCTTTGGTTCCTTAGTGGCTGCAAATATGGATCAGGAGTCTCAAGGCAGTTCTTCCTTTGGTTCATTGTATTAGAATAATTGCAAGCTTGACCAGTTTAGTTTGCTTTGAATGTTTAGTGTTGTGGTGTACTTTAATTAGTATAGATCAAAGTAGTAATGTAAATATAGTAATTCCGGTCATGTGCATGTGACCGTGTGCAATTTCTAGATTTTAATCTAGGGTGAAGTTTTTGATTGCCCTTTTATAGTTTTATCTTATTATTGTTACTCTGCAGCAATGTGTTATTGGATCAAAACTTTGGCAAGTAATACTTGGGGTCGGGTTAAAACTCAACAGCCTAGATGATGTATTTATCGTACCATGTCCTTGTTGGAAGCACTTACGAAAAAATGAAAAGAGAAAATGGACAGTGACCATCACTTGAGCAATAGCTAGAGATGATGGACCTAGCTATATCACTTCTTCACAGTGAATTTTGGACAAGAGTGAAGTTCTCCCAATTTAATTTATCTTCAACTTCACCCAATAAATTTTTTTCACCATAAATTAAAAGAATTGGCTGGCTTTTTAATGCTAGAGTATTGAAGCTAAGCTGGAATATTTGACACTGTCCTTGGAACCAGTAAAATAAACGATTCCCATGCATTATGTCTAGCCGTGACAAAAATCAACACAAAGGTATGGGAGAGTGGTTCTGTCAACTTTTTCAACTCAGATAGATAGTTGGGGTGCTAATACTCTGACAATGACTTAAAAATTCCTAAGCTAAGAAGGCTTGAGCTTTGGATAGTGCACTTTCGGTGAAGTAGTCATGCCACGAGTCAAAACCAAATCTTTCTCCCGATATGCTTTGTGTTATTTCAGATCGAAGACGGAGAAGAGACGTTGACAAGGAACGCTAGAACCATAGTTGGATTATAGTGATTAACAAAGGAAGTACTAATAACAATAAATATAAGCAAATAGCAATTCCATTTTAAGTTATGTATATCTCATTAGTGGATGGGAAACATCACTTTTCTGGTATGAAATGCCGCAAGTGTAATACACAATTTTAAACTTCATGATATTAATATTATAACACAATTCATCCTAAAATTTCAATATTACATAAGATTGATTTTTAAGCAGTAAAAATTTGTTATAGCCGATGTTTCATGATATTTTTCTAGAACATATATATTTAAAATGGCCATTTTCTAATTAAAATCTTCTTTCAGAGCATTGAAAAACAATTAACACAAGTAATATTATGTAAATCGCCTCTATTCACCCTCGGCCCTGATTGCTACGTATTTTAAGAAAGACTAAAGCTTATAGTATAAAACAATGGAGATTTCTCCGGTACGGTATAAAATTCATGAATACCGGAATCTTTTACATAACTTGTGGCTAAACATTTTTCACGTGGCCCACTAATATTGTAAACAATTTGTGATTAAATCATAACTGATTGATTCAAAAGAGTACTGGTACAATATGGGTACCAAAACAAACACCTAAAACAAATATGAAGATAAAATTGTTGAGAACTCCAGTTTACATATAGACTCATCCTTAAGAAAAGATGGGGGGAGAAAGTCAAATATGCTGTATTCAACTTCAATTAGTCTACCCTTCTTTGACAATATTAAGGTTTCGAAAACATTTGCACTTGTTCTATCTGTATATGTTTTCTAGCATCCAAAGCAATGAGCATTTTTATATTGTCTACTTTATAAGTTTGTTTTCTTCGAGAATGATTAATTTAAATTCAGACTTGGGGGTGCGTTTTCTGCTTTTCATTAATCATTACTCAGGGGTCGTAGACATTACCTGAACTAGTGAAATTGAGGGATGATACATGATTATATATAATATTCTTCAAGTATGATGAGGCTTTGAATCCGTGTTCCTCACTAAGCTAAAGGCTATAGCTCCTAAGGTTTTAACATCCAAAGGTCGGCGAGGCCGGCCCTATTCATCTTTGTCGGCCGGCGGTGCGCTAGCCACTAGATTTGTTGGCGGCTTTTTAATACTCAAAATGAAAAAGGAAAATGTATAGTAAAATCCAATTATTGTTATTTGTTTCAAATATTTTTCTTATCTTGATATTTTTGGTTTTTTGGTTTTTTTTTTTAACGCTCGCATCAAACAGTTTAAAATCTTTATGTATCGCTAATGCCTAATCTCATCGGAATTGTGAGGTCCATGTTGATCTTTTAATTAAAATGGAGATTTCTTGATTGCTTTATCCCAATGACAAAATTAGAATTCTAGCTAACATTAACAGCACCAGTTAATTTCAGCATATATGGAGGCTATATTGGTCAAGTATAAATTCACAGTTAGCATAGCAGCAATATAGATAGAACTGCACGTTCAGTTAGCCACGAAGAAAGGTCCAATTAATTCAATTCCCAAAAGGAGTTTGCTTCTTCCCTTTTAATTTTATGTTTGACGCAGAAAACCACACGGTCGATGCTCCATTATGGGAACCCCACCCCTTAAACAAAAAGAGAATAAATAAGTGCATGATATACGGATAATGGATGCCACTATAATTAGCTACGAGCTACGAATGAAACGCCTACAAGGTTGGAAAAAGGCTTTCTTAACCATGATGATTATGAGCCGAGTTGATTAAGCAAAAAGATCATATGGGGGGCCGCTTCCTAAACCAAAAGTACTATGACACCGTTAAGCACAAATGCTGCATAAGGAAAAAGCATGAAAGCGATAATGATGATATACTTATCTTTAAAAAATAAAGGGACATTAATAGCACATGGAGAGCAATAACCCGTCAAGGCCCGAGCACTAGTTGGAAGCTTCTCTCTCTCTCTCTCTCTCTCTCAAAATTAAAATGATTTTTGAAAGTAATTACCATCATTAGTTTTTTTTCCTGTTGTTATTTTAACTTTTTTTTCTAGTTAACCCTTATTGCATTCTTCTTTTACAGTTTTACCTTTCCTCTTCTCGTTTTCATCATTTTGTGTTGGCGCACTGTGATTCTTAAAAAGCTGCATTGAAACTTTCATTAAATGCGGTCCAATCTTAACTAACAATATTTCTTAGGAATGTTGTGGGCGCGAAACTTTTTGAAGTTGATAGCAATAACCAATGTCATTTGGTGCTTGTTTTCATATGACTTCCATGACCAAGGATCCAACACAATAAAGAACACGATCCCATCCTCGTTAGCATCATCTTCAAGCACTATATCATGGAGTCCACAGAAGTGAAAACAAGGACCTCCCCTACACCCTCCTCATCTTCCACATCAACTCCCATTGCTCATTTACTTCCCCATCAATCCCATGGGGTACCACTACAAGCCAAACCCTAGACTCCATCGCAACTTCTTCAAAATCCCTACCATGGTCATGGTGAGAATGAAGATGGAAACGGTGCCTAGAAAGTTGGAGCAGCACCATGGGATTAAAGTGAAGAATGTCGAAGAGATAATGAGCATGGCAATGGAGGTGTTGAAGAAAGGGATGCACCTGGATATTAGGCACTACAATTTAGATCAGGCGAGAAAATCCCCAAATTCAGTAGGTTTAGAACATCTTAATATGTTTGTCATTATCATTTGAAATCCCTCTTTTATTTTTAATCATTAATCTCTTCCATTAGAGGACTAATCCCTTTCCTTCTATCCCTCTGACATTCATGTTGTAAAGTTGGGTTGTACCATTTGATAACTTCTAAAGCATTGCTATTTTATTAGGCAAATTACACTAGTTTTTCTTAAGATTTAGTGAAATTCACATTCTCTCTCCTTTATTTGTGCAAATAACACTAACACTCCCTGACAATATAGCAATTTCACAAATCCAGGGAAGGTTAGTGAAATACTTTCACAAATTCAGGGGAGGGCAATGTACTAGTTTCACAAACTGAAAAATCTCCTAAGTAAATTTTACTAATTGAGAAAAGCCAGTGTGATTTACCTAATTTTCTTTACAAGACATAGAAGGGGGTTAGAAGGACTAAGGAGAATTCCATCCTTTTTCTTTCCTTTGGAGCCCGATTTCTATCCATTTAATAGATGCAACAACAAAAGAACATTATTCATTGTAAAGATGAATAACCAAGAAAAAATAAACTTGCCCAAGAAAAGGTTGTCAATGCTCAAGTTCTACTTCTTAGATTAACCATGAATTAATCATTCTTATTCCGCACTTGGTTCACTAAAAAATGGAACCTATTTTATTTTATTTCATTTTTTTTTTAATGTTTGACATATGAAATCAGTAAAAAGTTATAAATATGCATATTATAAAAGGCGACTCAGTGCACGAGGCTCCCACTAAGTAGGGTCTAGAGAGGTAGATGAACGCAGCCTTACCCCCATTTTGTAGAGAGGTTGTTTCTAGGATTTGAATCCGTGACCCCCAGATTACAAAGCAGCAACCTTACCATTGCGCTTAGCTTCACCCTCTTATAATTATGCATATTAAACACACAAAATGATTAGTACCCACAGAAAATACATAAATTGATCAATATATTCTCAATCATATTCTATAAATTTCGATTCCATGTATCAAGTATACATGGCAGAAGCCTTGGACCCGTTGCTTGAGGACTAAATAAATCCATAGGAAATTACCTCAGTTGACTGTGCAGTCTTGATTAGTCATAAGACCAAGATTACTTTGCAAGTCCAACATTTCAAGCAAGCGCTATTATCTATAATCAAAATGATATAGCCAAAACTAAAAGTCGATAATTAATTAATATAACAATAAAGAATTAGCTCAAATCTAAGCCAAGTAACAATGAATAATCCGCAGGGTAAAAAGAAATCTATTTTAGCTTAGTTCTGCTCTCAATTTTTTTACCGTTCTTCTTAATTTCTTTTAGCTTGCTATCAATTTTTTTACCTTTCTTCTTAAAGGATATAGGATTCAACAAGCGCATGATGGGGAGCAATAGTGCCCCACGAGGTGTCCTCCGCTTCACTCTCTGTCGGCCTACAGATAACAGAAATGTACTCATTTATACTAAGGTCACGAGACTAATAACAGGAACATGCAAGAATTGATCAAATCATCAAATGCACTTTTAGGGGAAGCTGATAGGAACATGGTACCAGATAAGAAAAATGGATGCATAGTAAGCTATGAAGAATAACACAATTACGAAATGAAGTGAAATCAGCCATATTGATTAATTCACTTCTTATGGGAGGGGCAAATACTAGTCAAACTATATGAATAATATGAACTTCTGGGATGGAATGAAACAAAAGTAATATATAGTATGCAATAACCAAATAAATATATTAGTCATCAGATGCAGTACCTGATACAGACTGAACTGGGGCAACCGTATCAGATTTGGTGCTCACTTCACCAAGATTTTGATCGTCCATAATCACATCTGGCAATATAAAAGTTGCAACTGAAGAATCATCTTCCATTTTCATCTCTTCATAAGGTGTTTCAGAAATAGAAGTGTTTATCTCCAAGACTGTATTCTCTGCAATCTTTAAATCCTCACTTCGAGGACCTTTTCGCATCTTGGTAATTTTTGCATTTAAATTGACATCAGAGCTTTTCCCACTATCATGTTCATCATGTACCAGCAAAGGAGAAATTGTGTCCATTGATGGGGTGAAGAAATCTACTTTATGATCAACATTATGTCCATCATCTAGTTTGGCATCATCTGAAGGTTCATGCAGTTTCTCATTTTCATATGTTATTCCATTATGCAATGGAATGCTGGAGGCACGCAAGTTAGATTGTGAATCACAAGCTTTCGCTTCAAGCCGAGGGCAATCAACATCCAAATCAATAGAATTTTTGAGTTCTATCTCTGTGGCATTGATTGAGGCGTCCATCTCCTGCTGAGAATTGCATGTTTCGGTAGTTGAACTTTGTCTATTTTTCTCAAAAAATTTGTCACAACTCACAAAGGTGTCCCTTGATCCATGTAACTGACTACACTTAGTAGGAAAAGACTTTGTTGTTGTCATTGTCATTGTCGTCACAACTTGATGTGTTGCTATAGGATCACATACGAAGCTTTCATCTTGCTCAGGACAAACAACATGCCTGTTACGCTGCTCAGTCGGGTTGTTAAGTACAGGTGTTGACTGACTGACATTTTCCTCAACTGGCAGGAACTTTCCATTATTATTGGGGGAGACGGGGAAAGTATTACTTGCAGGCAAGAAATCCTTCGCTTGAAACCCATCAGATTGAATGCTGTCAACCACTGAAACAAAGTCGATGGCTTTTGCAGTTTTTGATGCTTTAGAGGGGGATGAAAAAGACTTCGCCAAGTCATCCAACAGGATATCACCTTCACTGGAAATAGGATCCCACTTTAGTAACTCTTGATACTGATCTTCCTTAGGATGAGATGCTGCATCTGATGACAACCGTTCAATTCTAATTGCCTCTTTGTAAAACCGCTTTTTCCTTAAAGCGTTTGCTAAAAGACTCCTGCAAACCATTCAATATGATATTCAAGATATCTGGAGCAATGGTCCCGAAAAACCAAACAGTCAAACACATTATTATCAAAAAGAATTTAGCAAGTTTCCATACCTACAGTTTTTGGAAATGACTTCTTTAGCTCGCTCCTTGGAGAGTCCCAATAATGACAACAAGTTTGCAGCATCAGACGGTCCTCTAAGCTCATTGACTGAAGGAGCAGCACTTGAAAAGATAACGTTTCTTCCCCCAGTCCACTGCATCAACAACTAAAGGTTTGACCAGCATGTAAGTATGCAGGTGTCTTGATAGTGTAATTAGATACAGACTTGTCAATATCATAAAACTTACCTAGAAGCAAATGAGGATCTAACAATAGTAACAACGATAGGACGATCCTACTCTAATAGGAAAATAGAGCCAAAAATCAGATTAATGCTAATAGCAAGGCAAAGGGAAATGTTAAGAAAACAAACCATTCCTGAGTCCTGACAACGGCTTGCATTTCAGGGTTTTTATATCATACTTACAAACTGTACGCACGTTACAGGAACTAATTGGTTCTCTTCACCTACCTTTAGCTCTTGACAAATTCATACCTGCTTTTAGATTAACACAATCACCTAGAGTTACTAAGTATATGCTGATTCAAATTACTTAAGCTTACACAATAGGTTATCAACCAACTCTTAGTTTGACACACTAGTACAAATAGTGCATCTGGCAAACAAATTCAATTCAAACCACCAAATCTCTCCTAATTGGCAAAATCACAAAGCAGAAGTATCACCCCTCAAAACCAAAAGCAGCAGCAAGCTTGACTCTTGAATTGAGTCTACTTAAGACTGATGCCACAAAGTCGATCAAGTCTCGAGTCATCATCCAAACATAACTCAACAACAAAAACAAAACTAAAAAATAAAAATGCCATTGTAACAAGTAAACAATCAAATAATCAAAATCAGCCAGTGGATTCACTCTACGGAAAAATAATTGATCAGAGAATTGGATATATTACCTTGGCACCGGAAATCAAGTACCTCCTCGATTGGTGATCCGCAAAAAGACCAGAGTACATGACTTCAAAATAAACCCCTCTCTGCATATCAATCAATTAATTTCAAATCTTGTTAAGGACTCGCTCACTACAATCCTTGCCATGTTCCAGAGAGGGGGGAAAGGAAAAAAAAAAACCGAAAAGCGAAGATCAAACCTGAGTAGCAGCCATAACCATAGACTGCTTCAATCTAAACTGCAACTTCACTGCGAAATCTATCGAAACGATGTCTACCTGCAATTAATCCATCAAACATGAAATTCACATATAAATGGCTCAAGTCTGACGGCTATAACTAACTCAGCAGTAACTAACTGACCGACCTCCATTCTCTGGCAGGCCATATCAAATGCAAACTGATGGGTGGGGCGAACGGCGACAAGGTCGTAGGTCTTGAGAATGGGGTTACCGGAATTGAGGGCCTGGGCGTGGACGGAGGTGTCGGCGACGACGGTGAGGCGCGTGTACTGGCGGAAGGGGGTGGAGAGGGGGGTTCCGAGGAGGTCGCGGTGGAGCTTGGCGGAGAGGGAGAGAGAGGGGAGGACCTTGAGGAGAGAGGAGAGGGAGAGAGGGACTATGGAGCAACGGTGGTGATCGGACATGATGCCCTTGATGGTGCGGTTGTAGGCGATGCCGGTGTAGCCTAGCTCCAAGGCCATGACGGCTGTCTTGGTGCGATTGGCTTCGATGGAGTGCTTGGTGTTGGTGTTGGTGTTGGTGGGTGAGGGTGAGGGTTCAGGGTAGGGGATGTTGAGGTCGAAGAACCCCATGTTATGCTTGTTCTTGTTTGTCGGCGGCACAGGCACACAGAGAGTTGCCGCGCCGCTGAGGCTTAGGAGTTGAGGTTGTTGTTGAGGGTTTTAGGCTTAGGCGGCACAAACTCACGCTACTGTCTCGTGTTCTGTTGTTCTTCTTCTTGTTGTTGTGTATGTAAACTCACCTTTACCCTCTCGTGTATGAGTAAATTTTAAAATCTAGAGCATGAGGTATTCTTGTTGAGGGTGGGGTGGGGTTCCTTGGACACGAGCACATGTGCTAGTGTGGAACCCGGTTCAGTTGCAAAGGTATTGTTACCAAAAGAGCATGAAGTAATTTTTGTATTTTTGGTAGAGATTTTATAGGCCCAAAACTATGGTTTGGGAGGAAGCATTTTCGAGCTGCTTTTACTTCCTGTTTTTCAAGTTGGACCAACACCTTTGGAAAATTAATTTTAAAATATGTCCTCAACTAATCTACTATATATTACAACTGGTATCTGACCAAAAAAAAAAAACATTACTATGAAATTTGCGTCCACAATGTTATTATGCATCTAAAAGTGATTTTGACCAATACTACTTAAACAATATCAATTCTGCTAAAATCATTTCTTAAATCAAACTATCAAATATAAATCATTTTACTTTAAAATCAATTTTATCTAAAATATATTTTGCAACCGCAAAACCAAACACATATTGAGTCTTCTATTTTTTTGGGTATCTCAAGGTATCTATCATTGATAACAGTAACTAATCCATTCAGGATAGAAGCTTTCCTAAGATGTTTCCACTAGGCCCTTTCGTATATGCCATTGGGATTCAGGCTCCCAACTAGATATTTAAGAAACAGAGTTAACTACCAACTGTGAACACCCGATTGTGGAGCCCCTCTCCATTTGCTTTATCCCATTCCCTGCCAAATGGGTTCACGTGCTTACAAGTGAAATGCAAACAAAACAATAAAAAAGAAATGGGGAACACCCCATCAGGTGAGCCAATGATATCCCAAACCCGTGATGCAATGAAACAAAAGAAAAAATGATGAGATATGATTATCCCTCACAGCCTGTAAGTCACTCACTCTCAAGCCTATAATGGAGCTCATAGCCATAAGAGGGGGATCCTGAAAAGAAAAAACACATTTAGAGAGGGCGAGAGGATAACACCATCATAAAAAAAAAAAACCTCATTCATCATCAGCACCTCTATTATCACCAAACCATCTTCATCATCTCCTCACCATCATAAACCATCACATAATCATCATTGTCACTACCATCAAACTTTTTGTAATCCACAACCATTATAACTACCATTACCATCACAAATCCATAGTCCCATAAACCATCACCAATGTCTTCCTAATCAAATCATCATTCCAGTTCAAAAAAAAAATAATGTAAAAATAGAAACCTCAAGTAGAGAAAAAAAAGGGAGGTTGTAGCTTCCCACTTCCATCATCTCCCTAAGCCACATGTGCAAAGAACTACCTTCAGCCATTGCGCCTGCTCGCATTCCTGGCGACTCCAATTGCTCGAGCAAAGAACCCGTCACCGCAAGCATCTCCAGCCGCACACCTCAATGTCACTCGAAGTTGTCCACCTCACAGCCTAGCGACGCCGTCGACCGCAACATTTACCCCGATGTCGCAAAGTTGTCCCTGTTGTCGAGAGAAGCCGTCACTGTGCTCCCCCTCTCTGAGAACATCATCGCGCCTTTCCCCCTTTCCCCTCAGGCCGCGAACTAGGCCGTGAAGCCTGTGATCGCGGCATCTCGCAAGCCCCGTCGCGCAACAGGCGCTCCTCCTCCCTTTGTGCGTGGTGCTGCTCCTGTGCTTTTTCTCCCTCTCGCAAGTTTTCTCTGCTTTCCCTTCCCCTTTCGCATCTCTCTCTCTTTATGTTTGTTCATACCCTTTGTTGTGTCAAGCTTCAAGAAGGAAATGAAATCCAAACCTCCAGATGCTTCTCACCATCTCTTTAATATTACGTTTATTGCATTCCTTTTATTTTAGTTTATTTATTTTTTATTGGTTGGGATTAGTGGGTCATTTAGGAATCAAGTTAGTCTAAATGTTGGGGCAAGTATGTTGGGTTTGCATTAGTGTGTTTGGGCTTCGTTTCTTTATTTATATGCTAACTGGTTGAACTTTTTTTTTTAAAAAAAAAAAATATAATAAAGAAGAAGGGTATCTCTTAACAATAATAATAATGTATATGTTAAAATTGCAATTAATCAACAATTCCCTTCTTTGATAATGGAGTTAATTTAGCCATGACTGCTCATTGATTCCATGGTATAGAATATTTTAGCTGTGACAGCTTGATGTTCTAAAAAATTCTCCTCATTTGGTTTAAATCTAAAATAAGTAAAAATGTTATTTAATTTGAGTTTAAAATAAATCATGAAGCATTTGTCTATTTTTGTTTTAAACAAGAATTAATTAACACATTGCATTTTGAAAATATGATTAATTGAGCCGCGACGGCTTATTAATTCCATATCTTGATAATATTTTAGTTGAGATAGCTTGATATTTGAAAATCCTTGTTTAGAAATAAATTAATTAACTGGAAAATGTTTTCTTAAGAACTACGTGACTTTGAATTCCTCATCGCACCAGAGGATATGTAGGAGCAGGTGATTCCTGTCAAGTCAAAATTAGATTTTATTAGGTTATTTTATGTTATTTCATTTTTGATTTGTAAATATTTATTATTATTTTTGTTTATTTATAAATACTTATTGTCTTTTATTGTTATGTATTATTTTAATTTCAGCTAATAATCAAATTATTTTAAATGAGGATGTTAATTTAGCCGTGACGGCTTATTAATTCAGTTAAACATACCATTTGTAATGACTTGATGTTTTAAATTTTCAAACAAAAATTAGATTTTTATAATTTGTATTACATGTAAATATTTTCTTTAATCCCTTTTATTCTTTAAATTTTAAATGAGGATGTTAATTTAGCCGTGACGGCTTATTAACTCAGTTAAACATCTGAGCTGTGACAGCTTGATGTTTTAAATTTTCAAACAAAAATTAGATTTTTATAATTTGTATTACATGTAAATATTTTCTTTAATACCTTTTATTCTTTAAATTTTAAATTAATCAACTATTTATTAAATATTTTATTTTAAATAAAGAAGTTAATTTAGCCGAGACGGCTTGTTAACTGAATATTTTGGACACCTAAGTTGTGACAGCTTGATGTTTCAAATTTTCAAGCTTTTATGATATTATTTTTATTCTGTTTTGTATGTAAATATTTTTGTGCATTATTATTATTATTATTGTAAATATTTATTTATTTATTTATTATTATTATTATTCTCCTCTTTCTTTACTATCTTAATTTAAGTTAATCATTGAAATGTATATATTTTATTTCAAACAAAGAGGTTAATTTAGCCGAGACGGCTTGTTAGCTGACATTTTAGAATATCTGAGTTGTGACAACTTGATATTCTATTTTCTTTATTTTTTAATAAAAACATAAATAAATATTTTGAAAGGTTATTAATTTGCACAATTAATTAAGATACCGTCTAAAGACGGGTGCATCAGGGGTGCTGTAAGATTAAGTTCCTACCCTTCCCTAAGCATAACCGACTCCCGAGCTTAGATCTGGTTTCAAAGATCATTTTCTTTAAACAAAATGGTTTTTCCATGTTTTTACCAATTAAATAAAACTTGGTGGCGACTCCATTTCAAAAAATCATTTTTCGCCGTCCCGTCGCGATCCCGGTTGCGACACCAACTATACTAGTTTACGTGGTTAAACACACACTGATTCTTTTAAACATATTGTATTGAATATTTAAGTTTCAATAAAAATAATAATAATAGTGTTTTTTTAACAAGGTTGTGAAAAAATACTTATACTTAAATTTTAAAAAAGAGTAATAGGTTTTTTATTTAAAAATTAAGATGTCAAAGTTTAATTTATCACAGATCATGAGCATATTATATTTCTACATCACATTATAAAGTAAACCATTAAATTAAATTATAGAAAAGTGTAACTCGAGAAGTGATGAAATTATTTTATCATTAAATAATGAGATTAATTGGTATACACTAATAATGTAAATTCATTTTACACGATCCACTAATTAAAAATTGACACATCACTATAATTTTAGTAACTGCATCAAATTTTCCTAATTTTGGTCATCAATTGAATGATATATTAAGTTTTAATTACTTAACAGTGTAAAATGTGTTTACACCATCCGTGTATACCAATTAATCTCTTCAATAATATGGAACCACTACTTATAATGTCATTAATACTTCTTCCATTTCAAAATAACTACAAAAACCAAACAACGCATATTAAGAAAAACTAAAAAATGCCCTAGTAAATGTAGAAAATTATATGAATTGACAAACTATCTTTGTATAATCATTATTACTCATTTTAGTAAATGTATTGATTACTTAATTAGTACATGTGTATTTGTCAAGACCCTATTTGGATCGTGATCGGCACATGAGGAACCTCGTCCCCACATACGTCTCATAATCGCTGAGTCATACTATATGCATATTTTATTCTTAAAATCCATTTCAAATTGCAAAACATTTTGTGTATTTAATTTGAAATGATAATGATAATTAATCGTAATTTAAATAATGAAATCATAAAAAACATGGTAATTTAAATCTAAAACTATAGTTATATACAACATGTGCTGAGTTGCTCAATATACAAAATAAACCATAAATGTTATGTGATATCCCAAATAAAGAAATTATAATTATTTTGAATTATTATTATTATTATTTATTATTATTATCAAGTGCACCTAACACTAATATTATTTAACATTATTATTACTAAGTGTAGCTAGCATTATCATTATTATTATTAAGTGTACCTAGCATTATTATTATTTAACATTATAATTACTAAGTGTAGCTAGCATTAGCATTATTATTATTAAGTGTACCTAGCATTATTATTATTTAACATTATTATTACTAAGTGAAGCTAGCATTATCATTATTATTATTAAGTGTACCTAGCATTATTATTATTTAACATTATAATTACTAAGTGTAGCTAGCATTAGCATTATTATTATTAAGTGTACCTAGCATTATTATTATTTAACATTATTATTACTAAGTGTAGTTAGCATTATTATTATTTAACATTATAATTACTAAGTGTAGTTAGCATTATTAATATTTATTATTATTATTAAGTGTAGACAAATAGCACTAATATTATTCATAATTATTATATTTGTGTATAAATATATGAGTGTAGGAGTGTGTATGTGTAAGAAATGTTTAGTTTCATTTTGTTAAGTTTTGCTTACACCTCCTCTAAGTCACACCTCCTCTAAACCAAACTTCTTCTTGGCCGAACTCATCTCTTGTCAAGCTCATGATCTTCATGGCCGAGCTTCAGTGAGCCTAGCTAATCCTCTCATGGGATGTTGTGATGCTCCTTTCTTTTAATCTGTGAGATTGGTTATTTGTACCATTCCAATACTTCAGAGTAAAGTTATTAGTTGAAGCACACTCACGACTACCAACGGTGAGTGGGATTAAGCTTATAATCATACTTTTGATCATTATTAATATTTTTCCATATTATATAAATTATTTATGAAATTTTAGAATGATTTATGTCAAGAGAATATATTGTTATAATTATGCATGTTTTAGAAATATTTTTACTTTTACAGTTATCATGAAAATTAATCATTTTAGAAAAACTCATGGGACCATAATTGATACCTTGCGTGTTATAAAATATCTTTTTCCTAGTTTATGAAATTGTGAGACCTTAGTTTAATGTTTACAGTAGAAATATTGATTATCATGTTTTCAGACTATGTATTTCCTATGAAGATTTTAAAATATTAGATATGATTTATTGAAAGTATTGAATAAAGTATAATTCATAACAATTGTTAGATACATATTCTATTGATTACTGAAATCACTATGTCTACAAGCTGGTGATCCCTTGGGCATGATTTTAGAATCTCAGTTAAGCTACAGTCAAATTGTTAGAATTATATGAATTCAGAGCTTTTATATTTATTTGGTTTATGAACAAATTATTTTATATTAATTAGTGAGAAACAGATCAGCGAGTTAATGGCTGCAGGATTGATCGTTAATCTTGGTACCAAGTGGTCCGCTAGAGGACTAGCTCACCCACAATAAGGAACCTAGTGAGGTGTCCATTTATGGGACCTAGTTAGGTGCCCATCAGATTAGCCATTGGCTCAGATTTAGCTATTCAGCTCAGATAATTATGTATAGAATAATTCATGTTTCTCTACTAGTTATTGTCATAGATTCAGTTAATTTATATGTAATTATATATGTAATATATTTCACATCAGTTGCATGTATATGTTATATATTTTGTTATTGTCCTGTGTGGGTTGTGAGTGGAGGCTCGCTCACTGAGTTTTGATGAACTCACCCCTCTCTTTTCCTTTCCCTACAGATACAGCTACAGTTTCAGTTGTACCACAGGATCCTCAGTAGTGCTCTGACTTCCTTGGTGAGCTTCGCTTTGGAGTGGAGCTTATTGTCAATTATGTCAGTCTAGTAGTGCTCCAATAAATTGTGTAGGCAGGATCCCCGGACATGCATGATATATTTTCAGAATTTCTGTTTATTACTTTGTTATGTTTGGCTTTGGCCTAGAATATGGATTTTATGCAAATTTATGTTCAGAATTTATGTTTTGAGAACAATTTCATATTATTGAAGTTTTAGTTGAACTTGAGATATTTTGAATAAATTTGGATTATTTATATTAGTCAGTTACGTTACCAGAGGCTTCCGTGGGGACCCAAATCCTCACGTGCCGGTCACACTCCGTAGGTGGGTCGTGACATGTTATATCATGTAAATACAAAGAAATCATGGTAAATAAAAAAACTATGTCATGCATGTTTGGGACCCTATCTGCATTACCACTAGAATACTTTACCAAAACTAATGAAACACTTCACTACAATGTGAAGTTCACCAAAACTAGAAAACTAATGCTGCTAAGGAGTAGGAGGTGGAGGATTCAAGGTAGCATCTGTATCTATGAGAAAAAAGGAAAAGAGTGGTGAGTTTTATCATAAAACTCAATGAGTAGATCATCACCTATAACCATATATGGGACAGAAAGAAGAAATATATAGTAGTAATGCAATAACCACAAAACATTTCACTTTAATTGCATAATAGCTATAAAATCACAAATTTGCGAAAACCATGAAAACCATCTTTATTTTCTCAAGGATTACTAAAACAACAGACTATCTATAAACTAAAGGGTGGTGCTCAGTCCCTCACAAACTGCATCCCTCATGGATTGATATATCAGGTGGATAAATGCCCATCGTGGGCCTTAGTATACCAAGGTCAATGGAATAACTACTGTTAATTTATAGCTCTATTCCTCTCAGTAATTTCATATTCTAATTTATGCTAAAGTCATTAAAAGGGGAGTTATATGTTCTTAAGTTCATCATTTCTTAAGTCTTGCAAAATAAACATAACTCTTCACATTTCATTTCATAATCCATAATCATTTCTAGCCATCAAAATCAGTCTATAATCATGAAATAATTTATAAATATCAATTTGAATCCACGAATACTCCCATGCATTGATAGAAAATGAGCTTTCATGAGTAAACCGTGGAAATCATGTTTCTATTTCTTGCACATTTTTACATAAATCCGTATCATGTGAAAACTCAACTTTCAATTCTCTAAATACTCTGTAATGCTAGAAAATAATGATCAAAATAAGACTATGAGATCAAACTCACTCACCTGAAGGGATGAAATGTGATACATTGACACTAAGAGAGCTCTAAGGATGAGAGATGACACCAATATTTGTCATAACCATCATAAAACTCATAAATACTCTATGGATATCACTAGACTACTCCAAAACAATTCTAACAACATTGAGGTAGTATTCCTGCTTGATAATAATGAGAAAATAATGACACCCAACCCAAGAACATGAAAGAATAACAAGAAGGGAGATATAATCTATCAACAATTACATACCTTGAAGCTTTGTGGGAGCTAGATTGGAGTGAGATTGAGAGAAAAGGGAGAAATTGGGGTTTTGGGGGGTGTGCTTCGGGTTATTGGAATGAGAAACTTGAGCATTGAGGGTTTATCAAGAAGGGTTGGGTCATTTAGCAAAATTGTATTGTTTTTGGTATTTTTTTTGTTATTGGGGTACTCACTGTAGCCTATATGGCAAAACAGAGACAGAAAGGCTTGCTTGTTCACTCATTGTAGCAAACCTATTTTGCATAATTCTACAGAACTTGAACTCAAACATGGTTTCTGCATCCAGGGCCATTCCCAACTATGCGGGTGGGTCCTGAGGGACCCCAAGGCCATACGAAACTTGTCAAAAGATATGTGTACCCAAGGTATTACAATATTAAAGGTATAAATGAAAGAAAAAAAATATTATTTAGATATTGTAAATAAACGAATATTTTGAAATAGAAAAGAAAAAAGAATAGCAATTATAATAAAATAGAAGGAGTAATAGTTATCAATTTTAAGTCAATGTATATGATAATTACTTCAATAACCATTAAGCTTATCTATTAGTTTTTTTATCTTTTTCCTGATGGAATAAGCTTATTATATATTAAATTTAAATCATTATATATGTATATATATTATTTTGTGTTGATTAAAATAATTTATATTAATATATATATATATATATATATATATATATATATGATATTAATAATTTTAAGAGATTAATTTTTACACATCAACAATATAAAATAACAGTACATTCACTGTTAATTAATAGAATTTAAGAAAATAATAAATCATAGTAAATAATTATTCATTGTGATTTATCATTTCATAAAATTTAATTAATTGACAATGTAAAATTATTTTAAATCGTTGATGTGTGTAGAAATTAAATACCTCTTTAATGATTTTTTTTAACGTGCTTAATTATAATTATCTTAATACGTCAAAGTCTATAAGATATAATTCTTAAAGGATATCATGCCAAACGACAGATTAACATGAAATATCCATTTTTTTTTTCCTGATCAAACTGTTATAAAACTGATTATGTCACATTCCTCACGCTTATCAAATTAATACGGATTTGAATATAATATTTTTTTGGTCAAAGTAAATATCAAGATTGGACTACACTCTATAAAGCTTGAGCTTCAAATTGGTCTCCCTGCCCCTCTTCTAGTGTAATCAGTCCAAGTGCTAGTGAGTGAGTGAGTGTAATATGCTCTGGAATCCTTCCCAAAGCCCATGGCCTCTGCTTGCACATCCAAATGTGTTGATGACACACCCCTTCCCATTACGCCAACCTTCGGAGAATTTTTGAAGAGGGTCAACTCTGACAATTATGTTTGTGCAGGAGGAGTTGACACCCTCTCTAGCAGGCAAGTTTACTTAAGGAGCTACAAATTCTCAAGGAAGAAAGAGCGTGTCTCGGACAAGGCCATCAAGTGTCTTACCAGAGTGAAAGAGAGTGTGGTTCGAGCCACGAATGGACCAATCAATCTTAATCTTCTTAAGGCTAATTATAATAGGATTCTCGGGAGGGCCAAGGTTGTCTCTTTTGCTTCCTTCTTCTCAACCCTTCACAAGCTGGTGCTATCGTGCTCTTCAAAGGTTAATGCGGCTTGATCACCATGATTAATTTCTAATCCAATTCCAGACCAATTTCTCCTTTTGGTCAATTAATTACTGGGTTTTATGTTTTGATTTAATTTTATATTCATCTTATGTAGTATGTAGTTCAACTATATGTTATTCTTGTACCCCTTGTTTTTTACCTTACCTTTCCCGTAAGGAAATCAACTAGATAAGTAAAAGAGATCCTTTAATTTGTTACTAGTTTTTGGTGGAGCAGAGACTAATATTTTGAGGGAATACACGGCAATGCTTGGCCAATATTTCAGCTGTTATCTTATGTAGTTGTGGGTGAGATCAAATAAAAATTATTATGAATATGTTGTGGGCGTGTCTAAATTGTCTATGATTGTGTTTACCAAAAATGTTGTCCCCTCAAAGTGAAGTATGAAGTTGGGAATGGAACGTTAAAAAGGACATAACCAATGGAGCTGTATGTGGTGAGTGGATTCATTACAGTGACACGTAACCCTTTTAACGCGTAGAACTGAAGGAGGCTTTGGAGTTTCCGTTGTACTTGTACAAGCCGGCGGAAGCACGTGGTGACAATTTGGGTGGAAAAATATAGTTAGGATGATTCATATTTCATAGTCTCTTGTCCATTGAAGAAGGCCAGGATGGTTATTGACCCATTATTGCTTGTGAGCTGAGTTCTAATTTGCCCGTCCCAAGATTTTGGATTTTGAAGGGAATGGGATGGTAAGAAAGAATACTCTAGTATAATTTTTCACCATAAATCTCTCATTCTTTTTCTCTTTCCTTCAAAATCATAACTCACAAACTTATCATGAATTTCTCCCTTCCACTTTTGTTTGTGCCTTTGGACTATTAGTTTTTAATTTTAACCTTTTATTTAAAATCTTAAAAAGGAAGGGGAAGAAAAAAACTGATGAACGAAAACAATCGTCGTAAAAGCTATTATCCATAACCTTTTTTTATGCGAGGAAGTTTACAGGAAACAAAAAAAAAAAATTTCTTGTTCTTTTCAGTTTAAACAATAATATCTCAAATTCATTATTTCTTTATTTCTTTAGCTTAAAAGATTCAAATTGAAATCTTGCTTAAAAAACAAAAAAAGCGTTAGTAGAGATTTCTCATTCTAATTCATTTCTAAAGACAAACATATTACAAACTTCAATGAGAAAAAGTATTTTACGATGATTTTAAATATCATCGCTAGGTTGGTCATATTATATATAAAAAAAATAGGTTGGTTAATTCTCTCTTCTTCTTCTTTTTTTCAATCCAGAGAAAAAGAGAATTGATCAACCTATTACAAGAAGTATTTCATTCATATATGATATATGTAACTGATCTGATACTTGATAAGAAAAGTTAAATATTTTTAAATAGAACAATTAAATTAACATATAATGCCATTTGTCGTTCAAAAGTTGGCTGAGTTTAATTCTTTTGTTCTTTTTCTGCCCCTTCTATTGCTATAGTAATTACGCACATCTAGTAAATTTTGGTCAATGAAATTGACGTTTCAAAATAATTTGGTTTAGAACATCTAGGTTAGACAAAACACATTGTGCATAGCACATAGTGAAATAGTAGAAAGAAAATTAAACACCCTTTTTTTCAATACATGTTAAACACCAATATTAAGTGTCTACTAAAAGGACCATTTCTACAATAAAATATTTTCGAATGGTTTGGGCATAAACTCAATGTAAATGTAACTGAGTTTGGGATAAATTAAATTTAGTAGCTTAATTAAATTCGTTACAGCCATATCAACTATTATTGTAAAAGGAAATTTCAAGGGATGGGAATGGAGTGGCTCATGAATTACCAAAATTAGCCATTACCAATTCTGGCTCGGTGTAGATGGAATGTGCATCCAATAATATTTGGAACCTCACTCTCACGGACGATTTAACCCCAGCAATAAACTTGAAAACCCATTTCTTCACAAAAAAAAAAAAAACAAGAGGAAATTTTAAGGAAGGACTAGTCTACAATTTACACTCGCACAAATTACATTTATTTATTGGTAGACACGAAAATAATATTTATATATAAGGATAAAACAATTGTTTAAAGTGACATTTAATTTATTTTAAACTGGCTAACCAATTATTTGCCATTAATAAGTTACTTTCATAAACCTATATCATAACTCTTGCACGAAGAACTCAGTACTATTATATTGCTAGTGCATTAGTAGTAGGTGAAGTGAAAGGGGGAGGATAGAATATAAGATATGGGAAGAGGAGGTGGTGGGTTTTAACTGGGCCTAAGTGCAACTCTGATTAAATGATATACACTATGATTTTCAAGTGTTGAAATTTCTAATTACCCCAACTTCCTTGAATAACAAGTCTGTTTTTTCATGACAGGGATGTGCACCAGCTCTCGAGCATTACGCACAAAAAATAATCCGAAAAAGAAGATGGCAACATAGTGGAGCCAACAGAAATGCGATTTTCCTATTCAGATTTTGGTTGTAATCATGGATAGATAGAAATTACACCTTTTTTTTTTTGTGTTACAAATGCTACACACAGCATCTGAATGTGAAATTAATTAATTACCGGAGTCTCATAAAAGAGCTTGATAGTAATAGCTGTAGGTCCAAAGAAGAAGTTGAGATCAATATCCAAATCAAAAAGCCACATCAAAATTAGTAAGAGGAGAAAAAAATAAAAAAACCAAGAAAGTGTGACCATTCATTCACATGCCAGTTAATTCAAGCATTATAATTCAAGTAACACTGTTCTGGCTGCAAAGTGTTGTACTTCCAGGGGAAAGTGAAGGCATAGTCTGGTAAGAGAGTATGAACAACCCTTAATCCATTATCCCCTTTGCACACATGATATTTGGTCATCTCCCACTCCTTATTAAACATATATAACATCTATCATGGCAAGGAAGGGCCACCACAACAAGTGTCACAAACCCGAATCGATGAGCTTAAAATCATTTATAGAGTCAGCTTCAATATCACGATCCTATATATCCCACACTTTAGCCATGAAACTACAAGGAATCCACCGGCTTCGTTTCGAATAATACCTTCATACCAAGCTTTATTATTAATTTATTATTGAGTGAAAAGTGAAAACATAAACCATCCACACACACTCTGATCTGAACACCAACAATAGATATAACTTATGAAATGAAATCTAAGAAGTGAAGTGGATGGATAAAAATGAAATAAACGGTGCACAACAGCAAATAAAATAGTGAAAATGCAGCAGAGAGTATGAGTATAACCACTTTCAGAGAAACCGCGTGCTAGGCAATTGGCTATGTAAAACAATACAAAGAAGAAAGCAACCCAACTCTAGCAGTTTTAACCGGAGAACTCATCCAAGTTTGAAGATCCAGTATGTTTCTCTGGCTGATAAGGTACATGTAAATTGTTTCACAATTCAGACTCAATTTTCAAGATAGTCCAAAACTATATATGTCAAGCCATAGATTTAACAAATAGATGCTTTGGCTACCAATGAAGCAAACAAGTTTGGTTAACTAGGTCTTTCTTTACAAATATATAAAGTGTCTCAATGCGGTGTGTCTTTGCAGAGAGACCTAGTGATCATAATAATACAAACATAAAAATCATAAAACAAGAGCACTGCAATACAGAATTCAGAAGCTGGGACATCCAAAGCCATCTCATCTCCCCTCCGACTTCACCAACTGCGAGAATACCCTACTCATAGAAACACCAGACAGATCATCCACACTTGTGCCTTCAAATTTTACAGTAGAAGCGCTCACATCGGGGTTCAAGTTGTTGACCTGTGGAGAGAGCTCACCAATCATGTAGGTACTGTTTTCTTCAGGATCACCTTGCACAACTGCCTCTTGAAGTTGGAGAGCATACTCCAAATTCCACAGCACATCTCCCATAGAAGGCCTGTCAACACCAAAGTCTGCCAAGCACTTTTCAGCAGTTTCTCCAAACTTCCTAAGAGAATCTGGTCTTATTTTGTTTGCAAGTGTTGGATCAATGATTTGCTCCAACTGCCCTTTCTTCTGCCATTTCATTGCCCATTCTGCCAAGTTTACCATTTCCCTAGGAAGGGATGGATCTATGACGGGTCTTGCACAGAGAACTTCAAACAGAACTACCCCAAATGAATACACATCCGACTTTTCTGTTAGTTGTTGCCTCCGGAAATACTCAGGATCAAGGTAGCCAAAGCTCCCTTTGACAGCTGTGCTCACATGTGTCTGATCAATTTCAGGCCCTGTCTTTGATAATCCAAAATCAGCAACTTTAGCCATCAGGTTCTCATCAAGGAGGATATTTGCGGACTTCACATCGCGGTGAATAACTGCTTTAGCATAGCCAGTGTGAAGGTAATGAAGTCCTCTAGCAGCTCCAATGCATATCTCAAGTCTCTGCTTCCAGCTCAAGCTCGGGAAACCTGAACCATACAGATGACTCTTGAGAGTTCCTTTCTCCATATACTCGTATATCAAGATCATTTCATTCCTGTCGTCACAGTACCCAATCAAAGACACCAGATGGCGATGACGGAACTGAGACAGCATATCGATTTCAGTTCGGAATTCTGCAAGCCCCTGCTGGGACCGTGGATTCCCCCTCTTAACTGCCACCTTAGTGCCGTCACTTAGCTCTCCCTTGTATACTTTTCCGAAACCACCAATCCCGATAACCCAATTCTCATCAAAGTTATTCGTAGCCTCCTGAACTGCCACAAAAGGAACACGATACTCAGAGTTTGAAGCAGCACTTATTGTAGTACCATTAGAATATTTACTTCCCATGGTATGTGAAGTTCCAGCAGTGACAGAGAAAGGAATCCATGTCTTTGACTGCTTCTGTCGAGCCAACCGCCTTCTTTTCCTGCATAGTACACACAAAACCCCAGCCAAGACTACTGCACCGAGTGTCCCAAGAGTCACACCCACAATCATGCCAACATTCTTAGAACTTGAACCAGAAGTACTAGCCACAGCTGCTGAACCTGCACTAAGACTGCCCGCAGAATTGTTCATTTTCATGATCTCCAGGCCATTCAGAATGGCATTAGGGTAGTCCTTTTCTAGTGGAGAAGGGCCAACACTTACACGAAGTGTGTTGCTGACAGCCAAGTTCGTAACCAAATCCTTATAATATGGAACAGCCAAGGCATTATTATTTATTGCACTGAGATCTAGATCCCTGGCAGCGTACCAGGAGTCAATATAAACATTGAAATAGAGTTGGTAGAGACTTTGGCTGACTAAATCACAGAAATGAAGTCGAACAAGGTACTGAAATCCAGGCTCCACATCAAACTGCCATGTCACATTGAAATTTGCACGGGGGTCACCGCTGGAGTTCATCTGTTGGCCAGTACCATATACAGTAGCTGGAGCATCATTTGCAGTTGGCCCGCCACTTTCATACTTAACACCTTCAACATTTGAAAAACTACGAGCAAGGTCAGCTTCCTTAAGGAATCTTGTATCCGGAACCCAAGTTCGATGAAGGGTGTCATTTGCTGAGGAGACAGTTGGGCCACCCATGTTAACCCGCCAGACTGTCTCCAATGCCTGTGTCACCAACCCAGAGTAGGATGCTAATGCATTATTCAGGGTCAAAGCATCATCACCAATGAGTTCATCAGGGACAGAAACAACTTCAATGGCATTCACGAAAGCAATAGAGTTGTTCGAAGGATTAAAGGCTATCACAAGGGTGTCTGAGGTCACATTGACAGAGTATTCCTTCATGACAGAATTTTTCTGCACACTGAAGGCACTGAGAAGGGCATTGTTCTCTGTGGCAACAGAGAAATTTGCAGCACTCATATTGTATTTTTGATCAGTGAATGGAAAGAAATAGAGGCGGATCCAATGCCTCCCCTTTTGGTTTATTGGGAAAGTGTACTTTGAGGATCCAGTGAAGACCCTTGCAGTTTGATAGAGAGCTAAATCATCAGAGGAATTGATTGGTTTCAAGGAGGTGCTGGCAAGAATATCTTCCTGAGTGGAAAGGAACTTCTTAGAAGAACTATCAGCTGAGAAATTGCGGTTTCCTACCCGAGTGCTTGAAGTTGCTCCACAGTCTATAAGGTAATTATCTACTGGAACAAAGGTGGCAGAAAAACACACAAAGGGCAACAAGATAGACAAAGCACATACAAACAAACCAAGTTTTATGCAATCCATCATTGTGGCATCTATGAATGGAAAGAACACAACTGGGGTTGACGTATTTTCTTTTTTATTTCCTCAAAATTTTCTCTTTTTGAAGTTTTGGAATTTAATCCTAGGAAGATAGATAAGATCTATGGGACAAGAAAGTATTGAAGCTCTAGTTATCCAAGCACAAAGCCACAGAAGTCAAAGACACAGAAATATAGGAATAGCAACAGACTGAAAAGATGGCACCTTTGATACTCTGACGGTGTCACAGCACCAGCACAAGAACTGAAGAAGAAGGGTGAGCCCAGTCAGAGAGAGCAGAAGACAAATCTGAAGCACCCCTTTACCCCTTTATGGTTATTGTTAAAGGAAATTTTAATTCATATATTGATTGACGGGATAAGAAGAACAGAAAACACGTTCAGCAAAAATCTAGCTCCGGACAAGCTGGAATAAAATTGATGACAACCTTAGCAATTGACATATTCAAAAAAGGTTTATTCGGAAAAATTATAAAAACAAAAATAAAATGAAGGGATTGAGAGAGAGAGAGAGAACCGGAAACGGTTGGAAGAAGCAGGGTCAAAACTCAAATCAAAAGGGGTTGGAGCAAGATTGAAACACCGGCTTTGGCTTCGGATGTTGACCTGTTTTGTTTAGGTGCGAGCATGTTGCAGGAACCTCCTATGTAATGTGGTGCAAGTGGACATCAAATAATTTAAGTGAGGTGAGGACTAAGCTGAGTTGGTTTAGGTAACAGCAATTAAAAACAATGAAGAGTTATTGCAATTATTAATCCAGCCTCATACGTGTACAACTGCATCTTAAATCAAATTAATACAACTTTATAAATATACCTAATATATAATAATATATTTATATATTCATACAAAGATATCTTATTATTAAAATTGTAATTAGAGTGCACGTCTTATTTGGTTTCTCAAAATTTTTACATTAAGTTATTTCATCATTCAAGAAAAGAAATTAATCTTGCATCCCTCAAGATTAAAAATGATAGATACATTAGTCCCTTTATTAGTTTTTCGTTAGTGGATTTACATATTTGGCATGATGTAATGATGATGTATCATTAAAACGTTAGAAGTAAGCTAATGAAGCTATTTTGAATCATATTATTTTCAGTTTAGTGTCTAAAATTGTACAAAATGAATCATTTTATGATTTATAATAGAAATTTAAATTACTCATTTTATGAATTTTAATCACTAAAATGAATCATTTTAAACTCTATTACACTTCAAATAACATATGTATAACTTAAAATCATATTAGAAGATCAATGTGTAATTCTATTAGTATTTAAATAATTAAATACACGTAGAGGGACTGATATATCTTACTGTTAAAATCTTGAAGGAAGTAAGATTTAATTTCAATTTTAGAAACTAAATAATCTTACAAAATCCTCTTAAGGGATTGCATGAATTACTTCCTCTTATAATTATATTAGTAGGGAAAGGGACTGGTGGCCGTCTAAAATGTTTTCTTTTCTTTTCTGTTTTTTGCTCTATTTCTGGTCGTACTTGTCCATGTGGTTTTGCTTTCGCTGTGTTTATTATTAATGAACCGGAGGAAAGTGGATGGGAAAGTCGTGGTGGTAGTTTGAAAATATGGGTGGTAATACTCCTATCAAATTGGAAAAAATTGGCATGTAATCTAAGTGTAATCTTCCTTTTAAACCACTAATTATGTGTCATCAGAATTGCGTTAAAATTAAGTCTATCATGCACCACTTAAAAAGAAAAGATTGGAAAAATCAGCATTATTTAACAATACTTCCATAAAGTAACAATTTGACTTGTGAATATACGTCTTTCTTCTCCTGAGATTTTTATGCAGTATCTCAGTCCATGAACAGAACTCATATCGAGACAGGTTTGGAAGTTAGTATCATACCAAACACGGTTGAGACTTTTTAGACTTTCTACGCTATCGAATGAAAATAGCTTTTTATTCCTTGTAAGTTGGGTCTCATATATTATTACTAGTATTTTTTTTTATCACAAAAAACTCCAAACTAAAATAGTTACGGCGAGACTAAAACATTTCATACTAATAATTCAAAAGTCTTCCCTAGCTAAATGTATATTGTTTATTATTGACCGACTACTGATCAAATGAATTTTGTCTTATTTTTATTTTTAATTTTAAATTCAATTTGGTAGAGAAACGTCATCAATGGATATTAAGCAAAATAACTTGTGTGCAAAAACAAAAGGGTGACTTATAATCAAATATACAAGGCAACTTACAGGATATGATACCAGATGAAACTACCTTATTGCTTTGCCGCTTCTTCGCATAAAAATTTAATCATCTTTTTCTTTAGGAGGAGAAAAATGATAATTGTACTATTAGATTATGAGATACTGTGTCAATTAACATTTCATCTATTATTAAATGAGTTGTAGATCCCATTTAAATGATATCCACTCTCAATCTAATAATAGATAAAATGTGAGTCAGTATGGTGTTTGAATATGAGTAACTTAACTCCCAGCTATAATCACAAAAGGAATTGAGGGAAAATATAGAATAATGAGACTAGCTTTTTTCATAAATAATTATAAGTAGAATTTGGATAACAGGCACGATACAGGAGACGAATGAATGCGTGTGGGGAAGTTGATATCTCTTTCGGTATTTGTTTTTGGGTGGGCCTATAGTTGTGTAGCTAGCTAGCTCCATATGGCTGGCAACTAGCATGCGTAATATGAAAACCTGACCCAGTAGCGCCCTCCTTTTCTTTCCTTAAAATATTCTTTCAATACGCTCAACGACTGCCAAGTGTGGAATTCGGATTTATATGAAAACTATTATTATTTATTTTCACACTTTATGAAATACTTAATAAATATATTTTTATTTATAATTAAATAAAATGTAGATCATAAATTCAGTGAGGTTTATATCTCATCTAATAAAAAATAATTGTATATAATATGATATTGCATAAATAATTATCACAAACAATATTTTCTTATGAGAAATAGAGATAGAGATAGAGATTTGGACTGCTTCAATGCAACCATCGTGATTCGTGCCGCGTGTTGTGGTCTTATGGAACGAGATAACGAGCAGCAAGTAGAGCACCGAAATTATTTTTATCTATATAGTAAAAACTACTAATATATAATAAAATTCAAAATTCATGTTCTTTAATTTGTGAGGAAAAAAAAAAAAGAAAGGATACTATTTTTTTTCCTTTATTTTCTATGTTATCATTAAGGTATTTTATTTCCATATTAGTATTTAAAATTTATTTGGTTAATATGTTTGTCGAGAAATATAAATCTTTTTAATTAGTGTAAGTGTAATTGTTAGGAAAATAAGTAATTATAAATACTCAATTTCTCATAATTATGAGAACAATATCTCTCATAATTTTATCATAAAAAAATTGAAAAAAAATGTAAATATTACAAAGCTTTATATCACCCATTTTTCTTCACAAAGAATATTGAGGTGAAGTGTGATTTGAGCTAACTTCATGAATAGTTTTTGTTATATACCATTCATTTTAATTAGCAATTAGATAATTAATAAGTATCGATTGATGCTATTTTTAATAATAGGGCCTCATTTGGATGAGATTTTTTATCCCAATAATTATTTTTTTTCAACTCAAAATGTCACTTTCGGTATATTTAAATAATTTTAAAAAAATAGAATATCAAAAAATTAGTTTTCAAGTCTTTTGTAAAGGGTAAGAAAAGTGATATATAACGAAAATGCTTCAAAGATCTCTTCTTCTTTTTTATCAACTTATGAGAACTTATTTATAACTTTAGAAGAGTTTAATTTTGATACACCATAAATGACAATTTTTTATACAATCATCTACTCATATGTTATTTCATCAATAAATAAAGTTATCTTTCACTCAATTACTTCAAAAATTATATACACAGAAAAATTTAATTGGATAACGGTATAAAAATTTTTCACACTATTGGTGTATTTAAACTAAATATATTTTCAAATTACAATATTTACTTGAATTTTTCTGAAAAACATAATATATTGATGTTTTTTTCGGTCAAAAAAGAATCATTGATTAATATATTCATGTTGTGCCTTGTTCTGATTGCACACAATTTTATGGAAGTAAAGGACAATATGAATGTAGGTGAATTGGTGGGGCAATAATAGTGATAAGATGGTTAGTGTTTCACGTTGTTTGTTGGGGAAAATATGAAAGGAATGAAAATTTAAAAGGAAAGAAAACAAATTCTGAGAAACTCGTGAAAATTATTTCTTTTTCTGAATGAGAAGAAACTAAGAAAAAATAGTTTAAAAATTAAAATGACTATTCTATACTTAATTTGTAAATTTGACAAAAAGATATAGAAAAAATACAATCCTCTTTTTTAGTCTTAATTTTAACCAAATAAAAAAAATAATCTGAAAAATGTCTTTAATTTTTCTTATTTTCTCTATACAGTAAAAAAACAATTATAGAGAGCCAGATTCGGCATTTCGTCCACGTTTGACTGAAAATTTTTTGGGCCACTTACGCAAGGACGAAATACGCATGGATTTTTATTTTTAATGTGAAATACGCATGGAATTTTATGTATAGGGCTTTGTACTTATTATGCCACATGATACAAATACAATAAATGACGAATACAATCCTCTTTTGAGATATTTATACTAGTCACGAATATCATTGCCATGAGGAGTAAACATTCACAGAATTTATGTTATCTTCCAGAGTAACGCATCTCTGTCATTTTCTTTATTGAAATTAAACCAATATTGGCTAAGTGCTCACCAATGAGCGACCACCGACGTTTGAAGCTTGCATAACCATGTAGAATTCTTTAAAAATTGCACTGTATACGTGCAAGCGACTTCGATTTCGGGGTCAATAAAAGGCTGAACCGACATAGATGAGTAGCAGGTGAATGATTTTGTAGCAACGGCGCTGGATAGATGGAAAAAAAAAAAATAACAGAACAGAAACATAGAGGCAAACAACAGAAATATAGCGTCAACTTAGCTCAATTTATGCTTGTGGCCATCTCATTTGTCACGTAAGTGATCTATTCAGTGGTGGATTGACTAAGAGGCATATTCAAAAGCTTAAGTCATTTTTTTGGTTTGATAAATTAAAAAATTGAGGTCCTTTTTATCCTAATTTTTAAAAGCAGTGGTGATTGTAAAAGCATCTCACGGTGGGACACTTTTTAGAAGTTTTTGCTATATGAAGTTCAAATGATTATTATGACTTTATTATAATTAATAATTATAATAAATGTATAAATTACACTCTTTGATATTGTTCCCGACCATTTCTGATGAAATCAATTTGATTTTATAACCAAAGAGATTTGGTGGTTTGGGCTGCAATGGGCCCTATCTTGAGCCCATATGGCTGGTGGGTACATGGATGAAGGCCATTAATAAAAATACTCGTGTGATAAAGATAAAGCCCAAAGGGAACTATCCTTTATGTGATTTGGTGGATTTTGGTAATATGACCCCTGTCTAAGAGCATTAGGCCTGCATAGGGGCGACTCCATGGGAAAATGAAGAAACCCTTCTTTGAGCCCTGAAAGAAGACGCTGCGTCTGGAGAGAAATAGAGAAAGGAAAAGTTATTGTAGGGGAACCAGTTTTTAGTGACCGAGCAAACCACACACACACTTTGTTATAAAATAATCCTAATAATATGCTCTTTGGCCTTCAAAATACAAATGGTGAGATATATATAAGCCACTTAACTCACCTCACTACAAATGACCCGATTTGGGTACACAGCACGTGAAGATCCTCATTCTCACGTAAGTCTCGTGAGCTGTGTATTACTCTATATGCATATTTACATAGGGATATCCATTTAAAACATAATTTCATTTCTACATACAAATCACCTGTCTTTTGTGAGTAAGATAATTATAACTAAAATCTCATAATCTATATCAAAAGTCCGAAATTGTAGTATCATCCATACTCAAAATATAAATATATATCAAGTTATTATTATCCAATTTGTTCAGAAATGACCAAATCTTTTAAACACAAATCATAATACGATCAATCATGACTTCTGCCTGTAATGACACCGGAGCACTCTAAACAGAATAAAAAATGTTTCACTCAAGTGAAGCTCACCAGCTGACTTTCTATTGTTGCTGGGAAGTAGAAGGCTGGGAAGAATCCATAGCAATTGCTGTATCTGTAAATAGGAAAAAGGAGGGGTAAATTTTGTGCTAAACTTAGTGAGTGAATCCCCACCTGCAACCCTCCCTTCATAGGATGCCAAAGGACAATGCATAAAATTAAACACACTATAACAATTCACCTAAACCCTACACACTATAACAATTCTAAAACATCTCATTTATAGATAGATAGATATATATATATATATATCAACAGTACTTAATAGTAAAACAGGAATTTCTACTCAATGGTTCTTTAAGAATTGAAAATGTTTTGTTCTAGCGGGTGCCAGACACGGGTCTCACCACACTGAATGCATCTACTATGCTCCACCAATGCCAGACACAGGGCTCACTGGGGATCTAATGTGGACAGTGTCACGACTCGATTTGGGAAAGTGATCGGCACATAAGGAGTCTCATCCTCACGTACGCATTCTAGGTGACGTGGCTTTTTAAATGCATAATTTATAAAAATATTCATTCTTAAAACATAGTTTCCTTTAAATCTTTACTTAAATCGTCGTCCAAGACCAAATTTCTAAAATATAAAAAAACTGAAATACTTCAATATATGAAGATCTAAAATCCTTTAATTCAATCTCTGAAAATCTATTTAATACTTGAAAACTAAATCATCAATACATCTCTAGTTCATTACATAAATCTTTAATCATAGACCACATTTCGAATCCATACTTGAGCTTTGAAAACATAAACATAAAAGGTACAACTTTTGAAATCTCATACATAATCTAAAAATAAACATAATATCTCAAGATATATGCGTGGCTTAGATCTTGCCTGCAAAGCTACTGGAGCACTCTACGTCTGACACAATCTAATCTAAGCCTTACAACCACGTAAAGCTCACCAATAAATAGCTACGGCTACTGGGTTGGAGGCTGAACAATGATTACACCTGAAACTATGAGAGGAAAGGAGATGGGTGAGTCAACGGACTCAGTAAGTGAGCTTTCACCCATCACCCACATGGGACAACTAAGATTATACATTAAATAATATACATGCAGCAATCATAAACCATTTGATATTTAAATACATAGCTAGCTAAGAAAACACTTTTCATTCTATAAATTTACAACAATAATTTCTAACTCATAATCAAACATGAAATGCTTCTAACTGAGGGTGCGGGAGAGCATCGAGAAACAGTATGTTGAGTATAGTAAATACATAATAATAAGTAAAGTTACATAATTATAAACTATAAAGTGATACTCTGTCCCTGTCGAATTAGAGTTCCTGCTGAATCTATAGTAGTCCCTGTTGGATAAGCTGTGGGCACCAAACTAGGTATCGTTTTCTATAACTACCGAGGGGCAAGACTGTCTTTTAATGGACAACTTGGTACCAAGGTTAACGATCTCTTAACATCCGTTAACTAACTATCTGTTTCCTTATCTCTATCGACTAAACTAGTTTGACAAAAAGAAAACTATAGCTGAAAAGGGGGGGTACTCTATCCTTGGCAAAGCAAAGCCCCTAAATTCTTAGTACTCTGAGAGTTCTAGATTCAAATAACTATAACAATCTGACTTTAGCATAACTGTGGCTATAAAAATCGAGCCCAAGGTTTCACTATTTGTAGGCATTTTAATTTCAAATCCACAGAATATGTATATGGTAGTTGCTAAGAATCATATTGAATTTCATACCTTTTGGTACCATAAATGTAGTATCCCAAAAAAAATAATCTCTAGAGACCGCCCAGGCGGTCATTAGAACAATAAATACCCCCCATTCAGGTCCAGAAACTTCACTTTTACATAAAACACACCCCCAAACTCGAAGGAGCTTGTCCTCTCCCCCAAAATTCACTCCTAACTCCATTTCTTCCACCTTCTCTTAAAATCAACTCCAATACTTCACTTATAAGGCTTTAAGGTACGTTATTCTAATGATCTCTCCTCTATTCTCTCCTTTTCTCTTGGTTTTTGGGGGGTTAGCATAAGATTTTCCTATTCTTAAGGAGGTAGAATTATTTCAATGTGTTAAGAGTATATTTGAGTGATATAGAGGTTTTAGCCATTAATCTAGAATTATGTTGCTTTATTGATAGATACTGGTGCTGTTCTCACCTCCCATAACTTTGTTGGTGCTATCCCTGTGTCTACTACCACTCCAGGTGAGTGGGTTCATATCTGTAGCTCCTATTTTAATCCTTACATCTATTTTTATCTAAATGTGAATATATATATGATTTTAGAGTCTATTTTGTGATCTGTTGAGATTTTTGGGAATTATTGTGTTTTGAACTGTTAGTTGAACAAGAGAATATGCTTTCTTGAAAACAATGGGACATTTATCTTTCATAATGAGATTTTGTATACTGGTATTGCAAATTTGATTAATTAGAGATGGTTTTATGATGATAAGATTCTGATACTGCATGTTGTCTTATAAAAGAGATTTTGAACCCCAGGATAGAAGACTTTGAAATTGATAGATAACAGAATGAGGTTTTAGCTAAGCTGGCAGTAATTATAGAGAAACAGGCTGTATGTTAACGGCAGTTAATCCGTTAACCTTAGTATCAAGTTGCCCGGGCTAGAGATTTCAAAGCTTTATTGTCACACTGGGGACGGCGATACGTAACGCCCAGATGTGACCAAAGATATTCAGAGACTTAGTGTTATACTGGGGACGGCGATACGTAACGTCCAGATATGATCAGACATTTGTATTCAAAGATTATTGTTTCTCTATTACACTACTGTTAAGTCAGATTGTAAAGAACAAAGATTTTAGACCTTGATTATAACTATGAACTACCTTGATGTCAGTACTGTTATTATTATTATTATCATTATTATTATTATTATTTTTGGTGTTGTGTACCTTCTTTGGTGTCCCATGAAGAGGGGTTCCAAATGAGGGCTCACTCATTGAGTTTTGGATTCAAAACTCACCCCTCTGTTTCCTTCATATTTTACATATACCGTAGCTGCTAAGGCACTTCTACACCATCCTCTTCCCAATAGCATTAGATTCAGTTGTTGAGCCTATTAGGTGAGGTGTCTGATATTTTGCTCTAGACGTGTTCTAGTGTGGTGCAGGCAGGACATCGGACTGTAGAGCATGATCATATTTTGCATAGTTTTGTTATTTTACATACTATTTGTGGATTGTATAACCCTTTTGCTTTTCATGAACACTTTATATGTACATGGACTGTATGCATATTTAGCGACATTGCATATTTGCTTTTTGAAAGGAATGGAAATATGTTTTGGTTTTCTAAACTTGGTTTTCAACAACAAGTGATTTTATGTGGAAATTAAGGATTTATTTTATGAATTTTCTTAATTAAAATGTATATGTAGAGACGATACAGGTCACCAGGCTTACGTGGGAATGAGATTTCTCACATGCCGGTCATGTGCCCAAGGAGGGTCGTGACAATAAAACTAAAGTTTTAAATCCATTTCTTAACTAACATATTTTCATAACTTAATAACTCTGATACCATACTTCAAAATAAAAGGGTTCATAATCATAAAAACTCTAAAACCAAGATATATATTTCTATCCATCAAATTAAATCATAATTTATCCAACATTCTTCCAATATATTTTAACTGGATAATATAAAATATAGTCTGAAATCTAAAATCTTAAAATCATAATGATATCGTAAACTCTTTAAAACATAATTAATAAAATAACAACTATTAAATCATATACTCTTGCAAATCTCTTATAGTTGAACATAAAACATTTTTATAACATACAATCTATCAATCATGGTCCCATGGTTTTCTAAATTTCATTTTCATGCTATATATTCAAGTCATAGCGTTGCAAATTCACACACATACACACACACACACACACACACACACACATATATATATATACATATTTTCATCGTTAATACCATATTTAATAATTATCATGCATAAAACATAATTATAATAATGAAATTAAGGGTATGAGATCAAATCTACTCACCTAGAGGGGGAGGAAGAGATGGTGCCAACACCAACTGAGCTTCGGGGAGCCGGGAAGACACCAACATCAATTATTATAACCATAAAATCATTAACGATCTATGGGTAGCTCTAGATTTTCATAAACTAACTCTAATAACATTGAGGGAGCATCCTCACTTGATAACAATGAGAGAAAACAACAACCCAAATCATAGAATATGAAAGGAAGGAGACAAAGAGACCAAAATCTAACAACATAAACATACCTTGATGATTTGAGGGAGCAAGACTTGAGTGAGATTGAGAGAAAATGTGAGAAAATGGGGGTTGGGGCTGCTGGTTTGCGAAAAATGGGGAAGGAATGAGTGGGGGAGGGTTTTATAAGGGTTGGAGGACATCAGCAAGTGAAACGCGTCATTTCTTACTGTTTGGATCCTTGGGGGACCGCTATAGCAGTCGAGGCATGTCTTGTGAGGCGAGGGCCAGATCCTTGATGGCGGCTATAAGCGGTCTCACGAACACCAAAGCCCAGAAAAGCATCTTTGTGACAGCTATAGCAGTCTTGAACCACTATAGCGGTGACAGCAAAGTCCATATTCAGCATTTTGCTGTCATGGACATATGACTTATCTTAATACTCACTCACTTATTGACATTTCTTTATTCTAAGTTAACTTTAAAACATAAATGTAAATAAGGAAATATCCCTCATTTGGATTCAAATAAAATATCTAAAAATTCAAAATTCCAACCAATCAAAATCTAATTTTTGAGTTCTAGTTCAAATTCTAAAATTCCGATGATTTCTAAACTTGGGGGCTAGAAACGACACATCTAGAGGTTTCCTAAAATTCATTAAAAATCACTCTTCAACTTGTTTTTCTCTAGACTGGGACTTTTGATCCCAACAAAGTGACTCTAACATATAACCCTCCAAGGAGGTGTGAGGCTCCAGACTTAGCGAAATCCCGGACCCAACAACATGGGTGGGTCCCGAGGGACCTTAAGACCATACAAAAACTCATCTACTGACACATGTACACTGGGTATTATAGACACCTAACTAGGTTCCAGTTTCTGCTATATAAGATTATCTTTTGGATAACTTGGTACCAAAGTTAACAATTATGCAGCCATTAAGTCACTATTATTTATCTATAGCTACTGTCTAAACTAAATAAATCGATCCATCTAAATATAAGAACCTTTAAAACCCTTTTAATTCTCTGTGAACTTTGAATTTATCTGATTCTAACAGTCTGACCTTAGCATAACTGTGGCTATGAAATTATGTCCAAGGGATCACCCTATGTAGGCACTTGTGATTTCACAAACTCACTGAATATATAGCCATCAACTGTTCTGAATTTCATGAAGATTCAATCTCTAAAATCCTTTTGATTTATCCTCTAAAACATAATTCAAACCATCAAACTTTTTATAACTAGAATTCTCAATATCATATTTCAAACTAGGCAAATTCACTATCATAATTCCATCATCTTCTCTAAATAGCACTTCTAGGTATATAACTATGTTCTATTCATAAACCATATCTAGAATCAATTTAACATTCATAAAAGTTTTCCATAATCACAATTATCAGCAAATACACTTAAAATCAGTTTAACAAACATAGTCCCATGAGTTTTATCAAAACATATTTCATGCTCTAAAATTACCAATTTTAAAACATATAATCCAATAGTAAATTTCAAATCCTTGTACAGTATTTCTCTAAAATTAAGCAGTAAATCATATTTCCATGAAAATAACAGTAATGCAGAACATAGAGATCACATATGTGAACCCACTCACTTAGTGGGATGAACAATAAAGGATCTACACTGACAGAGCTCCTTGGAACAGGAACGACATAAATATCTGACATAGGAACCATAATACTCTAGATTAACTTATAGAAATCACTAGATAACTCGGATTTGACTCTAATACCAAGGAAAAACATCATATCTTAGATAACATAGAAGAATAGCAAAACCATCTTCAAGACTCAAGGAAGAATGGGAGGAAAGATAGTAAAACCAAGAGAACAGTGTAGCTTTGAGCCTTATGTTCTCAAATCGAGTCGTGACATTAACTATACCATAGCCTTCACCTAAATTTTATGTTTGAGTTTACTGAAAAATTGTAACATGATTATTAGAATATAAATGGAAAAGAGAAAAAAAAAATTATACATATAGAATTTAATGAAGGGAGAGATATTCAATGAGTTTTTAAAATTGATATTTCATAGAGTATATATTAAGAATTAAAAAAGTCCATTTAATTGTTTTTGAATTACATGAAATTGAATTGTTGAATTCTATATGTGACTACAAAAAAAATATAAATGGAATTGAGCATTTCAATTCCAATTTCAAAGTCCAATTTTCATACTCAATTTTCGTACACTGAACCTTTGTTTGTTTGAAAGGAAACTGGAATTAAAGAGAGGGGGAGAGAGAGGAAAAGGAAGGAAATGGAAAAGAATGTCACAATTTTCCTATTTTTAGTTGAAAAGAAAACACAAGAGAAAACTAAAAATGTTAATCAAACCATGTGGGGCCCACCCTTTTTTTCCTCCCATTATTGGGCCAAAAACGAACACTCTTCTATTCCAATGATATCCTTGTTAACACAAATCACAACCGCACACCACCCTTTGAGCACAGTCATCATTTGTCTCCCAATAGCTTCAATGCTACACATATCTCAACCTTGCCAGCCTCACTGAAAAACTATGACCATAACCACCCTATCGCTACAGTAACTATTTCTCCCCCCCCCCAACAACTCCATTGCCACAATTGTTAATGAAGGTTAGCTTAATAGAAATGGGTTTATTCCTCAATGCTCTTTAATCGTAAGGTTGGAGTTCGAAACCTGAGAAGCTTTACTAAAAATGGGCCATACTTTTTATCACTTAAAGTTTTCAGGACTTAGGCTTCATCACCTAGCATTTCATAAGAAAAAAAAGTAACTTGTTGGATTCTTAAGACATGTGATTTGGGGTGCATTTATGATGAGTTTTTTTTTAAATCAAAATCACTTTTCTTAAAAAATATCACTTTGATAATTTTTTTTAAAAATAAAATATCAAAAAATAATTTTCAACTTTTGTATAAGAATTGAAAAATCATAGTTTCTAGAAAAAAATTATATATAAAATTTAAATTTATTTATTATTATTATTATGCTTATTATTATTTTTAAATCTTTTCTTTGGTCAGTTATTTTTATTTTTTAAATCGAGTTAATGCTCATTTTAGTTCCTGACTTCTCATTTATGAGTCATTTTAATTCCTGACTTTTAAAATGAGTCAAATCACTCCTCGGCATTACAAAATACGAGTCAAATTAATCCGTTATTCTATTTTTATTTAATATTTTATCAATTAAATGACGATATATAATATTAAGTGATATCTTATCATATCATATATTATTTGAAGTAGAATGAAGTTTAAAATAACTTATTTTGATATTTAAAATTGTACAAAATGAGTCACTTATGACTTAGAATAAATATTTTAGGATAAATATTTAAATGATTCATTTTGTATAATTTTAAATATCAACATGATTAATTTTAAACTTTATTCTACTTCAAATAATATATGGTATGTTAAGGTATCACTTAAAATTATCAATCATAATTTAATTGATAAAATATTAAGTAAGATTGGATTGGGGAACTAAAATAACTTATATTTTACTATATCTAGAACTAATTTAATTTATTTTAAAAATTAAAAATTAAAATAACTCAAAAATAAAAAATAAAAGAATAAAATGAGTATGAATTCTTTTAATTCTGAACATCTAAGATGGGCACGAAGCAGGGCAAAAGCGCAGCTAGGCCCCGCCGCACACAAAAAGTTTATCCCATACTATTATTTCGTTCGTCCCGATCCATCCATCAATCATTTCTTTGTTCTCTGCTTGGTAGTTGTCACTCTCTCTTCTTTCGTTCCGATTAGGGTACCTCATTCCATTCCCCAAGCCCCTCTCTCTGTGTTTCTTTCACTCAAAACCTTATCGCTGATCTCTCTTACTTTCTTCAGTTCAGGTACTCTCTCCCTCAACCCTTTCTTTTCTTCAAATTCGATCTACTTCATCGTTTCCTTCTTTCAGTTTCAGATCCTTCTGCTCAAGCTTTTCCCTCACAGCTATTTTTTTTTTTTCATCGCTCTAGCCGTCAGGTTTTTCCAAGGCTCTCGATTCTCTGATTCAGCACTTGATTTTTGTGAGTGTGTGTGTATGTATTTGTTTTAGTTCGGAATGTAAGAACCCTTGCATTGTGTTTTTGTTCCTAGTTCTTAACCTTGAAATGTTGGACTGCTTGTTTAACGCTGATTTGATTGATTCCTACGAGCAAAACCTCTCTGTTGCCGATTGCAGTGTGGATTGTTTGCTTTTAACTTTTACAATCTGAACGAGATGAAGACTCTGAAATTAGATGGTTGATCAATTTATGTTGAAATGTTCGAATTCGTGATTGATGAGTGAGGGAGATATAGTGGATAGTGAGTTTGGTTTCAGATTTGAAATTTGTTGTTGAATGCTGTATATACTTGTATTAACTAATGCTGCATTTTGTTTAAACCTTTGATTTTTTCAAGCGAGGCTGATTGCTTCTTGTACTGCCCTCTCTCCAGAGGGTGGTCTGCTAGGGCCTTCCAAGGTTGGCTGTGGTCCTTAGGCTTGATAGGGTTTACCTGCTACTGGGTACCTGCAAGGAACTACGATGATCATGTCAATTAAGTGATCCATGGCAATGACAAGGGGAAATAAGAGGTTGGGTAAAAGAGACTGAAGTGAATTCCCTGGTTCACCAGTGGATGGTGTATTTATAGTTTGCAATAGGTAGGTGAGAGGGCCTGTAACATTGTATGTTCTGTTGGGTGTTAGAGGATATCCATTTTAGGTAGGATTAGGAAAAGCTACCAATGTGGTGGTGCACGTGTGACTCAGAAGGACACATTGCTATAGGTCCGGTTTGTTTGCGGAAAAGTTGTGTAATGCTTATCTGGAATGTTGGCTTATACTTATCTGGGTCTATAGGTCAGGTTCGATTCGGTCGGTCATGAGGTTTAGGTCAAGGGATGGTTAAGTTGGGTGTAGGTTGTAAGTCTGGTCCTGGCAGGTTCCTGGATCTGTTACGGTCCACTTAAATTATTTTTGTGCAATATTTTTAAAATTTATTTTCTGCTTTCCAATTATGTTTTTCCTTGCTGTGCAATTGTTCACTCGCAAATTGATTAAAATGTTTCCTTAAGAGTAGCACGTGATCAAATGTGCATTTAGGTTTGATGTCCTTAAGGCTAAGTGAGACAATAAACTTTACTGTAGGTGTGAACTGTGATGCTTTTTTATTTATCGAGTAGGATGCACACAAGTATAACTGAATCATGTTAATCTGATATTGTTGTTACAACATTTTTCCCCACAACATTTCTTCTTTTATCTGAAAAAAAAAAACATTTTCCCTACTCAGGTTGTTGATTGGTTGCAAGGAAAGGTGTTTCAGAATGTTCACACATCTGCCGCTAGTGACTACAAGGAGGCCTGTTTTTTAGGATGAATTCTGGCAGGACCTTTTAAAATTCATTCAATGTCGGGCTTACTTAATGTATTCCCTTTGTCCTTTAAAAGCAACAGACTATTTTCAATAGTTTATTTGTGTCTTTACTCTTTTTCGCGTAGCCATGGCTACCAAATTTCTTTGATTTAGAGTTTTGATTCATTTTGCAACTTCTCATATTATTTTTATTAGATAGCGAGCCTTGGCGCAATGGTGAAGTTGTTGCCTAAGAGATCACGGGTTCAAACCTTAGAAATAGGCTCTTTGTTTGTGAGGATAAGGCTCCGCATATCTACCCTCCCTAGATTCCACCACCACCAGATGGGGGCCTCATTCAATGGGCCACCCTTTTTTATCATTATTATTTAATACACCATTCCCCCTTCTGGAACGTCTCTACCATTGATGTAAATTGTAACGGGTTCTTTTTTGCAGTCTTCTCTGAACGGATCTGCTTCTAATCTTCCAGACGGTGCTGGGCGGTCTTTTGCTACATCATTCTCTGGTCAGTCTGGTGCAGCTTCCCCAAATTTTCATCACACAGGTGGGCAAATTCTGCTGGAGTTAATCCTTTTTCTTCTACCCTTTAGTTGTATAATTTCTAGGTTCTTGCCGCAGGAGCCATTCAAGGGTTGCATAACATTCATGGGAGCTTTAATGTTCCAAACATGCCTGGTACACTTACATCAAGAAACTCAACAATGAATAGCATTCAAACTGGGGGGGTTCAGCAACCTACAGCAAACCTTTCTAGTGGAAGATTTGCATCAAATAATCTGCCTGTTGCTCTATCACAGGTGTGTGAATGCATTCGTTTTAGTTATTTTGAGAGTAACAGCTGAAACTTTAGCATTATTGACTGTTATGTCTGTCTTCTACTGTTGTGTAATTTGCAATCTTTTCATCTGTCTATCAATCATTTGCAGCTATCTCATGGAAGCTCCCATGGACATTCAGGCATCAACAATAGAGGAGGTATAAGTGTTGTTGGAAATCCTGGATTTACTAGTAGCACAAATGGAGTTGGTGGTTCTATTCCAGGGATTCTTCCAAGTTCTGCTGCAATTGGTAACCGAAATGCTGTTCCAGGATTGGGAGTATCCCCAATTTTGGGAAATGCAGATTCTCGAATCACAAGTTCTATGGGAAACATGGTTGGTGGTGGAAATATTGGGAGGATAAGCTCCGGTGGAGGATTGTCTGTACCTGGGCTTGGTTCTCGTCTAAATTTAAGTGGAAACAGTGGATCTGGTGGCTTAGGTTTACAAGGACAGAATCGGTTGCTGAGTGGTGTACTTCCACAAGGTATGTATTTTTGTAGTCACAATTCAAATATATATATATATATGGTTGTCAAATCGGGATATGAATCGGGTATCGAGTCATATCGTGAATCGTAAGATACATGATCAACAATTAGAAATAATATAAAAATATTTTCCATGTAAATAAACATAAAGAATAGCTATATATTAGTATTTTAAAGTCAAACAAGTGATCTTACACTGAAGTATTGAACCTTGTATACTTCAACAAGCCACACAATGATCCCAAGTAATGTCAGCTTCCTTTTCTATTTAGTTTGACCCATCTAATCAAAATACTAACACAACACAAAATAGACAAAGAAAAAAAAAATTAAAACATTATACAAATAAAAAAAGAAACAGAGACGAAGCTTTAAAATAGAAGAAGATAGAAATAAAATAAACTAAAAGAATAAAATATTTAAAATATATAAATATAATAAAAAAGTCATTGTAATAAGTAATAACATCAATTGTAAAACAAGAGGAAACATAGAGCGCGTGCTCTGTTTTCACGTTTAGAAATAGGGGAAGAAGATACAAGGTACAAACAAAATAAAGCTTTATAAAATGACTAGCGCCAAACAAAACAAATTATTAAAAGAACAGAAGTACCTCCTCAGTCACAAAGATGGAGAATAGTCAGCCACAAGGGGAACAGAAGAGAAGAGTGTGACCTCTGGTTGCTTGATGTTTTGTTTCTCAAATGAAAGGTTTGAAAAGGAAGGGAGAAGAGAGGTTTTATGAATAAACAAATAATGGATACTAAAGAGAAATGTATGAGTAGGTGTTCCCTCCTTTTTTTTTTCTAGAGTGAAGTACCTATTTAGTCCTTTAAGATTTTTTCATCGGACTATTTAGTCCCTCAAGAAAAATAATTACCTTAATTGTCCCTCAAAATTAAAAACGTCGGTCTTGTTAGTCCTCTGTTACTTCTCCATTCAAGGACGCCACCACCACCACCACCAAGGTTCTCCTTTGTTTGCAGAAATGTCACCACCACCATGGTTCTCCTCTCTCTGAACAAGCTTATGCCCTTTCAACCACCACCACCACCATCACCTGAACAAGCTTATGCCTTCTCAACCTCACAACCCAATCATCACCACCGCCAACACCCACGACCCCCTTCCTCACCACAACATCCTCCATCAACAACCATCATTTTCCTAACCACTGTTGCAGCTACAACTAAACAAAATCAAATCACAGCAAGTCCCAACAAATCATAAACCAAGAAAGTTCATTCCATTTCAAACATTAACAAAATCCTAGAGAAAAGAGGAAAAAGGGAGGAGGTTCTGTAGCCGCGGCTCTCCCCACCAAACACCCTTGTGAAGTTGCAAATGAAGCCGACCGTCATGTTCTGGAAGTTCCAGGAGGCGAGGTGGAGGTGTGGGTCGTGGAGACCAAGGGGAAGAGGAAGAGGAGGGAGAGGAGAACCATGGTGGTAGTAGTGGTGGCGGCGGCATTTAACGTCCATAATGTTCCATGTAAGCATTTTGTTAGTGTTTCAAGTCTTAAATCCATTTAGTGACTAATTATTCCTATAAATAAGATCTTCAGGGACCCCGACTGTAATTTTAGATGTTGAAGGACTAAATAGATTTGTGAAATTTTTTTAAGGGACTACTAGGATAATTTATTCTTTTTTTTAATAAAAAAGGCAAAAAAAAATCTAGGGCATGCGACCCTAGATTGTGCATGCGACCCAGTTGCTTTGCGAATCGCACAGCTGCGATACAGTCTCTATTCATCTGATTCAGTCACCGATTCATGCTCTGTTTCAATACACCATACGGTTTACATCACCAAGCCTCGGAATCGTCTGTTAAGTGTTACTGTTATATGTTAGGTTGCTACTATGGTAGTGAAATGCGGTAAAAATGCCCATTAAACAACTGATGCTTTCTATAGTTTTATGGAAAACGTTTGATTGACACATTTATATGTCTGTTTGATGATAAATATTTTCATTTTTCCTTTAACAGAAAGGTGATTTGATCTATAGATTAAATTTGCTACTTTGTGGGTGACATTTGACAACCACTTTTTGATTCAGGTTCCCCACAGGTAATTTCAATGCTAGGAAACTCTTATCCTAGTGCTGGAGGTTCGCTTTCACAAAGACATGTTCAAGCAGTAAATAATTTGAACTCAATGGGGATGTTGAGTGATGTGAATTCTAGTGATAGTTCACCTTTTGACATCAATGACTTCCCTCAACTTTCAAGTCGTCCTAATTCTGCTGGAGGGCCTCAAGGACAGTTGGGTATGTGAGGCAAAATGTTGTTTTGGTTGATATGTTTGTGCCGTTACACAATTAAGAATAATGTAATCTTTAAATTTCAGGCTCTTTACGAAAACAGGGTCTTGGAGTGAGCCCCATTGTTCAACAAAACCAAGAGTTTAGTATTCAAAATGAAGATTTCCCAGCATTACCAGGATTCAAAGGTGTTGTATATTGTTTGACAGAGACGTGTGATCTACTTGTTTATGTATTTCTGTAAGGAAATTAGTTTGAGGTTAATGAATGTCTTATGTACATCTGTAGACTGAATTTTGTGCTCTCTTCTGGATGTCTGTACATTTACTTTCTGTGCTTAGCTTACTTACTTTTTGGCATATGCTTTGCTTAACATTGTACATTATGCATCATCAGTCTGTTGTGCCCAAATTCTTTTGATTGGTTTTGATAGGAATAAGGGAATAAGGGCTACTTGCTTCTTTATGTTGTATATATGTCTGAACTGTCATGCATTTAACAAGGATGCTTTAATGTTTCCTATTGCTACAGAGGGATTAACAATTTGTTAAGTTTACACACTGATGAATATTTGATGGCTTTCTGGGAACTATGTTCTGGTAGTTGTCTGTATCTGATGATTGATGACTGTCTAATTATTATTCTTCAGATGTGTTTGTTCGCTGAACTAAGAACTCTAGTTGAGTAAGGGTAGAATGATTTGGCTTCAGCATTTGTTTTTCACCAAAGTATTTGTACACAGGTGGCAATGCAGATTTTGGTATGGATATGCACCAGAAAGAACAACTTCATGACAATTCTGTGTCAATGATGCAACCTCAACATTTCTCTGTGAGTTTCATGCTGTAAAATATCAAGATATCTTTATCTATATACAATATCCATATATATGATATTATTGCATCAAAATCTGTTCTCAATCTTTGCCTTCAATCTGCAGATGGGAAGATCTGCTGGTTTCAGCTTGGGGGCATCATATTCTTCACATCGTACACAACAGCAACAGCAGCATTCTCCTTCTGTCAGTAGCGGTGGTGTCTCCTTTTCATCCGTTAACAATCAAGATCTTCTCCATATGCATGGATCAGATATTTTTCCATCTTCACACTCAACATACCATTCACAGGTTTGTGAGTTTTGTACCTCTGTAACTGGGGCTACTAGTTTTTGTCATGAGCATGTCTCTTTAATTTTAGGATGTGTAGCAACGAGGTGCCCATTTACACTGAAATTCTGTCTTCCAACCAAAGCAAGTGTTCCTGACTTTCCAATTACTTGTTGATTTTGTTTAGGCCAGTGGACCTCCTGGCATTGGTTTAAGGCCTCTAAATTCTCCAAATACAGTTTCTGGTATGAATTCGTATGAACAGCTCATCCAGCAGTATCAACAGCACCAGAACCAGCCTCAGTTCCGTCTTCAGCAAATGTCAGCTTTAAATCAGTCTTTCAGGGATCAGGGCATGAAGTCTATGCAAACTGCACAATCTAGTCCTGATCCATTTGGTTTGCTTGGCTTGTTAAGTGTGATCAGGATGAGTGATCCTGACCTGACATCTCTTGCTCTTGGAATTGATCTCACAACACTTGGGTTAAATTTGAATTCATCAGAAAATCTGCACAGGACTTTTGGGTCTCCATGGTCTGATGAACCAACTAAGGGTGATCCTGAGTTCAATGTGCCACAATGTTATTATGCCAAACAGCCTCCTGCCCTCCATGTGAGATGTTCTTTATCGTGCTTTGTAATTGTGTTGCCCTTGTTTTCTTCCCTTTTATTGGCTAAGTGTTTATTGTGTGATGCAGCAAGGTTATTTTTCGAAGTTTTCGGTAGAAACATTGTTCTACATATTTTACAGGTGCTTTTTGGTATACTTATCTAACTGGCTTTCACATTGACTTGGTTAATATTTATAAATTAAGTATAAACTTGATCTTTTATCGCAGCATGCCCAAAGATGAAGCACAACTGTATGCAGCAAATGAACTGTATGTATTCTCTCACAGTTATCCTTTTGTTTTGTGTTGTTTGGATGATTTCGCCGTGGTTCCAAAATATTTTGGGATTAGTACAGTTCTGTGATTATTGATTGTATTTTCAATTTGGGAATAATTAACTATATGAATGGCTATTAACTTTATCAACTTAGTATGTCAACTTTTTCACCACTTTTTGAAAATTGTTAAGCATTAATTCAGGCTATTATTCTTGTGTTAAAAATACTGATTAATTGTAATTCTCCTAATTTTTGTCGCCACCTCAATGCAATACTTACTAACAAGGTAGGGTTGTTACTCTTCAGATACAAACGAGGCTGGTTTTATCATAAAGAGCACCGGTTGTGGTTTATAAGAGTTCCCAACATGGAGCCACTTGTCAAAACGAACACATACGAGAGAGGATCTTACCATTGTTTTGATCCAAGCTCTTTCGAAACAATCCGGAAGGTTAGTTTCTGTAAAATGCACTTTGTTTGTGGAGGCTCCGCCCAAAGTTATGTCGCTGTTTCCTTTTTTTAATGCTTGAATAATTGTGCCGTTTAGGATTCTAATGGACAACCTACTTGCAGGATAATTTTGTTCTTCATTATGAAATGTTGGAAAAGAGACCGCCGCCGCCTCAACATTGAGGAGGAAAGAAGACCATTAATGTAAAGTTTTTAATTTATGGATTTAATTTGTTAGGACGCCAGTCTTTTTGTGTAGCATTAGTGCTACGCCAACTGGCATATGCCAGTCATCTTCCGTTGCATTAGTGCTCCAATTGGCGTCTCTCATAAACTCTTCAATCTTGTTGCACAGAAAGCTGTTATCTTTTAATTTTTTTTCCCCGCCCTAATATGGATAGTAGATAATAGCTGATATAATGGACGTTAGGATAACTACCTGTCGGGCAAATATTATTGTCTGCCCAATGCACAAAATTACAGCGACTAGCAAAATTCTATTATACTCGTGGACGAAATCTATTTTTATTTCACAAATATCTTCTCAGCCCTTGGGTTTTTTTTTTTTTTCTCTCTTCTGCCTATCTGTCATTTATCCAAGAAGGATCAAGGATTGACATGCTTTGTGGAGTAAATTCACTCTTCCTTTAGGAGGAGGAAAGGGGGAACTCTTGGACTTGTTAATGGCGCAGTGTACAGTTCGTTTTATATTTGATATTTGTTTTAAAAATTGACTCTTTTAGATTATTTTTATTAAATTGTTATTTGTATGCATATTTGTACGCCGTACTCGTGGAGAAGAATAAACGGGAAATGTGGAAGAAAAAAATTGTATATGCTAGCTTTAAAATATATTTTAGGATTTAATTTGTGTGCATATAAAATTTTGCACATAGAATATGTTTGATTGGAGAGTAAAATGATTATAAATAAATTTCATATGTAATTTTATACATAAAATATATTTATGAAAGTTACACCTTTAATTTTACCCCTTAACAAAACAAACCTTTAATTGATAGAAATTGAAAACACATTGACATTATCTTTGCTTAATCTCCACTACTGTGTCTTTAGTAACAAACCGAACATCTGCTTGAGTGAATAACCAAAGACTTGTACGGCTTAAATCACATTTTTATCCCTCAAAATATCCTGTTATTTCTAACTGGTTCCTCTTAGAAGTTTCCTGTTAGTTCCTCAAAATTGAATTTTTTTTTTTGTTTTTAATTCAGTCCCTCTTTTGGTGGTTTTATATTTTCCTGTCGAGTGCCAACATGGCGTTTTTGATAGTATTGAAAATTTCATAGGTGTAATTAAGATGGCAAAATGATGTGGATTAAAAATTGAATATGCTTGTCCTCCTTATAAATAATACTAATCATATTGACCAAAAATATCATATCTAGCATGTGAGTTGGCAAAAAATATTATATATGACATCTTAGTTGCACGTTTTATTTTTAAATCTAATTTTTAATGCAGTAAATGGCATTTGTTAGGAAGATAAATGTGTTTAATTTTTATAAAGTAAAGGATGAATTTGAAACATTTATTATTTAGAGTGTAAATTTAAAAATAAAAAAATGAACTAGAGAAGTATTTAATTAATTTTTCCAATTAAAAAACATAAATAAAAAAGGTTTGGCCTTCTGGTCTTCACTCCCTATCAGCATAACACCCCTCCCAGTTCCGCTTTCTGATTTGAGCCAAACTCAAACCCTCATTACCATAACATCACTGAAGTCCCTAGCCGTGGGCGATGCTGAGTATTTGTGTTTGACAGGAAATTATATAGGTCACTCATGGCAGTTAAAAAGGAGGATTTTAAATCTTTAGTTGGGATCATTTGCATGCTGAAGACATTTTCGGAAGCTATCATCTTAAGAGTTACACAAAATAGTTTCACTATGACCTCAGATTGGACAATGTTATGGCTGAGTAGGCACAAGAATAAGGTGACTGTTATCATGATGTAGGCGACAGCTGTGATGACGCAGGCCATTTCATCATTCCAGTTAGTCAAAAATAGGTGGTCAGAGAGCATTAGTCAATCAACAGAAATGACATGCCTATTCAAACTCTTTCAAAAGAGTGATTCTCGTACACGATTAAACCATATAGATATGCCACTGCATTGTCTTATAACATCTATGCAAATGGGTTGGAAAAGGCTATTCTGCCCAAGGAAAGAAAAGAGAAGAGATTGAGCATAAATGAAGGCGTCTATCAAATAGACAAGGTAAAAGAAAAGGGCTAATCTCATATTTGTACTTTTCTTTTGATGACTGCTCTCAATGATAAAGCGACGATCACAGAACTCAACGCCATCTAGTTACTTTTTGTTGAAAAAGATTGCAATTCTTTTAGTTGGGCTTGGTTTGAGCTAATGTATTGGGGATAATTGCTTAGCAGCACTCGCCCAGGTGTAAAATGTTGATATAGCTCAACTTGGCATATCGCAATACGATTAGAAGGGATTCCTAGAACCAACATTTTTGCATATTGTACATGTGTATACCACCTATGGCTCTTGGACTGGAATATCCTTGCTGCCATATTTTTTGTCGCTTGGTTTACATAATTACATGGTGAGAAGTCCCAAAGAAGGGCTTCCAAGTCATGCTGCAGCCTGCAGACCTAAGATTCTTTTCCAGGTTTGCTGCTCTGAATTTCTCTTCCACTTCTATTCTTCTCCTGCTGATACATCATTTTCCAACCTTATTGCTACTCATATTAGGTGTGAGACTAGAGTCATCTTTTGATGCTGAATATTGCTCGATCTGAAGCTACTGGAGAATTACCATGTCAATGACTCTTTCTTATTGCTCACTTACTGTTCTAGTACTTATTGAACTATATTACTTGACATTTCTTTGTTCTACTGTTGTGATTTTGTCAAACTTGTTTCATTGTTATATTGAGCCATTACATGAATTTGTAAACGTAAAAAGATTATTATGAACTTCTTGTTATATGCAATTGAGAAAAAAAGAATGATCACGACCAGTGATTAAAGGAAGAAAGAATGGAGAGACTAACTTAAACATCTACCACATCCACAAAGCGATAGTCGGATTCCAAAAACTTTCAAATATGGGTCATTACAAAGTACAACGTTTGGGCGGAAAGGAAATTTGTGAAGTTTCTTGACTCAAGCCAGGAGCTGGGGCTACAATCCCTGGGTGGAGATACAACCTGTTGTCGAGAGAGGAGGAAGAAGTGGAAGCAACAAAAGCGACGAGAAGCCCTCCTCTTTTTTATTTTTAAAATTTGTTTTATAATGTTATAAAATATATTTTCATTTCTTTTTTTTTTTTCTTGTTTTTTCCTTAGGAACGATTCTATTTTAATGTTGCTTTCTAATTTATTGTCATTATTTTCTAAATAAGTTCAGCACAGTACATGACAGCTGCAGGCATTTTGACATAAACCCTCTTTATTTTAGGTCCAATCACCAGTTGATTGGTACGTGATGGAGACCTGAGCAGACAGAGCAGTAACTAGCTGAAAGGTTGATTCAACCTCTCGTGAGCAAACATCATAGCATATGTTTTGCATCTCATTTGTTTGTTCTTATCCACGATACCAGCAGAGCAAGCAAAGGTCTGTTAATCTGCCAAACCAACCTAGGAGCATGCAAGTAGTTTATAAAATTAACCCGTTGTCTATATGACAATCCCAAAGGACGTGCCTTCATAAATCGTCTGCTCAATACATAAGATCATGAATCCCAAAAATGTGTGCCTTTTAGACTGCAAAGTGCAAAGAAGTTGAAGCGTTTGAACTGTGAATCAAGAGTGCTGAGCATTGAACATAACTTAGCAGTGGTTGAATATGGGCCAAGGTACTAATTGAGCAGATCAACACTGACGGAGGCACTTTAGATGTGTCTTGAATTGCAAAAGAAAATGGCGAAATTGAAGAGGGTACTGCATCATTAAATCTGGATATAGTACATAAGATTTCTAAAACCTAAAGACACGAAGCAGGGAAACATAAAGAGAGGTCCTGAATAAGAGTAAAGAGATAGAATAGAGGGGTGAATTGACTTGAGTCAATTTAGTCAAAGTTTAATAGATTCCGAATACTAGTGGGGTAGACATTAGCTAAATATAGAGATGGAAGCGAGGGAACATGCCTTAAGGTTTTGAGAAAATCGGATTGCACAAGATTAGACGTCATTCCGTTAGTCTGGGAAGCAAAGCATGAAGTACAAACTACAAAGTACTCGTTTCCCTATGGTCCTAGCAGTTATTTTTATCGTCACAGGAAAATTTTAGCTACCGACAATACATAAATGGACGGGGCAATTCGAAGTTTGTGCAGAACCCCATAGCTTAGAAAAAGAATTCTATAGCGTACGAAGAAAGGCAGCAGCAGTTCAGTGAATTCTTCTCCAAAATACTAAAATATGTGAAAGGTGAAAGCGACAAAGACATCATAAATAAAGAATAATAGGGACACAGTCACCATATGACACAAGTCCAACAAATTTGTAAACACAGTTATCGGAGATTATGCTAGAAATAGCCAATTTGCTATCTGTATCAGAATCAAATGGCAGAGAGGAAGGGAACGAGAATTCAAACCTTTGAAAGAATAAACCAACACCTCAAACTCCTTTTGAACACCTGTCATGTGTCAGTAGAAGTGAAAATGACAATGCAGGTTTATGTAATAGCCAAAAACTTGCATAATTGAATAGCACTATATCTCAATTAGAGGATCTTATAAATTGGAAACAGAATACTTAAAAGCACCAATATGAAAAGCCTTTCTATATCAGAACCACTATAACATTGTCCAACGCAGTGATCCTAGCAACTCACTTTCCTTCACAAGTTTCAATAAACGAATACTTGAAGATTAGGAAGATCCTTCAATAATTGCTGCAATAACAGCAACAAATTCATTGGAATTGGACGATATTGAAATGTTACCATGCGTTGAATTCTCTACACGCTACAGATCAACTAAGCAGAGAGATCACCTTTTCCTAACTCTTAACAATGTGCAAACTTATCGTATTGAAAGAAATTTGCGAAATAGGAAACCTAATCATGGAAAATGCCTACACGATCGAATACTCTGCGTTTACTCGATTTATTTTCTTCCAAACAGAATCGTTAAACAGAATCATAATTTTCCTGATTTTGATCCATTTCACCAAATTTCTAATGCAATCGCGGGAGAGAGAGAGAGAGAGCATACGGGGGTGATGAAGTCCTTGCCGGTTGCCAGAGAGGATGCACAACGATAATCGGATGCGCCAATTCGCTTGCTGTGCCAACTCACGCTATTCGATCATTCACCTTTCACACGCTTACTTAGATGGGCGTGAGCGGGGTTTTCACTACATTTGGAAATCGAAATTGGAGGGAAATAAAACTAGAAATGAAATGATTTCATTGGGCTAGCCAGACCTTATCTTAGTCCCCCTTGGTACATTTAGGCCCATTTAACTGAAATATAAACTTGTACAACATTATTTTTAGTTGACCCAAAAAATATTTTTTCTAGTGTATATTAGGAACCGCCCTTCTCCATACCGTGAATTTTATTCTCTCTCTATCTCTTTTTTTAAGCGAGTCCTTACCGTGAATTTAAATTCACAGTGAGTGAACTTCCTACTGCGGATAAGCATACTCGGAACAAAGTGCATGAGAGTTTTCTCTACTTATGCCCTTCTTTTTTCTATTCTCATTTCTTTTTTAATGCTTCCTCTAAGTGCATTTCATTGCATTCAAAAAACAAAAAAACCAGCAACAGACAGCAAGCTAGAGGAAATTTTCGGAATAGCTAATCTGTTGTTTTTACAACTTTCTCTGACAATATTAGAAAATAATAAAAACATTTCATTCTTGGTTTAGTGATCGGAGGCAAACAAAACTATTGTTATCATTCTGAGTGAAGGAGACTATTTACTAGGATGATTTATTAGCAAATCATCAACATTAGCCAAGTCTGGACTATGGAGATATACATTTGGAAGTTTCACTTTAGTTATAGATAATATAATTCCGTCAGGGCCATGCTTAAAATTAGAGGCAAAGAGAGTGAATAAGAGAGCAGGGTTAGCTAGCTAGGAAGTCCTAAATCGCATACATTCTCTTATACTCATTGTTTAGTAGCTCAGAGTCTGAGAAAGCCGTCACTGAAAAAGACCTTGACCTGCTTTCTATCGAAGATTTCCTTACGTTCCTCAAATTCGAGGCCTCAATGCGGTGCTTAATGACCCAATAACACATAGTCCCCAACGTCGTAGCCATTATGGTTGTCCCTATAACTGTCACTCCAACAGCCAGCCACTTCTCTTCCTTCCCGACAACAACAAACGACAATGCCAAGAATGCCACCGAAATAAGCACACAAGCCAGCCACATGAGCTTGTTAATTATAGCCATCATCTGCTTCTTCGCCTTGCTTTCTATTACCACAACCGAGGTTTGCACCACAACAACAGCAAGAGAGATAAACAGCGCAACGGAATCAAAGACAAAGAAAATGATGAACGGCGCTTGTGGTGCTATGTTTGCTTCACCAAGAGACATCCCTTCTGGAATATTCTGTGGATCATCGACGAACTGGCCAGGGACAGTGAATATGGCGGCGAAGGCGACGGTGGCTATTAGCACTGCCACCACGGTGTTGGAGTTGATTGCATTGTTGAGGCCTTCGGCGTGCATCTTGTTGATGCGTTTGGCAATGCCTTGGACTCGTTTTCGGGTCTGGCGAGTGTGTTCCAATTGGTGATGGACCTCGTGCTTTATGTCACTCACGGTTTGCTTCAACTCTCGTGCTGTGGCTCTTGGTCCCTGTGGCTTCATGGCTTTGGCGCTCTGAACACCGTGTTCCAGCAGAATTGATTTGACATGGTGGTTCCCGGTTTTCTCTGCCGTGTCTACTGCAGTCTCGCCGGATCTGTTAACTGCAGATGTGTTCGTTTCTTTCTGTTCGAGGAGCTTGTTTACAATCTGTGCAAACAAATGAACAACATATTTTATTAGCATTTCCCAGCAATCTAACGTATAGCAAGGGACAAGAGCTACAAAATGCATATGAAACTGATTCGAAGAAAGCGATGGAGTCAGAAATTCTATCAAGTTTATCGATGAGAATGATGTGGTGCACTGATTAGCACTTGGATTTATGACTACTATGATTTGTCAAAAATTCTAACAATATCTTCTTGTGTAGCCCTGTTGAATTAATTTTTTTCAATGAAGAACATACATCAGAATTTTTCTGACCCAATTAGGTAATAGGTTAAAATTGCACCTGCAAATCAGATTTCAATCCAAATGTGAGCCAAATGGATTGTTTTTTAGTCTTCAGGTGTGCCACAAACTTACAAGTAGTAAATGTGTAACACCAGAATAATTACTGGCTTAAATTTACAATTAACAAAACAGACAGCTATAATAACTTCCATGATCTGGTAGGAGATCATTCAAGCTGATTGCAGTCATCAATTACTAGAGAATTCTATCAAAAGTGACGATAGTGGAGTTTTTAATAATGGACAGCCAAATCATAGAAAGTAACTTACATGTCCAGAACACAGATGATGATCAGAATCACAATCCACATATCATCACAAGTTCACAAAATTAGAAATGAAGTTTACTAGCAAATTTTAGTGGAATTATGGCAAGAATGGTCTAATTTTACCTGAGCCCTGCCCTTCCTGGTTGCTATATGCAATGCTGTGTTTCCTTTAGTGTCAACCATGTTTATTGATAAGGGATCTGCTTTGATCAACTCCTCCACCACCTCAAGACTCTGTCCCTTCACTGCCATGTGAAGCGCTGTCTGGCCCTTCTTATCTGTCCGAGTTGCAATCCCAGCATCCTGCTCAAGAAGTGCTTTCACAACCTCCAAATGTCCATTCCTTGCAGAAGAATGCAAAGCTGTTTTCCCATTACTCTTAGCAATGCTTGCTAGGCTACTTCCTTCTTCCAACAGGAACTTCACTACCTCAATGTGCCCTTGTGTTGCAGCTGTGTGCAAAGCTGTGGTGTTGGATGGATCCACAGTCATTGACAATTCAGGATGAGCTTCCATAAGGATCTTCAGTACATCTGCAACATAGCCCCCAAAAAAAAAAAAGAAGGAAAAGGAACTGAGATTCTCTCTTGAAAACCACATGCTTTGAAATACAAAGCATAGGGACATACCTAAATCCCCTTGTTTGGCAGCAATGTGAAGTGCATCAAAACCATTTCTTGCTTTGATTCCAGCATCAACAAGATCATAATATTGAATCATCTCCCTAACCAAATCAACATACCCATATTCAGCAGCTACAAAAAGGGCCGTTTCTCCATCCTGATTCTGCCTTGCCAATATCTCACGCAGTTCATTCACTTCGGTACCCGTAAAGGTTTCCCTCAGGACAGCCAGGTTCCCTGCTCTTGCTGCAGAATGCAAAGGGCTATCATCTCTTTTACCGGTTAACTGTGTGGTCATTTTCTTCCTAGGGGTGCTAACTTGCTGCACCGCTGGTGTAGCCATTGGATTCATTCACCTGCCTTAAGAATTTCTTCCTTTTGATCCTATCTAGTATATATCAGAACCTTCTTTTCTTCCTTCCAGCAAAAACCCAGATCAACACTGGCATCTTTCATACCAAATCTCTTTCAACTAAGTGTAGGTGTAGGATCATCCCAATCATTATGGAATCAAAATTTGTACTTTTTTTTATTCTCAATGTATTACAAACTGGCTCTTATCTCTCATGTCTTTCATGTCTCCGGAATCAATGCCCTGGTCACAAAAATAAAACTCGTCAAAAGGTTCAAAAACATTCTACCACTAATATATATATTTTTTATTGCATTTATCATTGGAAAAGGACAGAAAAAGCAATTACAGCTGGGGACAAGTATTCATTTGAATTATTACGTGCAATTATAAAAACAAGGTTGGTGATGGATTTTAGTATTTGACCTGAGAAGGTTGTTGAAGGAAGAAGCGCCTCAACCCTTTTGCCGTCCACCGTGAAAGCCATGAGCTTGAAAGTACACCCTGTAAGGAACATTTAGGATATTTATGCAATATGATTATAATGAGGTGTCAAAAGTGGTATGAGAAGAGAAACCCAGTAAATATTTTTGAAGGAAGAGAGACAAAGACAATGGTATCAGGACAAGGCAAGGATTAAGAAATGAAACGTGAGAGGCACATGAAACATGTAATATAGGCAACAACAAAATCAACTTTATGAGAATCTAAATCTCAGAAGCAGAACACGCAACCAATGCTCACCGATAAATGAGGGACTTTTGCAAAGGTTATGATGATGTCGGAGATGCGAGAATACGAGTGAGAATCAAAAATACGGAGGAGAGGAACAGAAGGGAGAGGCAAAAACCTGCAGTGGTGGCCAATAAAGGAAAACAAACAGAAATAACAGAACCACGCGCAATTGGATTTCTACTGGCGCGAGTGAACATGCCTTGTTTTAATGTTTTTGTAATAAAAAATAATAAACTGAGTCTAGTAAGTACTAAATACAGTGAATGATTGTTTAAGTAACGAATGTATTCATAAAATTTACAAAAGTATTATTCACGCAACCTAAATGTGGGCGTAAAATTCGAATATTCACTTTATCATATTTGATGGTGGTCTCTATTCTCTTTTCCTATTCATCACATCTAATAGTGATGTAATGGGTGATTGGATACTTACTTTTAGATATTGGAGTAACAGTTCTCTAAAATTTAAATTGATGCTTAATAAATGTTACTTTACTATTGAGTTGTGTTATTAGTACTCATAGGGTGTGACACTGTACCGACTCATATCTTATTTACCATTTAATAAGATGTGAACCTTATTTAAATAAGATTCACATATCATTTAATAGTAGATAAAGTATACAATCGACGTAATTTTCTATGTCCCATAAATATAAATAATAATTTATTTTTTTTTACCGTTCAAGTAAGATGATTACGTTATATTGAAGAGATAATAGTATATTTTTGCCACTTTTCTTCTCGATGAAAAACTTCGTACAACAATGATTAATATGACTTATATTTTTATTTATTTATATTTATAACTCAATTGTTGATTTTGATAAATACATTAGTGGCTTAAATTTAATAGTTGTTTAAATAATCAAGATATAACTGCATACTGACTTAGGTTCAATAGATGTTATTTATTTTTTTAAGTAGCGCGCTGTTTTTCTTTTTATTTTTTGTACATTGTACTTTGTGCTATTTGATTAACGAAGGAAAGAAAAAAAAATCTACCGCTTGGCTTTTAAATTATATTTTATTTATGGCTCAAAGACTAATGACAAAAAGAAAAAAAAAACAAAGTAATGAGTTACTAAAGCTGGGGTGATTAGGCTCTCCAATTTCCCAAAGCAATACCTATTTTAAATTAGCTATAAAGGAATAGGAGGAAAATAATAAGAAAAAAAGTACATTCTCTTAATTTTAAGAGTTTACAATTTTTAAAAAAACATTTACTCCATTTGTTTCATTTTATTTGTCGTAAAAACAAAGGCCACATATATTAAGAAATAAATAAATAAATAAATTTAGATAATAATATAAAATTATATAAGAGGATAATATTATCCCTCTTATAAAATACAAGTAAATAAATATAATAAATTATATTAAGGATAATATTGATAAAAATTAATATTTTATTGATATAATAAATGAATATATATTTTAAAACTGAAAAAACTAAAAAACTTGGTGGATAGAATGAAACATGGAGATACAATTAGGACATGAAACGAAATGTGGGGAATTTTTTTCACCCACCCTTTTGTCAGATTTTCATTTCTTTGTTGAGGCTTTTGTTTTGCTAATTGGTGGACCCCAATCAGTGCGGTAAGTGAGTGTAGCAAAAGATATATATGAGGGCCCAGTAGACTGACATTGATTTGGATGAATGCATCGCCCCTAGCAGACCCACGTGACATTGACGGCCATGGTGGATATAGAATGGAGCATTCCATTAACTTGTTGGTGAACATGTACACCAAAGAGAAAAAATGGAATCGAACGTACATGCAAAACAAAAAAGTTTAAACTCCGTCAAAAATATGTGTAACAAAAACTGACAAAAATTCAGAAATAAATTCAGAGCCGAATCTATTTAGAAATACATGAGTACATATGTATTTTATCGCCAATATTTAATCAAATTTGACTGTATACTAAATTAAATTTATGTAAAATTCTTTATTAAATTTATATATTTTCTTTGTCCCACTACTTAATTTTCCAACGTCCATCACCGAATAAGTTTTCAAAAAGCTGTTAATACTGGGGTAACAATGTTACCCGCCACCAATCGCTGTTTCATGATGATTGACAGCTTCCCAACTTTTATAATTTGAAATTAAATAAAAGCATTCCAACATTTAAGACAACAACTCATTGGCTTTGTCACAATAGGCGATGTTGTCAAAGACTAATCAAGATAATCATCTAACGATGAATTGAAAAAGAACAAATATCTATTTTGGTCCTATATCATATGTTTCTACAAAACAAAACAAAGATAGAAAACTAATTTTTAAAAAGTTAATATCATGATGAATTTGAAAAGTTATTAAAATATAATATAAGAATCTCATACTCCATAAGCTATTATATATAAACAAGTGCGGTAAAATTTTGGAATAATTTTTTTTTGTCTTCCATTCGATTTCTGGCCCGAAAGGTCGACTAATCTTGATTCAAGTATTGCGGGGTCTGAATAGTGACTATTCTATATGGAATAATTTATTATATCAACTCTTCAATGCTAATTACAAATAAATTAAAGCAAACTATTAACATAATATCTTAAAAATATTGGTAGGAGCAAAATCATCAATAAAAAAATTAACATTTTCCTGTAGTACTCTAAAACTAAATCTCTATGATATGTATTTTTTTAAGTGAGGTACGATATTTGAAACCGCAAAATCAATACGCTCAAATAGACACATGTGAATATATAAGATGGGTACTATCTGTATCCTATACACACGAAAATCTTCTCTCACTTATTTTCATGAATATTTCCATACAGCAAATCCAATCTCCAAAAATGAGTATATAAGTGAGACACTCAATGTATCACTATTTCATAAAAGTGACTATTATTATTCTTATATGACTATTGTTACTTTCACTTATATTAATTATTCTTTAATTTTATCAAATTACTCATTTTTTATTTTAACTAAAAGCATACCTAATATAAGATAATTTATAATAGTATTAAAATTTATTATTATAAATTTAATTAAAAATTAGTTTAACTACATAAAAATATTTATTATTTATCTCATTTTTAATACTAACATAATTACTAGATATTATAAGTATTAATAATTTATTTATTATAATGATTTAATTCAAATATTAAATTACTTTAAATTTTGTATAAAAAATATCTAAATAATATAATGTTGAATATTCTTAAGAAAACAATAAATAAAAAAGAATAATAACAAAGATATGATAATAAATTAAGGTATATAATTACTTATATATTTTATAACATCCAACATTTATATAAACAATAAACTAGTAGAAAAACAAAATGATTCCATAATTTATGTCTATTGTATTGGAAATTAACTTTTATTATAATTTTTATTTATTCATATTATTAAAAATTGACATAATTTTATAAGTTAAATTAATTACTTATTTGCATCAAAAAGAGTTTATAAGGATTAATTATTTTTTGATGCATGAATAATACAAAGGCTATAGTATTTATTTTCTATTAGATAACAAATATATAATTTACTTTTTTTAAATAAATTTCAAAATAAAAATTAAAAAACTAGAGAAGGATAAGTACATATATGTCTTTAAGCCATTAAAAGTAAGTGATTGTAAAAAAAAAATCTTAATATAATAAGTTTATTTAATAGTTTTTAAATTATATAAACATTGGACGTTAAAATTAAATAATAGCATGTGCATTGTATAGTTTGATTCAATATTTATCTTTTTTATCACTCATTATTCAATATTTTTCTTTTTTCTAAAATAATTAGGTAATTATTACCTTAAGAAAGTTTTAAAGGAAATAATTTAATGTACAAAATATTAATTATTACATCAAATAAGTTAATGTAAAATAATTTTAACTAAACTAATGAAAATAATATTAACTATTTTAATAATTAAAATATTTTTAATTAAATTAAAAATGATAAATTTTGATATCCTTATAATGGCTAATAAACAATAAATATCAATTACGTATTAGTTTTATTTTATTATTTTCTTTAATTAACCAATGTGAGGGAAAAAAATAAAATTAGATAGAGTTATGCTCATATTCTATTATGTGAATGTATTTGTCATGCCATGGTAATAACATTTAGAACTATATATATTTTTTTATTAAAATAGAAAAGGGATAATTTAGTGAAACTAAATAATAATTAATGCAAGTGAAAATGACAATAGCCACTTCCTTGAATGTGATAAATAAGTGAAGTAATATGGAATATCATTATATCTAATAGTGATAGAGCGTTCTACTTAAACACTCATTTTCAGACATTAGAATAACATTTTCATATTTCAATACGCTTCTGCCAAATATATGTCTAGAAATCATTTCTTGTATCAAGTACTACAGTTATATTATAAAGACCAATTTAAAGTGACTTTAACAATATTAAAATATTAAAAGCATGTTTATTTTTTCATGAATTAATGTCCTCTTATCAAAATTTTTGAGAAACTAATTTAGTCATCTATCTACTTTATATTATAATATTAAAGTTGTTTTCTTTTAAATTATTTTAAAGTTAAGTCACTATAATTGATATAATAGTACAAGAGTTTGGGTAATATGTATAAGATCCTATATTCAAATCTCATTACGATCAATATAATTTCTAAGCACCAAAAAAATTATTTTAAAGTTTATATCTTATAATTCTTTTTTTTTTTTTGACTTTTCATTGCCTTGCCATTCATATCTTTTTCCACTTTTTATCTTGACGGTGAACTCTTGATTCTCCTGATAGGGTTGCCCATAAACTTTATTTTAGAGAAGGTCTTGCTCCCAATTCTTGACGAATTTGTTAAAGACACAAACATTCACATCTCTGAATTAATCTGTCCTGTTTGAGAGCACAAAATATTTTAGAGCGCGATTGGTTTATGAAAAAAAATTTCTGTTATTATTTCTTATTTTTATTTTTTGAAAATTATTTTCATTTTCAAGTTTTCAAATTTTTGAAAATTAGTTTGGTGTATAAAAGTAGTTTTCAAAAATTAAAAACAACAAAATATGTTTGGTATGTTGGTGTTTCAAAATGAAATTTTTAAAATTCAATTTAAATCAATAAAACTATATATGTCATTAAACAATTAAAATTATATATATATATATATATATATATATATATATATATATATATATATATATATATATATATATATATATATATATATATATATATATATATATATATATATATATATAAGGATTGCACGTTGATTTATCTATCACAAGCTTTTTTAAAATAATAAATAGTTCCATAAAATAAGGTCATTCTAATAAAATTAATTTAAATGTGTAAATTTGTTTGGAATATACTTTTAAGTAAACAGCAGTTATAATAAAAAGAGACATTATTGAACCAAATAATTCATATTATTTTAACCATGATTATTATTCTACCAAGAAATTTAAAAATATAATTTATTGCAAGTTTTAAATACAAAAAATCTGATATAATGTGAACGTTATATAATATATATCCTTTTATTCCACTGAAAGATTTTGACCAGTTTGTTTGAACGCTAACGTAACAAAAAGGAAGTGAATTTATACAAGTTTATTAAGCTTTCATAAATAATAATAAACAATAAAAAAACTAGATATCAAATATTAAACTAGTTAAAATAATGATTGTAGCAAGAGTGAGAGGCACATACAGGAGTGTGATGTGGGTTTGGCTTAGTGAGTTGTTTTAACCAAAAAAATAAATAGAAGTGAGAAAAGTCTGCACTATAGGAAAGTGTAATTTAATGGTTTAATTCATTCATCGGGTAGATGAGAGATTGAGGAGAGTGTTCATTGGGGAAAAAAAATATATAGGATTATGCTTTCATCTGGTTCGAACTAGCTGCTTGGAGAAGTAAAGGAAAACAAACTCCATTATACTTACGATTGTACCACCTTGTTTTCACTTGAAAGCATTTTCGCCACATAACAAAGAAAATGCTGAAAACGTGGAATTTGGCGTTTTCAGATTTTGCCTGTTTTCAAAAATATTTTCTAGGAAATATTTTCTTTGACATATAACCAAACATATTTTCATGTCTATTTTCTATTTTTACGAAAAATTAAAATAGAAAACATATAAACCAAACAGACTTATTTTCAAAAGGACAAATATTAATTGTGTGGGGGTGAAATGCTGGAAATCAAAAGAACCAGGGGAGCTTCGATTTCATCTTCATGGACATGGCAAATGCAAAGGGACAAATTAATATTTTAACATACTTTGAAAAAACTCACGTGTTAATCATGTGGCACTAACAGAATAAACTGCCTGTTATTATCAAGGGAAGAAATTGTACGGTCTTTGAAAGAATTATTAGAATTAAGTGTCAATTTAAAATTTTAAGGGAAACAAATGTAATAATATTGAGAAGAAATATATATCTATAAGTTTAACTTTAATATATTGACATTGTAAAAATATTTTATTCTATCATTCAATCATGTATTATCATATTAATAAAAATAGTTAATTTTCACACATACTACTATATATGAGTTTAATTTTGATGCACTAACAATATAAAACTTTTTTACATTATCGTCTAATTAAAATTTTTATTTGAATAAATTCTTAATCAGTGAATATAAAAGTTAATTATTATAACTTGTAAATTAATATATTGTGTAAAAAAATTTTACACTATTAATATATGAAAACCGAATCTATTACTGTTTCATTTTTACGATGAAAGAACTACCTCAATTGACACTATCTCAATAATTTTTAGTTGGTTACTTGGATGCTATTGGAATTGAGAAAGTTTTAGGTAACCATTCTAAAGGGCACCACTCAATTTGTGACATGTGTTTATTCAATGCCATCTCATCAATAGATGGTCAAATAAGTTTTTTGGCCCCAACATTATACATTTCCTTATACTTTGACCCCAACCATCATTTGAATTTAGTTTTAAAATTTTTCACACTAAATTTGATGGTGAAGATTCAAAATTGAACCAAACAATTTGAATAAATCTTAACAAAATCAACCAAATTAAACTGAATCAATTAAATTCAACAAAATCAACTAAAAAAAAAAGGATAAATATGCCAAATTGAAAAAAAAATCAACCAAATTAACCAAAATCATGTTCAAAACGTAACAAAAATCAATCAAAATCACAAACCAATATTTAGTCCATAAAATCGTCCTTGCATCTTCAGTCCAGTCTCACCCAATAACTTCACTAACTACATGCATGAAAAATTAAGCAATGAAACTGAGAATTGGAAACATATTTGGCCAGCAAGTGATGGAAATTAAATTACTGTGTGCAACTGGCGGGGACTCCAGCCAAGAGTGCTAAAAATGATTCGATATCGGAAACCCTCACGACGAACGCGTGGCAAATGGAGGGATCGGTGGAAGAGCAGAGACCGGCGACAATGCCAACGACCTGTGCAGCGATGAGTTCGTCCCATAAGGAGGAGAGGGGTAGCGACGAGAGGAGAGAGTAGGAAGTGAGGATGCAGTGTGAGGATGGTTCGGAGGATGAGAGGGTGTGAGAAGGACCATTGGATCTGACAGAAGGTGTAGGACACAAGGATGGTCGAGGAGGGAGAGGGTTGGAGAAGCTGAGGAGGCAAATGGAGCCACTGTGATGCGTTCGCACGTTGAGTGAGGAACGGTGGCCTTGAGAGCACGATGGCTGGGGTGAATTCGAGAAGCCATTGATAACAATGTCGTCTTCTTTGTCGATATCCAAATCGACTTCCTATGAATCATTGCTGATTTTGGTTAGGTTTTGTTTTCGAGTTAATTTGGTTGAGTTTGGTTCAATTTGTCAAATTCATCTTTTGTCTTTAGTTGATTTTGATGGGATTTGTTGAATTCAATTGATTTAATTCTGGATCTTTGATTTAGATGACTTGGTTAAGATTTGTTCAAATTATTTGATTAGATTATGCATATTCATCTTTGTGTGAGAACTTTTAAAACTAAGTTCAAATAATATGTGGGGTCAAAGTATAAGGAAATGTATAGAGTTGGGGCCAAAAATAGTTGGTTGACCATCCATTGATGACATAGATTGAATAAAAACATGTCACAAATTGAGTGGTGCGCAAGGAGAAAATCACAGCAAGGAGGAGACACATATGTGGACACATGGTGCGCAAACATCCCAACAAGACTGCCGAATAACACTTTTCTCATGTGGTTAATGCTTACCTCTTCTGTCGGAGCTTACAAAATAATTAATGTAAGATGTAACCTTCGAGGCTGCGACTGACCAAGAAGCAACACTAACCAACACAGCGGGGCAAGTGACTGAGTGCAACAAGAAGCACAGGAAACATCCTGCCCACGTGCATTCTGCACGTGGATAAACCGACACTGCAAGTCCTCCCTTCGGTCGCACTATTTATCAATTATCATCTTATGTTTGCAACTGTACAATTTTTCTCAATCAAAGAAAAATTAACTGATCAGTTCGGCGCCAATCATCCGTGGTTGGAGACCTAGGCTAGAGTGATTACTGGGGTTGATTACCTACAAATATTAGCAGAGTCAAACCCATGTCTTTGTGAGATACTGTTTAGCTCCATAACCACTTGCACCATGCTTTAATCGCTTGGTGTTTTGATTTGTTTCGTGTTGTTGATCTTGACCGAAAACAAATCAACCATTAACGAAGCACGGTTATGGGATGGATTAGGCTCTAATTCAATATTTTCGAGAATTTTACTGTAGAAAATAGAAATACATGAGGGGCTTTTTATGTTTTTCAACTTTCGGGCATAAATCGAAATGAAGCTGTTGAATAGTAAATTGTAACGAAGTAGACATCTGGATAACAGTCCGTTGAAGTATTCGATCTATGTTAAATTCCGCGTCTCATTGTCTCGCTTCGTTTTCTTAATTTGGGTGGGAAAGAAGAGGTTCAACTCAGCACCAAACAAAATCCGGCTGGAATATTTAATGTGAATGGGAATGAGTAACATAACATCAAAGCCTGACAACTGTGAGGGTGAGGCCTCAAACTTCAATCAATTGATCTTCCTAGTGTCAGTGTCAACCATCCATTTATGGAGAGCAAATCCTCCTCGATGACAGTAATTTCTAAATCAATCTGAAAAATACAAAATCAATTGGTGCTAAACTACTAGATATACATGCCAACAGTCATGAGGATGGTTCTAACTATAGGATTTAAAATGACCAGTTTGAAACTTAAAAAAACAAGAAAACAACTGTCCTAAGCTTTGAAATAATGTTTATTAATATCAGGACGTTACATAAAATTCTTAAATTAAACACTCTGCTCTAAACATAATCATTCCCTAAACAAGTACAGCTATATCATCTTCATCATCATACTTTAGCCACACCCTCCTAGCGGGGCTTGTCTTTCTCTACCTCCACAATCATTGGTGAGACTTTTGTCAAATCAACAAAAAAAAAAAAAAGAGATTATTACATATAAAGTCTAGCACATATTCTTTAGGTAGGCTCATATTAAAATTGGGTTTTATAAATTTTATTTAATATATACTTACTCATCTACACAAAAATTCACATTTATGTGTGTGTCTAAGAAAAATTCTCTAAAATTGTGCTCGTACATCTAAAAAAAAGAAGGCCCACAATGAATTCCTATTTTTTTGACGGTGGTTATAGCTTGTGCCTTTTTGTCAATTGGAGAGATACAAAGGGAACGTGGGGTAGCCCAGCTTAATTGCAAGCCCGACAATACCCAATGCAAAGAGCCCAGTCAACTAATCTAATTCACAAGCACACTGTTTGCCGTCCGGTGAGGACATTTGGGAAAATCGTGCCTTGTCCTGTGATGGTGTTTTTCCTTCTGTTTTGGTTCAACTCCTCTGATGGTGGTTGTATTTTGTAGTTTAAATTTTAAAACAGAAACCGACCCCTTTTTTTCCCCTTTTCGGACTTGGCAAGTGGTAACCCAATATTTGTGGGTGCATATTCGGCCTTTTTTTTTGGTGGGCGAGGGGGGGTTGAGCACCCTCAGCTCTGTTGAGGGCTCGAACCCAGGTGCACAACTACCAAGAATACAACGTGTGTCATTTGTGTCACGCTTCATGTGCAAAAAATAAAAAATAAAAAACTGCTTTCGTAATGCATTAGCCTCTATTTAAGGTTTACGAAGAACTTTGAAGTCCACTACGTTTTTTGTTTCACTAAGTGCACTAGTATTCGGTCCAACAAAAAAAGGCTAGTGGGCTTCCAATTGTATTTTATTATCCTCTCCAACCACGATCGCTTTGACCATAACAAAACCATGGCCACGGTCATTTCGAATAAAAAAGACACGGCCATGTAGCTTTAGGATATAAGGCGTGTTGGAGAAAAATTACTCCGACAAAAAAATAAACAGATTATTGTCTGACCAAAAGAAAATGATTATTTTGGGATGCAATTATTTTTTTTTCAAAATAAGATTATCTTCTAAGTTAAATGCTGAACTCAAAATAAGCAAATCTAAACATACATATTAACATCATCTTTTCCAGTACCACTCCAACTGAAGTGAAATTTTGAAAATAATATTTGCAGAATTATGGGTTGGATTTATTTATGCTAACTAATAAGAAACATGTATGATTAGACAGATTTGTGACACAAATCAATTCTAAAATTAAATTTAATGTTTACATAATCATGCATCAATAAAAAGAACATCTTTATCCAAAATAGCATATATTATAAGTAATTTAAAACTCTTAATATTAAATGAAAATGTTTGGCCTGTAATTATATAAACCATTTGATGAAAGTCTAACCATATAACCAAAACCCACATTTGTGAGTTCTATGTTTTAAGAAGATTAATCACTACTTCACAGTCTAGATTCATCTAAAAAAAAGGCCTAAATATTATTAAGTCATTACTTTCACACTTTATAAGAATTTCACCTTTAGAGAATTTAAATTTACAATTCATGTATTGATTTCTTTTTCATGTCACAGTTATTACCTTAAATAAATTCTGAAAAAATAAATAATGGGCATGTGATTACTGTCTATGGCCCATGTAATTTTAAAAATAGCAACGAAAGGGAAAGAACAAGCGCAGAAGATGCATGTGTCCGTCGTTTCCTTCACCTTGTCGGATAAAAACACTAATATCTTCAATTCCATATATCTATCTGTGTGCATAGTTTTTGCTTTCAAAGATATGTTGTGATGAAAAATGATACGTGTATAATATTTTTATACAATGTATTTAGGTAAAATATAAATAATATGGTGGGCTCATTTCAACTTTTTATTTTCCTGGATCCACCATCTTTTTTTATCTTTTTACTTATGTTATAGATATATTATATAAAAATATCGTACATATATTATCATTTCTTATATTATGATGGACTGCATTATTTAAATTCCATCCCACTTCTGTTACCGAAACTATGTCGAAGTGACAATTGCATATTTATAAACCTTCATCATATATGGTGGACTTCTATGCACCAAACATGAATATGGCATCTAAGATGTCTGAACTTGTTGAGTGTTTGGGTCAGTTCCAATGTGGCAATGTATAAAATTCGTTGGCAATGCAAGGACGATAATGCAGACCAATGACCATGCTGGAGGCATAATGGCGATGCAATGGCATAAACGGTATGGTGCATATTGATGTGATGACCACGATGGTGTAATAATTGTGGTGGTGCTAGGAAGATGGAGGAATAAGTTCTGTTGGGTGAAGATTGGTTTTTAATATTGCTCAGAAATATCTGAAACTCACATGACAAGATAGCTAAAGTGAGATTAGTGATTTATTAATTGGAGTAAGAGAAATAAATCTGAATCATATAATTATATATAAATAATTAAAATTAAAAGTTAATTAATAATAATTAATATTTGATTACATAAAATATTAATTTTTTAAAAAATTTAATTTTAATTCACTAACAATTTACAATAGTTTTACACCATCATCCAATCAAAATATTTAGTTTGAATGACTTTTTAGATAATAGATATAAAAGTAAACTATCAGTAATATATAATTGGATGACTGTGTAAACAAAAGTTATACTATGCAATTAAATCCTTAATTTTATGCCATGTGCCTTCACTGCAATGTCATCTGTGTCGCATAGTCTAATTCTAACAAACTAGTCAGACTCCATAACATTTTTTTTCAATTATAAAATAATTTAATTTTTCGAATTCGGCAAATTATCATGTTCATGAATCGTGAATCATAAATCACAACACCTTTGTTAATCAAGCAAGCATGACATGACAGTATATCATGTCTATATAAGACGCCCTCATTTATGCAAAGATTTTTAAAATAATGAATAATTAAGTGTGTTTGGATTAGAGTTTCTAAATGGGAGTTTAGACTAACTTGATTTTACAAAATTAATTTTGATCAAAAGTGAGTTAGAGTCAATGTGATTATGTTGGAATGATTATGATAAAATGAATATTGTTTGGATGAGAGAAATCAAAATCATTGTTGTGTGTATAATTACTAAAAAAGGTATATGTTCTATATTACCATTTTATTTCAATTTTTTAATAAACTTATTTAATATTATTATCAAGAAAATTATAGAAATTTCATTTTAAAAAATATAAACAAAATTATATAAACACTTTTAAGGTGTTATATAATTTATTTATATATATATATATATATTAAATTTTCCTGTAATATTATTATTTCAGAAGTTAAAAACTCTCTAACATTCCATAAATATAAATTGCAACCGTGCAATACGTAAAAGGAAAAAAATGAAAACCCAATTTTTGCACATGACGCAAGGACAAATTCAGATGAAAGGCCACAATCCAAAAATTAAGTGCAAGGGTAGTGGTGACATTCTATATTCTTATTGATGCTGAACGTGAGAATTTCAACGCAGAAGCAATAAAAAGTTGCTTCAGCCCAACCATGGTTGAGAAACGAAAACCCAGTGGCAGACTTTAAACGTAAAAACACCCAAACAATTTTATTACAATGTTCAAGAATATTGAACGCACCTTAAGTGCTTCAAACGCTAAACCAAACACACCATAAATCAAACATATATATATTTTTACAATATTAAGATTTAGCTCATAGCAATATGCAGTGGAAAGACATAATCAAAACACAATTTTAGCCAAACCATAAGGCTCAATATAGTTGATATCTAATTGAATTTCATTAAGCATTTAGTTCAGAATTTAATTTCAGATATGAATATGGGAAGGGTCTCATAACTAAATATTTATCCTTTAGCCATTGATTTAAAAATTATTAGTAAATATTCTTAAAATTAGTTAAAGACTAACTACTATATCGTACAAAATGTACCAAAAAATAGACTATATCGTACAAAATGGTAAAACTTTCAAAAAAATTTATATGTTTAATATTTTAAATATTTTATTTTGTGCAATACACTTCCCTCCTTTAAAAATTTAACGACTATACTAGCAAGTGGTTCTGGCCTGTGAGTAGGTTTCACTGACAAAAGTAATCTGTGGTGTCAGAAAAAGAAATGACATGGATGGTGAGGGGGTCCTCTCTTATAACGTTTGACTGTTTGTTTTTCTCAGTTTGTCTGGGAATTAAAAAGAGGTTGTTGCCCTTCTCCCATATATCAAAACATTCGGCGAATGAATAATGCAAAATGACCAATGGCTGGGAAGTCACCGATCTGTTCACATTTTTCTGAATCCACCAGATCCCAGAGGCACTTAATTTTCCATCACATTTTATTATGTTTTGGCCAACCGCTTGCTTTCCTTGGGTTGCAAACATTTATTACGTTGTTAGATGGCTTCTGCAAATGGGTAATTAATTGATTGTACAAGTCATGTGAGGCTAATGTTTTATATATATTTTTTGGTACAAAATTAAATACGCAAGATATTTTAGTTCTTAAAATTTAAAATGATTTATTGATTGATTAATTAATTATTGATTTTGTAATTGTAAATCACTTTTTTTTTTCATAAATCCTAACAAATTACTACTCTCTCCGTTTAATTATAAGTGTCTTTTAAAAGAAAAAATATTCAATTTCAAGAAGTGTTTATTATTATTTTTTTCACTTTTATTATTGTACATATTTTTTCTCACACACATTTTTCGTACTAATTATTAAGGAATCTCCTACCTAACTCTTGTCAAAATAAAAAAAAAAATTGAAATTTTTTCAACGTATATATATATATATATATATATATATTGTGTTCATATATACATTTTCAATAAGTTTTTTTTTATCTATATGCTAAAACCTAAAAGACACTTATTATAAGAAATTAATGTTTTTTCAGCTTTTAATATACAGCGCTAGCTCTTATTCAGCTTTCAAAATTTGGAAGCTTGACTCGGCAATCGGCAACGTCAACTCATAAGGGACCACCTTGATGTCTTATGCATTCCGAAGTAGAAGACAAGCTAGAAGTTTGCTTTTGCCTTGGTTTAGTTCAAATCATAGTTTTAAAATTTGTAAATTAAATCCCAACTCATTTTGACATATTTGACAAAATCTAACTGACTTATATTTCATCATAGTTTTTAATCTCAAACTATGGTTTTATCATAAATGAAAAGAACTACTTTTTATCGGATCGGCTACATTATAGTTTGCTAACTATATATAAACCAAACACACTGAATGGTTATCGTTGCCCACAACAATGGTCTACCCAACAATGGTGCTAACATAAATTCGATGTCACATTAGATTCGTTGAGCTAGTAAATTTTTTTTAGTTTTCAAAATAACAAAAATAAAGTGTAGCCCTTGGTGAATCAAGCGCTTATAAAGGCATTCAACATCAAGAAAATGCACTTATTACACGCTTTACTACCCAATTATATTAAGTATAGTCTATACAGTAAAATTTATAATCCTCATCTGTAAGTACTATTGGATCACACCCAAAGTTGGGCGTAATTATACGAAATCTAACATCAAGAAAAGCATCGACCAAAAAAAAAAAACGAGAAAAGCCACCAGCTAGGACATAGGACTTGTCTGTGAACAAATTGTATAAACCATTCGCCAATGGTGGTTTGGAATTTTTACAATGGGCAAACTCTAAAGAGTTAAAACCCAAGCCCGCGGTTTCAAGGATGACAGTAAATTCTGATATGCTGTTAGAAATTTAATGCATGTTTGTTGAGGCCAGTTGCACATGACCTGTCCACCCGCGGCTGGGGTCCATCACCAGGCTTTCCATATGTGAATGTTTCTTTACATAAATTTGTCTTCATGATCCAATGAGAGGAGGCCATTCATGGACCATATGCCGTGCTCGTGGCAGAGTTTGTCAACTGTGAAGATGTTTCATAACCTGAGATATGAGCTTTTTTTATTTTCCAATACCTGTTTTTGTGTTTTTGTATGATTTTATGTACGTTCTTCCCATGCCATGGAGTTATGGGCATTTATTTCCTATACAACTTTTTCGTAGTGTTCAAATTTAATCGATTCGATCACATACATAAGACTTTATTTAAATGTTACTTAGACATTGTTACTATCATCTCATTTAATAGTGATAGAGTATATCCAATTAGGATATTCATTCTTAAATATTCAAATAATATTATTATTATTTTTAAGCTGTATTTAATTTAAAGGTAAAAACAAAGTGAAAATAATTCTAAACAAAGCTATACAAGAAACTTATGTATGATAATTTTCACTTTATTTTTTCCTCTGATTACTGAAAATTTCCTTCTTAGATTTAAATTCAAGGAATAATATATGTGAATTTTTCGCATGATGGGATTGTGTGGTTGGTTTGAAATAATATTACTTTCTGGGATGAGAAAGTGGTTAATTAAGGCCCATACGATATGATATATTCTTCAAATAAAAATTCCATCAACATTTCTAAAACATAAAAATAATTAAAATTTAAAAATAATCACTATCATTCTATCAAAATTTTCTCTGGCTTTCTCTACTTACGTAATTGTACGAGAGGGAGAAAGATAAAACTAAAGTGTTTTAGGCTTTTAGCCGTTAAAATTTCGAAAGTTGCGACCACTGCAATTCATAATTTATACACCTTCAGTGGCCTCATGACTGCGAGAATTCCTTCCAGACAATGAACTGTGAGGTAAACTGTACTTTATTTAATAATGAAATGATATTTGATATAAGAAAAATGCTAACTGATAAATTTTTTTGTCAGAATAATATAATATCATTGTTAATTTTTAGATAAATATATAGATTGTATTATTTTATTTTATTCAATTAACATGATTTCTAGTGGTTAAGTCTATATAGTATAGTAATTATAGTTGTCTTTTAAATCCTTTGAATGGAAGGTCTATATTTGAATCCCATCATCTCCTTAGTCCAACCGCTAAGACCAATTCCTAACTATGATACTTTGTTAAAAAAAATAACACGATTTCCATAAAAAAATTCTATCAATATTTTCCTGACAATAACATCACTCATTAAATTAAATAAATGTGTAAATTCAACTATGAATTGAAACTAAAATAGTACTTTACTATTAAATAGAACACACTCCGTTTTAAAATTCTAACACGATTACGCACGATTTTCTCCAAAACTGCAGTTTACATAAAAGACACAAGCTTTCATGCTCCGAAATTTCAAATTCTTTGTACAGGATGTAAGATGACAAATGTATGCTCGAACTAATGATTTATTTGGATGTAAAAATAAAATAAAATAAAAATAAAAGAAAATGAAGAGAAGAGACAATGAAGAGAAAAATATGTTATATGTTTGGATAAATGGAGATGAAGAAAAATGAGAGTTAAAATAAAATATTGAAAAAGTGAGTGATGATAATGAAATAAAATGACATACATATATCTTTTATTATAATAAGAATAAATATATTGATTTTTATTTATTTTAAACACTTTTCCTAAATAAAATGAATAAATAATTGTATTAGAATTAAAATTTATTAAATATTAAAATGAAAGTGAAAAATACAACAATTGACAAACTTTATTCATTTCTAAATGCATGGCATCCGTTCAAGAGCACAGCCGGGTCATCGCACGACATCAAGGAAAAGTTTCGGCGTGGGTCCCACGCCATTTTTCTTCCTTCCATCGATTTTCTGCGCACTGCCAAAGGATGGAAAACATAAGATCCTATTTCCTCCTTACTCACTTGTTCTTTCCTCTTGTTTTATGCTGTAACAAACAGTCGCTAAAGAGATTGATATTGACCGGGACAAGGGAAGTAACACATCACATACCCCATCAAAACTTCAATTAAGAAAGGGAGAACCGAATAATACACGCACATCCAATAAAAAATCATGGTCCACCCTATCAGTTCACGGGAAATTAATGAAAAATATACATGCAATAAAAGAAGAACAAATTTTTTCTTTTTTTTTTTTTGTTTTGCCAAAAGCAGATAGAAATTATTGTCACAGCCTATTCAAACAAAATATAAAAACTACGAAAAAGGGAACACGCAATACCCTTCTGACAGTGTGGTAGGCTTCATACATACATATTGGAAATTAACAGCACACCTTATTGAATAATGAACCCTTGAAGGATTCAACAATAATAAGTATAGTTTACAGAAAAATGTGATCCAGATGCACAATAACATTAAGAAGTACCTTTCATTTTCTTCTTTCTTTTTTTTTTGTTCTCCCTCCCCTTTTTTTTTTTTCCTTAACTTTCTGTGAAATCGGACAATTAAATAATGAACCTTACTTGAGAAAATCTGGGAAATTGAAGGTGGTTGCATCTTCAACTTTGTTGATCCAACCGTACTTCTCCATGAAAGGGTTGGCCAATGAGTCTGGTGGATAGTCATCAATGCAATCGTCCCACACATTTCTATCCCCCAGATCCTTCATTACCTCCCACAAACAGCTGTTGCATTTAAAGCCAGCACCTAAGCTTATCATCAATACCCTGTCGCCTTTGTGGAGCCTCTTCTTGGCCTCCATATACCCTAGCACATACCACAGGCTACTAGCCGATGTGTTACCAAAACGGTGCAGTGTCATCCTAGCTGGCTCAAGGTCATGCTCACACAGATCCAAGCTCATCCCTATCCCATCAATCACTGCCTTCCCCCCTGTGTGCAGGCAGAAGTGATCCACCCCAGTCTTGAAGTTCAATGGGGACTTAGCAGATCCCCCACCTATTGTCTTAGGGGAGCTACTAGCCATCACCTTCTTCACAAGTGACACAATCATGAACCTTAACAACTCCCTAGCTGGCAGAATCTTGGGTGATAACACCCTCAGATTATCAACAAATGCCCTTGTGGCTGCCTTGGGAAGATTTTTCCCAAGGTAAAACCCAAGCCTGCCCTCATCATCCTCCTTTTGATTGCAACAACCATATGAATCATCTTTGGACCCATGATGGGTCCTCACCAAGCACTTGAGCTTCAATATTGCCTTGTGCCTTAAGAATCTCTTATTGGTCAGGAGAATGACACATCCACCACTCCTGAACAAACAGTTGGTAAGGATCATTGATCTGTCACTCCCTGAGTACCAATTGGGACTCAGGGACTCTGACGTCACCAAAAGAGCACACTTGTTCTTTTGTGACTTGAGAATGTTCCTAATAATGTCCAATGAAACGAGGCTAGCACTGCAGCCCATGCCAGTGAGGTTGAATGCCTTAACATCGTGCCTCATCTTGTAATGGTTAATGATTCGAGATGATAAGGAAGGAACAGCTGCGAGCATAGACACATTCACCACAAGGACATCGATCTCCGAAGGGGAAATGCCAGTCTTTGCAAGAACCTTGGCAATGCTGTCGTGGAAGAACTCCTCCATCTCTGAGATCCCATCTGCTAGCAATGGATCTGTCTCGCGGCCTTCCATGATGTTTCTTGGGGCATAAGTTTGTTCCCCAATGCCAGAGCTCACCATGGCCTTGAGGAGGAACTTGTACTCATTGAGTCCCAAGCTCTTGTTCCTGCTTATGATCTTGCCACAGCACTCAGTTCCAAGCTTTCTGTCATCGCTTGGCTTGTAGCATTGGTACCCCAAAATGTAGCACTCCTGGTCCCTTCTCTGATCAAATAGCTTCCACACCAGGAAACACAAGTACAATGCCGTAACAACATAAAGCATAGGTGTGAGAAGGAACTCCATTAGGGAGAAAAAAAGAGGCAGAGAGAAACAAAAGAAAGTGTGTTTTGTGTTTGGAAGAGAGTAAGTAGAAGTGGTAACTAGATCAGAGATGCCTAACAAAGAGAATTTGATGGATTTGAAATTCAATGGAAGGACTTTTATAATAAGAAGGGGAGTGACTAGTGAGTAGTATTATATTGTGTTGGAGTGAAATGAGTTGGGCATGTGAAGAGTAGAGGCCTAAGACCCCGTCAATACTATAAGCTCAACGCCCAACAAACTCTATCTCTTTTGAAGCTTTCGTGTCAACCTTTATTACAAGAAACAAAGGGAGAACTAGTCACACCTTGGGCATGTGTAGTGGGCAAAAGAGTTTCTCTGATCTATAAGTCTCTACAGTCACTAACTGTAGAATGTGACACCAACAACATCAAAATTTTGATTCAAATAGTTGAGATATATTATATTATAATGTATCCACTAGCCAGCAAGTTTACGCTGTTAAAATGATGATGCACAAGTTGTTGGATTCTAAAACGAAAAACAAAGAAATGAAGAGCCATTATAGCCTACAGGTAGTGGCTTACCAGTGTAGTTATCCACATTTAAGAGAGAGGAAAAAAATGGAAGAGAGGGGAAGACCGTGATCTTACTTAAAATCATTGTATACAGGCACCTAGCTGGAGTGATTAAATAATATAGACGCCACTGATTCATATTTAGTTATTTACGCGTAGAATTGTGTACCCCAAAAAAAAAAAAAAAAAAAAGAAGAAAGAAAGAAATGAAATGAGAAGCGACAACTGTGTTTGATCGTACGTAGTACTAAATATTCAAATTTTGTTAGGTAATCAAATTCAATTTTTCAGCAGGCCTTGTTAAAATCGAGACACACTGTAAATTGGGGTTATTTTCTTTTCATTATATCCCGCGGTTTAAACTAGGCGAGTCAAAGCTCCGTAGGGATATACACACACACACACCTTATACATCAGCCTTTGAAAGAATTCAGTATGCGGAGTATACTTAAGAGTACAAATGGAAAGCCTAATATATATGGAGTATACTTTAGAGTACTTATATGGTGAACTGTAGAAGCCTTGCGCATGTCCTTTTTCCTTTTTCTTTTTTTTTTTTCCTTGATGCACCGGAAATAAACAGATACCTTGCGCATGGTTTAAGCGATTAACGCTACTAGACCGGCTATAATAAGTATTAATTATAATCAACATTTTGAGATATTACCCGAAAAAAGTATATGCATATAAAATATTATAGCTAACAATTTTGCAATTCTGCAATTTGGCATGGAGGATTATTTGAGGATATACTAATGGAATTAATGAGTGTAAAAGTCAGTGGCAAAGTATGACTTAAAATTAGGGGGACAAACACATTAATAAAATAAATTTAAAATAATAATTTGTAAATGAAGTGAATTGAAAAAGTCTTCATGGTGGTGAGTATCCAGAAAGTCTCATGATTATATACAAAACCAATATTTATGAGTTTTATATCTCAAATGGATTAGTTTCTACTTTTGACAATAAATACTTAGATTAAAGAAAATTATTACACTTATTATATATTAATGAGGGTTTTTTGCTTCTCTTTAATATAACGGAAAATATTAATAACTCTTTAATAAAGATGTCAACATGAATTGGTCTGCCCCGCCAAAAATCCACATAAAAGGGACGGGACAGGCCAACCTACCAAAACTAAGGATGCGTTTGGTTTTGTGAAAATATTTCCTATTTTCATTTTCTATTTTCATTTTTTGAAAAGGATTTTCATTTTCAAATTTTTAAAATTAGGAAATGTGTTTGGTTTATAAAGGTGGATTTTGTTTTCAAAAAGTGAAAACAATGAAAATATGTTTGGCTGGTTTGTTTTCTGAAAATCAAATTTAAGATAATAAATAATTAAATAATATTAAATAATTAAAATGACATGCCAAGAAGTGCCTTTGTTGTAACCAAAAATAAAAAATAAAAAAGAAGGGGGGTCGCCATGCCCCGCTGCTCCATAGTGCATCGACTTGCAGTCATGCTTCAACCTTGCAAGTGCCCCATCGTGTTCATTGCTTCAGTCGTGCGTGGGTGGCTTGACCTCACAATCGCTCCACCGTGCTCACGCTTCCAGGTCATGCGTCGTGCTTGACCTTGCAATTGCTCCACCGTGCTCATTGCTTCAATTAGTGCTTGGCCAGAACTACTCCTCCATGCTCATTGCTCTACGAGAGGAAGGAAGGAGAAGGAGCCCACGCTGCCTCGGGAAAAGCAGCCTGCAAGAGGGAGACCACTGTCTGTGTCTTTTCACTGTCACTATGTTCCTTCAACGATGAACAAAGCAGACACGAACAGAGGCACAAACATGGATTTATAATTTTATCTGTTGAAGACATGGATGCATGGTTCGAAGAAGGGACCCAATTCAAAACAAAGAAACATTCCTTCTATTTACTAAGTTGCCACCGCGTTTTCGAGTGGAAATATTTTCAACCAACAACAAAGGAAATGCTGGAAACGTGAATTCAGCGTTTTCATATTTCAACCCTTTTATAAAACGTTTTCATGAAAATATTTTCAGTTAAATCTAACCAAACGTATTTTCAGGTCCAATTTCTATTTCCATTGAAAATGAAAATGGAAAACAGGCAAACCAAACGCCCCCTAAATGATCTAAATAAGTTAGCCTAGCTCTTTTTGGGACAAACTGGTGGGTTGGTGGACCTGAAAAAATTTAAAAAAGTCTTTGTTATTTTTATGAGTCAAAAACATGTTTATTTGGTTTGAACTTGATCTCGTGTCTCTTTAATTTAGACTTCTGGGATTGTTGTAAAATAAAGACAAAAAAATTTATGAATTATTTTCTTATTAAAAAAAAAAACTTGGCCTCCAGGTCAGGCCTGCAACCTGCTTAAACCTGCAGGTTAAGTGGGTGGAAATTTATTTTGCTAACTCAAAAAGTCAGCCTAACCCACTAAAAATAATGATTTTGACAGATCAATCTGACAGGTCTAGTCCATTTTAACATCTTCACTCGCTAGCCACAATAATCATATACAAGGACGATACGAACTTATGGATAATCAATCAGGATGCATATACATGTGAGAGGAGGATTGATAAGAATTTTTTTTTTTTTCACAACTAAAAGACGCTCACTTATTGAAACAAATGATATTTGCACGTCATTTCGTGAAGATAAAAATATATATAATAAAGGAGTGTCCAGCCATTTAGTATTTGTCTATAATACAATATCAAAGGATCTCCACAGCCTACGAGAGATTGGAGAAGCAAGTAAAGTTATTCGCATTATAACACTGACACTTTGACAAGTACTAATTTAACCCCTAAACATTAACTTAATAATCAAGCATATACACCCTCCCAGATTGTCATTTCATTCCGCATAGCCATCAACAATAGAGAGGAGCTTGACCCACTTTCGTAGCAAACCATCCATCATATTATATCCAATAGATCAACCCTATCAAAGAACTCAGATCACAATTCCTGCAGTTGTTTAACTACCAAAATCAAGTGAACAACTCCCAAAGCAAGGTTGAAAGCTTAACGGCCCATTACTGCAAGTTCTTTTTGGCAAAAAGAGCGAAACTTCGCACCAGCCATTGGAATTCCAAACTTCAAAGTGAAGACTACAGGGGAAAATAAAAAGGAAAAATAAACTCCCACTGACAATGAAAGTATTATGTAAAAAATTGTGGAGTCAAACATTTTGTTAATCTAACAATGAAAAATAAGAGATATGAAATGACAATGAAAAAGAAAAAAAAGTGCATTTTGGTAACATAAGTAAATAAAGTTATTAAGAGGAAGTGATAATAGACAAATGAGAGTGGTTATTTAGTAACATAAGTAAATAAACTCATTAAGAAGAAGTGATAATAGACAAATTGCCACTCCCTTTTTATTTTATATATGGAAGACAAGCACTTATTGTTACTGAAAACAAATATGGAAGATTAAGACTATCTTATTCTAAAGTCACAAGGACATTTGTCATCACAAGTTTTAAAATTGGATTACATGAATGCTTATATATATTATGTTGGGATTTAATCCAAAATTCCAAGTAGAAAGAGAGTTAAAGTTTTAGTTAGGGGTCTGATTCCTGACAATATATATAAAGAAGGTTTCATAGCCAGAGGCAAAACCTACATATGTAAGCTCTACGTTTTGAGAGGACTAATCATTACTTTCGACAGTGACTACCTTTGGTTCATCCAAAAAAAAAAAGTTAAAGTCTCATAAGAGATTTGAATATAAATATAAGATCATTGATTATTTGGTTTTGGTATGAGCCAAGAATGAGAGTGGTTTATTATATTGTTTGTTTCTAAAAGTTGTCCATGTAATACAATCTTTTGTAAATATGATTTGCAAATTGAATTGTGCAAAAGTTGCTGATATCAGAAGATTTTTGAACTCTTTCTTGTAACGATGTGGATGTATTTCAGAGGGATCAAACCATGTTAAATTTTGTACTCCCTCCATCCTTGATTGTCCATTTCAAAAATTTTCTTTGTCTAAAATAATTGTCAATTTAAAAAATTTAGATAGTATTAATTATTTCTTTCTAATAGTATTCTTATTAAATATTATTATAGGAGAAGAGGAGAGAGAATGTAACAAAATTGAAAAAAATGTGAACAATATAGTAAATTATTTTTAATTTTTTCTAGCATAGATATTTTTCTAATTATTATTTTTTTATTTCGGTGAGTATTTAAAATTTAATAATTATTTAAATACAGAAGTAACATGTGTCATTGTTCTTCTTGCATTGTCTCTTTTTGTAGGATAAAGTGTTTTTTGTTTTTTTTAACTTCTACTGACCATAAACTAATATTAGAGTCAATGGATTTGGTCATTTGGTACTTACTCAAGTATGGGAGAGACTGACACTGTTTTTGGATTCATATGTGTAGCGCTCACCGCTGTCGATGGTTAACATGGTTTCAAATTGCAGATAATCTGTGAAAGTGACCATAGTACGATCTCTCAGCAGTCATCAACAGCAGCCATTGGTTGGTGATTTTGGATAGGAATTGTCCCAGAATTAACAAAAAAATAAATAAAAAATAAAAATTGCCATCTAGTGTTTTTAGATGCTAATTTAGAAACCAACAACAATGGTTGAGATGGAGAGTAAGATTTTTAAAATTGTTAATATAATAAAAACTTAAAAGAATTGTTCATTTTTAGATCTTTAACCGGTATTCTTGACAAAAACCTTTAAAAAAATTGCAAAATTCCATAGATGATATTCAAGGTTTGGATAACGTATGGATGGAGATCACTTGTACCAAATCACGTCCTCTTTCATATATATATATTTACACTAGATATTTCTTGCGGTATGAAAAATAAGCATTTAATAATATTTAAAATTTTAAATCAATTATTAAATATATATTATTCGTTTTCTATGTGATAAGAAATAATTAATAAAAAATAGACATGATTTGAGTACCGATAATTCGATAACGTGTATGTCCTGCATGCAAGTTGCCGAGTCCTATGCTCAACTAACTCGCTCTACGTCAATGAACATTAATACGTTCATCCATGCATTATGACTCATCATATATAAATGCATAGTATGTAGCTTCATTTGGTACAGTAAACGGAAGACCAAGCAATCGAAAGGAAGCCAAAGAAATAAGCTTTCAAATGTATAATTTCCTTTGTCCATAGTGTTCCCGAACCAAAAGTCATACCCATCTAAGCTTGTAGATAAGTTTCTAGCTCTACACAGTGAAGTCAATCGGTTGAAGGATATCAACATATTGTGATCCAAGACAAGTGCCGCGATTTTCCACTTAATTTATTGCATACATGACCCACTGTCCCAATCACAACTCTCACTTGCGTATGCAAATGAGAAAACATTCATGTGAGAAACATTGCGATTTTTCGTGAAGAACCATTTCACTATAGCAGATTCGATTGCTGTTTATTAAAATTGACACAAATTAAAATGCCAATTGTATCAAGAACAAATGTTTTCCCCTAAAAGGAAGTTGCTGATTACATAGACAGAAGCTGCTTTGAGGTGCAGTATACATCAACGGCCCTATTAACTAGTTAAGTCATCAACCAAACCCAACGATTAGAATAAGTTCATCATCGCACTAAGAGAAAATTAGTGCAACAAGCTGTGGAAAGCTTGAAGAAAGCCACGTTTTCTAGTGTGGGGGTTGTGAGAAAATACAATGTGCTTTCGGTGTCAAATTAATGAGCCGGCGCCGGGCAAAGGAAAATGGGGAGAAGAATCTCCATATTTCCTTGTCGCTGTCCGTCATGAATGGAAGGATCGATTTAGTTTCATGTACACATCAATCCACACCCAAGCTATACAAATAAGGTTGCAATTTCCATTTTTTTTTTCCATTGAACAAAAATACAAGTCAGCATTGGGCTCAGTTAATGCATTTAGATGCCCTCACAACAAATGCCACCGTGCTGCAGTGTTAAATCGTAATGAACTGGTCCATGTGCAGGTAGTTTAAGCTACATTAAACACATTAAAAGATTATCTAAATATGATTTTAATTATTAAAAAATAAGTGAACTTTGATTTTATTTTTATAAGAAATAAAATTGATTGGTCCAAATATTTTTATAATTATATGATTTTGGTTTTTATCGTTAGTCTATATTAAATGCTAAGCGAATTAATACTACTTGACATATCATAATCTTGTATGTTAAAATATTCGTCTAACAATCTATTTATATTGAAATGAATATATTTTAGGAATCATAATCAAAATTCAGTAATCTTTGCAAAACATGTTTTAGCATTATATATGGTAATAATAATCTTTTTCTCGGTCAGATATATTGTTGTGCCTTTCTATTTAACGTGTCACTTCTAAGCGGGGCTCGTAGGAAAGTTGGAGAGGTAAGTTAACGAAATTAAAAAATAATAATAATAAAATACAACTTGATTTGTTCATGAATTTCTCGGATGGGAAAGACAAGTTGGCATATTTTAGTTGACCGTTTCCTTAATTATATTGTTTGCCATGATCCGAATCTGATTTTAGATTTTTCCCCCCTTTTTTTTTCATAAGCCATTAATAAATAATCTTTCAAATGCTTAAATATTCGAGCATATGTATTGGAAAATTTTTGTATACATACAAATATAACACCTTTTCTGCGGAAAGTCATACAAGCAAACATCTACGGCACGGTGGGGGGCCGGTTACTGTCTTACGGATACATGTTTAATCAGCTGTTTAATCATCCAAGTTGCAGTGTGTGGGTTATAGTTTCATGTGTTTAATCAACCAAATTGGAAGCTGATCTTCAAGTATATATTTTGGAGAATTTTTTTCGATATCCTTTAAAGTTCATGAGTATTAGTACCTTTTAAATAATTTTACGTTGAAAATTTATCAAATATTTTATTAACTAAATTTATTAATATTTTAAACACTTATAATTAAATTACAACCTTTGAATTTATAAAGGTACCAGTACTCTTAGAGTATTAAAGAAAGAACCTTTATTAAATATTATTTTATTTTAGCATTATATAGTAATAATAATTTTTTTAGATAATGCAATATTTTCTCTCTCATGGAACGGGGCCTAAACCTAGATATATCACGCAATGTTCTATAAACGTGTTTGTGGGTCGACGAAGATATCATTGAGATCAAGTAACATTTAAAAAATATTATTAAATTATATAAAGGATTGATAAAATTCTTTAATAACATAACCTATACACCACAGTCTTTAACAATATTTTTAAAATATTACTTATGTAGTATATGTAAAAAATAAACAAAATGTTAAATGTATATCCAAGAGTGGGTGGACACATGGCCATTCTTTTCACTATTATTGGATATGATAGATGAGTATAGTTCACCATGACATAAAATGGTAATAAGGTGGGTATTTCACCCCGAACACCCACTCTTAGATGTGCAGATAATATTGTTGCAAAATAAAAGATTATATGTAATACCCCAAATTTTAAATTAAAATGTGAGAAATTTTTCCTAATTAAAAAAGTGTCAGCTACCCTCATCTATCGTTCCAGGTCCTGAATCTCACTAAGTCTCGACCTTACATGCCCTTAGAGGGCCATATGCTCCACCTCCCAACCCCTTTCACCTTCTAAATTCTATTTTCTTTCAATTCTTTCAAGTTTAATTAGGAATCTTCCATCCTTCAAGTTTAAAGGTATGTTATTTTGCTAGTTTTGCTTCATTTCCTTTAAGTTTTCCTTGTTTAGAGGGGATTTTTTGTGCTTCTCAAGGGAAAGGAGCTTTCCACTTTGTTAGAAATGGATTCTTGGGTATTTAGATATTAATTTAGAGTTTTATCACTTTTATATCAAATACTACTGTCAATTTTGCTTCAGAGTGTCCTGTTGGTGTTAGTTTATCATTGTTTACCCCTCAAAGTGAGTGGGTTCACATATGTAATTTTTATGTTGTGCATCAGATGTTATTTTCATGAAGACATAACCTATTGTTTAATTTTAGAGATTATTATACAAAAATTTAAAGTTACTGTTGGATTATATGTTTTAGAACTCCTGATTTTAGAGCATAAAACTTTCTTTTGACAAAACTCATGGGACCATACTTGCTATACTAATTTTCAGTAGAATTGATGATATATTTGACAGTTAGAGACTTTTATGATGGGTTGAATGAATTCTAGATATGGTTTATGTATATGACATGGTTATATACTTGAAAATGCTATTTAGAGAAGAGAATGGGATTGTGATTGCAAACTTTGCTATTTTGGAAATATGATATTGAGTTTCCAAGTTAAGAAAAACTTGATAGTTTGAATCATGTTTTAGAGAACTAAACAAAAAGGTTTTAGAGCTTGAATCTTCAGGAGATTCGAAACAGCTGATAGCTACATATTATGTGGGTGTATTAAATCACAAATGTCTATAAAGGGTGATCCCTTGGACATGATTTCATAGCCACAATTATGTTAAGGTCAGACTGTTAGAATCAGATAGATTCAGAGCTCACAAAGAACTAAAAGGGTTTAAAGGTTTTCACATTTATATTGATTTATTTAATTGGTTTAGACAATAACTGTAAAGAAATAGCCAATGAGTTAACGGCTGGTGTTAATCGTTAACCTTGGTACCAAGACCCATGAGGGAAAATTTATTCAGAGAATAAATCAGTCCATGAGGGACGTAGTTCATGAGGAACAATTATAATTTCAGTGAGGGGCTCTTGTTCACAAAAAACTGAGCACCTACATATTAGAGCAGAGCTTACTATTTCTCTAGCAACTATTACATTATGAGCTTATATGATTTGAGGTATGAAAGTGAATTAAGGAAACTATAATGAATTTGGAAAATGATGACTAGTATATGTCTATGTATGTGTACTTGATTATATAAAACTTTGAAAATTATTACTATTATTATGATTTTATGCATTGCTTTTTTGGTGTCCCATGAAAGGGGATTTCAGGTGAGGACTCACTCACATAGTTTTGGTTGCAAAACTCACCTTACTGTTTTATTTCATTTTTCCAGATAAGGTAGCTGCTGCAGACTCTTCTCAGCCTTTTTTCTTGCAGTAGCATTTGAGTAGCAACTGATAAACTTCACATGGATGAAGCCGTTATGTACAGAGTAATGTGCTCAAGTGTAGATGCAGGCAGGATCCTGGACCATAGTGCATGATTTACGTTTTCCATATGGAATGTTATGTTGGATTGTATTATATGATTTTACTACTTATAGAGGTTTTGTACATTATAGACTTTTATTACACTTGTTGGCACTATGAATTTAGACTTCAGAAAATGAAATATGAGATTACAGTGTGGAAAATACTAGCTACGTATTTTAAAGGCAAGTGATTTATATATAGAAAAGATTTTATGATTCAAATTATTTTGTAATGTACTATACACGCATAGGAATTCACATCACTAGGCTTGTGTGGGATAAAACTTCTCACATGCCGTTCACTTGCTCAAGTAGGATCGTGACATTACATACGTAATAGTGTTCATTGCACTACCATCATTGTTGCCCTAGTCGATGCCTTTAGTTGTTGTTGTTGTTGTCAATCACCTGGCCTTGTTTATGATCACCTTTATATGTCGCTGCCTGATGGAGCTACCATCGTTTAGTTGTATGATGCTATGATCGTGGGTTTGCTGGTGCACCACCTTGGACTTGTGAACATTCTTATTTCTTTTGTAATAATTAATTTTTTGTTGTTCATTAAAAATATTATATTATTCAATTCGTAATAATTTATATAGAATGATTAATACTTTAAAAAATATATATTTTTAATTCTATGCTACTCCATCTGTTTTAAAATAACTGTCTTTTTTTTTCTTTTTCATATATATATATATATATATATAATATCAATTTATACCATTAATATAAATATATTAGTTAAGTAATCAATATTTACCAAGACGAATTCTGTTAGTTATACAAGGGTAGATTTATTAACTCATATAATTTTCTATATTTATCATGATGTGTTTTTATTTTTCCCAATATGTGTATTATTTGTTTTTGACACTTATTCTAAATGAGAGTGTACCCCCTTTTTTTAATAATTATGAGGCTAAAGATCAATGAAGATGTAGAAAACGGCATAATTATTGCATTGGGAATAGAACAATTTTTTTTTAGTTTGAGGAATAAAATAGTTTTAAAACTCGTGGTTATATTTTACCTCTTAAATGGACCTAAAATATTTGCATGGACTAATCATTACATCAGACGATGGATATCATATGAAAAAAAAAAGAAAACAAAAATATAAAGGTAGCGAATGTTAAAAAAAGTAGTGGATCCGTTAACTTTAATTCTTTTTCTATTAAAATATATGTTTAAGCATATCTAATTTTTATATCCAAATAACATTTGTATAATTCTATAGCTGAATATTGTTTGAATAAAGTTTGTAGAGGTAATGTAATAATTTTGGTGTCCTGTTCTTCTTTTAATCCAATTAATTGTTGTTTCGGTATCATGAATTCATGTTGATAAAAAGACCAGCATATGATTAACTTTTATTGGTTTCTTTATCATGTTGTCTTGTACTAACTTATGTGGAAGGAGTGGTGTGCTTGGTAAAACATAAAATATTGGTTTAATCAGAAGAGTAAGGATATAACTGTTACGAGCTAGGTTATCATTAAGATTGCATGACTTTTGTTCAGATTTAAGAATACCTAGCTCATTAGTAAACAATAAGTTATTCTACTATAAATACGCATTAAAATTGATACTTTACCCTTCAGAATAAAAGAGTTTTTTTTTTTATGTTGAACTTTTATTTACACAAATAAATTCATTATTTTGTACAGAAATACACTTATAACTTTATTTAGATTTATTCATCAAACAAATCATTTAGATTTGATTAATTAGACTCGCTTTTTAAAATTTGGACATAATATATTTAATGCGAAAAATAACTCCCACAATTATGTAAAGTTATTATTCTCAAATATTATGACAATGTCTGGATGGATGCGGAAGATGATAAATAAGACAACTGATGGCCTTGATGACATTATTTTGACCGAACTATTTGAAAGCAAAATGCCTCGTGAACACAAGTTTTATCGTTACTCACTTGATGGTAAGTGGGCAGCGATCTCTACATAATCACATAACAATAATGATTTTTTTTATATAGAATTTAATTTTAATACATTGTGAATGTATAATTTTTTTATACTATCATATAATTATATTATGACACATATATAAATATGATTAACTTTCTCTCTCTTTCATTACTTTAAAAGTCTTGCATGCAAGTGAGAGAACTTGACTGGATAAATATTAGTGCTCATAAAATCCTTTCTTATATGATATTTTCAACTAATGGTTTTTTGGTTTTTGAAATTTGTTAATTACAAGAGTTTAGAAATGCCATCAAAAGTAATAGGAGAGTGAAGGATGAAAATACCTGCGTTGGGCGAAGAGGAGCATGAGTTTTCAAAACCCTATACGTTTAATTTATAAAACTCCAATACAAATTTTTCGGCATATTTTATGATGACTTAAAGGAAATTAAAGGATGAGAAGGAAATAACTTCATTTCATCACAGAGGTGGTTAATAAATTAATTTCTACATCATTAAAAATTGTATGCAATATCAGCTATGGATTGGCCTTTTTGGTTTTTTTAATTGCTACTTCATGTAGACTCATAGCATCGTCAAAATGGGTTACCTGCCCAACCCATATTGTAACGACCCAATTTATTTTGGGCCCAAACAACCAAATAAATCATCTTACAATGCATTTGTGTTTTACAACTGTTTTGGGCTTAGTTGATGTGCTAAACATATTGAGGAATTAAAAGCCCAGAAACTTTTCGATCACTTTGAAGTCCAGATACCAAAAACCTATTTTCTGAAGCCTTGGTTCATCTTGTGGCTCTTTAACTCTCTAGTTAATCGATTAAAAAAAAGGGCTCTTTAAGTAAGCTCAGAAAGGCTAGTTGACTAAATAAAAAGACTAATCATGTATATAAAAAAAAAGGCTAATAAAAAAACAAAGCTGAAAAAAAGAAGTTACTAAAACAAAAATATTTAACAAGTTTAGGGTTAGCCCAAGAAAGTTTACAGCTATCTTCTCCGTTGAGGTCGAAGCCCTTAAACATTTACCGGCAAGGTATTAACAAATAGTAACGCTGTTCTTTGTTTTGATAATAGAATGATTATGTTTTCTATATTTTGTTTTGAGTTAATGTCTACTTGTGTATCCCAGTTCTTGTTTCAGACTTGGACTTTGAATTCTTACGCTTAGTGAAGTTTCATTGTTGATAATGATATAGCATGACTCACTGTCAAGTGAAAGACATGCAGAGAAAATGAGAGATTCCTCATTCATCTATCATTATGGAAGAAATACGCTAATCGGCACCTTGAATTTAAATGAAAGATATCAGCCTACAAAATCCGTTTTAAACTACGTTTTTTTATGGGACAGGAAAAGATTTTAAAAAAAAACTTGATCTTAGTTTACTATTAATATATTAAAATTATTTTTTAAAAAAATGTTAAAATTTATTAAATTCCTATGAATAAAACACGAGTTTTGTAAAGCCACTATCTCTCATAATAACATTACAAAATAAAAAGTAAAGCAAATTCATATGTTAGTTCTCGAAGGATTTTTACCTTAACACTTTTTTTTTTTATAGAAAACGGGGCTTAACAGCCCAATACCTTAACACTTTAATCCTTAAAGAATTAAATACATACAGTGTTTAAAAGATTTCAAATTATAATATATTGATTCCTTTAACATGAAAACATATAAACAATATTTGTTAAAAGATTAATATAGTTAAAATCAATTTTTCAGGCATCAACGATTAATAATATATGGATAGTTAAATCAAATATTTTTGTTATTGTGTTAATACATGATTTTTGGTGAATACTGTGTTCGTACATGATAATTCGGTTGTTTAAGATTTTTCTATGCTGGCATAGAATAACAATTCTATCTTTTAATAAAATTCATATTGACAATTTTGTATTTGTATATATTATTTAATTTAATTTATATTTCTTCTATAAATGTTTTGCACACCACATGTTGCTGAGTGAAAGTTCAGATTAGATCCATGTGTGTACGTATATTCACCAAACACGGTCTTCCGAATATATGAGAAAACAACAAAATGAATAAGAGAACAAAAACATTCTCCAAATATCCAACATCTCTTGTTATTTGTCGCCAGATAAATTAAATATTCTATACCCTGTTTGCCAATGTACACAAAAATTCTATACAGTATTCAACTGCGAATACCTATCTTGTCCTTATCGTGCGCGCTCCTTGAGCCTTTCAACAGAAAAATAAATAAATAAATTAATTAATTAAAAACGAGGTGGGCCATTGGCATTGCGTTGCCGGCAAAGGCAAGTGCTCCCAAATTCACGGGCGTTGCAAGCAATGATTCGAAGAATGCGACGAAACACTGCCCGAATCTCCCGCTCCATACAAAGTGTCAGAAAGATAATTCCCCAACTCATCGGGCAAAACCCGAACAACCGCTTCCGACCCGAACCGATTCCTCTCGTGAAACTCGCCGTACTTCGGAACCAGCTTCGAAGCTATTGATACCTTTATTTCGTCTCTCAGTTTCGGGTCGGGTACTATCCACGTGGACTGCGCCCTGCACGCTTCGAGAAACGCCTCGTTGAAGCTCCGGAACACGGCGGAAGCCTGCTCCGCCGTCATCGCTGCCGTCGGATTCTCCGGCAGCGATGACATTACCTGGCTCCAACCAACGCGCTCGTACTTGGATGCGTACTCCTTTACCTTCGCCTCGTGATTAACGAGCCAATCCTCACCCAGAAGAAAGCCGAGGTTCGATTTGCGAACCTTTACGACGACGTATCGCATGTTATTCGCGAGGAAGAGGTAGGCGAGCGCCACGTCGTTGTAGAGCTCCGCTTTGCTGTCGAGCTTGCAGAGCAGCACGAGGATCAGCCACGCGATTCGCTCGGCGATCTCCGACGACGGATTCTCATCGCGGTTCGGACTTCGGTAGTAGGATTCCGGCAACGGAGTCTTCGGCGAATCGGCGAGTATGTCGCCGAGGTAGCCGCTGTAATCGGCGAGGAACGCGAGGTAGTTCATGACGTAGCGCGTGAGAGGGTGGACGGCGCCGCCGGGGACCGGAACCTTCGACGATTCCTTCTGGATGGCCGATTCGAAGTCCGTTAGCATCGCCCTAACTGCCTCGGCGAGCCTCACCTGAGAAGCCACGGCTTGCAACCTTACACTCGACGTTGATTCGAACGAGAAGATGGACTCAATTTGTGGCCAATTGTCAGAGATCGCTTCGTATAAATCCAGCGTTCTGAACATTTTCTCTGGCGTTTTCTTGCACTTTGCCACGTTTTCCGGGAATCCAAACAGCATTGCGGCGCCGTCTCTGCAAACCTCGGCGAAGCATGACTCGGTGATGGTCTTCTTCTCCGGAGAATTGAATACGTGGTCGCAGAGAGTCCTCTCGCCGAGGAACAGAGTTCCGACGGCGATTTTCACGGCGTTGAGCCACGACTTGATCTTCAACTCGAGAACCTCCCACTGCACCTTCTGGATCTGAGAGAGGCTAAGCTTCTCAACTCCGAGCTTGTGCAGTGCCTCATCCACGATCGATTTTCTCATGATCGCGTAGATCTTGACGCACTCTCTGCCATATCCGGCGGAGATCATGCAATCCGCGATGGCCTTCAAATCCGCCATTGCAACCGCCGAGACGCTCTCCGTCACGTAGACGGTTTCGCCGGCGACGTGGAACTCGTCGTCGGAGAATTCGTCGTCGTAATCGGAGAGGTTGCTCCGGCGATCGGTGGAGGAGCGGCTGGAGACTGATTCGGCGTCCAGGTGGTCCCTGTTATCCGCTAGTATACGGTAGAACTCCTTCTCGAGCCTCTTCATTGCGAGTTGCATTAGGGACTGAGCTTGTACGAGCTTCTCGGAGGAGGAATCCTGTGCGACGAGGTGCTGCATAGTGGCCTGCAGGTTCTTGACGGCGTTAAGGTACTGTTTGGCTTCCTGGCGGGTGTTACTGAAAAGAGGGGTAGTTCCGTCATGGGGAGATAACGGTTTGTGGTTGTGGGTGTTGTTTGAAACTGGGTCCCATTTTGTTATGAGGGAATGAGCGGTTTCAATGTTCTCTTCCATTATGGAGTCGGAGAAGGACTTGCGAGGAGGTGAAGGTGAAGGTGAAGTTGGATGTGAAGAGGGATGTGTTGAGTGTTTGAAGAAGGTCTTTATGAATCCTTTTTTCGGCATTTTCTGGAATTTTGAAGCGAGGAGTTAAATAAAATGAAACCGTGGAATCAATTAACGGGTTTCTTGTAGATATATATATATATATTCCTTTTGGCGTTTCACTCCCGTGTTGTGTTTGATAGGATTTTCGTTTTCGCGAAGAGAAGCTTTGGAGTTCTTAGTTTGGGCTTGTGGGGATGAGTTCTGTGAGGGGGTATTTATAGAGAAAGAAGTGAAAGGATCGAAGATTCATTATATTGACCTGACCCTTGTTGGCTGTCCTGGATACTTACGTGAAACGTATCAGCGTGGGTTGGGAGTGGGCTGTGAGTAAAAGAACAAAAAGGTAATAGCGATATGCTTACGCGGTAGAAGCAGGCAACGTCTTTTAGATCTTTCTGTTTCTTACGCCTGGCCTACATTCACAAAGCAATATGAAATCACAATAAAACGAGCAATTTTTAGCGAGTCGAGAAGTACGCGTCAATCACAACTCATGTTTAATGTTAGGATTTTGCCATAATTTCTTGTTCTTCACTAACATCAATATGAGTTGTCTGCTATTCGGCATGGGGGTATTAAAAATTCACTGATTTTGTCTTTTATGACGAAAAAAAGACACAAAAATGAAATTGATAAATCATATATCAGTTTAGTTTTGAAGTAAAACTCATCTAATCAAATCTATCAATATTTGTATAATTGTTCAAGTAATAGAGATAAAAGTTAATTATATTTTTATGAATATGATAATACATAATTAAATGAATATGTAAATTTTTTTCAGATTGTTAAGATATCAAAATTAAATTCATAATACAAAATAATAAGATATTAATTTTACTATATTATTAGTGTATAATGAGATTTTTTAAGTAGTGTATGTGAAAATCAAGCATCTTTCTTAATATAAATATATGACTAGATGAATATGTTTTTTTTTATATATATTGACGTAGCATAAAAGTTAAATCTGAATGAGAAAAAGTTTTATTGTAATAAAATCTGTTTCTCTATCTTATAATATAAAACCTTCATGTTAATTGAAAACATGAAAAGATACATTATTAAAACAACAAAAAAATGTTTTGCTTTCAGGTCAATTTTCCTAAAATCTCAATTGTTTGTTTTTATTTGGAAAAAAATAAAAATCAAAGCACACTTTTAACAGCACTTGTAAAATTGCAAGAAGATTATCTTCCTCTTTTATTCGTCAATGGCTGCCACTTAAACTAACTTAATGCGCCCACTTTGCACCCCAAAAAAAAAAACTCATTGTGCCCTTAAATTTCCTTGTACTTACTAAGTTTGGAATCATCAGATATTCATTAATTCTTTTTGTGCGAGAGAGAGAGAGAGAGAGAGAGAGAGAGAGAGAGAGAGAGAGAGAGAGAGAGAGAGAGAGAAATGAATAGTTGGATATATTACAGCTGTAGTTAGGCGGATTTTTACGTGTATTGAACTAAAATAAGAATGAACGTTTTGATTAAAGTAAACCCATTCTCATTTTGTAAATTCTCGAATGATTAATGGGCTTTTTTAAATTTTGTAGAATGTTTATTTTAGTTTATCAAAATAAAATTAGAAAGAAAAACGTATATTTGAAGTGTGACCATGTAAATAGAGGTATGGAACAAGTATTGCAAATTATGTTAATAAAAGTGAGGTGAGGGACTAACTTGAATCGCGTTTTGTAATATTAGGAATTAATTTAACTTATTTTAAAATTAAGAATTAAAATGACTCACAAATATAAAGTAAGAAAAAGCGGGTATTAATTGTTTTAAATATATTCACAATAAATGACTACATTTGATTCTTGTATAGATAATTGTTCATAAGAAACAAGATAACATATATGTTATGAATCAGTCTGGATGAAGCACATGCTTTGAAAACACTGATTAATTAATCATTAACATCAATTCACTACTATAACCTAGTAATAGGTTTGAACCAGTCAGGTTTGGCAAAAGAAAGATAATCGTTGTAGATAGAATGTTCGACTCGATCGTCGCATATCACTTGGACTGATCAGAGTAACCGGGTTAGACAGTCTCGCTGAAGGGGTCAGAAACGGTTCAGTATATTGCAAATTGAGTACATGTTTATGTTACATGACAAGGTGAAAACAACCTAAAACTTAATTAATATAATTGTTTGTTTTTATCTGGCCTGGACCTTTTGTGTGGCTCTTATTAATTAATGCATGTAATTCTTGATTACCGAACATGTTTTCTTGTTAATTAGTTGGACCATTCATCTCATGGTGATTTTGTTTCTAGCTCATCCTCATTTGGTTATTGGAGTTACATTATTATAGTTTTGGGGGTACGTAAGGTATTCTGTTGCATCATTTCATTGACGTCTTTATCATGCTCACTAATTTTCAATCAAATAGTACACTAGTTATATAATCCCTGTCAATTAGTTGCTTTGCTCATTTCACTTTGATCAAGTCATAGAGCCATCATCAGCGGCTGTCATTCTTTTTCGTATGCTAGTTCTAGAGGCATTTTCTGTCTTTTCCTTTTTATTTAACAAATTATGAAACGAAAACCATCATGTCACATATTAGCTTCAAAAGTTTGAAAAAGAAAGGGAAGGAAAAAAGTGATCTGTTTGTTTATAAACTGATAAACTTGAGGCTCAGTTTTTTCCTATTTTTAGACTTTTAGTTAACGAAATTGACCACCACCCGACCTATATCTTTTTTTACCCCCTCTCATACAACTTTGCATATGGTTATTATAATGGTCACATGCGACCCTCCAAAAAAGGGTTCATTTGATTAATATTGCGTGCTTTTAACAAACCGCAAAAATTATTTATCATTTTTTTAAAAATGCTTGTTTTTAATGCATTCAACAGCCTGATTTCTTGTGCCATTTATTAAAGAGAATTACCAAAAAAATTATTAAATAAAAAAAGAATAAAACTAGGTAAACTTACAGGTTAAGCGAGAAATTGAATACACCATTTATTGTCTCTTCAGTTTTTAACTGGGCAACCATACATAAATATGTTGACAGCTTCATTTTGCGAAATTCTGATCTTTAGGATTTGTTTCGCACGTGATCTAATTTTTTTGATAAATTATGTGGGTGAAAAGATAATCAACATCAGTAAGAATTATGTAGAAAGATTGAGTATCATGCAATACGATGGGTTGATAATATGATTGCATGGCATTTCCAATTTCGGATTAACATGGGACTGCTTCTTGATGGTGATGTTTCGAGTATGAAGCGTGACCAATGAGTTTTGAGTCTTCAATTGACTACCATTGTGTTTTCTAAGATGAGGGAACTCACAAAAACGCTGGTGTTATGAGAATTCTTTTCAAAATGAAATGTCTACTATGGAACATTAGGGGAATTGGTGGAGGGGGAAGTTGTTGTGGGAAATCTTGTGACACAGAATTAAGTATTTTTCGAGTTACTAAGAGAGTAAGTATGAATCATTGGAAAATATCTGGACTAGGCCAACAGAATGTACAAAGACCAGTATCTCCTTGTTAAATTCCTGGTTGAAAAGGTTATAATTGAATCTTTCTATTTCTCCTTCCACTCCCTATTTGTCAAGGCCGAAAAATTTAATTTATTATATGGAATCTAAATCGAGTTGATATCAAATGAATTGTCAATGGTGTGCGGAAGAAACTTTCTTCTTCCTTCTAGTTGTATTTTGAGGAGTTCTCGCATGTGAACTAATGAAGCTGGCCAAAGTTGATCATCCAAAAGAAGCTGTTTTCATACTTTGTCAATGCGCGTGGGGTAAAGCGGCAGAAAAAGTCAAAAGCATAAACTTTTTAGGTGTGAAAACAATGCATGTTACGTGTGATTCTTTGTCAGCTATAGCATGCAATATTGTATGGGGCTTAAATTTATGGCCTCATTCAAACTAATTAAGTCCTTCACATTTAGTTGCCTTTTTTTTGGTCTGAACTATTAGCTCACTCTAATGGTTTTGCTTTTGCGTACAATGCATTATGATATGACTCAGGCCCATAAGGGAGAACCTTATTTAAACTAACGCTTACATTTTGCGTGATGTGAGACCCATGTCATAACGGTTAGCTCAACAATTTACAACGCACAGGAACACCCACATTACATACTTTTTGGAGCACACTTTGAATATGGTCCACTCAACTAGATTTTAATGTAGTTTTCCTAAAATTTCCTTCCACTCTCCCCAATTAGTAAACTTATATATTGTTATTCTATTATTATTTAAAATCATTATTATAAATATTTTTTAAGAAATTATTTTAATATTTTATTATTTATGCTTCTATTTTTTCATTTTGAAAAAAAATATTACACAAAAAATTTCTTTCTATTACTTTACAAAAAACACATTTTCTACGAATTAACATAACAAGTAGGCACATTAGATTTTTTCCACCAACAATATGCTTCTAAAATTTCTTTTAATACAAAAAAAAAAAGATTTTATCTAATATTAAATAAAAGTATTATACTGGTTCTCTCATTATTAAAAAATTTTAGCCTATTATTTTCTTTATTAAAAATTAAGGTAACATAATACACCAAGTTAGTCATTTATCTAATAAGTTGTGTGTAATAGGCCAAGCTGCCTTATGGATTAATGATTGTACCCAAAAATCAACACGGGTCTTATTAGCGTGCTTCGTCCTCACTCACATGCTTCATGGGAAAACTTCCCATGAGGTCACCTTTAATACCTTAGTTTTAAATAAAATGGTTAGAAAATTTTTTCAAACTAAAAAGGGTATCAATTATCCTTACCTGTCGTTCCGGTCCCTGAATTTCACCAAATCCAGACCCTACTTGTCCTTAGAGGGCCATATTATAAAGCCATATTATTGAAATAAAAAATCTTGGTAATTGTTCCGTAAATAAAAATAAGTTAAAGAGTGATTTTAAATGAATTTTATAAAACCTTTGAATACCTCATTTGTAACCCACAAGTTTATAAAATAGTGAAAATTTCTGAATTTTAACTAAAATCCAAAATTTGGATTTTGATTTGTTGGTATTTCAATTTTTTGATATTTTATTTGAATCCAAATGGGGGGTATTTCCTTATTTACATTTATGTTTAAAGCTAATAGAGAGTAAAATAAATGAGGATAATAACTTAAAATTGAGAAACATAAATAAGTGAGTACTGAGACAACTAAGTCCAATACATACCAGTACTTGAATTATAACTCAAAGTTGGAAGGAAAACCATTATGGTGAACATTGCAGTGGTCAGGGAACAGTAAGACTGTGCAAGAGACGATTTTTATGTTCTCTGGTGAGCGGTGAAGTACTAAATGAGCGCTGCAACGGTCAAAATCTTTATAAAAACCCCTCATTTCGGGCTCTAAATACCACAAACACGACCCTTCCACCCGCAAACACCAGAAACTTCATCCCTTAACCTTTCTTCACCCTCCAAACTCCATTTTATTTCATTTTTCTCAACTCTAACTCTGATCTTTCATTTCTAAGGCTTTAAAGTATGTTGTTATCTTAGTTTTGCTCTATTTTCTCCATTTTCTTCTTGTTGTTAGGGTGATCCTCTATGCTTCTCAAGGGAAAGAAGTTTTTTGCCTTGTTAAAAGATGTGAATTTGAGATATTTAGAGGTTTTAGATGTTAATTTAGAGTTTTATTGTTTCTATATCAGATGTTGCTTTTAATTCTGCTTCCAAGTGTACTGTTGGTGTAGATCTTCATTGTCACCCCATCAGGTGAGTGGGTTCACATGTATGATCTTTATGTCGTGCATTAGAATTATTTTCATGAAAATACAATTACACTTGGTTTATATATTTTAGAACTGTTGGTTTTGGAGCACGAAACTGTTTCTAATAAAAATCACGGGACCATGTTTGCTATACTAATTTTAGACAGAATTGATGATATATGTACTGCTAGAAACTTTTATGAGTAATTGAATGAATTCTAGAACTAATGCTATAGTTCATACGCAGATAAAATGTTTAGAGAAGAGATTAGAATTATGGTTGTTATTTTAAAGTATGATATTGAGCTTTCTAAATTATGAAAAGCTTAGTAATTTGAGATATGTTTTAGAGAATTAAACAAAAGGGTTTTAGAGCTTGGATTTTCATTAGATTCAGAATAGTTGACAGCTACATATTTTGTGAGCTTTTGAAATCACAAATCTCTACAAAGGGTGATCCCTTGGGCATAGCCACAATTATGTTAAGGTCAGATTGTTAAAATCAGATAGATTCAGAGCTCTCAGAGAACTAAAAGGTTTAAGGGGTTTTAGATTTACATGGATTATTTAATTGGCTTAGATAGTAGCTATAGAGAAATAGCCAGCGACTTAACAGCTGGAATTAATAGTTAACCTTAGTGCCAACTTACTTAAGGGCAATCCCACAGGGCAGAGTAGAGAATGGAACCAATTTAGGTGTTCAAGTTCTTTAAGAACCACAAAGCAAAGAAACAATATATCATAATTGATAGACATAATTGCAGAGCAGAGATTACTGGTTCTCTAGGAGTTACTACATTATGAGCTTGTATGATTTCAGGTATGAAAGTCAATTGAGAAAATTGTTTTTGAGTTGTAACATGATGATTATGAAGGACTTTTAGAAATATATGTATACTTGATTGTGTAAGTTTTTTAGTATTGTTAATGTTATTATGATTTTTATGTATAGTTTCTTGGTATCATATGAAAAGGGATTTAAGATGAGGACTCACTTGCTGAATTTTGGTAACAAAACTCACCCATCTGCATTTCTCTCTATTGTAAATATTGTTGTTGCTACAAATTCTTTTCCTAGCCATCAATGTCCCGGCAGCAATAGAGTATAGCCAGTAAGCTTCACTTGAGTAAAGCACTCTCATTCTGTCTACAGTGCTCTAATACACTGCATGCAGGATCCCAAACCTTAGACCATGTTTTGCATTTTACATACTATGATAGCATATGTGAGTTTTGTGTTTAATAACTTAATAATATTAGTTTCATGGACATTTTTTAAACAGAGCAGCTTATATTTGTATATTGTATTATGACTTCAGACTTTAAAGACAGATTATGAAACTCCAGATTAGGTTATTTGATCATTTTGAATTTGAGAAACAGGTGATTTGTATATAGAAAAATAATTTTATTTTAAATAATTTTATATAATTAACTATGCATATAGAGAAATTCAGGTCACAAGACTTACGTGAGAACTGAATTTCTCACGTGCTGGTCACGTGCCCAAATCGGGTCATGACATCACGCATCTCAAAATTTCTCCAAGTCAAACACGCCTAACCTTGGAGTTCTTTAGTGATGGGCTACCTAAAAGAAGATGCATCTTGTTGATATAAGTAGTACAAATTAATTCACATGAGACATCCTCAACTGTATAGTCTCATACATATACAGTCTTAGGATCTCTCTCATTCTAGTGTAATTGGTTCAGTCATGCACCCCTCCGCTTAAAGGCTTACCAGGAGCCGCTCCTTGTTTGTGCCTTCTTGCACTGCGATCACTTGCTACCATCGTCACCGGTGTAAGAAGGCACGAACAAGGAGCGGCTCTTGGCAGGCTTCTAAGCAGAGAGGTACATGAATAAATCGATTTCATACCAGAATGAGAGGGATTCTGAGGTGTATAAGTATGAGACTATACAGTTAAGGATGACTTATATGAATTGATTGGTACTACCTATACTAACAAATATACATCTTCTTTTTGGTAGCTCATTACTAAAGAAGTCCATGATTAAGCGTGTTTGGCTTGGAGCAATTTTAGGATGAGTGACCTCTTGAAAAGTTTTCCCATGAGCCATATGAGTGAAGATAAAGTACGCTGAAAAGATCTATATTGGTTTGTGACGACAAGTCGTCAATTCATAAAGTAGCATAAGTAGTTACATTATGAGGAAGAGTATTATTAAGATTTCAATCATATATGAGATTAATTGTCACATGTGCAAAAACCAGAGAAATTACATATAAGCTTGTTTCCATTTAACTGAACTAGCTCATAAGACATGTCTAAGTTTCATTCACATGTATTATAGAAAGACCATTATACTCAAACCTATTTCTCTCCACCTTCTTACACATCACAGTATATGTTTGAGGAAACAATCGAATTAATTAAAATATTTACAATGAATATATCATTTAATAGATTTTTTTAAAAGAAAAACAATAAGGTAAAACCATTCATCTTTGGTTTTCAAGAGTTGGAACCTTTCATGTAGTATATTACTAGAAAAAAAAATTAAACACAATTACCCCTTACCATTTTTTAAAAATTTTTGCAAACTGGAAAAATATTTTTTGTGTGATAGTTTTTTTTTTTTTTGCAAAATGGAAAAATATAGAGAAGCACAAATAATACAATATTAACATAATTTCTTAAGAATATTTGTAATAATAATTTTGAATAATATTAAAATAATAATATATAACTAGTTTACTAATTATAGGGAGTAGCTATTGCCACTCTTTTTCATCTAATGTCACTCCCACTTAGACTTACTTCTTTTTAATATCCTAAAATGCCTTCATTTTGTTTCACAATTAATGGTTTGTTGTTGTTTCTATATTATTCAAAATCATTATTGTTAATGTTTTAAAAGAAATCTATGATTATTTGTATAATAAGTTGCTTTGTTATTGTTGCAGTTCACGCTAAAAAATTTAATATTTAATTATTTTATTTTTATAATTTTTTAAAAATTTTCCATAATAAATTTGTACAAATATATTATCGGATCAATTGATAATTAATTTAATATTCAAATATATTAATATTTATTAAATTTTTATATTACCACTAAGTATTATAATTATTTATAATTTATGTGTTTGATATATATACCATTTGTCCTTTAAGCACTTGTATAAAATTTAATATATAATTTACGTGTTTAATATTCATGCGTTTAATGTGTATGCCACTTAATATTGCACCCAAAAAATGTCATTTAATATATGTATATACTCAATATGATACCATTTAGCGTTTATATGTTTTTTTTAGTAAGTATATAATGCCTATATAATTTTATCAAATATTAAATAAATATAATTTACTCTAATATTGAAAAAAATATGTATATTGTACAACCTCCTTAATTTTTTGTTAAAGTTTTTAATTTTATTTTCATTTTAAAAAATTAATGAAATATAATATATTAAATCATTTATTAGTTGCGTACCATATACTATTAGAATAAAAATTTTATGCTAATAATTATTGTCTAGTTGAGATATAATTGAATCATTTTTTCGACAACATGTGAGATATCAAACACATTAAATAATATAACAAGATATATAATTAGATGATAATATATTTTTTAACATTTACAGTGAATATAATTAAATTTTTAATTAATGACATTTTTAATTCAAAATTTATTATGTTTACAATAATTTTCTGAAGTTATTTTTATTTATAATATTTGCAAAACATTAAAACAAAAAGTATAAAATACGGCTACGTTTAAAGAAAGTTATGTGAAATAAAAAAATATAACTCAACTATAAACTATCCTTAAGATTAAAAGAATCAATTTGTGACTATTATATTTTTCATTTTTATGAAAAAATGAAATTTAACATATTTCATAACTAAAATATCCAAAAAGGAAAGTTTCTTTTTACTGAAATAAAAACATCACAAAAGTACAATTAATAAATGAGTATTTTTTTTAAAAAAAATAGTAATAATATTGGGTTTGAACAAAACCAAAAGTGACAATCAATATATTAACATTATAATTATGAAAGAGATTATAGGGCATTTTAGCAAAATTACACTAAAATTAATTTGAGCAGGAGTGGCAAGCTCTAATAATAAAGTGACATTCATCTTTTTTCCTTTTTTGCCCATAAGACGACATTGAGTTTTTTTCTTCTTTTGTGGGTAGGGAAAGGGGAAGGGATCAGGTCAAAACCCTCGACTTATATGGTTATATCTTTCGTATGGACTTATCGCAGAATACTTGTTATACAACCGCTACGCTGTGGCTTGCGGTGCGAAGACATTGAGTCATTGAGCCTTCTCTCATCATGGATTGTCGAGCAATTACGAAACATAAAACGTAAGTTCACACCCAAAAACGGAAAAACATAAAACCTTAGTCAACTAGGGTATAATCATGTGACATATGGTTCAATATCCAGATTACCATAGCAAGCATTATATAAGACAACAGAGAGATACGATACTCAAAGATGCTTTGGTGTGATGTTTGCACATTAGACCACTGAAACAAGAGAAATGATGATTCTTCTACATACTCAGAGGACATTCTTTTGGACAGCTATGATTTAGACGAGATTACAAAACAAAAAACGAAACTTTAGTGTATTTTTAACCACACATTTCTTAGGTGTCTACGATGCATGTGTAACTATAATGTACAAATAATATAGCTCCTGAAAATATACAACTAATTTGACTCCAGTATATTTCAGTCCTACTGAAGAGTACTTTTTCAGTCCAAGGGTCGGTCTAGTAAGCGAATATGAATGAAACGTGAAACAAACAATATTAATCAGTTTCAAAACCAATTTTTCTAATAACACTCATCCACATTTTCATTTTACCTTCGTTTTTGAACCCATAGTCCCATACAGAATTTGGCTTTCGAGAGGTCTGAGTATGAACTATAGTTCCATACACTGATACACAATTTGAGTTTGAGCAGGTTCATGTCTTCATGAACTACTCTATTGGCATTTCTCCTAATATGTAGGGATACACCTGATCTAAGCTATGTTGCAAGAACATAACTAACTTTGATCACGCAGGAAATTGAAAGTCTCATATATGACGAAAAAACCAAAGTAAACAAACTAAATTTAATTCTGTTTCTTGATGATCAAATACTCGAGAAAAGAAACATAAAAACCGAGCAGCCAGGAATAAAAATTAAAATTGTCTGTCAAATACCGAAAAGAAAGTGACACCAAAATTATGATCTGTTCTTGGATCAAACATCACACCTTAACTGCATATTTTCTCAATGGGAAGTACAATTCCTTCTTCTTCTCACGCTCTGTCTTCAAGGATGCCTGTAGGAAACACAAAGCAAACCTGTTAAGCCATGTTAAGCAAGAACCCTATATGCCTAGAAATATCAATCACATTCAGTTAGTCAAGTTATGACAAGAATTGACAGAGAATATCACAGGAAACATTACACTAACTAATGAGAATGTCCCCACAGTTCAAAACAGGTATACGAGTTTACAACTTTATGCAGCATGTTCATCTTCTATAAATCACACTAACTAGATACAGAACAACACATGAATCAGCACAAGTGTGAGACATGCCCAAAAATTGATATCGCAGTAAACTATTGATCATGTCAACATGAACTTTGATGCTAATCCTATCATTTCTTTCATCAATGAACATCAAATTTGGCTCTTACTTCCACAGTCATTTAAGTGAAACCAGCAGATGCAGTATGTCATTACACATTACACAATCACAATTCACAACCCGACTAGAATCCTTTCACTTCACTCCTTTCTCTTCTACACGTACCAAGCAATAAATAAATAAATAAATCACACGGTAAAAAGAGACGTTTACCAAAGAAAATACAAAAACTGTTACCTGATGCTTGGTGAGGCGTCTTCTGATAGCTCTGGTCTTCTTGGGACGCAGATCCAAAGGCAGGTACTTCTTCTTCTTGTAAGCTTCCCTCAACGCCAATTTTTGCTTCTGAGAAATCACTGTCAGCACCTGCGCTATCGACAGCCGCACAATTTTTCTGCGTCCACACAACACACCGCAATCGAATATGTAAACAACTTCGATCCGATTAGAAATTCGATCACAAAAATGAAGAAGAAAAAAAGAAAAAGATAAGAGAGAATTTCAAGAAAGAGAGCGCACATTTTGGAGAGCTTGTTTGGTGCTCCGCCAGTGACCTTGGCGACACGGAGGAGAGCGAGCTCCGCTTTGAGATCCTTCAATTGGTTCAGAAGCTCTGCTTTCGTCTTGTTCCTGAGCTCGTACACCTTGATTCTCGCTTTTTTTACATTCACAAAACAAAATGGGAAGAAAAAAAGAAAAAAAAGAAATGGAATCAAAATCGAATCGAAATAAACCAGGACTTAAGAGGCATGTGAAGAATGCGGTCGCAGTAGCAGTAGGCCTTTGTTCGTACCCATTGCGGAGGCTCTGTGTCGCTGTGAGAGGAAAGAGAAACCCTAGCAAGGACGGCTCAAGCTGGTGATGATTTATGTGCTCTGTTTTACGTTCCGAAGCCCTAATAGGAAGGAGAGCTCATTTTTTTTTTTTTTTCGGGTCGTGTGGATAGCTAAGAGACACACTCACAGATCAGTTGAACTATCATAGTGGATCTGGGCCTCATGAATGAGGCCCGTTTCTTTTCCTGCTTGTGAAATGGAATCGTATGCACCGGAACAAAGCCCAAGTAAGTCAAATTTTACTTTTTACTTTTGAGCTCGCTGAGGCTCCTACTACTAGGTTGACATTATATTCCAACTCTTACCCATGACCAAAACAGAAAGACTAGACCCAAAAAAAAATCGAAAAGTCAGAAGACTTGCAAAACATATATATATATATATATATATATAATATTTTGACCAAAAAAATTATATTTTTCTAATAAGGAGAAAAATATCTTCTAGGCATTGCAGTAAAGGAAAAAAAAAATGAAATAAACCTTGGAAAAACACCTTGCTAGTGATTGTTCTTGCTTTTTATAATTTTCAAGCATAAAGTTTGGTGATCAACTTTGTAATGGTGTTTCACAGTGAATACTAAAGAAATAGATAAAGAGAAAAAAAAAAAACCAATTGTTCAACACTTCAATTTGTGCAACCCTCGGAGTCCACTTTGATGCTGGTATTACCGGCATTTAATAGAGTTATTATTGCCTCCTACTCCTATATTAAACGTTCCTATACTAAACGTTCCAAAAACAATAAAACTCAAAGAAAGTGCCTTAGTTTTGAATTAGATGACTCTAAAAAAAGAATGAATTGGATGAAATTAAAAGATTAAATCATTCAAATTGAGTAAGTTAAACAATTGAATTGTTTGCATGGTCCCAAGAAAATGGAATAATACTAACTTCGATTTCTTATTTATTATTGAATTAACTGATCAACTTATTTTGATATTATTGAGCATTTCTTTTTTATTTCAAAAGTATTCTAAAAAAAATCAAATACAAAATGGATATATTTAAATATTAGAATAAATCCTACCACTTATGGTGGGGGCTTCGTACTTCCCAAACAAATCTTCCTCTATATATATATATATATATATATATATAAAAGCATTGGTTTATCAAGAATACTCAAGAAAAATTTCTTGCTATGTAGATTTGGATAGAGTCCTTACGGGTCGAACACCTAATCATAGATAATTAATGGAATTGTAGAGGACACATGGGCCAACCTCAGTTGAATTTGATCTTTCTATAAATATGCCAAATCGTCCACTCCCTGTGCCTAAAACACACAATATTATCAAAGCATCATCAAGTATATATGTATGCTCGTGGAACCTTGAGCTTTTATTGATCAATTTATAAATAGAGTGATAGAAGAGAAGAAAAGCAAGAGGGAAATGTAAGGTCCCATCACATCTTTAAACGCGTGATTATTTATTAAACTCACGGTCTGAAACACAGTTAAAGCAATGTGCTATTATATATGGATCAGATAAAGGCCTCAAAACGATCGATGCTGGTAAAGAAAGTACTATAGAAACACAATGTGTGTTTCTTTTTTGCATCCACACAGAAATTAATGAGAATCCATGTGCATATGTACGTTACCCGCAGCACTTTAGCGCATTTTGTGTGGTTTTTTGGTTTAAAAAGAATCATGCTCTGAGAGAATCACAAGCACAATAGACTTGTTTATTTTCATGAGGTAAATAAAGTTACTTAAGGCTGAGGCACAATTCTGACGAGAGCAAAATAAATAAAGTTTAATGGCAGGGAGCAGATATGATCCCAGATTGGGCCGCAGCAGAGTGAGAGGAACGAGGAAAAACATCTAATCATTCATGTATCAATGCCCCATGTTTGTCCTGTTATGGTGAAGTTTAAACTAAAAGATGAAAAATTTGTTAATTAACAGTTGAATGTAAAGATAAACAATATTCATGGAGAAATGCTTTGCGATTATATGCATTATTATCCACTCAAAATTCAGTAGTAAAAGTAAAACCAAAGGAAAAAAAAAGAATCAAAAGTTAATCATAGATCTTGCACTGACCTACTTGTTCACCCAAAGCATGGAAATTGCTACACAATAAACTGAGCCCAAAAGTATCAAAAAAAAAAAAGAAGAAAAAACTGAGCCCAAAGTGAAACAATTATGTGTTAATAATGAAGTTAGCTGCACTCCCTAAAAGCTTTGTTCATTTCATTCCACAACTTATGGTGATGGTAATCATGTGTCACAGTCAGCAAAGATGAACACAGCATCTAATCCCAAAAACTATAAAGAAAAGATAATGGCATACAACTTTGAGTGTCTGGATTGATCACACATCTTCCAAAGGATATATCATGGGCCATAGTACCTTCAAGTGGGGCCTAATGCATTTTTTCTCCTCTCCCTTATTTCCCTTTAATTTCCCTCCCATATCCTTCATCAAGTTTAAAATTAAAAGCAAGTTTAGTTGGTCTCATTTAGGAACTTCATTCTGTTAACATTATGTGCACCCTTCATATATATATCTACTTCATAACTTTAAGCCATATTGCTCCCAACTCACAAGCTAAGTCACAATTCACAAATCATCACAGCCATGAAGTTAGGAATGGATCTCTTCTGTTCTTCCTTTGCTTCCACAGCCATAACCTCTTCATGCGTGGACCCTGGTTCCACGGCACGTCGAAGCACCAAACGGTGCACCATTCTTGGAAGGAAAAGCCAACTTCTTCGTGTCCCTTGTTCATCCCAATTGCCCATCAATCCTAATAGGAAGCATAGAAAGAGCTCAGAAGATAGGCAAAAGAGTAGTGACCTGCGTAGAAGAAAAGTTAAAAGCCTATATAGTCACTCCTCCGATGATTCATTCAGAAAGTATCTCCTCAGTGACGTGCCCTTCATTGATTGGGTGTCCGAGTCTGATAAAATCACAACAAATGCTCCTGCTCAGCATGCAGACAAGCCCAAGCTCATGAACAAAGAAGATAACTCATTCTCACAGGACCGGGTACGTAGATTTTATTAATTAGTATGTCTTTTGCTTTTATTAGTAAAGTACTAAAATTACTTAACTAAAAACCAAAAAATGGAAAGAAAAAAATAAAACTGGGCTTCTATGTTGTACAATGATGATGACAGCTTGAATTTGTCATCATGTTTTGGAATCTTGAACAGGTTGTGGTTTTGAGGGTGTCATTGCACTGCAAGGCATGTGAAGGAAAAGTTAGAAAACACATTTCCAAAATGGAAGGTCAGTTTACAACTTTACATAACTTGGAGTCTCAAACTTATATATTGTTACTTATTAGCCAGATAAATGGTGACAATAAGGTGGTGCTGATCACAGTACGTAATAATTTCCACGTTATTCTTCTGCTGCTACATACATCAAACTTGACAATCTCGTTAGTTATTTATCCATGCAATAATAGTCTTGTATTAACGCACGGTTGATTTGTTGGGGGGTTTTATGGCTTCTCCACTAATTAAGCGGGTAAAAATTTATGTAGAAAACAAAATATGTATATATGATTGAGGAAAATAATTCTGTGTAGGAGTAACATCCTTCAGTATAGACATGGAGGCAAAGAAAGTAACGATCATCGGACACGTGACGCCATTAGGGGTTCTGGCAAGTGTCACCAAGGTGAAGAAGAATGCACAGCTATGGCCATGATCTCCAACAACGCCATCCTCTTCAATCTTCATCTTCATTATCATCATCATTGTCTTCGTTAATTAACCACATCATCTCAATGGTCGACATAGAGTTAACGATGATTCTTCCCTAGCGCCGCCCCTTGTCTCTCTCATGTCCGTTTAGTGTCGTTGGATACACCTGCTTTCTTGAATTTAATTATGTGATTACAAGTTTGATGATCTGTCAAGCTTATTATAATGTTTGCTACTCTAGTCCATGGAGAATTAATCATCTTAGTCTGTTAAGATGGGTGAATGTAATGCAGCTTAATTTTTCTTCTTGTTAAGTCTTTACTGATTATTGAAGTTGGATTTCTAAGGTTGTCACCTGTCACGGTCAATCCTGTGCTGCGACAACACTTCTTTTACCTTTAAAAGATTCTAAAGGCTCCAGTTATTGGCAACTGTGGCAATGTTTTTTTTTTTCTTGTTCATATCAGAGTCCAGCCCGTACGAAACAGACATTCTACTTCTGGGGCAAGACTGGTCTCTAGTTTTGAAAAGATAATATAGTAAAAGATGCACCGTTAATTTATTTAAAAAGATTACTATTAAGGATCGAGAAAAAGATTATGCGAACAAAATTATGACAATAAAAAATTTGACCGTATGCTGTTTTCAATAATTAAATGCACGTACTCAAAAGAAGAAAAGTTGGACTCACGACAACTTGTTCCTGTTTTTGGGGACAAATAATCAACTCATTGAACTTGTGACCTCGAATCTGTTTCGAAGAAAATTTAGAAATTCAAAACAAGTTCCAACCAAGAAATTAGAAGCCGCTATTCATATTCAGCAGAATGAGAGTAGGTGCTCTTGTCAATTCCCTGATGAAGGTGAGCACTGAGCACTAGAGAAACAATCATGAGTCTCCATTCCTTCTATATAAAAGCATTATAACCTTATACACCATGCTATTTTTCCCCACACTATATCGAATTTGATAGCTGCGGGTTTAGATAAGTTAGAGACAAAGACAATATAATGCATATATGCAAGGCAATACTGCTAGTAGGTGCTAGCAGCAGACTCAAGGCCAGGCTGGTTTGGGTCGCATTCTTCAGCTTACTTTTCGTTGTATTTCTTTTTCAGCAAATGATCAATGTTTCACGCAACTTTGGTGGGTCGTACATAGCACATGACCAATTTTTCTGCTCTGATCGTTATCTCAGAATTGAAACCGACCTACCCTTTCCACCCTAATCAATACACACATATTTCACCCGAATTTGTTTTTTTGAAATTATATGTATATAGGCATGAAGAGAAATAATATCTATATATGAATGTGAGTGTATATATATATATATATATATATATATATATTATGTGTGTGTGCGCGCGCATCTAGATTATATAATTAAAAGGGTGTTTTATTTTAGTTTCTTAATAATATGTGAATCTATTTCAAAGCTCCCATGATCATTTATCATAGTGATGGGAATCTATATCTATATATTAGAAAGGCATCTCATAATAACTGACGGAGCTATTAATGTAGGGGGTGGAGACTACTGCTTCTCAGAAATTTTATATAAAGAAGGTCACGGCAATGGTAGTTAACCCGACAGGTCCCATTGTTGCTTTTGTTGTCAATGTCGTAACCTTCCATACAGTACTTCACCAAATGATGACAGCAGAGTGCACTTTATTGTTGCATAGCCTAGATCAAATTCACCGGTGGTGGGGGCTACCTTCACGCCTTGTGTTTCATCTCTTTTTTTTCTTTAATTGAAATTCGACTCAATCTAGCCAATTCATGATACAAAAGGCATTTTTGTGGAAAAAATTTTCAACTCAACGGACATTTTGCCTATGTTTTGCATCATTTAGGGGGAAAAAAGAAGATTTAAAATGCACGTTTAGTAAAAGAAAGAGGTCTCTTCCTCCCATTTTAAAGTAGTTAAACCAAAACACGCTGTTTAGCGGTTAATGTAATCTCATTGCACGATCCACACCACACAATCATGGGATGGGATACGTATATAGCATACAAGAATTCCTTCTCCTTCTTCTGCTATATATAGTACGGGAAGAAATGTATGCTTTCTCCTTATCACTTGAGAGTATTCAGGCGACCAAAAAATTATCGTACAATAGTGCAAGTGTAACAAGTAGATCAAATGCCACCTCATGTTCAAATTCCAATCTTCCCGTAGGATGCTTGAAGTGAATTTGACACAAGATTTTCACCTCACGCTTTTTTCCCCCTCTATGTCCCAACTCAAATAAGCGTAATTTTGGCAGTGCTGGGTCGGTGGATTCATGCTCCTCATGAGTTGCTGCATGGATTGCATGAGAACTCTATTGGGCATAAATTCATGCGAGTTTAGTTCTTTTCTTTTGTTTGTTTCCTTTCTTTTATTACCAAAAAAAAAAAATAAGCATAGTTTTGAGTGGGCGTAAAGTGGTGTATGCTGTATTGCAATTTCCCTTGTAGAAAAAGTGCGTTGTTGTTTACGATAGCATCTAGTTACTCTAGATCACAATGTGTATTACATCTGTTTTGAGCTGAAACTACACTTCATGTCAAGTGGGCAAAACATGTTATTTTCTCCGTTTAGCATCTTCTCAGGTGCAAACTATCTAGTAATGAATTATATAGAGGAACCGATCAATTCACCACATATTCTATAAGCCACAGAAGTGAGAAAGGCTGTAGATGTTACAAATTGACGTAACAAAAAATAAAGCCAAAATATATTCCTTGGACTTGTCATTTTATAATAAGCTTGTCTTGTTAGAAATATGTTATGTGATTGTAACTATTATTGTTTTGGTCAATAAGATTGTTACAATTATTATAGTTATAGCTAGTTTTGACACCTTGTAAACCACGTAGCACCGTAGTCATTATGAGTTGTGATTCTATGTTATGATAGGCTTGAATATGTGTCATGAAAAATAGTAGTATTGGAAGTGTCATTAGTAATCTTCCTTTGTCTATGAAAAGGAAGCTCCATAGTATTTTAAATCATCCAAAACTTGCAATAAAAATTCCTCTTGTATGTTATACATCCAATATATCATTCTGAACACTTTCTTCTTTCTAAATGTTCAATATCACATATATAACATGTTGCTTTAATAAAAGAAAAAGGAAAATAACAAAGCATATGAGATATAAATTATACTCTAAACTTGTCTCTATAAGATAATCCTATGTATCAGAAATATATCATATTAAAGATTCATTATTATCGATTTTTATTATTTTATATGCATGGTTCTTATGGATAACTAAAGCTTAAAAGTAGGCAAAAATGTTATTATCGAAAAACTCTCATAGAAGCTATATGTGGTAAAACTCTCGGCACAGTGCTCTAAACATGCTTCAAATAAATTTATAAATTAGATACACAAAGTGAACAAAACAGCCCAGGCAGGCAAGGTCCATCACGGCGACAGTGGTCCATTTAACTTTAGGAAATTGGGCCATGGCTTTATATTTAACAGCATTAGAGGCCTAGTTTAATAAATTTGACTTTGAATATGTAATCTTGTTAACTATACTTTCGATCTATTAGTGATATCTTCTGATATTCTTGTTTTCTACAGACTGGGAACTCTTATAACAACTTCCGATAACATTTAGGCTTATTTGTTAACCGACTAGAGAATAAAGTTTATATTTTATTATTGATGTTAGTCAAGGCAGGCATGCTTCCTAAGGCGGGTATGTCACAGTGATACGGTTTCGCGCCATGCAAAAATTAATAGCTGACATATCTACCCTAAAGCAGTTTGGCACTTCACCCAAAGGGGAAAAAAAGCAGGAAAGATGCTAGTTAAAGGTTTGATTAGAATGCTTTATTTCTGTCTTGATAAGATAAACCGCGCATCTATCTTGGTGAGACCAGATAAACAAAGCATCCATCTTGAAGAAAGATAAGGATTAAGGTAGGTTAAAAAGAGGTTCAAATTCTTCATTAGCCCGAAAAAAAAAGGAAATACTTCAAAAAGAGCAAACATTTCCCCTACTAGATAACGAGTTCCTATAGCATACGAATTAAGTTTTATTTGTCTTGATGAGAGGGATGGGGATGGGGATGGGGAAATCTATACAACTAATGGTAACTTCATTCTACTTTGGTGGAGGGAAGAAAATGGCATCGGCGGTCCTCTTTGAACGGAAGTTATTCTCAAGTCCTGAATCCACATTGAAAGCAGCCTGCAGAACCGCAGGAGATAATGCCTTCCATACCGAAGTTCTTCCAGCCAAGTGGGTGAATATAGGACTGCCAAAAATAAAAATCATAAGGATAATTAGAAATTATAACCATGATATATGTTGAGCACTACTTAAAGTAAGTGAAAATGATCAGTGCAAGTTACCACAGAAAAAACAATTATAAGGTTATCACCACACACCAATAACTGCGGTAATTGATCAAGTAATCGCATCCCTTGTCGGTGAGGCTAGCATTCACAATCAAATTATATCCATCAAGCATCAATTGTTATGATGTGCATTCATTCAAGTAGTTGTTCACTTAATAAATTTTCAGTTCCCAACCAAAAGAGTCCTTGCAACTTGCGAGTATAGGGATTAGGGACACAAATTTAAATTTATGATGCTGGTACCATGTTTCAATCACCAGTTAGAACTATTAGTTCAAGCAAGAATTAATTGCAAAACAGGTTGAGTTCCTAAAACACCAAGAGAGACGCAAATGATGGGGCAAATTATCCAATCTATGTAAGCAAGTAGGCAACAAACAGAACAAATCACAAGCACTGACAATAAGGTAAAAGAAAGAAGAAACACTTACTTAGGGGTGGTGATGATAGAGAACCACTCCAGTCCATCAGGATCAGAAATCTTTGAGACCACAAAAAACCTTGGCACAATGAACAAATTACCAGCTTTGACAGTTGTCTCCAAAACCCTCTTGCCATCAACACCAACAACCTGAACCCGGCCACTCCCTCTGACAATGTAAGTAACCTGTAAAGCAGAGTCACAAGAGAATCCTGGGGAGCACATGGCTTTTCCATCCAACCTTACAAGGTCAGCTCCAAGGCCAACCTCACCAACCAATGGAAGATTCCGGGTGTTCAACACCACAACCCTTCCTCCATCCTTGATGTCAACATCCAATGGAGCCTCTTCACAGTTCAAGGCCATGCCATTCCGGTGCTCGGCTTTAGGCTCAGGGAGGCAGATGCTTCCATCCAGCTTCACAATCCCCTTGCCTGATTGCTTCCCAACAAGGGCCTTGACATCATTCTCTTCCAAGTCCCAAGCCCTGCTCACAAACTCAGAGGAGAAGCCGGTGAAGATTCCATTGGATCCAGTGAGAAAGAAGTCAGTGAATTCACCAGCCTTGTGAGCTTTTGAGGTGTCACCAAGGAACAGAACAACCAGCTCAGTGTCTTCCTTGTTACACCACCAGGTCACAACACCAAAGGGGAGTGCCAAGGCATCACCCTTCTTGATTGCAACAACTTTCTCTTCTTTCTCAGGGAGCACTATTCCAGCAACTCCACACCCTGAATCAACAAGCAAAACAATTATCCATTGTATAACAACATAAATCCATTATGTAACATACAGAATCACTGAAAAAATATTATTTTTAGAACCCAATATACTAAAAACACTAATTAAGCATTGGCTCACCAGGGATCAAATACATACGCAAACACAAAGATCATCGTTTTTAGTGTGGGATTGTTTCATATTTTCAAAAAGTATTATGAAACTTTTTTTTTTTTCTCTTTTCAAAAGCTATTCTTATTAGCTCTATAAACAAACTGAAAACCGAATTTTGTGAAATTATGATTATTTTTACAAAATTATCCAAATATATAAAAAATGATTTTTCACCATCCAAACACCACCTAAATCATGTATTCATCCAAATTATTAAAATCTAATTTTCCTCACAATATATTACATATCATGCAAAATTCTATTAGAAGAAAATAAGATGATCGTCAAGAAGAGAATTCAATTAATGAACTAATAACAAGGGCTTGGATTGGAATTTAGAATGCACGTACCTTGGAGGACGTAAGCAACCTTGGCGGAATCAGAGTAACGAGGGAGGGCGAAGCCATTCTTCTCGAGAGAGAGCTTTGCGGCGCCAATGTTACCTTCGCGGAGCATGGGGAGCTCAGAAGGGGACCAAGCGTAGTAGGACCCACCATTGCTACCGTACACCTTCTTCGCCAGTTGGGGAGAGAGATCAAGCTCCATCGTTTTTTTACTTTTTTTTTTCTAGATGGAGGAACCAAACGAAAACAGAGAGAAAAAAAAGGCTTTTTTGCAGTGAGTGAGTCTAGCAGAAGAAGAGTGAGAGTGCGTTAATGAAGAGAAAAATTATTTTAACACCCAAAAGATATCCACTTTATAATCATTAGATGTGATAGATGTCCCCACTTATTCTTAACATTTATCACATTCAACGATTAAAAAGTGAGTGTCTATTTTAGACACCCATTTTTAGACGTTAAGATATCACTTCTCTTGATAAAAAAGCGGGGCGATGGAGGAGAGTTAATATAGGGAGTGGAATGGGAATGGCAGAAGCCAAGAAGGATTTGACAGAGTCCCAATCCCGATGTAACCGTAATACACTAATACTAGTAACAGACAAAAAGAGTGTCAATATCAACGGTCGTTATCCACTACTCCTAGTCCATCGTTATCCATAATTAATTAGTCTTTTGTTTTTTTTCGTTCCTTAATTAATCTTTTGTTTGATGCACCATAATTAATTAATCCGTAATTAATAAAAATTATTAAAAAACCTTAAATCAAAATAAAGACCCTGTTTGTCATTAGGATGGAGCTTGGAGTGCAACTTCTTCGCTGATAATGATTGGTGATTAGAATAATATTTGTTGCATAATTAAATTGCACAATAAATATATATCATGCATCTTATTATCATTGGATGTGATATGTGGTCCCCACTTATCCCGCTTATTCATTAAATTCAATGGTAATAAATTATGCGATGTACATTTATTATATAATTTAATTATACACCTAATATCACTCTACGTGATTAATGTCAATGCACTCGAAGTGGTTTGTGTACCTTTTTCATAGTAGTGGGAGTAGTATTTAATCAATTTTATTAATGTGACAAATCAAAATGTATAATTGAAAATAGTGAATATATAGAAATTAAATTACATTAATTTTTTATATTAAATCTATTAATATTATTATCTGTTGTTATAAAATGTTATTTAAATATGAATATTTTTCTCTTTAGTTGATTCAGATAATATTTGATTTTGATAGATAAAGTTTGTTATAATTTGATTTGATCCTGTATTTCTCAACTTTTGACTTTAAAAATAGTTTTTTGAATGCTTTATATATGATACTTTTGAAACTATAAGAATATTATTCTCCTCCCTTCTCTATTATCTATTCTCTCTTTTTTTTTTCTTTTTTTTATTTTCTCCACTATTATTTTCACAACTTCTCTACCGGCTAATAAATTATTAAGAAAAAGAATAAGATTCAAACAATCAGGTCAAACAAAGTCTTCAGAATTAAATTAGTGATGACAAGGAGGTTTTTGGTGAACAATGACAAGGAGTTTGAATAGTTAACCTAAAATTATAAATTTAAATATCTTTATATTAAACATATAATGTACAGGAGATTATAACTTTGACTCTTATTTTCACCAACACCCTATAATATTTTAGTTAAAAAAAAGTCAAATCAAATATATCAAATAGACATGTCACTATTTCAAAATAAGGCAAACTTGTAGGACTTATTCATTCAGTTTTAAATACAAGACGATTATAATATTTTATGTTAGTGAATTGTGTAGTCTTAGCATTCAATTTTCAAATTGAGTTAAAAAAATATTATTTTTCTTGAATTTTAGATATTAACAACTTTTAAAATTTTAACCTTCTAGAATAATAATTAACCCATCAACAAAGTCTGGCACAATTGGTAAGATCGTTGGGTCCTTTAAGCATGTATCAGGGGTTTGACTTCTGCCATGTGTATAGAAAGAAGTTTTGTTGGGAGAGTCAAAACTTACTTTGGTAATTTCCACGCTTTGGAGGGATTAATCTTCGGCTATCGGCTGGGGGATACCCTTGAGCAATAAAAAATAATAATAATAATTAACCCGGCTTATCAGAAAAAAAAAAAAAAAAACTAACTCAATTCTATCTTATATATCTTTTAACTATGAATAATCGATGTAACATGGCATAGAATAAAATTAGATACATTAACATGCATTAAAATCAACTATTTTTTTATTAAAAAGTTTTAGTTTGAAGGAGAAGTTCGCCCTAGTATATTAAAATCAACTATTTTTTTATTCAAAATTATTCTTTTTTAAAAATCATGGGTCAAAAGAGTGATTTGGAGAGGTTACTGCATTGTATTCTAGAGTTTCAAAATATGGATTTTTCTTTCGAATAAATTTGGACCTTTTATTGAAAAAATGAATTTGAACTAAAATTGATTTGACATAAGTCAATTTTAAGAGACTTTGTTCGCTAACAAATAACGTTTATATATTTCATTAAAAAAAAACGTTTATCTAAAACTCGACACAACAATGCCTAAATATTTGTTTTTGAGGGGAAAAAATGCCAAGCACCCTCTCTATTTCAAAAGACAATCTTATAAACCATTTTAAACCAAACTAAACTCGATTTAATTTTTATCAATTACTATATGGACTTATCTAATTGATTTTAAACAAAACTTCCATTTAGTTTCTCTAAAATTCTCAAATATTTTTTCCTTTTTCTTTTTGTCAAAAACACGTCTAAAAAAGATCTAAAAAGATGGTTCAGACTTCTTGACGATTACATTAATTCGTTTAGCACATACGTGTGACTGACAAACATTACATGTGAATTGGGTCGTACCAATTATTCGATGCCCATACAACTTCTAATTCAACTTTTTTGCATTACCTTAAAAGAATATATATCTGCTCACAATAATGAGCGTGAGCGGCTCAGGTCAATCTAATAACATAGACCAACTCAAACCTGATCAGTTAAATTGGTCCGAGTCGGTTCGAATCATGGCGTTATATTGGATAAAAATTAATTAAAATCTACAATAATTACTTCGGTTATTAGAGTTCATAAATTTAAATTCGATGACTCGATATGATCTTGTTCTATATATTTTTATTTTATTTTTTGCTACATGTAATATCTATGCTTAATAAATCATACTTTAAATATGTCCATTAATGTTATTGAGCTATGTATTTATATAAAATTAATATAACTTTAACATAATTAAAGTTTAATTTATGATTTTTTTTTTGTATTTCAATTGAATTAAATTTAAAATAATACTAATATGGTAATCCGATCACTTGAGCCAAACCAACCCAATTTTAATAATTTTGGTTTGGTTTGGATTTGATCAAGAACAATCTCTAAATCCAAATAAAACCTAAACTAAACAAAATCAATTGGTTTGAATTCATTTTTTCATCAAATGCGATCTAGCTCAACTCAATTACATCCAATTCATAAGTAATGTTCTAGTTAATTTATTATTTCTTCAATCTGTCCCTACTGTAATTCAATTTCTAAAATTGTGTAGAGTAGTATAAAGTTGACCTGCTTGAATAGCACTTTAATTGAAGATTTGAATCGATGAAATTCTATTTCACCATATACATACTATGATAAAATATAGTTGAGAGTTTAATTTTAATATTTTGATGATTATCTATTTAGATAACTTTATTTGTATAATTTTTAAATTGTGAATATAAGAATCAATTATAGTTATCAATATGAACAATGTCATTGTCAATGCTTTTGGATTCCCTTGAAGTTGTGCTTCGCTTGGTTCTAAATTTGGTCTCATTTTTTTTGCCTAAAGTTCCATTTTTAACATCAAAACTCATTTTTACATTTGGAATCTTTTTTTTGTCCTTTTATATATATATATATGACGTGGGTGTCTACACTGCCAAGTTTTAGGTTGCTTTGTCAAATTCATGGACTTTATGAATTTGTTGTAAGTTTCTATGATTCTCATGAAAACAATATGTGGGGGCAATTGGTCAAGTTGGGTTTTGGTAGAAGGAAAAGATTATTTGAAAAATGGGCCAATAACCGAAGTAATGCTAGGGTAAGAGAAAAACAAATCTTAGATAATGGGTTAGTCTTCACAATAAATGATGATGATGATGATGATGATAGAGATGAAGATGAAGATGAAGATCAAAAAGCAAGGTGAATCAAGAAGAGGAAGATAAGATTTGGGTTTTAAATAGGAGAAATATGATAATAAGGATAAATATGAACTTTTCATAATCATTGAAAAATCAATTTGCTCCTCTTTTTTTTTTTGGGTTGATGTGACACGAAATGGACCATGTTCACATTTTAACATGTCATGTTAACATCTTAACAGACTACATCAGCATTTTTAACAAAAAAACTTATGAAAGGATTAATTTATCTAACGCTTTAAATTTGCCTGACACAAAAATTAAAGACCACTTTGAGAGTTTTGTCTAAAAGATGATTACATTTAGGCCATTTCAAAAGTTTATAGTTTTTTTTTTCAATTATATTAGGTTATGTGCAATTTACACTATGAATTTTAGATCGTGTGTAATTTTACCCCTCTGAATTTTAGGTTATATGCAATTTACACCCTGACTTTTCAAAATGTGCATCGTGGTACCCTGAACTTTCCAAACTGTGCAAAAAAACCCTTAGTATAAATTGACAACTAACAAAAGTAAGTTTTATGTACACTTAACCCCTTGATATTTTTAATTTGTGTAATCCGACACCTTATCCGTGAAAACTATGTGCAATTAATCTCCCTAATTTTTTATTGTGTGCAACCCATCACCTGATATGACTTAAAATTTTGAGAGGTTTTTTTACACAGTTTGAAAGGTTCAAGGTGTCATAATACGCTATTTAAAAAGTAGGGGATTTTTTGCACAATTTAGAAAATTTAGGGTATCATAATGCATGTTTTGAAAAGTTGAGGTTTCAATTGTGCATAACCTAAAATTCAAAGGGTAAAATGTATTTAACATATATATATATAATTCTAAAAGAGGATCATGACACAATGGAATTGATAAGATCAATTTCTCATTCATTACATTTCCCTCCATTTTTCTTGAAAAAATGTGCAACCAATTTTTTCCATCATTTTCATTTATGTGGACTTTCATGCCAATCAATATGATTATTTCTATTTTATCTTTTTTTCAAATTGGACCAATCATTGGTTTGACTTAAAGAATAATTATTTCATTTATATTTAATGAAAAAATTATGTTTACATATTTTTAATATAATGATAAATAAGTTTTAACTTTAATTATTAAATATTAATAATTATCAATTTCAATTACTATTAATTAATTTTTTAGTCTTATATTTCTTTAGTCATATATAAATAAATAAATAAATAAATATATATATATATATATATATATATATATATATTTGTGTGTGTGCACTATTATAATATTTGAGAGTCATTTCATGAAAACAATTATACATGTCTTTTATACAGAGTTTTATGATACACATGTCATTCTTATAGTGATTTAGGGTCCACTTTTCTCAACATTTATATCTACAAATTTTTTAACATAATTTACAATTTAATTATTAATAAAATCAAATATTACAATTATTAAATATTACATGAATCAATAAAATTAGAATCATTAAGATATTTTCATGGGATTAGGAATCATTAAGAATGGAAAAAATATAGAATCTATAATCTATAATACTAATATTCCAAACTCCTATGAGGAAAAGTTTTCTAGGAGTCGTAACTAGAATGATTTAGGACTCAGTTTTTAAGAAGTTAATCATTAATTATTTTTTTGGAAAATTAAAACTACAATTATTACATACTATTAGAATATTATTGACAATTATCAGTATTTAATGATAGGATTGTCTATTATTCACATTTCAAAATTTACTTTTAAAGTTGTCTCAAGTGTATATATATATATATATATATATATATATATATCATGAGAGGTTTTTGACATATCTATTTGTTTTATCGGCATGTTTCATCTTGCTAAATTATTCTTTCTTGTTTATTCTCTTTGTTTGCAACCTTAGTAATTGTTTGACTATTTTTTTTATGTTTATATTATTTCAGTCCAATTTCATTACAACGATTTCAATTCACAACAAAGGTATCTTCTACGTCTTCTTCATCTTCCTTCTTATGTCCTATTGCATTTTTAATTTCTTTGTTATTTATCTTGTGTTCTCCACTTCTTCTATATTATTAATATACTGATATGTAAATTTGTAAATTTTAACTATAAAATGAGAAATCTTTTACATGTGATAAATTTATATTATTCACTGATTTTTAGTTTTTGAGTTTTTAACTTGTTCTTAACCTTACCATGTTCATTTTTATTATTTTTATTTTATTTTTCTAGATCACTTTTTTTTATTTTAAATTTTGATTGTTTTCATTTTAATTTTCTTTCTAATTGCTTCAATTTTATTTTTTCTTTGTCACCAATTTTTCCTCTGTTATGCATTTTCTATTTTTTATATAGAGCTTTTTTTATCATTGAGTTTTTGTTTTTCCAAATTGCCATCTAGGTTTGAAGAAGATTATAGAATTATTTGCTCAAAGATTTTTTATTGTTGATTTATCATTCTTATTTATCGCTTTTGGTTTCCTACTTTTAGTTGTTTAATTAATCTTTGTATTTGATCTCTATATTTGTTATGTTTAAGACTTTTCACTGTGATAGCTCATCAATTGCTCTTATTTATATGGTATTTTGATTGAAAAATTAATACTTTGCTGTACTTTTATTCTGTCTATAATTTATTTGTATACATAAATAATTTATTTTATATATTAAATTATTATTATTAATTTTTAAGCTTAAGAAAGCATAAGTGAATCAAAGTATTTTTTAACTCATCTTGGTGTTAATTTTATGCAATGCAACTTTCAATCTCTACAAGATCCTAAAATTTTCTAAGTGTGCATTTGGATGGAATAATTATAGGGGAATATAATTTTTTTTGAAGGATTTAAAACTCATCATAATAAAATATCCTGTTAGGATATTCACTTAGAAGAAATTGCAAAATTCAAGAGTGTCACGACCCTTCTTGGGCACGTGACCGGCACGTGAGAAACCCTATTCCCACGTCAGTCTTATGACCTATATCACCTTTACACATAGATTTAAATTAAGAAAATCCCTAAAATAAGTTTTTAGTTTCCCATATAAATTCATATGCCTTTAAAATCCTGTTTAGAAATCCAAAACATGTCCCAGTTTCTACCAAAGATAATGTAGAATATCACTAAATATGCATACAGTCCAAATAGTATATAAAAATACAAGACTATGCAAAATGTGGTCATGCCCTACGGTCCGAGGTCCTGCTTACATCACACTGGAGCACATCTAGAGCAAAATATCAGACACCTCACCTAACGGGCTCAGCAACTGGAATCTAATGTCGCTGGGAGGGAGATAACGTAGAAGTACCCTCAGCAACTACAGTATCTGTAAAATAAGAAAGGAATAGAGGGGTGAGAGTTTTGTAACCAAAACTCAGTGAGTGAGCCCTCATCTGGAACCCCTTTTCATGGGACACCAAAGAAGGTACACACCACCAAAATAATAACAATAGCAATACCAGTATCAAAATATTTCATAATTATAATCAAGGTTGCAAATCTTGGTTTTCTGTAATCTGACCTAACAGTAGTCTAATAAAGAAACAGTAATCTCTGAATATAAATGCCTGGTCATATCTGAGCGTTACGTATTACCATCCCCAATATGACAATAAGTCTCTGAATATCTCTAGTCAAATTTGGGCGTTACGTATCGTCGTCCCTAGTGTGACAATGAATTCTCTGTAATCTCTGGCCCAGGCTACTTGGTACCAAGGTTAACGAATTAACTGCCGTTAACATACAGCATGTTTCTCTATAGTTACTGCCAGCTCAGCTAAACCTCATTCTCGTCTTTATCATTTTCAAAGTCTTCTATCCTAGGGTTCAAAATCTTTTTTATATAACAGTATACAGTATCAACATCATATAATCATAAAACCGGTTCTAATTGATCAAAATTGCAATACAACTATACAAAATCTCATTCTGAATGATAGATGTCCTATGATTTTCAAGAAAACATATTCTTTTATCCAACCAGTAGTTCATAACACAATATTCCACATAAATCTCAGCAGTTCACAAAATAAATTCTAAAATCATATATACTTTCATGTTTAGGTGATAATAGATATAATGATTAAAATAGAAGCTACAAATGTGAACCCACTCACCTGGAGTGGCAGCAGACACATGAATGGCACCAACAAGATTGTGGGGAGTGAGAATAGTACCAGTATTTATTACTAAAGTAATAGAACTATAGATTAATGGCTAAAACCTCTATATAACTCAAATATACTCGTAAACTATTGAGAAAACTCTACCTCCCTTGAGAGGTAGGAAAATCTTATGCCAACCCCCTAAAAACCAAGAGAAATGGAGAGAATAGAAGAAAAATCACTAGAATAATGTGATATCCCAAGTATAGAATTTAGTGGTATATAAATTATTTTATTGGTATTATTATTATTATTATTATTATTATTATGGTTAATAGCAAACCGTATGCATACATATGCATTATAGATAGAATATTCATTTTAGTTAGTTATGTAGTATGCATGTAGTATGCATTGTAGTTAAAGTAGATATTATAATTAGTAGTGCTAATGCATTATAGTTAGAATATGAATTATAATAAGTAGTGTATTTAGCATTAATATTAGTTATTATTATTATTAAGTCTAGATATATGCCACTAATATTAATTATAATTATTATTACTAAGTGTAGCTAGCATTAGTATTATTATTATCAAGTGCACCTAATACTAATATTATTTAACATTATAATTACTAAGTGTGGTTAGCATTAATATTAGTTACTATTATTATTAAGTCTAGATATATGGCACTAATATTAATTATAATTATTATTACTAAGTGTAGTTAGCATTATTATTATTTAACATTATAATTATTAAGTGTAGCTAGTATTATAATTATTATTACTAAGTGTAGTTAGCATTATTATTATTTAACATTATAATTACTAAGTGTAGCTAGCATTATAATTATTATTACTAAGTGTAGTTAGCATTAATAATATTTATTATTATTATTAAGTGTAGACAAGTAGCACTAATATTATTCATGATTATTATATTTGTGTATAAATATATGAGTGTAGGAGTGTGTATGTGTAAGAAATGTTTAGTTTCATTTTGCTAAGTTTTGTTTCCACCTCCTCTAAGTCAAACCTCCTCTAAACCAAACCTCTTCTTGGCCGAACTCATCTCTTGTCAAGCTCATGATCTTCATGGCCGAGCTTCAGTGAGCCTAGCTAATCTTCTCTTGGGACGTTGCGACACTCCTTTCTTTTAATCGGTGAGATTGGTTATTTGTATCATTCCAATATTTCAGAGTAAAGTTATTAGTAGAAGCACACTCATGACTATCAACGGTGGGTGGGTTTAAGCTCACGATCATAGTTTTGGTCATTATTAATATTTTTCCATATTTTATAAGTTATTTATGAAATTTTAAAATGATTTATGTCAAGAGAATATATTGTTATAATTATGCATGTTTTAGAAATATTATTACTTTTATAGTTATCATGAAAATTAATCATTTTAGCAAAACTCATGGGACCATAATTGATACCTTGCGTGTTATAGAATATCTTTTTCCTAGTTTATGAAATTGTGAGACCTTAGTTTAATGTTTACAGTAGAAATATTGATTATCATGTTATCAGATTATGTATTTCCTATGAAGATTTTAGAATATTAGATATGATTTATTGAAAGTATTGAATAAAGTATAATTCATAACAATTGTCAGATACATATTCAATTGATTATTGAAATCACTATGTCTACAAGCTGGTGATCCCTTGGACATGATTTTAGAATCTCAGTTATGCTACAGTTAGATTGTTAGAATTATATGAATTTAAAGCTTTTATATTTATTTGATTTATGAACAAATTATTTTATATTAATTAGTGAGAAACAGATCAACGAGTTAACGGCTGCAGGATTAATCGTTAACCTTGGTACCAAGTGATCCGCTAGAGGACTAGCTCACCCACAATAAGGAACCTAGTGAGGTGTCCATTTGTGGGACCTAGTTAGGTGTCCATCAGATTAGCCATTGGCTCAGATTTAGCTATTCAGCTCAGATAATTATGTACAGAATAATTCATGTTTCTTTACTAGTTATTGCCATAGATTCAGTTAATTTATATGTAATTATATATGTAATATATTTCACATCAGTTGCATGTATATGTTATGTATTTTGTTATTGTCCAGTGTGGGTTGTGAGTGGAGGCTCGCTCACTGTGTTTTGTTGAACTCACCCCTCTCTTTTCCTTTCCCTACAGAGATCTGACTATAGTTTGGTTGTACCATAGGATCCTCCGTAGTAGTGCTACAGCTTCCTTGGTGAGCTTCACTTTGGAGTGGAGCTTGTTGTCAATTATGTCAGTCTAGCAGTGCTCCAATAAATTGTGTAGGCAAGATCCCCGGACATGTATGATATATTTTCAGAATTTCTGTTAATTATTTTGTTATGTTTGGCTTTGGCCTAGAATATGGATTTTATGCAGATTTATGTTCAGAATTTATGTTTTGAGAACAATTTCATATTATTGAAGTTTTAGTTGAACTTGCGATATTTTGAATAAATTTGGATTATTTATACATATTAGTCAGTTACGTTACTAGAGGCTTCCGTGGGGACCCAAATCCTCACGTGCCGGTCACACTTCGTAGGTGGGTCGTGACAAATAACATACCTTAAAGCCTTAGAAGTGAAGTATTGAAGTTGATTTTAAGAGAAAATGGAAGAAACAGAGTTAAGAGTGAATTTTTGGGGGAGAGAATTGAGTTCTTCAAGTTTAGGGGTGTGTTTTGTGTAAAATGAAGATTCTGGACCTTAAAAGTGGATATTTAATGCTCTGATGACCGCCTGGGAGGTCATAATGACCGCCTAGGCAGTTTCCAGTGAGGTCTGCACCGACTTATTTTCTTGATGACCACCTGGGCGGTCTCCCGTAAATTTTTTTTAAAATTTTTTTAGGGTATTACAAAGAGATTTTGAAAAGGGATTTATCTACCTAGAATAGAGGATTTTAATTTTCACTTATAGAGAGGGAATTTTGAAAATCCCTAAATGTACAAGGATAAGTTTTTCTTATTTTGGTAAGTCTCACTTTTATTATATCCGATTACAATTTCTTTATATTTACGAGAATTTTATTTAATGTTATTTTTAATTCATTTTGTTGTATTTTAAATTTTTAAATATTCAGTTTATTTTATAGGATGTTTTTTTTATGTATCATTCCATTTAATTTATATAACAATTTAATTTTATAATTCAAATTTAAAATATTTTGTGAATGAAATTTAAGATAATTTATGAAATATGAACTCATTATAATTGATTTTAGATTAGTTGAATTTTGATTATTAAGAAAAAAATTATTTTTTAAAAAATATTTTATGTTTTTCAAATAAAATATGTTAAAATAAAGGTAATGTAATTTCTTTACCCAAATAAAGTATTTTACAAACAAAGGAAATATAATTATCTATCCAAATAAAAAATTTAAAATTGAAGGAAACTTAATTGAAGCATTTTAATTTTTTAGCATTTTAAATTCCCTTATATTTTAAAAATACTCCATCCAAAAGTACACTAAGTTTATTTCTATGTTAGATATTTCATTTTTCAATAATTATATATTTTTTGTGTTATATAGGATATGTATATTTATAAGATTTTTATATCTACAAGATTTTGGCAATGATATGTAGGAGATTTTTAGTCTTGGATGAAAGTAATGATCAATGAACACCAGAAAAAGAAAATAAATGCTAATAGAAATAAGAGGATTTTTAAAACTTGGTTTTGTTGACTGAACAAATGGATATCAACACTTAGTATACATGAATTAATAAGGAGAAAAATCTGCAATATTAGTCATTAGGAAGTCAATTGTATAGGGGTTATGATATTCCTATGTTATTGTGGCAAATGAGAAGGAGAAAGCGAACATTATATTATAGGAGCAGTTACTGTTTTCATTACATATAATTACTTGATTAGGAAGAGGACATTTATTTTAATTTTATTGCATATAATAATAAAAATAGTCCAAGATACATGCAATTTTATTAAATAATTTTTATGATTCATTGGTGGTTCATGTTACAACCACATTAATTCCATATTAAAAGTGTTTTTAAAACTAAAAAATTAAAATGGAACATAAAAGAAATTAAATGTATTTATTTTATGGATCAATTTCTTAATTTGAAATAGATAAGTTTCAAATCAGATTCAAATGATATTTTGAATATGTTTACAAGGATTTGGATGATATTTACGTAGCAAATTGATAAGGCTATGAAGTAAGAAAGATTTGATGCAATAATTGTGCGAATGAAAGAAAAATAGGAAACATAGCAAGAGATTAAGAGAGTTTAAAATTGATATTATGAGTTATGATCCTTTGTTGTAATGGTATGATCTTCTGCTACTACAAACCTTATATATTCAAAGTTTAATAAATGATTTTGGTATTTAATTCGTCTGAGGTAATCAACTACGTAAATTAAAAGTCTTTGAGCAAGTTTCAATATTTTTGTTCACTAAAGTAAAAATTCAAATTTTTGTAATTAATTGTATTATTGGGTCTATTAATAATGGAAAATTGAAGCAACAAAGATTTAACATTTCATATACCTGGAATCAACTTTAGAAATTGAGATTTAAATTGATTAGAAAATTTATTATTATGTTTATAATCGATCAGTTGGTATTTAAAATTAAAAATATAAATTAATTTTATTTTCTTCCCATTTAAGTTTTAAATCAAATCATTTTATATTGAATCAAACATAATTTAATAGAAATTGAAAATTCTAATAATTTAATTTATTGTGATTTATTAAATCAAATCGAATATATCTAAATCAGTTAACATATCAATATGTATATGTTCATTATATCTGCAATATTATTTTACATCTATAATATTAATATTAATATTAATACTAATTTATTAATTTGCTATCATTAATTTATAAAATTTCAACATTCATAATAATCATTTTTAATATCTAGGTAATTTATACTAAAATCTATATGGCAAAAAATATCATATATGATTTTAATAACCATATATATTGAAGTTTTTTAAAATAATTAGTTATAAATAAAATAACTAAATAATCAAAAGTAATCATTTTATGCACTATTTTTTTTATTTTATACATTATTTCAATATTCGGTATATAACAAATTTTATATGTTATTTCAAGATTCAACATATAATAAATATAATCCATTATATTTAAATCAATATATATATATATATATATATATATGTGTGTGTGTGTGTGTGTGTGTGTGTGTGTGTGTGTTAATTTATAATATTTTCTATAAATTAGAAATTCAACCTTGATTTATTAAAATGAGGTAAATGGCTCACTATATAATAAGAGCATTTACTATAATTATTTATTAATTTTATCTCATAATTCTTTTACTTTCTTGTTTGTTTATTTTTGTTTTATATTTTTTCACTTTAGTATTATATTTATAGTCTCACGGTTAGTTATCACTTTTATATAATGACATTTAGAAAAATTAAAAGAGAATTTTATAAATATTTATAAAGATAAAAAATAAATTTTAAATATTCATGAAAGTCGAATACATATCATAATATAATTATATAGAGCTTAAATTCAAAATGACAGGGATAAAGCAGTTTATAAGATTATAATTTCCTTATTTAATATAAAATTAAACCTTAAGTATCAAGCTAATGTGATTTTAAGTATTTTCAAATTATCCTAAAAAAAGGATAAATCTATGTGTTAAAGGTTATTGGAAAGTACTTTTTTTTTCAATTTGGAAGTTTAATATCTGGATAGAATTTATCAAAATTTTCTCACACATTTTTAAACAATGAATTTATTGAAAGTATAAACGAAATTATTGAGTTAACATCTAGAAATCAGTTGAGGAAACTCTTCGTTATATTATTAGTGACAAACACAATAAGCATGTTGCTATTTGTATCAGAGCATATTTTGAAACTTTTAGAAGATGAAATCTTATATGACCGAAGAAGAATATTAAGGAATTATGTATACTTGAAATTGTAATTTAAATTTTTTTCAATGATTTTATTATTATATTTGTAAATTTTAAAGACAAATATTATATTTTTTAGAATAAGTTAAGAGTTTCATATTGTCATAAAAAAATATTTTTTTGTGCATTTTGCTATCCTAGGTTCATAGTCAAAGAATTTATCTTTAATTGAAATTGAAAATTTACTTAATTCAAATGGAATATATCTGAAAGAATTTAAATCCATATCATACCGAAATGATTCTCCACCCAATTAATTTTAAAATCATCTCTTAGTTGAAGAGTTATAATATGACAGAGAGCAATAATACAATGATCTTAAAGGGTACTTATCTTCAATGAACAAGTTTAGAGGATACTTTATGATAGTATAATGGACTCAACGTAACAACCACTGACAAATGAGATTTTTCATTTTGTATACGGTTATAGAGGAACCAAAAAAACATTCATTTTGAGAATATTTATTAAAATGATGTAAAAGGAAATAACGTATTATTAAAATAATGTAAATTAAATATTTTAATTTAATATAAATATGTAAATGGCTAAGGATGATTAAAAAAGTCAAAGTGGTACCCATCGGGATTACCTAAAACAAAAAGGACAAGAATGGAAACTCATTTAATTTTAGCAAAGACGGAGTGAAGTCACCATTTGCTAAACAAGGTAAGGACAATGAATGGGGTTCCTGTCCCATGGAGACATACAATTCTCTATTTATATAAATTATGTAAATATTCATTTATTCATTTATATATATATATATATAGACACACACACACACGCACATTGTAATACCTGGTGTACATGTATCAGCAAATAAGTTCCGTATGGCCCCAAGGTCCCCCGAGACCCACTCATGTTGCCAAGTCCAAGTTTTCGCTAAATTTAGAGCCCTACACCACCTTGGAGGGCTATATGTTAGAGCTACTTTTTTGGGATCAAAAGTCCCGATAATTACTCTCTAACGGAAAATGAATTGAAGAGTGATTTTTAACGAAATTTAGGAAATTTCTAGAACTTTCATTTCTAGCCCTCAAGTTTAGAAAATCGCCGGAAATCTGAAATTTAAACTAGAACTTAAAAATGAGATTTTGATTAGTTGGTGTTTTGATTTTTTTTAATATTTTTTTTGAATCCTAATGGGATATTTCCTTATTTACATTTATGTTTTAAAATTAATAGAGAGTAAAATGTAAATAATGATGTTGATGTTGTTGCTGCATAATTCTGCATAACTCGCTGCAATGAGAATGAGGGCCAAGAGGCTTGCTGCAGCAAGATTTGTTTGTTGGAGTGAGTGGTTGTTTCTCCAGGTTCGTTGTAGCGAGTTTTAGTCGTTGTAGCGAGTGTATCTGATGTCAGCATAGTGCAAAACAACACAATTTCGTTTAATGAGCCTCCAACCCCTTTTAAAACACCCTATTGCTCGGGTTTCATTCCAAAAACCCGAAGCCCTTTCTCCCTCACTCTTTCCAAACCTTTTTCCATTCTCTTCCACTCAATCCCACTTCATTCCTTCTCCTTCCAAGAACAAAGGTAAGAGTTCTAATGATTTTTTTGTCATACCTTTCCTCTCTACTCTATGTTCTTTGGTTTGGGCAGTGGTTAGTCTCCATTGTTGTCAAGGAGGGGTGCTCCCCCAATGTTGTTAAAGTTATGTTTGAGCAATTTAGAAATTGATAGAATTTGATCTTGAGTTTTATGATTGTTATAGTCAACATTGGTGCCCTCTCGACTCCCTGAAGCTCAGTTGGTATTGACACCACAACTTCCTCCCCTCCAAGTGAGTGGGTTCAAATTCTATGACCCTCATGTTGGTCATTAGAGTTAATTTCTTTAAATCATAACATGATTTCATGATTTTAGAGAATAATTTAAGAGATTTGAGATATGATTGGTTATCGAAATTATGAAAAATGATGATTTTCAACATGAGCATGAAATATTTGTTTTAATATAAATTCATGGGACTATTATTATTAAAATGATTTTGTTAAAGAGCTAGAGTATGATTTTGACTTGATTTAGAAATTTTATGAATTTCCCTAGTGATTCTAAGGGTAAGGTAATTATGTATTATGAAGTTTTATGCTTAAAAAAAAGCTCAGAGCAAAGTTTTAGAGAAAAATGATATATTTTATGAATTAGAGACTAGACAGTAGCTATAGAGAAATAGATTATGAGTTAATGGCTAAACCCCAATCATTAACCTTCGTACCAAGTTGTCCTAAGAGGATGACAATCTCATAGAGCAGAGAATGAAACCTAATTAGTTGTCCAATTTGGATCTCAAGGGGATCCCGGAGATCAGAGGAATTGTTATGTCATGGTTGACATATATAAGTAGAGAATTTATATTTTGTTATGCAAGGCATAACCAGAGATCCTTGTTTCTCTAGTAGATTACTATACTTTATGCTTTATCGGAGACTTCTAGTTTTATTTCCTTTATGTTTACATATATGTATAAATATGATTTTAGAGTTACTGCATTAATCAGTTTTAATGATTTTATATGTACATATATCCTTGTCGTTGTCCTATGAGAGGGTTATGAGTGAGGGTCTACTCATTGAGTTTTAGATGAACTCATCCCTTTCCCTTTTTCCATTACAGATACATTAGCTGTTGTGGGTTCTTCCCAGTTACCTCCTCCCCAGCAGTAGAGATTTATGGTTGGTGAGCTTCACTTTGGAGTGAAGTTTCTTTTGCATTTTGTATAATGATAAAGTGCTCAAGTGTACATTGCAGGTAGGGTCCCGGACTATAGAAATATTTGCATTGATATATCATGATTATTTTGCATTTTCATGATTATAGTTTTATAGATATTTTGTATAGAGAGCAACTTATCTATTTTGTATCACAGAGACAGATTTAGAGTTTGGTTCTAATATGTTGTTGATGAGGGCATCATTTCAAAAGTGATAAAGATTTATTAGAGATGAATAACATTTTATAAATGGAAATTTATTATTAAATTATGCATATGGAGAGACTCAAAGTCACGAGGCTTATGTGGAGAAGAGATTCCTCACGTGCCGGTCACGTTTTCAAGTCGGGTCATGACATACAAAAAAAAAAAAGAGAATCTTAGCACATATTCATTTTTAAATTATCTTTATTGAATTTTTATTATGTACGTATTTTATTTTTAATTTTGATTATGTTGTATTAATAGTATTATGTATATTTATGTTTCGAATATGGAAATACTTTTCAAGTTTTTCTCCTTTTGGAATTATTTTAATAAACTCGCAAATACCCTGTGATGATTCAAATCCCTAAAATAGCCAATAGGGACCTACGATGGGAATGAGGATCGGGAAATGAAGCAAAATTCTAAACGGGAACATGATACGGGAGGCATGTCTTCTCTCTTATGGATACCCATTGTTATCCCTAATAATGATATATGATATTGTAAATATATCCACTTATTCTATTTCATTATTCATCAATTTCAATTATCAAAACATGCAAAATTTTGATAAAATATGCTTTGTATTGTTAGTTAAAGGTTGTTCTCAATCTTATAAATATCATATTTAAAATAAGATATAAAATAAAATAACTTATTTTAGATCGATAATTATTTATATTTTATTTATTTGTTTAATTATTTAACTATTAACTTATTTTTAAAATAAGTTTATAAACTCAATTTTCTATAAGATGTATTTAAATAAATTATTATTTATTTTTTATAATGATCAATAAACTATTTTTTATTATCATAACGTGTATCACACGGGTTAAACGATTAGTTATTCTAAAAGAATGTTCATGGCATAATGGAATTGGTGATGTGTCAATTCCTCGTTCATTTCATTTCCGTTCATTTTTCTTGAAAAACATGCACAATCAATTATTTCCATTTATGTTGGCCTTTATATCAACCAATGTGATTATTTCTATTTTATATTTTATTTAAGTTCGACTTAAAGATAATTATTTCATTTGTATTAAATAAATAAATTATGTTTATATATTTTTAATGCAATTATAAATAAATTTTAATTTTGGATTATAAAAGATTTTTTTGATAAATGGATTATAAAATATTAATAATTAGTCAACAAAGCCTTTAATTAGCATTGGAATGACACAATTCTGGCATTCAAAGGATACAATTTGTACGATTCCAATGCAAGAAATAAATGTGAGAATTAAAACATCATAAACATAACATTTGAGATTATGATACACGTCACAAAGCAAAAGAGAACGAGTGTACTATTGTTGTTTTATCAATTGGTTGTTGATAGTTTAATGATATTTCTTCATTATTTTAATGTGTTGTTTGATAATAAAAAAAAGGAAAGGTCTCATTATGAGATGAAGCTTTTTATTTTTATGATTGTACCATGGGTATGTTTTCTTGGATTTGCTTACTGGTGTATAAATGTATCTGTTTAGTTCTTCTTATACCACATTGATATTTTCCTACGTAACTGTCTGTTTATTCAAACACTATCTCATTCTTCACCTCATTGGTGATTCCTTCGTCCTTATTCCTCTCATTTATGTTCATTTGTTTATTATTTTATATATGATAACAGTTTCATGTCTTCTTTCTTCTCAACTCTATTTCTTATTGGTAATATAGTGTAAATAGCAAAAGAATCCACTCCAAATACATCGTTTTGGACAATGGAAGCCGCAATTTTTACTTGCAACAAGATCCTTAAATGGTTTAAATAACAAAGGATGAATATTTTATTATATTTTGTAGATGGTGTTGGTATAATCTTAAACCATCGTAATAGATTATGACAAAAGGAATAATTAAGAATATTAATTTTTTTAGAGAAATAGTATTCCAGCATATTCTTTTTGAGAATTATTATTTTTTAATTATATCTACAGTAATAATTGTTATTATTTCCTTGTATTGTACGGGTCATTCAAATATAGTAGTGCATACAGATTTCATGAGAGATTAAATTATAACTTGATTGCATCATACCGTGATGGTTTATGCAAAAAATAAGTTATCATGATAATTATTATTCCAATCATATCATTTACTTTGTATCCAATCTAATTAACAATCCCATGCATCGCACAAGTTATGGCACCAGTTTAATTTATATTAATTATTATTGTAATTTTTTTATAAATATTTAATCATGTATTATAATATCAATAAAATTATTTAATTTAACTGCTCACTATTTTAAAACTCTTAAATATATGATTAAATAATAATATAAAATAATTTTTTTATTTTTATTTATTTTTTGGGTTGAAAGTATAATATGGTTTTAAACTGTTATTACGGCAAAATTAACCTATGTTTTTGGACGTGAAACACTTTTTAATCCGTGGAAGTGTTTAGTATTATTTTGGTCGGGTAAAAGTTTTTAATCTTATCCACCGAAATGCGGAGTGGGCCCCTTAACTGAGCTCGTCGTGTGGGCCTAGCGGGCTTGTAAGAATGAGATTGCAACTCGCTCAGAACAATGTTTGCCGTTAGTCCTGACCGAAAAATGTCAAAAACAAAACAATAAACCAAATGCGTGTTTCATCATGATTTGCTATTTTACCACTTAACCTTTTTAAATACTTAAATATCTTATTTATAAATAATATAAATTTTATTATTTATTTTTTTTTCAATTTATTCTCTTTTAATGAGATTCACATGAGTACCTATATTTATCCGGTGTTAAAATAGAATTATTGTATTCTCCCCCACCCCGCATCACGCTTATACTCTCAACACTCTCAAATTGAACCGAAACCCCTTCCCTTTTTGGACTGTTTTTTACCCTCAAAATAATTGGTCGCCACGCGCCGCGGCGGCTGCCACCGTCGACCACCACTATTCTACTTCCAGGTTCTCTCTCGCTCCTGAATTGTGAGTGAATCTCTATGCATCTATTTACTATGCATGGTGCTACCTTCTACACCTTCAATTCTTTACTCTTTCGTTGTGCCCGATCTTAGCATTCTGTTTTGATTTGGCTTGTGCAAGGTTTAGATTCTACTATTCCACTAGCTTTCACGCTTTGGATTCTAATATTCAGCTAGTTTTCACTATTAAGATTCTAATATTCTACTTGTCTTCACACTTCGGATTGTGCTAAGCTACTAGTTTTCACACTTTAGAATTTAGATTTTCACACTTTAGATTGTACTCTTCTACTAGTTTTCACACTTAGACTAATCTATTCTGCTTATTTCACACTTATTGATTCTACTACTTCACTGTTCTACTAATTTTGACACTTTTTTTTTTGTGCCCTGTACTTGCATCACAAGCCTGCAAGTTATCGCATCAGCATGCTGAATCTTTGCGTAGTTGCTCCTTTAGGTTTGTTCAATGAAATTTATTGCGACATGGTTTAACCTATAGCTTCCATTCTACAGTTAAAAGGGTTCTAAACCTTCTCCTTGAAGTCAATGATTTAGCATTTGGTACCCTGGCTATTAGATTATTTAATGATTATTTTGATCTATAATATTTGTTATTTTCGTTTTACTAATCGTTTTTTAAATTTATTTCCTCTTTTCCTTTAGGAATAGGGACCTGGCTTCTTAGTGCAAGCTGAGCAACAAGTTTCACACCCAAACAATACATGTTCTGTTACTCTTCCAGCATGTTGTTCCCAATGCTGCCAGCCCTAAGATTGTTTTACAGCAACCAATATCATCTAAGGTACTTGATTTGATATTTTGCATAGGAGAAGAAAAAAAAAATTCATCTCTTTTCCATTCTATTTAGTTCTCAAACATACGTATGTAATATGCTAATCATTTTTCCCCTGGAGTGAACCTCCCAACCTGAGGAATGATTATCAGTATAATTTCAATTATCTTCTAGTCCTTGATCCAATTAGGTAATTGTATTTTGTTTAAGTCAATATTTTCCACAATTATAAAAAAGGGCAGCCCCAGTGTATGAGGCTCCCACCTAGTGGGGTCTGGGGAGGGTAGATATTTAATTCTATTATTCCCTTTGATTTTATACCAATTATATCGATCAAAAATTGAATACAATCATCTATATTATGCTCATTGAAATACCAGTTTCTGTAAACAGAAGTCTTAAAATGAACTCCTTCATGCTAAAACTATGGAGATTAATTTATTGATTACAAATTTTAGGAATTTATGAATGGATTCTTGTCAATCACAATGGAAGTTAAGGATAAATACTGTGGTATGCTGTCCTGTGGAACTACATAATAGGATTAATATTATATTTTATTTACTGAATATAGATATACATTTCAAATTATTTAAATTAGTACCTACCTTTAGATACTAAAGATGTGAATGTAAGGATTTGAAATGACTTCACTTTATAGTTTGTTTTGGTTAGAAAATATCAACAAGGACTTTGTCATTTGTAGAAGGATGCATTAAGGCATTGGGTCAATACTTTGATGTGCATTTAGAAAAAAAAAGAAAAAGAAAAAGAAAAACTTGGATAGTTTTTAGATGTAAAAACTCTGCCTATGCTGTGTTTTGTGGCAAATCTTTACATGGTCGATCCTTAATCTTAGTAGAAGATGAGGGTTGTATTTGGTAGTCGATAGCCAATATGGAAATTTGTTGGATTTGACGGCATGGATAAACATTGTGATTGTGGTAACGCTAGGGTGTTGCCATAAGCAACACTGTGTGTGTGGTATGCTCAAATGAGCAAGAGCTGCTGCATTGATACTTAGGATAATAATGATATCGTTTGATCCCTGTAACCCCCCCCCCTCCCTGAAAACACCCAAAAAAAAAAAAAAAAAACACGCACACACCCCCTGCAAAAAAAAAAAAAAAAAAACAAGTAAGGAAAAAACTTGCTATGGGATAAAATTGTATGAATGGCCTTGTTTTGATGTATATGGAGAGAGATCGGTCATTGGTGTCCTCTTTTATATTAGATTCTTTCTATATATATTTTTTCTTGTATAGTTGTTTTGTTGAGGAAGATACTATGTCACCTTCTATTTGTTATCTTTCTCTCTTGTTAGTCGTTAATAAAAATTTATTCATTTACAAAACATAAAAAAGAGAACATTAGCTACAAATGCAGACCAAATGGTCTAAAGTTTTTTAAAATATAACATGTATATCCTAGTTTTCATAGACTTAAAGCTCATAGGTGAGGCTTAGCATTTTGACATGGCTTAGAGGAACAGGTTAATCTGTTTTTCTATTTATGAAACATAAAAGAAACTAAAGAGCTCAAAAGGAAAAATTAGCCACTAATGATGGGCCTTTGCATTGGCAACACTGAATATACCAAACCCATGTTTTAATATTGGTTGTTGATTTTATGTGTATTCTAATGTACTAAAATTATGTTAAATAATATGTATATGTTTTAATAGGGTGAATAGTAAAGGTGTTGGGCAATTTTTGTTAAAAAGAAAAAGAGGCTATTCTGGAATACTCCTTTCGGCCTTCCCATTGGTTTTTATTATATAAAAAGGCCTTCCCATTGGTTAAACCCTATTTAGACTAACCCTTCTATCTCCCCCAGCCGCCGTGCTCGTTCTCTCGCCGCAAATCGTCACCAACAGATACTGCAAAGAAACTAAGTTTGGAATCCAGGTCAATGTTCTATCTTTGTTGATAATCAGTTGGTGAATGTTATAAGATACCTACTGTCACTATTTTTTGTGGTCGAGATTGTGAACCAACTTCCTATGATTATGACTGTGATTGTTTGATCAATATTGTGGTTTTGTTCAGGGCATTGAATAAGGAAACACTGGTAAAAATTATGAATATATTTCTTTTGTTCTTTTTGTGCGATCTTGTTTTATTGAAAACAAAAGAAGAATATCTTGCATAATCTGCTTAGGTAGGTAACTCTAGAGAGGATGTCAATGCGTTCTAGAAATTGGTTAAGAGATTAGATATATATGACCTTTGATATGTCTTCACAAAATAAAATAAATGGTAGGACTTCTTATAATGCATAACCTGCATTTCGAGTTGATTCAATTTATGAGTACCGTATATAACTAATATCCCATAAAGGGCGAGATGGCTACCCAGCTAAATTTTATCTTATTGGTCATAAATTAAATTACAAGTTTTGTTCTGTATTAGAAAAGTTTACTTGCTTTGGATACTAAGTATTATATTTTTTGCGAGTTGCTCAAATTTGTAATAACTTCACATAAATTTAGACAAGTAAAATTTGCTTGAATCAATGCTAAATTTCTTAAGATTGTATATATGGTCGCTGACTTTTCCTAGAAGGGTTTGTAATGGTTTGGCATAAATATTCCCATATATAGTATTATATTGTTAGCTAGTCTCTTTGGTGCATGCATTTATCACCGACAGACTTGAGTTTATTATTTTTCTTTAAAGCTATAACTTGTGATGTGTTAATGTTCCATGTTATAACTTGTGTCATATGTCTCACATGTTTTGATGCATCTCTGTAATGCGTGGTTCTTTGCTTCTCCAGTCTTCCTACTTATTTTCAATAATGAGGATTTCTAAGGAAGAACCATCAAGCAGTGCTGCACAGGCAAGTATTTGCCGCTTACCATAAACTTGGATCCAGGAGACTCTCTTGTCCCGATATTACCCTTCTCAGTGGCTGGAGCATGCATAACTTTTATTTATTTGCTTGAACAGGCTATAGGCTTGATTGCAGCAGTGAAGGAATTGCAAGTTCTAACCGCTTTGGATCTTCATAAATTATTGAGGGACTCTGAAAATTTTACTATTCACCACCTTACCAAAAAAGGATTATCGCTGAAGGTTGTAGCATACTCAACTTCATATTGCTGTTTTATATCTTGTTTTATTAGACTGTTATTTCTAATTGTGTTTTTGTACAGGTTGATATGGAAAAGCTTGCAGGATCTCTTCCATTGCACCTTATTGCAGTGCTAATGTCATCTGATAGAGATGAAGCCATGTTCAGATACTTGTTATGTGGCATTCGTCTCTTGCATTCCTTGTGTGATTTAGCCTCCCGAAATTCCAAACTTGAGCAGGTTAATATTAATAATCTCTATTAACATTTATCATATTCTGCTCCCTTGTGGCTTTTTAGTGCTTGTTTTCTTGTTATCTAAATATTGAGTGATATTATTAAAATTTGATGTGGAGTTTGAACAGCATGTATGGTGTTCTATTAAATAATGCTTTGCTTGCTGCCATTGACTCTATGTAGTTGGGATACCATATCTTTAGAGATATAGCAGGGTATAAATTCAGTTGTAACTTGGTGATATACTATCTAGATTTTAAATTCTACAAAAATTAGGGTGAGGGAGGTTATTCATTTCTGATTCCATTTATTTCTTTGCTGTTCACTCCAATAGGTGGTCATGTTTTGAAAATTAAACCCAAGCATTGTAGAGTTTTCCAAAAGTTGCATTCACTCTCCTATCCATCTTGCTTGTTCAGACAAAATCATGTTGTAGTATCCTATGCATATTTATTTTTGCAAATTTGAAGATTATAGTAACACTGATTTTGATTTCTGTATCTGTGATATGATTACAGATTTTTCTAGACGATGTAAAAGTTTTGGAACAGCTTGTGGACTTTGTTTTCTACATGCTAATTGTCCTTGGTGGTTGCAGACAGGTTTTTCTCAGTTCTGTTCTTGTCAGATTGCAGTTTGATCTTCTGTATTGTCTATCTGTATTCAGCAATTAGATTTGCACTCATGTTGCAGGAAGACCATGCTTTTAGTCATATGCACCTTGTACATTCAACACTTGTTGCAAGCAATTTATATCTATTAACAGGGTTTTTATCAACAAAATGGCAAGAAATTGTCCCTGTATTGCTTGCCCACCCTAAGGTACAAGTTCACCTCCACGGCTCCACCCAATGATTTAGTTGCTGGATTCGGAAATAGTATTATGTTGCAGTTCATTTATCATAGTCAGTAAAAGAAAAACTCTTTATATTGTCAAAACTATTTAAAATACCCTTGCTTAAATTGCACACGTCAAACTGCTTGTTTTTCAAACACTTCAAAATGGAAGTTTTGGTGTCAGGTAATTTTTTCAATCCACTTAATGAATGCATCCAGAATTTTTTATTTCCCATTCAGTTAATTTATTTTTTGTATATTCTTTATTTCTCCTAAAATTTTATAAAAATGTTATTTTCTGATAACACATCTGTGTATTGCTAACCATGAATGGTGTGACAACAGGTTGACATATTTATGGATGCTGCTTTTGGATCAGTTCGCATGGTTGTTAGGTGTCTTGAGATTACACTGCTAGCTTATTACAAAGATTTGTCTGTGGAATCAAATCTGACAGCTGAACAAGTAGTTTATTATCTCTGCCAGCAGTGTGAAGCTTCTCTGCAGTTTCTTCAATCATTATGTCAACAAAAATTGTTTAAGGAGCGCCTGGTTAAGAATAAGGTCTTCCAGATTAAACTTACCTTGTAAATTTGTAGTAAGTTAGCAACACATCAACAGGTGACTATATCCCTAAATTTGTGTGCGAGTGATCCTTCAAAATTTAGATTGAAGATGAGGAAATATAGAAGTCTGGTTGCATTCTGTGTCTCTGTCAGTCACAATATACTATATTAAAATTGGATAGCTCCATTTGACAGACTGTTTACATAGGCACTACTCAAGATGCATAGTGCTATTGCATTTATTTCATTGATTGATAGGAGGAATTATGTTTTCTAGATACATATATAAACTGCACTAATGCGTTTGTAATGTGTTTATTATTTAATTACAGGAGCTATGCGGAAAGGGAGGCATTCTTTTTCTGGCTCAATCCATATTGAAGTTGCAGATTCAACTATCTCTTCCAACTAGGATTAAGGCAACTATATCTAGGCTAAAATCTAAAATACTGTCTATTGTGAGTTTGATGACATAATTTGTTAAAAATTTCTGCTTTTAAATTTAACCTACTTCATAATTTATGCATATTATTGATAATACTTCCACTACTCTCTTTACTCAGCTGCTGAGTTTGTGTGAAGCAGAAAGCATTTCTTATCTTGATGAAGTAGCTAGCTCACCACAAAGTTTAGATTTGGCCAAATCTGTTGCATTAGAGGTTAGTTTTCAGCTGTTGGCTTATAATGCTAACTGTTGAGGATAAAGGACAACAGTTTTACTGAGCCTTTACTGTTCATTGCTTGTGGAAATTACTGGCTGAAAATGATTTAAATTGACCTTACCAACTTTTTTGCCCCTCCTGTCATTTCATTATTATCTGCAGGTATGTTGCTTATCAAATGAAATTGGATTTTTGAGTACTGAACTCATGATTTGAATTGTTGGCTTTCCATGGTGGTCTGCAGTATGCATTTGTGCCATTATATCAGTGTATTTATTATCAGGTTCTTACTTTTAATATAGTTCTCATGATGTAGGTTTTTGATTTGTTGAAGACTGCTTTTGGAAGAGATCCTGGGCATCTCACTGTTGACAAAAGTCACCCAATGGGCTTTGTACAGCTCAATGCGATGCGTCTAGCTGACATCTTGTCAGATGATTCAAACTTTCGATCTTATGTGATGCTTTGTTTTGTAAGTTTATCCTTTTCAGAAAATATAAAGTTGCTTTAGTATTATCAAGTTGTGATCATTGTGCTATAAAAATACTTATTGGTGGAAGTAGCATCATTCTGTTGTAAACAAATTACTCAGAATTTGATTCAAGAAATTTGCTTGGAGCTTACAGAAATTTGCAGATTTGCCTCTTGCTTTATCTTTAGATTGTAGCCAATGCATCATATGCATTTTCTTTGATTTGTCACGTGTGCACTCTGCATTTGGAAATTTGACTGTTTTCTTTGCATGTGATTCCAGACTAAAGTTCTGACAGCTATAATTTCACTCCCCCATGGAGATTTTTTATCTTCTTGGTGTTCATCAAATCTCCCAGAGACAGAGGATGATGTCAGTCTTGAATATGATATATTTGCTGCAGTTGGATGGGTTTTGGATAATACTTCAGTGGATGTAAGGAATGCCACAAATTTGGAATTCAACCGAATACCCAACAGCATGCCTAGAGCTTCTTATGCACATAATAAGACATCATTATTTGTAAAGTTCTTTGCAAATCTGCATTGTTTTGTTCCCAACATATGTGAAGGTTGGTTTTTTGTCAATGTTCAATACATTTTTAGTGTATGTGCATATATATTTATATTTACCCAATATATATATATATATCCTTATATGATGTGCAATATTTTTTCAATTTTAATCCTCAGAGCAGGAGAAAAACCTTTTCGTTCACAAGGTCCTGGAGTGCTTGCAAATGGATCTATCTAATGTGCTTCCTGGGTTTTCTTTTGCTTCTGATGCTCCTAAAGCTGCCAATGCTAGCATGAACATACGTAATGATTGTTCTCATATAGTTGTTACTGTGAAATTATGAGTGATATGGCTACTTTCTTACAAGTAACTTCATTTTGCAGGCTCATTGTTAAGTCACGCAGAATCTTTGATTCCAAACTTTTTAAATAAGGAGGATGTGCAGCTTCTAAGGTTACTTTTACCCTGCTAATTTTGTTGTATCTTTTAACACTTTAGCATGATTGATTTTGAACTGTTGTTTTTATGGTTAACCATGTACATACATTCATTCGTACATATGTACATATGTATGTATGTATGGCATTAATGGCAGCTTCTTATGCCACTTGACTAAAGATGCAGGTAGTATTTAAAGTTGATTGAGGAAGAGTACCTTGACTTTTATTTTTAAAAAGGCATTTTTAAGTATGATGGCGAAGAAAATTTTTCTTGGGTTTTTTCTGTTTTCTTTTCCCAAAGGGAGGGCTTATTGTCTACCTGAGGGAGTTGGAATCTTCGTGTTTACTATATGCTATGTGATACAGATTGGCAAAATTCAATAGACACACTCTCAATTTCTCCTGGTCGTGCTGTGCATTTGCCATTGTTTATATTTACTATTTTCTAGCTTCTTGACATAATATAAAAAATGTTGTAAAATTTTGAATAACTACAGCCCTATCCAATCATTTTGTTTTTTATTTAAGGGGTGAAAATATTAGAATAACTACCATGCCAGTGATAACTTTCTATATTTCAGAGTAAAGCTTACATGGTTGGGAGATTCCAAACGTTAAAAACAAATCATTACACTATAATATGGATATTTACTAGCCAGTTTAATGCCAATCTTAATGAATTTGTGTTTTTGAAAATTGAGTTTTATTATAGTACTTCGTTTCCTTATGCCTCTTTCTGTTCACTATGTTCTTGGTGGTCTTACTCTTTTTGTCCTTACTATTTTTCATTTTGTTCCCTTGTTAAAAACATATAAAGCATTTATTTGTGTTTTAGTTCCTGAAGATATGCTTTACATTGTCATCAGTGTCATATTTTAACAAGCAACTTCTATTTGTAAATTGTATACAGGGTGTTCTTTGGCAAATTACAATCTCTTCTTACCTCTACCGGATCAGGGGAAAATCGTGTTCAAGTAAATATTTGTCCTTTGGTTCGAGTTGTTAATATTCTCTGTTCATTACCCATTTCTTTCTCCTCTGCTCATGCCCTTTCTTAAATTTTTGGATGATTCTGGCTAATGGCTATATCATTCTGCTGGTAATACTCAGGATAGCAAATTTGAGCAGTCATTATCTTGGGATAAGTTTTCTAAACTGAACATCAACGAACATAATCAGGTATTTACAAGGTCTTTGTTTTTACGAACATATTTAATGGTCATATAGCTTGATTGTTGAACTTTATGAGTGCTAATGTGCCAAGAGAAACGCGATCAAGATTAATCTTACTTTAGAACAAGACAATGGCGTTAAATGTTAAATAACAAATTAAACCAATCCCCAAATTGGGTTATTTCTTTACTGTGCAAACTGTACTCAACATATTTAGAGTTGAGTTTGATTTGCTGTAGGAGGCTCAGAGTGCAGGGGGATTCCCATCACCTTTAACTGGAAAAGAGCCTGTTTGTCTTAATAAGAAGGGTGGTAATTTAAATGAAGGAATGTCCGAGAATGCTGCATTTCCAGACATTGACCAACATAATACCAGAGCTGGAGACACAAATGAAGGTAATGACTTAAATAGGCAAGGTCAAGGTGCATCTGGTAAAACTGCATCAGGAGGAGCTAGAGAAATGGACAAGGATGCTCAGAACATTGAAACTAGTGGTTCAGATACTAGTTCTGCAAAAGGAAAGAATGCTATTGAGCATATGTATAATGGTGAACTTCCAAAATCAAAGGAGCATTTTAAAAGAGTTGCAGCTGATGAAAATCCAGAGGATGAAAAGGTTGAAACTTTACAGAGGAGGAAACGGAAGCGCAATATAATGAATGAAAAACAGGTGACATTGATTGAAAGAGCACTCCTGGATGAGCCTGATATGCACCGAAATGCAGCTTCACTTCAATCATGGGCTGATAAATTAAGTTTTCATGTACGTGAAATGCAACTAAGCTCTTCAGTAATATTTTTTTGACATATTTTCTTCTGAGATATTTCTGCATTATTCTTTACAGGGTTCTGAGGTTACATCGTCACAGCTTAAAAATTGGTGAGGCTCTTTTTACGTACCTAATCATATATAATTTGTTTTGTTGTTCTTATTTTACATGCTCTTATTTAGGAATCCAGGACATAGCTAGTGTCTTTGGGTCCATATGGGATGAAGTAGTTTAACATTCCGTAGCAAGTCATATGACAAGGTTTCATTACCAAAATTAACTGATATATTCTTTAAGATTTTATCTGAATCTTACTGTTGTATTTTTTTGGGTACAATCTGAATGTTACTTTTGTTTAAACCATTTTTGGTGTCAAGAAATTATAAATGAAGCCTAGTGTGCGATAGGGCAAAGATCAGAGTGCAAAATTTATTAGCCTCTGAAATATCATTATGCAATTTGTGAACATTAAAACTTTAATTGGTCCTGGAGCCTTCAATATGTCAATTGCCCGTATGCATCCTATATAGATCCATTTATTCTTATCTGGTCTGATATGTAATGGAATTTTGTGGTTGTCGTAACAGGTTGAACAATCGAAAGGCTAGACTAGCTCGCACAGCTAGGGATGTTCGGGCAGCAGCAGCAGCAGATGTTGATATTCCAGTCCCAGACAAACAAAAAGTGCCAGTACTTGGGTCCTGTGACTCACCTGACAGTCCAGGTGATGCATCACATACAAGAAAAGATCTTGTCAGTCTTGTGAAAATAGCTTTTGGAAATAACCCTGGGCCTTCACTTGCAGGATTTGTTAATATTGGCTCTCCAGGATTTGGTCCATGCAATGCAGGTCAATATGTTGTGCTTGTAGATGCGCAAGGAGAAGAGATTGGTAAGGGAAAGGTGTTTCAGGTGCATGGTAAGTGGTATGGGAAGCGCTTGGAGGAGTCATCAACCTGTGTTGTGGATGTTAGTGAGCTTACGGCTGATAAAGGGTTTCGGCTACCCTACCCATCAGAAGCAGCTGGCACCACATTTGCAGAGGCTGTAACAAAGTTAGGTGTTATGAGGGTGCTATGGGATTCAAACAGACTTTTTGGGTTGCGGTCTGAATGAGTTAAATGATGATTCGGTGGCTGCAGCTGTTCCTTTCCTACATCCTTCAATATGTTATCTATTTCCGTATACATTGGTTGAAGGGATAACGGATGGGATAGCTGAGAAGGAATTAATACCTAACAGAAAGAGCCAGTTTATTATCATAGGGAGGGTAGAAGGTGCAAGAGCATAATCTAAGGGCAATTCAGCAGTGAAAGATAAGTTAGGGTATCAAAAGAACTGCTTAGTGAGGACTCGTAGAAAATTATGTTGCTCGGAATTTTCCCTGCGACGTGGCGATTGACAATTCGGATAACTATGATAGGGCGTGATAGGACCTGGAATATCTGTTTCTATCAAATTTGGAGTTTTGTCTTGTGATTAAATCAATTGCCCTATGCAGATCGTACCCTTGCCCCCAAAACCAAATAAAAAGTAGCCGATCTGAATTCAATTTGAAGTGAATTAGGAGACGTAACTTGCATCAAGAATTATTCACATATGCGAATCAAGGGCAATAATTTTCTAGAATAACAATTAAAAAGGGCCTTTATAATATAAGATCTCATGGCTGGCTAGTTGTTATTCTAGTAGTATTATTTTTTTGGGCAGACGAAGTAGGATTATTCATTTGTGCTGCTCGAAGGTCCTTATCTAATCTAATTTCACGTTGCGTCGCATTCCAAGACGCCAAGTATCTTATGTCATGTGCCTCTCCAGATTAGAGCCCTAGAATTCATGTAAACTGCTACAAAACCAAATTTAACCACTTATTCGGATGACTCATGATTTTTTCTTGTTAGGCATCTGTATAACTTGCATTTTCCTGCAGCCAAAAACCAGTCAGTGAATGTATGCCGCATTTACTCGTGAATTAAGATTCCCTGCAGTAAGTGCTTATTTTGATTTTGCTTAGTATGATTATTTCCTGTAATAGGAAATCGTCAATTATGGTATTAAGTGAATGATGGGCCTGCAAACAGCCACAAACCTTCCATCTATTCTTTCAATCCTAAATGTTTATGAAACACTGTGGCCGATGCTTGTAGTCAAGTGGCAAATTAAATTACCTCTAGGAAGCCGCGCTACTAAGGGCATGCAAGTTTGACTCGTATAGAGGCAGAGTTAAGTCCCTCAACCCCCCTTCCCCCATGTGTGAGTGTGTGACAAAAAAAAAAAAAGGTTTGTGGAACACTAGATATAAGCAACTTTGCTTGTGCAAACTCAAGTGTACATGTTTCAATCTATAAGCATTCTTCTGGCCTTTTTCAGTCTGTAATTGATCTCCCCTATGGAAAAATGAGGGGATAACATCCTTGTAAGTCCACTGTTGTTATGGCTGCTATACCAAAATCCGGGAATCTAGCTGCAGTTGGTGCTGTCTGGATTTAAGTCAAACCAACTGTGACAAATGAATTATCCATGATCTTGAATATTGAATGTGCAGCTCTGAACTTAAAACTGACGCTACGGCACCACTTCAGACAGCACAGGTGTCAGGTCAGCATAGGTTACCCCCATATCAGTCACGGGTTAACCTTCAAATTATTAGAATCCCCATTTTGAGCAAGTGCTATGTAGGAGGTTGTCTTTTGAGATGGTTTCTTCCAGAAGCTTTTTGCATAAAGGGAGCCAAAGACAATGACCTGATAATGTACTGGTGTTAAAATGCTTCTCAAAAAATTCATCAAGGAAATTATTGCATCACAAATATAGTGTGATCTAAGAGTGCAAGTGTAACATGACTAGATTCATTATAATGTTCAGAAAAGGTAAAAGTGAGTCTTACGGCTCCAATCCACTGTTCCCAGCTAAGAGGATGGGAAAACCACACACATGAAAGCATAATGCTGACCAACTGCCACGATTGGAATAAAGAATGACAAACATCACAAAATATACGATTATAGGAAAAAAGGAAACTAGATTTCTGTATACTACAGTTACCTGTCTTGTGGTCATTATGGTAGCAAATGTTAGAGCACCAAAATTGCGTATTGTGTAGGATATAAAAAATTGACTAGCTGTTGCAACCTGTGTGAGACGACAAATTTCCTTAGTGAAAGATGAAGAGAAGGAGAAATATTTTTATTTTTCTTTTCAAGTCAAAGGGAAAAAAAATGAGTATTGTAGTATTAGGAATTGTTATAGATTTAAAAAATCTCTTAAACAGAAATGGGGGAAAACATTTACAGCATCAGAGGGAGGAAGTTGCTTACAGTTGAAAGCAATGCTATGTCAAATAAACAATCATGATGGCGATAAACAAACTCTACTGCTGGTATCAAATGTCCTTGCAAGATAAGACCTGAATAAAAAATAGCCCATGTCAGAATGGATTTCCAACCATGAAGCCAGAAAAGAAACAATAGTGAGCCTGAAAGAATCAAAGAATGGCAAAATATAACTTTCAAGAATGAAGAAAAGGAAAAAAAAAAATTCCTATCCAAATCAGGAGTCCAGTGAACGGTTTGTTCAACTCAGAATACTGGCTATATAGTTCGTTTATGACTTCATTTTTAAGTAGGTAAGTCTTCAGTAAACTGCTATCACATAAAGAGTGAGCAAGACAGCAACGCCCAAAAAACAACAGAAACACCAAAGAAAAGGTTCTCATTTTAACTTGACAACCATACATTATTGTAGTAAAAAACTTCATCTTGAATTCTTCAGGTGCAAGTTAAATATCTTCCAAACACCGTCCATCCAGGACTTCCGGAAAATTTTATCCATCATAAATCTTTGTCCTCAACGACCCCATCAAACTAATCTTCAGTACATTACCAGACAACACATGTATGATAATGATAATGTTCAACATAAAATTCCAATTTGACTGTCTGACACCTACCTGTCAGGCTAAGAATACAAGAACAGAATGTAGTATAAAATATCTGATTATGTATCTCCATGTCATAGCCTTTAAACAGCTTATCCTGGAATGTGCTTGTAAAGCCATCAAACCTATTACACAAAAATTATAATTTCATTCAATGGGAGACGGCTTGGTGAACCAATTTTAAAGAAGAAAAATTTAAAATACATTTGATTATAATGCATATTCAAGCAAACAGTACAGCCCAAATCAACAAAAACAGTTCAAAATGATTATATAATTGTCCACAATAATTCCATGAAATTTGAAAGAGGGAAACTATAAATTATATGCAAGAAGACATTCAGTCAAGGTGCCATTCTAGGGGGAAAAAAAAATCTCAACATTCAGAACAGTTGGGCAAATAAAATATTTTTTTAATTTATGTTTATTTCCACATAATGCACAAAATCACTCGTCAGAGGAAGAGATAATAAGTTCTGTAGTGATACCCAAGATAGCCAAGCATTAAGACAACGCCCCAAATGGTATTTTCCCTTCCTCTACTGTATGGACTTATGTCAGTTCCTGCCTACAATGAAAATACACAAGAATTACTTTAACTTATTACACAGTGCTGCCAGCTTATTGAAGTGATTGTGTATCACCAACTGCTTAATCAAGTGAAGAAAGCAATCTTTGTTATTATGCTTGCAAAATGGAACACGGGAACACTTGTCATAAACGGCAATCTATCAGTTGCTATGAGCATGTAATCTGGTCAGGATTGCAAGTCAAAATACCAATATAAATTATGCAGTTAAAAAAAAAAACTCAATTGTCAAGAGTGTGCATCTCCATCTAGAGTGTTTCTCTCCCTGCAGGTCCTAAATTTCAAATCAAGTTATCAAAGAAATATGAGCTCAAGTGTTCAAAAGTACGTATCTCTATCTAATTCACCTCTCTTCCTCTGTGTCCCTGTTACATATCAAGATATTAACGTGTGAACTTATAATCGTCAAATGGGATCTGGTTCTGGTACCAACGATGAGTAGTCTTGGAGAAAAAGGGGGGGGGGGTGTCATAGATGAGCTCCATATGTAAAATTACATATGGAGCTCATCCATGAGAAGTTTTCCCCCAATTATCCCCCTCAACCAAATACACCCTAAGGATAATTGGGTCAGTTTTGAACTTCCAGGTACTAGGAGTGTTTTGTGCCCATTCAGGATGATTCAAGATCCTTTTTCATTCCTTTTGTTTATGTCTAAATAATAATATATTCACTCAAGCAACTTTCTTTTCATGTCCTGAATAAAATAATCTTTACTACTAAAATAACAGTACCACCCACATGCAACATCAATCACCGAAGAAAGCTAATACGGTAGCATATGAGCATCCACGGTAAGCTCTAAGATAAAAAAGGATAATACAGACAGACTGATGAGAAAGCTAAAAGAAATAATTAGGGTCAAAGATCCAATAATTACCGGATATAGGATAAATACTGAGCAGCCAAGGGTAACCAAAAAGGCCAACAAATAGTCAGGTCCCAGGTATCTCTTCTGCATTATGAGAGTACCCCAGACCTATATAACATACAAAAGCAAGCAAATAGAATCAATTCGAGGTGGAAGAGTAGGAACATGATATCAATCTAAATATTTGGATTTTGAAAAGTATGTTCTGTGTGCAGTGTTAGAGTTTGACCTACCATAACTGGTATCATTTTTGCACACTTTGCAAGAGTCTGAACAGGAAAACTAACATATTTGAGGGCCTGGGATAAGAAATATGGTCATTCCAGGAAGCATGATTAGTAACTTCTTATGGACTTACAGGTAGACAGAAAGTATGTAGCATACCTCATACTGACAAGTTGTGGTTAGTATATTTGATACTGACACAAGGCAATATTTATAAACGGGAGCTACAGGGTCCATTGTCTTTTGACTTGCCTGAAAGAAAAGTTGAAAGTTATGAAGCTGCAGATGATTTTGGCTAGAGAAATGTGGTCACAAGAAAGGTACCCTGCAATTCAAACACCGGAAAATACGCCAAAGCTACACATGCACATGACAATATTTTTTTCATATAGCATCTACTTACCAGTAAAGCAGCAGCAGAAACAGCAGATGTAGTGATGCGGTTGCAGAAGACAAGAAAGAGCGAATACTTGAAATACTCCTTTTCAGCCCCATACGGTATTCTCATGATCTTTTCCTGCAATAAACAAATATCAATAACTCATAGGATAAATGTTGGACTCAGAGAGGCTTTGGTATTAATATAAAAAGCAAACAAACAAACAAGAAGAATCAGAGTCTAATTTGTTTGGATCTGTTCATAGTATGTAGGATACATCTAAGTAAGCATCAAATTACTAAGAAGTAAGAATACTTCAACAAAGACTAATACAACTCGCTAATGTCGGTTGCTTATGCTACTCTCTCTCTCTCTCAAATACCAAACCTTGAGAGGCAAAAAAAAAAGATTGGCCATGGATGTTTTGTATTCACCAACCAGCTATGATATCATATTTCCCAACCCTCAAATGGTTGCATATCCATACTAATTACAGCCGCTACTAAATCTCAAAATTTGATTCATCAACGAGAAAAGACATAATTGACATGATTAACATAAGGAACTGTCCCAAAACTGAAGATGCCTCTCAACCATCAAAAGTCATAAGTTTCACTCTGGTTTTAAACTACCTCACTGCCACCCCAAAACCTGAAGTTCTATAAATAATAATAATAATAATAATAACAGCAGCAACAACAACAATCATCAGATGAGGAAAGAAAAATAATCAGTAAATTAATTACTTCAGGTATAACGAGATCCTAGTGTTTTGACTTGCCATAGATTAAGAGATGCAAAAAGTAAAAAAAATTTTTTCCAAAAATAAGGGAAAGAATTATAGTTTGATGGGAAAACAAGCTACAAACCTGCAAGACGCCATAGGTGACGAGGGTAAGCATGATACCAGAGACAGCAAATGTGCCTTTCCAGAACTTGCTCCTCCTGTTGTCTCCGGAGTCAGCTGAAACAGAAGAAGACGTCGATGATTCCGCCATGGCCGGAGTGGGACTCAAACATAAAATGAATGGACCAAAACGGCGTCGTACTGCAACGGATAACAAAAACTCAATGTGGCAACTTTGGGATCAAACAAACCGCCATCACCACTGTGTGTATAGATTTGATAGATATATTACTCTCCTGGGAGAGAGAGTTGGTGTTTTTTGCTTTGTTAAGCTGAGAGAGAGAGAGAGAGAGAGAGAGAGAGGGGGAGGGAGGGAGGCTGGGTGTGAGACCTACTATTAGTTTTGTTGTTGTTCTGTTAGAGTAGATGATGGAGAGAAGTGATCCGGCTGGGCCTCATGCGACTCGATTTCTCCGGCATTGTTTTCTGACAGATTGATGAATGAATTGGTCTGCCACGTCAGCATTCTCTTTTCATTTCCCTTCCTATGAGTGTGAAAGAGAGAGAGCGCAACACACTTTCTTTTTTTATTTTTTCTTCCAAGGATATCCATTATCGATGACGGTGACTAATCTCTTTGTCAGTTTGTGCGGACACCTCAAGGATAGGATAACTGATTTGGGAAAAATTTTTCATTTCCAAAGACAGGGATCGAATCCCTAACCTTTGATTAAAGTTGAATGAGCCCCTACCACTCGACCACGCTCCAGACCCAATATCTTTTCTTTTCTTTTGTTTGACTTGGTGAAGTTGGGCCTCCTTTCATTTGGTGGTGACGTCAATCCTACCTATCCCTTTCTCCTCATTTGCCCTTGTTTTTGTGATTTTTTGGGCTGATTTGCCTCCTACTACTGCTGTTGTATTGGATTTGATTGGATTGGATTTGAGTCATCATACAATTTTGGTTTTTCTATAGGGCCAGCCCATTCCTCTTATCAACCAAAATATGGAATTGCATCGAAGTCCATTTTTGTCTACAAATGGGACTGAATAGAGGAACAATCGAATTGGAGCAAAAGCAAATGTCATTATCATTCACCAATTGGGCTTCTCCTATGGACTGAGCCTGTTTCAACTGCTTTGATACTTCTGACAAGAAAAAATGTCTTTGAAATTCCATTTTTATAACAACTATATTGTATTTGTATGTGCTTTAATTTTCGTTTTTCATATGATATACCATTTTTACAGGAACTGCAGCTATGATGTTAAATTTAATGTAACCCTGAGTGATTGATCTTGGCTGCTGAATATATACAGCTCTTTCTTAGTATAGTTCTAGAGAGTAATTCTTGTAACAATTTTTAATGGTGGCTATAGACATGTCTGATTTTTTAAAATATAAAGTATCTAGTGCAATTATAATTTAATTTGGAAGATTACAAACCGCCATGCAATACGTTCTTGCTAGAATGAGCAAAAAGACAAGAGGGTGTGGTCTTCTTAGCATTGCTATAGTACAGCTAGAAATATTGGATAACGGTTCCTTGTGGAACACATCCATAACTTGAGGTGGACCTTTTTTTTCTATTTTCCTTTCTATATTGTGCATGACATGACATATATAAGAACACAAATTTGCCTATTCTTCTAAGTTTTTGAGATCAAATTCTGTAAGTCCCAGTGTCCATATGGACTCTGCTTCATTGCCTCATCCTTTGATTTCTCACGTCATCACCAGCTCAAGGTACTTTCTTTCTCCATGTGGCACTACTATTGTTCTTCTTCCTGAGTTCAAGTTAAACTTGACTATTCTTTATTTACAGCTTCCATCGTTCATATAGTACTCATCACGGTGGAAGATTTGGCCTATGGAAGAATAAGTTGTTGAACTCAGCTTGTGCTATTGGGTTTTCTGCGGTTGGATTAGAAAACGTGTTTGATGAGCGTAATTTGAAAAGGAATGAAAACGGGTCCCTCTTAGGTGGCTCAAACGAGTTTTCTTCAGCACGATTTGGGACCTTAGACGCTGAAATAACACCAGAAACCACTGATTTCTTTGTCAGTGATGCAGAAGGTGATCCAGACTGTCCATCTAAGGGGTACTCTTCCATTGAGCAAGCACTCAATGCACTTCGCCAAGGAAAGGTTGGTTTTAATGTTTGTAGTCAATCATTGTTATGAACTTATGTCCATATTGTAGAAAAAATTAACACGCATGCTCGTGCTCGTGTTCATGTGTGTGTTTGATGAATAATATTCTTAAATAAGTGATTTATGAGTGATGGATTAATCTAAAAAGGGGTGCAATTTTGTTTTCCTGTTTAGTTTGTGATTGTTGTAGATGATGAAAACGGGGATGTTGAAGGAAATCTTGTAATGGCAGCATCTCTTACTAGTCCCAATGATGTGGCCTTTATGATTAAGCACGGATCAGGGATTGTTTCTGTAGGCATGAAAGAGGAAGACCTTCAAAGACTGAACCTCCCTCTTATGTCACCAGAGACTGAAAACGAAGATTCTTCTGCCCCAACCTTCACTATCACCGTGGTATGGCATAGTGTTGAAGCCTATTTCTGCATACTTTGCAAGCTATCTATAGCAGGAGAAATTCTTAATACTCTTACAAGAAGAAAAACAGGTTGCATTTTGCAGTATTTACATTTCATCATATATAAGCTGTAGGTCATTATTGTCTTATACTGCATTTTTAATGCAATAGCTTATATGTCATAAGTACCATGGGGCACACAACTTTTTTCTTGCTCTAACTCTAAGATCATGTAATAATTAATTTCCCTATAGTAAATTGTATCTTTGATTGCTGCATGGGTTTAAACTTTAAAGCTTAAGAGGAGTCATTCATATTGTAAAGAGTGTGTTGTTTGCCCAAGTAGGATGCAAAATTTGGCGCTTCCACAGGCGTATCAGCTGCAGATAGAGCAAAAACAGTTCTTGCTCTGTCATCTCCCGATTCTAAATCAGAAGACTTCAGAAAGCCAGGTCATGTGTTCCCCCTAAAGTACAGAAACGGTGGGGTTCTTAGGAGGGCAGGTCACACTGAGGCTTCGGTAGATTTGGTTTCACTGGCCGGCTTGCCCTCATTTTCTGTTCTTTCGGCTCTTGTTGATGAGGAAGATGGTTCTATGGCTTCTTTGCCCAATTTAAGAAAGTTAGCATTGGAATACAGCTTGCCAGTTGTCTCAATAACTGATCTGATAAGGTAAGCACTAAGTAGGCATTAGGCAATGTTATATTCACTTTCTGAGACACTATAATTTATAAACAACTTTGATTCCTAGGCTTATGTCATTGTCACTCTTTCTACGTTCTCCTAGCCCCATTCAAAAACTGGCTATGATCTGATTCATAAGCCAATCATATTCATGAGAAATACTTACCTAAGCACAATCTAACAATTCATCATATATGAGTTGTGTTATTTGAACTCATTTTACATGAGATATCGTGTGGAGTCATCCATCATTTACCATTGAAAATAATCACAAAATATTTAAAACAAGAAACTTATCATTTTAATTGTGAATGATGATTGAGTTGACATAGGTGCCCCAGATGAAATCAATGCATCTAACATTTCTCTTTTTCGCACTCAAATCATTATTTAACATTTGTGGAAGTTTTTTTTTTTTTTTTAATGATAGTATTGGTCCTTGCAATCTTACACATTTGTATGCCTTTGGCATACCATATCTACCTACTTATCAATTACTCCGTATTCTCTTAGTGATGTGACTCTCTTATGTGTTGTTGTTCCAAGGTACCGGAGAAAGCGAGAAAAATTGGTTGAAAGAACTTCTGTTTCTCGCCTGCCTACTAAATGGGGTCTATTTCAAGCATATTGCTATACCTCAAAGTTAGATGGCACTGAACATGTGGCTGTTGTGAAGGTAATTAAGAAAGTTCTAAACAGCAGCTAATCCCTTCATGATCAAGAAAGAGAAGACTGTAATGTGAAACATCAGCTATGTTTATATATATCCACGGGAATCAGAAAATTTAATACAAATTCAACTAAATACACTCTTATAAACTGTAATCTCTTTATGAATCACTTATCACCTGTTATCTTCTAAATATACACATGCAGGGAGACATAGGAGATGGGCAAGATGTGCTAGTACGAGTGCATTCAGAATGTCTGACTGGGGACATATTTGGATCAGCTAGGTGTGACTGTGGCAACCAATTGGACTTGGCAATGCAGTTAATCGAAGAAGCAGGCAGAGGAGTTGTTGTGTATCTTCGAGGTCATGAAGGAAGAGGCATTGGATTGGGTCACAAACTTAGAGCCTATAATTTGCAGGACCAGGGTCATGACACAGTCCAGGCCAACATAGAACTTGGGTTAGATGTTGATGCTCGTGAGTATGGGATTGGTGCTCAGGTCAGATATATCAATCTCTTTTGCTGTCAGTTTTGTATTATGTGCTCCTCTCCTTTATTTTTCATATGAACTTTGCTATAACAAAAAGCCTTGCTTTATTTTAATTATAAACTAATGACTAAAATGTCAAATCATAAATGAAAGAGAGCACTATTACTCTTATCATGGCATATGAGAAACTCTCACTTTATGCACCAAAAATGTGTACTGCATCTCTCTTTTCTGAGTTATGCCTAACCTACTTCCAAAGAAACCTCTAAATTGAGGTATTAATTATTAAACGTAGTTGCTGAGGTATAATTCACTTGTTGAGTATTCTGGTACTATTGTTATCTATTGCTACTAACATAATAAACATGAAGTGTGTGCAGATTCTGAGGGATATAGGAGTTCGAACCATGCGGCTAATGACTAACAACCCAGCTAAGTTCGTTGGTCTCAAAGGATATGGTTTGGCAGTGATTGGGCGTGTTCCTGTGTTGACACCAATCACGGAGGAAAACAAGCGATACCTGGAAACGAAAAGGACCAAAATGGGCCATATTTATGGGTCTGATATACCAGGATCATTATCTGGATTCGACAATCCAATTATAAATAAACAAGACTCACCGGAGAACACATAAGTCTACTGGAACAAAAAAAATGTGGCGGAAAAACTTCTCTCGTGTCATTATTACAAAATTGATTAAAGGTGTCTAAAGGATAGAAATTATTTGTGAAGACTGTATTCAATTTTTTTTTTATTTTGGGTGACAAAGACTGTATTCAATTTATTTGTGTACAGTTTGTTGCTCGAACAAATAGATAGTTTAAATTGATATAGAAATTTTTTTTTACTGTGCAATAGATTGCTGCTCAATCAGAAATCTTTTCAAATCTCTGCCAAACATTGCTAAAGGTACTGCACATTCATATAATAATGATCCATTCCAATATTTTCATAAGGCCAATATTATTTTAACGCTCGAAGTAAGTGTCTAAATGACATTAGGTGTTAGAATAACAATATTCTTTTCATAATAAGCGTCAATTAAAAAGTATTGTTCAAATTGCAAACATTTCACTGCAATGGTTAATACTAGCTTTCAATCATTCGACAATATTATATTCAGGTTTTTATTTTTTATTTTTTTAATTTTCCACAACATCCACTGCCAACAACAAGAGACTGCTAGTTTTTATTCCATATAAAACAACTTAGGAAAACATAAGATGGTCTCATTCCTAAATCCATTAATATTTGTTGGCCATGATTTAGACATCATTTTGGATTGCTTTCTCTTTTTGGGTCGAATTTTTCTTTTATTTTTGTCATATAAAACTCTTTTTTCTCTTGTATAATGGGTCATGGGTTTTGTATTTTTATATTCATTTTTTTTCTTTAGGCCTTGAATGAACATTTAGGATGGATAGGTATAGTTGGCAATGGGCTAGCATATGAGCAAGTTCATTGCAAGGCTCAAAACAACCCAAAATGGATATTAATGGACCACTAGTGCGACTGATCATATTCTACCCACATAAAGCCAAAAAAAAATAAAAAGACGCTATTGCCCATTTCATAAGTAGCGAGTATAAAAGACCCGGCATCTTCTCCTTCGATCCAAACCCTAGATACGGCTACCTCTTCCTCTGCTTTTCACTCACGCCCAGGTCAGTTACTTTGCACTCCTCCGTAACCTATCTCCTAGTTCCGTGTGCCGCGTCGAACATCTTCACTGAACCTTAGCATCATTTTTTGTGTTTTTGTTTCAGGGTTTCACCGCAGGTAGGCTTTTTTCATGGCTCCACCTAAAGGTAATTTTTTCTTCGCCCCTATTAATTTTTTTTTCCATTATTTCGTGTCCCATTTTTTCCTACCAGTACCAAATCCAGCTTAGGAAAACACCAATTAAAGTAGCTGAAGAATGAAGTTGTAGAGATTCATGGCTCGCTGCCTTACAGGGTGTTTGGAAAGGTTTTAAGAGATAAAATTGAATTGAATTTCATCAGTAATTGAATAAAAAAATCAGGGCTACCGCCATTGTTTTTATATAATTATAACTGGAGCTATTTTATTTCATTTTGTTTGTTTGGACCGTGGGGAGCAGACATAATGAGATTATAATTATAATAGCATGGTTTAAATTTTTTTTGAAAGCAGCTATAATACATGTTTTAATTAGTTATTGATGGACAAGACTTGAGTCTACTCTCTCTGGGGTATTTTAGCTAACGTATCCCTCACTGTTATTTGTTGGCTAAAATCTGCATCAGTTTGTATTATTGTGTGGTTGGCTTTGTAATGTTTAAACTTCTTGGATCAAATTTACAACCAGTTTTACTTTGAGGCTTATAGTTTTGGTACGGATTAAGTAATTGTCAGTGGGCATATTTCTGTGTACGTTAATGGTATTCGAATTCCATATGTGGTTGATACTTGCATTGTCATTGACATCTATCATTTATTTTCTTGTAATTGCATGGAAGATTATGCTGTTAGAAAAAAAAAAAATAGTTGTTGAATAGATCAATTGTTGTGTGCAGCTGATAGTTCGAAGAAGGCTGATCCAAAGACTCAGGCCTTGAAAACTGCTAAGGCTGTCAAGTCAGGCTCTACCTTTAAGAAGAAGGTCAAGAAGATTCGAACATCTGTCACATTCCATCGCCCAAAGACTTTGAAAAAGGATAGGAACCCCAAATACCCTCGTATTAGTGCTACACCAAGGAATAAGCTTGATCACTATCAGATTCTGAAATACCCTCTCACGACTGAGTCAGCAATGAAGAAGATCGAAGACAACAACACTTTGGTTTTCGTTGTTGACTTGCGTGCAGACAAGAAGAAGATCAAGGATGCAGTGAAGAAAATGTATGACATCCAGGCCAAGAAAGTAAACACCTTGATCAGGTGAGCCTTTATGTAGTGATTCTTTTGTAATTTTGAACTAGCAGTGAATATCATATTACATTTTTCCTTCCCAGTGTTTACATTTTTTATATATACATACATTATTGTTTATGGTGCATGGCACCCTGTTGTGATAATGGACTCAGGTCAGGGCAACACTGAAATGTGAAGCACATTTTGGATATATTTGATATTAACCCAAAGTAACAATAACTTGCAAATGAAGCAACTATTGTACCTTTTTTATAAAATTTCTATTATTTTGTGCAGACCTGATGGCACCAAGAAAGCCTATGTGAGGTTGACCCCTGATTATGATGCCTTGGATGTAGCAAACAAGATCGGTATTATCTAAGGTTCACCTGGATCAATTTCTATATAGATGTTAGTCTGTTTTGTGGTTATTATTGATGGAGACTATTGAAACAAGATCCAGTTCTAAATTTTGCAGTTTGTTATTTGCTGTATTTTGGTTCAATTGGAATTTAAGTTACTGGTGTTACAATTTTCCAATTTTATGAGTAAATGAGTTTGTATCAGTGTCCAATTTAAGATGAGCAAATGGGTATTGATTTTAATCTTGGTGCACCGACACTGAACTGAAGTAGTTTTACACCCAGTGATCAACTGATTGAACGATAAATGTAGTTAGGCTTGAAATTCGCTCTCTTCATTTCTTGTTAGTATGAGTTATTCTAACGCTGACTTGAAATGCGGAAGCTTTATGAGTCCCGAACTCGTATCGCTTGGGGTATTTCTTGTCGGGTATCTTTGTATAATTTTATGCTACTAATTGAAAGCCATAGTAATTAGAGGAGTTTTCGTATTATAGTATGTTCAATGTATACGAGGAAAATTTGATTTTCTTCTCATCCAATAATTGCATGTTTTTATATGTTGTATTCTAATCTTATCGCACCATTCTAGAATTTACTGTCATTTGTCCGTTTCCCGATTATGGGTACATGCCTAGTACGTGCTTCGCAGTTTGAGAGAATTCACGAGTCAGGAATCACAGCGTACGTGTGGAATGCTTGACATTTGGCAAAGGAGAATGCTCATTAATTGGTGAAACTAAGCAAGGCCATAAATTTTATGTAGCAGTGAAAACCATGTCAAAATCTACCCATCTTTGATTAGTTACCCGGTGTTTTGAGCTTTAATTTGCCCCCCTTAAGTGGCACACCTCCTTCGCTAGTCCGTTCGATTCTTTCGCTTCGTACTATTAGCATATCTGTTCAGTGTTCACAATGACATGGGATATCGTCGGCAACTGGTGTCTGGCGCTAGTAGTGTGATCCGTTTATGCGAGCTTCTCAATGCAGAAGCTACGCATATGTATTATGTAGTGCTGCATTACGAGGTTGTTGTTGAATAGACAAATGCAAAAGAAGGTGATACGCGCTCTCTTGCATACGGCAATAAGAGGCAACGGGTACGCGTTGCTACGATCGTCATGTCGTCCAAGTTTCCTCATTTTCCTGCTCAACTTGCACCCTACACCGAATTGGGCTAAGTTAACAAAATATTAGCCCAGTTATATTTAACACAACTTAGTTTATTATTGTATATATTGAGTTTCATTTGTTATTGTATGTATTGAGTTTCATCTTCAAATCAACACTTCTAACAAAAAATATTAGTTTAGCTTTATGTCTAACGAGGTTCCGGTTTAATCATGATTTAAATAGAAGTGAAAAGTGATGTTTCAGACATTTATGGTAAAAAATAAATATACACAAGCTAACAATTCATACAAAAGTATCAAGACATAAATTTCGTAGGCTAGGACACTAATTTTTTTCAATCTAAACTAAATTTATTAAATCAAGACATTCAAAATTAATTCGATAGATTACAATTCAAACACAGTAAACTGTCATGTTCAGCCTTTAAGGAATGACTTTATCTTTAACACTTGAAGTGTGAATAGCAGATATGTTTGCTGTTGTGTTGAACAAGAAACATATAGTAGTGTTGGGACAAATTAGTTCCTATACTTTAAAAAATCTCATACTAGTCTCTCAAATTTCATAAATGGGGACAAGTTAGTCCCTTTATAAAATTATCATTTGAGTTGTGTCATTTGTTCCGCACAGAACAAAAGAGTGAGGTAAGTTTGGACCGACCATGAAAATAAATAGTATATGTAAGCAAGTTAACAGAACACGTTGACATTTCTATTAATAGTTCAGATGACAATTTGACAGATGGATTAATTTGTCCTTATTTATGAAATTTGAGGGATTGATATCGAATTTTTCAAATATAAGAAACTAATTTGACCCACACTATAAATCTGATGGATTGGATTGAATATTTAGTCATTTTATTACATATCAACTCTCTTTAAACACCTAATGTTGAGCATTACCACATGAATTATTCTATGTGTTCGCCAATTTTATAGTACTACCTTTGTGCATGTTTAAGTTTCTTCTAAGAAATTAGTAAAAATTTGATAAATTACAAAATCAATGTACACATTGATTTTGTAATTTACATTGATTTTGTAATTTACCAGCAAATATGTTCAGATACATTGATTTTGTAATTTACCAAATTCGTAGCACTTACAACTGGATAGAGGGAGTATTTCAGACCGAATGGAGCGGAAATGCGCATCACTTTCTCGGGAAACGTCCTCCCTCCTCAAAGTTTCTAGCAATTCACGAGAAGACACTGAACACCCTACGTGAGCATCCTCATCATGTGTTATGCACATTAGACCTGCAGAGTGGACAATTTGAATGAGACTGAAACCATGCATCAATGCATGAAACATGGAAGCCGTGAGTGCAGCTAGGAAGAAGCTTAAGCTCTTCGCCTTTTTCAAATTCCCCCAAACAAATAACACAATCTGCGTTAATTGGCTTCTTCTGATCTCCCCTATTTTTCCCATATTGAAACACGGGAAGAGAGTTTATAAAGGAGTTCTCCAAGCCAATGCTTTGTGGAGGAGAAGTATCATCATGGAAGAACTCATCTGGAACTCCATGTTGCCTTTGAAAAGGGCTTCTAGGGGAAATTGAACGGGTAGCTCTTGAGAAGAGACGCTTGAGAGTGTCGCGGTGAACCAGTATAAAACAGAGGACACATACACCTAGAACAATGCAAATTTCAGCCCCAAGCGACATGGCGAGGAGGATGACATTTTAATAAGCTTGAGGTAAATGTGTGAGGTTACTCATCAGAGTTTGTAAAGGGTTTCAATTCAACATGCTGACAGCTTATGTAGGAACATTAGCATGCATAGAGGACGTATATAACTAGGTACCACCAAGTATATCGATGAGGTGTTGGGAGATAATATTAAGGAATTCATAGAACCCGTGTCTTAGATGATATCACCGTTTAGAAAATAAAATTAAGAGTTTGTGACTGCTTATAAATCACTACATGAAATGCTGCCACTTCCATAGTTCCATATATCTCGGTGTAAATTAAACCTTGGCTAAAACAAAAAAGATTACTGACAACGGTGATTCTAGAGTTTTTGGATTTATCAAATATTCAACTGACTAATTCTTGTGTGTGTGTTTTTTTTTTTGTTCCCCAAGGGTATCCACCATCGATAACGGTAACTAATCCCTTCGCCAATTTATGCGGATACCTCAAAAGATAGGATAGCTGGTCCGTAGAAGTTTCCCCATTCCCAAAGATAGGTTTCGAACCCTTGACTTAAAGGTGAATCTAACCCTACCGCCTCACACCTCCCAGGTTAATTCTTGTGTGTTTTTGAAGGGTAGACGCCAGTCACATGTTGGTATTTTTGAAGCTTGTATTGAGTGATAAGTTTAAAATAAATAAATAAGTGGAATTATATTAATCAAGATCTCAATTTTTCAACTAAAATAATAATAAAAAAAAAGGTCACCTCGGAGGCTTTGATATCAAAACCAGGGTATGCCATTTACACCAATAATCTTTGTAAACTCCATTTACAGAAATTCAGAGAAATGGGAAAGGAAAATTTCCGGTCAAAAAATTTGACCCCTTTGTCGATTCCTTGACGGGGCATGGCTCCTGAGACTTATTGTAGCATTTGAAGTCAACCGCATCGGATTGTTCCATGAGCCAGAGTTGCAACCAACACCAAAATTGAGCACAGAATTTGAGTTCCAAGTATTAGTAGTACTAGTGTTTGATAAGGAACCAACAACAAGCTCAATTCCAGAGGCGTCAAAGTCCTTATTAATTGCAAGAGGTGGAACCTTGATCTCTTGCAAAGGTGGGGGGTTTCGCCAAGTGGGAAGTGGACCCGCGAGAAGGAGGTTCTGAAGCAAAGGACCAGCGTCCATCACTGCCTGAAGGAGCCTCCCTTGTTGCGGCAACGCTTTCCCCTTTGCAAGGTAATCAATCATAGCGCTTGCAGGATCAGACACACCCTTCTCAGAAGAAGAAGAAGAAGATACCATAGCAAAAGGCTGATTCTGATTCTGATTCTGATTCAGACAAGGTGGGTAACCCAATAAGTTGTTGTTGTTGCTGTTATATGAGGAGTCAACAACAACATTATTCATGTTCGAAAACTCGGGTGAAGAAACAGCATCAGTGGGAGATGAAGCATGGGAGAGGCTATTTGATTCGGTGATGCTTGAGTTTACTTTTGTAGTGGGAAGAACCATTACAAGGCTTTCTAGTGGTTGGACTTCAAAAGAAGAAGGGTTATTGTTCTTCTTCAACAACTCGTTTGAGGCTGAAGGCATCATCATGACCTTTTTCACGAGTTTCTGAAGCTGATCTTTGGCTTCATCTCTCTCTTGGTATGCCATGTTCAGCAGATTAAGCAGTTCAGCGTTGACGTTCCTCGAGTTTTCAAGTTCAAGCGTTGTGTTAATGAGCTTCTGCTTCAAGTCGTTAGAACCCTACACAAAGAAAGAACAAGAAACAAGGGAAATAACATTAATTGTTGTGAGGGAGAAGACAAGGGAAGAAGAAGGAAACCGGTTTCACATGCAATAGTGTGACTCGTGTGTCATGCATAGTGATCACTTAGGTGAGAGTGCACGGTACGGGGGTGGAATTTTGAGCCGGGTTAATGAATTTGGAGGAAAACAAACAGGGAAAACGACAACTTCGGGTGCTTACACACAAAGATCAATGCCACTTTTTTTACTTTGGCCTAGAAATGTGAGACTTGAAACTGGCCATGCTTTTGTTTTATCTCATGGATTCTCAGCGGCTGAGGTTAGGCCTTGCATAATATGTACGCTCTGTTTTTTTCAAGGTTAGGAAGAGAGACCCGGCCAAAATTAAGACTCTCTGAGAAAAGAAAATCTTCGATACCTTAAGGAGAAGAATTAAAAAGAAAGAAGAGACGTTGGTTTTGGAAACTGCGGTAATATGGGTATTTAGAAATTAAATTAAAAATGTAAATTACGGGAAATGGGGGTCAAAGATAAATCATTTCTTCTTTAAGAAGGAAAATATATTTTTAAAAAAGGAAATGATATTTTTCTTCTTTAGATTATTAAAAATGGAAATATTAATAACGAAGATTTTTTTTGGAGGAATAAATAAATAAAGGGCCAAGAAATTAAGGATAAATGATAGGGATCAGCTTTTAAAACAAGAATTGACTTTGGGCCATGGACATTAATGCGGAGAATGTGTCGACCCAATCTGTCTTTAACATTACCAAAGAAACACGCTCTCTCCGCAAGATCATATGGAAGCACATGGCAGAAAGAAACAAAGCAGAAACGACCACACGCCTCTCAACAAAGTACATCCAAACTGATAATTCTTGAACTGAAGGAAAAAATATGTATACAACACCGGAAAAAGCAATATGGCTCACTGTTTTGCTCAATTCGCTTGAAAAGAATAATTAAGTGAAAGAAGTTAATAAAGAAGACAATGAACCACTTAATCCCGAACAACTAAATTCACATAGTTGAAACTTTGAAGCCAATCAAACAAACCGCATGAATGCAAGTGTCAAACGATGTCGTTTAAGGAAAAAGAGTTATTATAAGTAATGACAGAAGGGACCTAGATATGCATAGATGAATGAAGGGAAATATGCGATGACCCACCTCCTGAGAGTTGAATATCGAACCTAAGGGATCTTCCATGCTCTGTTGTGAAAGGCTACGGAAAAAAGATTGGAAAAAAAAAAAAAAAACAAGAAATGATGGCTAGGGAGTTGGGAGGATTGGGTATTATCACTTATTTATATAGAGGGAATGGGCGCACACAAGATCAGAGTGAGTACTAGGGGAACGTGGTGGTCCAAGATCTAGACATTCAAGTCCTATTATAAATGAAAATCAGGGAGGGTTTTGCCAAAACCTTACTTGTAGAAAAAATATACATATAGTCATATAGATATTATATAGTTTCCTTTTTTATTATTATTATGCGATTTGAAAATCCCAAAATTCTCCCACCCTTTCTGGACCGGTGTCCCTTCCCTCTAATGTTTTTGTCCCTATGATCGTTGATTTAATTAGGCTAGGTTATTTCCTTATGTATAATTCCTAGTCAAAATGTAAACGCCATTTTTTTAATTTTTAAAAAAATTAGTGTAGTCGGTATGGTTTAATACAATTTGTGTGACTTTAAATGCATGCCCCTAGAATTTAGATTAATTTCCACTTCATATCACTTGCATATGATGTAGGGTTGAAAAAAAAAAAGAATGGGGTGGGCCTAATTTGAATCCAATCCAATTTATAGGTTTCTGTCATTTTTCTTATATCAAGCCTGACTTGATAATAATTTGATTAGTGACCTAATTATTTTAACTTTTAAAAAATATATAAATATATAAATATTATAGGTGGCAAAGTCATAAATTTTAGAAATAACAAAAAACAAAATTTGAGAGAACAACACATATTTCAATATATATATATATATATATATATAATATTAAATTATTTAAAATATATTAATTATATTATAAAATTTTATGATTTATTAACAATTATTTTTAAAAAGTATATTGTTTTAAAAAAATTATTTAACTTTGAATCAAGTTGAAACAACTTAAAACGTAATATAAAACTTAATTTGAAAAAGTGTACTAAATCAAATTTCAAAGTTCAAACCTAACTCAACAAGCAAGGAGGTAGTTGGGTTCTTGAACTCCCCTGAGTCAAGAAGCATGAATATAAATATAATATGACACCAATATTGAGATATGAATATGATAGTGTTTAAAAATTATAAGACATGGTACAATTATAATATAACATAGAAATTTAGTATAAAATTAACATAGAATACAAATTAGGAATAATAATTTCAATATTAACATAAATTGCTGTAACCATGGCAAGACGTATTTATATGTTTGATTATCATACATTTCCTATTTATAAAATTATAAAATTAAAAGAAAATTGTAAAGTATAATCATAAATATCTAAAGATTTCTGTTGGTCTAAAAAACTATTTTAAAGCATGTATACTTCTTGGTTTATGAGGTATTAGATACTCAAGGTGGACCAAAAACCATGTTCTATTCTTTTTATTCTCTAAAATATTGAAATTTTAATTAATTTTTGTCATTGAAAAATAATTTGATTAAAACATAAGTTAATTGATCACTTTAAACTTTTAATTACTAATTATTTTATTTTTAAAAAATTAGTCATTATTCTGGTCAAACGTTTTTTAAGATTTTCTTTAAGTCAAGTTTTATTCCAAATATAACATTCAAGTTTAAATATAGAGTAATTGATTTTTTTAAATTAAGAGAGAAGCCAGTGCTGCAGATACGCGATATAATTACCTTAATATATGTTTTTGCTCTTTGAAAAGCTTAATTTTAATGCTCGAAGTCTACGAATTAAATACCGATATAAATAACTTCCGAAATTATAAGGATAACGCCAAATAAATTTGATACCACTCGTTTATGCCATGGCTGTACACATTGTGGCCTCTCAAAATCTAATCTCGAGATTGTCGTTGCAACATGCTCCTTTAGCTATTATCTTGTTAAATCGTAAATTTATGTACGTAGATAACAATGTTGAAAATGTACAGTGAATAGTCCTTTTAAACATTTTAACTCTATTAAAATTTAGGATTATTATTTATTATTATATTGTGAAAAAAAAAGATATTTATATCGTTCATTAAGGGTTGAGATGGGATAAATTTGATCTTGATCCGATTTTTCAGTTAGTCGCTTTTTTTTTTTTAAAATCCAAACCCAACTTATAACTAACAGTGATTAGATCAAATCAGGTTATTAACTCTACTTATTTTTAAATAATATATAAAAATTTGAACTTTATACATAACAGAGTTATAAAAAGTTAAAAACAAAACAACAGTAAGAAGTATTTTATAGTATATATTTTAAAATAAATCATATTAATAATAACATAATATTAAGTACAATGATATTAATTAAAGTATAAAATATATCTTACTGTAATAACTTATCACAAACTATTTTAAAAAAATGACGTTAAAAATATATTTACTTTTGAGTTAAGTCGAGATAACTTAAAAAATGACCAAAGCTTGAACCAAAATCTCCTGGATCTCTACTTTTTTAATTTTGTTTTTCTCTCAACTATCAAGGGGCCCTTTCTCATCGCGTTTCTTGTTGTAATAACTTATCAGCACCCTCAAAATCAATGAGCGCAAAAGTATCATTACTACTCTTAATTAGTTATATTCTATTTAATTCTCTAGTAGGAGAATATATTGTGAGAAAAAATGAATAAGAAAAAAGAAGAAGAAAAATATATAGGAATAATTTTTTGTACGTGATAGATAGTAATAAACTAATAATTAAGAGTGTGTGAAATTTTTTTTTTGGGGGGGGCGGAGTATAGATGCACTTTCCATGTTTCATATATAAAGTTAATATCATTATTGGATAAATTTATCTTTCATTGAGTGTGTACGTCGGCGTGTATGTCTTACAAACTGCCAAATTTAAGTACCGGGAATATATTCCTATGTTTATTTATTGTGTTTCAATTTTCAAGTGAGGCTATGATCATTCTTATAAAACGCACGACGGACACAATTTACTACTCATCACATTATCTTCGTATAGGACTATACTGGATTGCGATGTGAACTGCCCAAGAAAACTGAGCTCAACCATCTTGTAGTTGACTTATCAATGTTTTTTTTTGTTAATAATTGTATCAAAATATGATCTATTTATCTATATATTCCAGAGAACCGCAACCTGCTGCCGCCACATCTTCAAAGGCCAGTTGGAGAAGGGAATCTCGTTCGCTTCTAAGCATTGGTTAACACATCTCATAAAGGATAAAGTAAAAATTGACAAAAAAGGAAAAACGGATAGAAAAAAGAAAGTCTCCACATATATAAATTACGTCACTTATGGTATTCATTTTCCCAACTTTCAAGCAATAGCTAGTATTATTCTTATTTTTTAACTTCTGATTCATAAATGTGAATCAACAAGAAAAAGAAACCCTTATCCTGAGTTCGACCAAAGGCGCAATGAACGTGGATGAAGAATTTTGTCTACAAGCATGAATTTTCTTTTTTTATTCGCAACAAATAACCACATCGCGGCACACTACGATAGTTATTGTTTCCGTTTTTTATTTATCTATTATATATAACCAAACGATGATAATATATGGTAATCGTATATTGTTTCTATTCTAAGACGAAGAAAACCACTTCACTCGTTGTCCATGTAATATATGTTATATTATCAACATTAGTTTGTTCCATTGCAATATAACTCCCTTACCCAACTTTGAAGTAGTATGAGGATGTGGCCTACAAAGTAGAACAAAAATACAAATTTGTTAGTGTTCTTGTTGCAGTAAAATAATAAATATTTAGGATTCAATTTTGATATATTAACAGTATAATTTTTTTTAATGCTATTCTCTAATAAGATTTTTTTACATGCTTGACTTTTTAAGTTGTGAAATAAGAGTAAAATATATTTTATCAATATAATAATATATAATTAAAAGATTATGTGGAAAAATTTTATATATCAAATCATTTTCGTAGTTCTGAGTTTCGGTTAAAGGATCGGAGGAAGCGTACAAAATCACAAAATTTATTAGTAAGCATTGCATACGACAATGCAGCATGCATAAATTATAAAAGTCACATCTTCTCAATGCAATGTATCTAGGGCCCGTCATAACATGCATTTGTACCTGATTACGTGTCTATTTTGTAAGCAATCTTGAATCGTTGTTCGGTCAATTGTTCACTCCTCCCGCAATTGATCTGCTAAACATAAAACACCTTCTCGAACTAAATTATTGTGCCAATAGTCATATAGTCGCACATAATACACCTTCATAATTAAATATACTTTTATGCATAACTTTAAAGAAAGTCGATTGGTCTTTTTCTAATTGAAATATCCAGAGGAATACTAGGTCATTAGAATTTTGTTGACAGAATCTTGATGGGTTATGGGTGATCTCTGCTACTTCTACGTATCCATCTAACAATCATGTTTGAATCTTTCAACGTTTTAACAAAAACTAAATATGTCGATATATAATTCTAGTTATGTGACGTCACTTTGTTTATAATACTTATTGTTTACTAAAGGTAATATTTAAGATGACATAGCTTTAAAATGAAATATTTCTCTCTGCCAACAAAATAATGAAAACTTTAGGTTATAAAGTAAGATATACTCTTAAGGGTGTGTTTGATCTAAAGGTAGAATCAATAATAAAAGTTTCATGGATGAATTTTATATGTGAAATTATATATAAGACTCATTCATACATCTCCATTTTTACCTCTAATCAAATACATCGTTAGAGATAATTCCTAAGATAAATGATAGTTTATTGAGAGAATGAACTCTCTTTGTTTTGAAGCAAAGTGCAAATTATGTTAATCTCAATGGATATCTGCAATAAAACTATAAAATTTCCTGTTAATAAAAATGTAACTTTTTAATTTATGCCTAAATTGTACATTTTTCTTTTCTAGTTAAGAGGGTTGATGAAGTTACTCAAACTCATTTACATTCCTAAAGGATAATTCTAAAGTAATACAAGCTTGACTTCCTTCAAGACGGCGTATAAACAAACAATTGCCTCCAATTAAGCAATGAAAGAAAAAGAGTAGCTTGCAAAGGTAAAGCAAATTATTGTAAGGTGCGAAACTGCAAGCCCATGTTAATATTTCATTAGGGTCATAGTGAACGAGTAATTGTAGCTAAATGTTTGTGGGAAAGCATACAAAACCTACGGTCTATGAATTCAGCTGCAAACGCTTTTAGGGGCATCGTTGTAATTGTGATTATCTTAGTTAGAAGAATGGTCCAATAAAGTGTAGACCACTTGGGCTTTTACCTACGCACCTCCCTAACGGGTAACGACTTTACCTGTCGACCATATCATGCGCGCAGAAGGATAAAATATTTGTTAGTTTGTTTCGATTGAAAAATAAAAATGTTAAAGAGCCATAATTTTTGTTCGAACTTATTTTTTCTAAAATAATTTAATACACAAGTCATATTTTCTTATTTCATCAATTAATTATTTTATTTTACAAAAACATTGATAATTGTTTTTCCTCAAACGTAATGTTTCTCAAAAAATATACATAGATGAGTAACAAATACTCAAAAAGACAAAAACTCCCTACCATATATGGGGACACGTGTATTAACTTCGATGGAATATTTTCCTCCCACCTGAGCCCGTGCGTTTGTTTATGTTTCAGTTCACACATGTATGAGACATCTCTTTTTATAAGGCATTTGTCCTTTCCTACGTGTACTTCGATTGAACAATATAATATATATGATAATATAAATAATAGAAATATTTTATCATATTGTATATATATCCCGAGTACAAAAACCAGATTATATATGTTATATACTATTCTTATCCTTTATTTACTGAGTTAATGTTTCGAGTGCAACGTTGTCTTTATCACAATTCGGCGTAGTTTAGAAGTATAGGGTGTTGCAGCGAGACCATGAGATTGTCGATTTGTGGAAGCGCACATGGCCATTAGGTATAAAGTCATGTGGGGGGCCCCGAGAATGAGACACGTTTTGGGGGAAAACCCAGTCAGCAAAGCCTTACTCACACACACACGAGCCTCGCATGGCCCTTCTTGGCCGACACTTGGCGTGTCACAGTGGCACAATGCACATGCAAATAATGTGCTCATGCATCTGACATGGCTATCCCCCATTGGTAGCGTGCACGAGTCTCAGGCTGTGAGCAACTCGTTGAAATCAATGGAGGCTTGGCTCACCATTGTTTCTGGACCTTTCCTAGTTAGCAGCCTAATATCTAATAATACCAATTAAGTTATATATGCAGTCCACGAACGGCACTGGTTGGCCGACGAAGACCCTGGGATGAAAAATCAAGACGAAAATTTGTACAGAGTTATTACAGATAACTTGGAATTTCAATTAATATTGATCAATATATTTATTGACATGTGAAAAATCATGTTAATAATTAAAAATTTTAGCTATCTTATATATGAATTTAATAAAAAAAAATATTACGTTCATTATTGATTATATATCTTATTGAGTTTACTACATATATAAACCGTAGCATAAATTCTTAGATATGTGTCCACACGATCTCGGATATCTAGAATGATATGTAGAAAATGAGATAAAAAAACATTTCACCAAAATATATTGTGAGTTGTCATGGTCTTATATTTGCTCGTCAATGAGTTAACGCTATTCTTTTCTGGAGTTGCCCGCTATTGAGTTGGGTCGAGGACTCGATCGAGGCAGCTTAATTCCGGTCAAGTCTCTTTTGCAGTACTATACTATGTCAATATACAATGAAAGAGTCAGGGAGTTACCAGAAGATTCAGATAGAACAAGTCAGAACTAATCAAAGGGCACATATATATATTCTTGGAATTGTGTCCGTACAAAAATTGTTCATTTAGTATTATAGAACGTTCTTTCCTATTTCCTCCTTATAAGCAATATAGTGCGCAGGACTTAATTGGGCATAATACTCTTTGATGGTATATGTATGATAAGATTGGCTGACCTGTTCAACAGTGGATTAATTCACTTGGCCTTGATTTTGCCTTGTGTTTCTATCTCCAACAGATCAGACACTTTCTGTATGATATTATTATGTTCCCATAACGTGATGACGCAAAAGTTGACACAGAAGAGAGTGAGCCACGACTTGCAATCAGTATCAGATCATAATATCATAGGTCATTTATATATATGGAATAAATACAAACCATGAGTTGCTTACTTTCGAAACGCTTTGAATGAACCCAACTTGCAGTTGCGCGGTCTACAGCCCTGTCTTGTGTACTTGCATTGAAGAAATGATAAACACGTGACAATCAAAGTAAAAGAACCTTTCTCACTTGAATTTATGTATCACTCTTCGTCTCTCGCTCACAAGCCTTCTAAAGGGGTTTTTAGTCAGTTACTTAATTATCTTCTTCTTTTTTTCAATGTTTTTAAGTAGATGTGAAACAAATAAATCATCATAACTAATGTGCTAGTATATAATTAAATGAATATAAATAAAAAATTTTAATATAGTATAAGGAAATTAGATCTTACTAAGATTTTAATGTTTACCTATTTTTTTAAGATAAATTACTCTAATTTCCTAAAAATTTGATGAAATTCATCTCTTTTTTTCTCTATTTCTAAAATTTGCTTAATTAAAAGGTTTTTAAATTTGTGAAATTATTGTATCAATCTCCACTGAATTTGTAAAATCATAGCACTGACTTTTTTTTATAGTACAATAAATAATAGATGCTAGAATCTATAGGAGATCCGTGTCGCATGCACAAATAGAGAGGAATTATGTAAATTTTATCAAATCTCATATAAGGTCAATTTAATTCTCTCTATTTTTTACCAGTCCAATCTTAAGACCTGTTTAATTTGTTATTTTCAGTTTTCAGTTTATAGTTTTCGTAAAGTGAAAACTTCACAAAAACTTCTGTGTATATATAAAGAATATCTTTTGTTTCTTGGGTGAAGTCAAGCCAATTGGAGAAAGTGAAGATGCTGTAAAGCTGGTGGTGAAAATCTCTACCTAGATGTTATGATGCCACCACCAACCAAGCCGCGTTCCATATGATCATCTCCCAGTATCATTCATCAGAAGCAAATGCTTTTTTACATTGGATCCTGAAAAGGTCAATTGATAACGGATTAATATCTTTGCCAACAAAAGCAAGCGTTTCATTTTCAATATTTCTTTGACCACATTTATATATATGCGAAAAAGGTACGTAGCTGGAGTTTGGTTTGACTCAACCTGGAGAAAGAAGGAAAAAGCTAAAAACATAAAAGCTTCAGGGCTTGCGAATTAGTCCAAAGTTTGAACAGGACAGGGTGATGCAGATATATCTCCTTGAGAGACAGGCTCCTCTGCTGATATTGTAGTTGGGGTGGCAAGTTGGTGAATGAGTAGGTAGGTGACGGCAGAAAAAGAAACAAAAACTTCAATTATGTGATGTTAATTTGTCAAAAAAGAAAAGGATAAGATATTTAGATTTTTTGTCCTAAAAAGATTAAATCACATTAGAAGCAATGTATTATATGGTACCGAAGAAAATAAAGGGAAAAAGTTTCAAAGAAAAGGTGAAGTATATATTTGAACTCTAGATGCTTGTTGAGGACTAAGGAGGCCACGGAATAGTTAGATGAATCAAATATAGTAATTAAGCACTAATCAGAAGTCAAATCATCTTCATTCAAGGAAAGCAAAGTAATTATCCATTATTGCAATGATTTTAGGCGCTCCGTTAGTCAAGAACATGCACTGTTTTAACATCTCAGGATTGACGTGAACTCGAAGAAAGAGAAGACATGGTAGACTGAACGCTCGGACAATAATCATTCCCAATAGTCTGGGGCTGTGTAAAGGTGAAAATGGAATCTAGGGGGCAAAATGAAGGAAAGAAAGACAACATCAATCAAACGGATGATCGAATACGATGAGACAAAGGACCCTTTTGCTTTCGTTATTAATCATGCCTTAACATTTGAATAGTCTTTTGGATCAATATTTTGAATGAATAATGATGATTGGATATTCAACAAATAGTGAAATTTATTGGATAGAGTGGTTATCACTAGGTCAAGGTAGGATGGTAATGTATAACCAACAATCTTTCTCCTAGTATCTTGCTTTACGCATGTCTTTTTGAAAATTAGACCTTCAACTCGATCTGACCCCAATCCACCTACTCTTGCTAAGATAAAATGTTAGCCTACAACCAACATCCCTTCTCAACTGCTAGCAGATTGTGTCTTTCTAGGAATCGAAACCATCGTCTTGACTCTCATAACACTTGTTAGATTGAGAGTAATATTTTTAGAGTAAAAGCTAAAACTTTTTGTTAAGAAACAACTCTTTTAACCTAAGCTTATTACTAAATGCCATGATTTGTCTGATATGACTCCGACTCCATCTGGGCTTTGTCAAAGTAGGGGTTGACGCTCAAACCAATACAATTAATTAAAATATATAACTTAAAAATTTAATAGTAATAATAGAATCATGGTAAAATATACTATATCCTTATTTTTAGATATTATTTCGAAAACTTTTTTATTAACCGTGTAAAATGAATTGAATAAGATTAGTTATATTTTTCTATTGCTTGTCGCACAATTATATAAATAGTTGATAAGATTTGTAAATATCTACTTACGTTTTTCGTATGGGTGGTTTGGTTGAGCAACAGAGGAGATCAGCTTAGCCCGAATTAAAAACTTAACTAGCATGAAATCACCTTTTGAAATTAGTCATAATGAATTCATTTCGAATTTCTGTTTGTAATTTTTTATTATCTTAAAAAAATTGAAAATTGTTATTCAAATATAGATTTAACTCTACTCAATCATATATATATCGAACTCGGACACCTTTCAGTGGATAATCAAGCTCGAACACTAGATACTTGTGTCCCATCTAATTTACTTCCCGATGTAAGAAAAAAAAATGTAAGATAATTATCATTTTTCTGCAGGCTTATCTTTCTTTTTGTTTTTTTTTTTCAAGTGGAAAATCATAGTACTAATATTGACACCACGGCTGACCCAAATGCATTGGGTTTATCAGTACTGATACAGTATTTATTTACTATATTTACTTTAAAGTGGGATTTCTTAATTTTCTTAACATATATTTATCCTTAGCAATTTTCCTAGTGATCTGAATCCCCAACAGTTTTTATTTCCCATACCCTTCTTTTTTTCAAAAAAAAGGTATTTTTCATTATAAAACCATATCACAGAGAGTCAGTATTTTTTTAGGGCCGTGAGAGAGTCAGAGTTCAGTTGAGGTTTTTTGCCTTTTTGGTTTTTCCCGTATCTGGGTCCCTAGCCCATAAGTAATTGCTGCATACTACAGATTGGGCCCATCTAACCCATTTGGAGTGAGACTGAGCCCACCGATATGAAGCCTCAATTTTTTTTTTGTGGGGCAGAGAAAAAGCAATCTTCTTTCTCAATTTGGCATCTCATTTATTGTTTACTAACAAAAATAAAAAACATGTATGAGTTATGAATCTATACACTGTATAAAGAGAATTATGGTGCCAAATTTCTTTTCAAGTTTTTGTCATTGTTATTGATTTGTTAACCAACTCTTAGTGGGGTTATTATTGTAAATTAATGATATTTACTACTCACCACCAAATTCATTTTTTTTACTGAGAGACAAAAATTTATAAACACTCAAATGGTTTTCTCATTATCTTGCCTTATTAACCAATTAAAAAGAAATTAAATCTCATTTACTCATTTACTTTTTATTGTAATATGATTATTTTGCAAAAGTTAGCATTAAGTGGAGAGAAGATAATTACAATTTCAATCTTTCTGTCAAAAAGTGACATTTCTGACTCTTAGAAGGTTCTTCTTTTTCTTTTTTTTTTTTACAAAATTTATTTGTTTTCATTTTTATTTATTACTTGATTAATTGATGAATGACATCTTCCATCTTTTCTATCTTCAAGATTTAAAAAAAGCATTAGAAGATAATAAAATGAATGAAATCTAGCCCCATTACTGCTTCACAATTCGACAAGAAAGAAATCATGTATTGCTTACAGTGAGAGTATTTTTATTTAAGAAATTAATTTATTGATATCGATAATTATTTTGACGTGCTTAGTTAGTACCGTTCACAATTTCAATAGTCTCTCCTCCACATGGTCATCTTTAATTTCAATATCAATAACTATATTATTTGCATTTGAAATGCAAATGATTTGTATCCATAAGTTTTCTTTGATAAGGTTATCGTAGTCATTTTTTTCAATAATTTTATTGTAAATTTTGGGAGGAAAGTACATATCTTAAAAATAGAGGGAGTAAAGTATAATAGTATCAATTTTTTTAATAGCATAAGGAATACGTTAATATCAAAAAGTAAAAAACATGACTTGATGATCATGATAATAGCCAGTAAATCGCTAGTAGTTATTAAAAATTAATTTTGAAAAAACGAGACACTCATTAACATATAAATATAACTGGGAAGACACAAACTTGGGACAGAACATCTGAAGCCAGGGGAGAGTGCGGAGCGAGAGATTGAAAACTGAAAAGAAGTAGCAATGGAAACGCAACTGGCCTTTCTTCAGTTTCTTGGTTGGATTCGCGATCACCGGAACCACTATTACCAAGTTCTCCCTTTATCTCACTGGTACTAAACCCGCCCTCCTGCTTTCACCTTAAACCCCCTGTTATTATTACTATTGTTTTATTTCTCGTCTTTGATTTTTGTTTTGAATCTAATTTTACTGCCGCTTTGATTTCCGTAGAGGAGGATGCCAAAAACTCGAAATTCGTCCAGCAGCACAAGAGGTAGTAGTACTCTATTCACCAGTGACCAAACCCTATCTTTTCTTTTTAGACGCATTTTTGGCTGGATTCTATTTTATATATGAATTTTTTGCTTCTGATTCCAATGATTGAAAATTGAAGTTTGAACTCATATTTTAGATCTTAGCTGTGATATGGGTTTTTACCTTTTTCTCGCATTTGTTTTGAATTCTGAGCATTAAGTTCAGAAGAGCCGGACTATGTAGTGAAAATAGGCCAATGAATAAACTGTGCACGAATAAATCAGTATAGTGGAATAATTTGATTATTGTGGTGAATGTGTGCATGAAATTTGATCCATTGTCTTGCTTGATTTTATACGAATGTAGATGTTGTTTTATCACTACTATGTCAAAATTGACCGTAACAAGCAATTATAAGCTCTCAAAGTCCATTTTCCATTTTTCTTTTTTGTTTCTCGTTCGCGTCTCTGTGTAGTATAGACCTCATCTAGTGGTGATAAAATTATCCATAAACCCATTATATCCCAATCTAATGCATCCAAGAGTATTCTGGTTTTTAGTCCAATACTCCAATCCAAAATTAATTCAATCCATAGAATTTCCATCCCTATCTCTCGATCTCTATCTAATTTCAACTTTTATTTCATTGATGTGGCCCTAATGATTTGATGATGGTGTGATGACACTTAAACTTGATTTTTATTGAAATCTTATTCTGTGGATGCACATACAATTCATGTTGTTTGATGCAACGTATTTTGTGCAAGGTAAACTTCTTCTTGTCTCTGCTGTTTCTCGAGAAGTATGATATTGTTTTGGTTCCATTAATTATGAAGTGTTATGTGCATGATTACCACTCACCAGATGATTTCTAGAATCAATATACAGTAATATAAATCAATGTGCAAGAAATTGACCAATTGGTTTTGCTTGATAATCGCTGATAACTAGTATTGCTCTTCAAATCTTTTTTGGTTTTTGTTTTTGTTTCTTTTGCTTGTATATTTTCTATACAGGAACCAATTTTCCGAAAAGTTGATTATCTAGACATCGCTTGTTCTTATCCATGCATACGGATTTCCAGATTCTGTTAATTTGACGTTGTGTGTTCTTCCTATCTTTTCCAGGAAGTGACTTCTGAATGGAATAATGGCACCGGCTTCATCACATAGGTCTACTTTGTATTTATAACTCGGTTATTGGTCGTGTTTTTGAGGGGGTTGCATTGGCTTATTATGTTTTTGGACAATAGGTTGGAATTAGAGATGAGGCCGAGGGCCTGAATACAGACAGTGCTAGGTCAAGCCCAAAATAAAACAACAGTGCGTCATCATGGACCACTATTGAACAGACATAAAAATGACATAGATCACTGATCCTTTGCACCCCTAACCCATCGTGTAATGTAACATGCATTATTATTATTATAAATCTTATAATCTTATAAGCCATTTGGACGTAAGGTCCTACTTCAAATCAATTTATTTATTAATCGTTGAGACACGACATAATAATAATGTTTGGTACTATATTTTCCCACTGCTCACTTTGATTCTCAGCTTCCCTCCTTCTTCCTGTTCCTCTGGATTTTGCAGTTGAGGCGTAGCTCAAATGTAGACCTTTGCGTCTCCTAGATGTACTGCACCTGGGTTAGACACAGCAGAGCTGTGCTCAATAAACCCACCCCCAACAAAAGACGCAAAAAAAAAAAAAAGTTGTAGCCTTACTCATGACTACGGCTTTTCGGAAAATCACTAACACCCTTTACTAAAATTGGGTGTTTTCCAATTTTCACCTAGTTGTTATTATTAATATTATTACTATTATTATTATTTTCTGCACATAAGCTTTCTGTCTTACTCTACTGTTTGTTTCAACTCGAATTTTTGTGGCTTTATAGGGGTATTTCTGTCGTATTGTGTAACACATGATAAAAAGAAAACCTTAATATTAGAGGGGAAAAGACGAGCAAAGAAAGCAATGATTGCGAGACCAAAACAAAATAAAAAGCAACTTGGCTGAAAGTATTATTAGTCCTTTCACAAATCATATTCGTGGACAAAAACAGAGAAATAGCAAATTCGGATTATATTTGAGGCTCAGATTGGACCGAAATGGTAGGTGTTATTATTATTAAACACGTCCAAATTGACGGAAGTTTATCGAAGACGCTCAGGTATTCAAATGGATCCCTCTATGTCCAACTTCTCCCAACGTTACCTGCTCAATTTTCAATTGGCTCTTAACTAATTCAACATTTCGAACCCACAACAAAATGTAGGCTATTATTTGATCTTGGAGTCAAATCAACAGGAATAGTTTAATACTACTGAAACGCTTAATATAGAAACTTTTGTAACATAGTTATCATCGTTAATTGACCTCAAGTGGCCTCCTTGGAAATATAAAGCGATTAACCTTTTACCTTCAGAGCAAGGTTTTGAAGGATTAATCGTGAAGCTTCGTATGATCACATTCACGTGAACTCTACTCCACATTAAACACATTTGTCATCCCCACATGTTGGAATGAAGCCACACCTCCAACATTACAGCCAATGAGATTAAATCATTTCATGGGCCAGGGTGCATTTTTAAAGCTGGAGTTGACTTGACAGAGCCACTTCAAAGTCCTGTTTATGTTTGGTAGAACTATATCCAGTATAATGGGATCATTTTACATTTTTACCATCCCTCTCATCATCACCATTAAACACATGTCATTCTTTTCTTTTTTTTTCTTTTTTTTTTTTTGGTATCAAAATTTTGGGAAGAGGTAAATTAGGATTTGATCGTCTTTTGCGAATAGATGAATTACGATCGGATTGGATCATTTACTTTAAGTGAAAAACATGGAAAATACAACATTATGATCGACATAAACAAAAATCTTTATGTACAAGAACCAATAATTAACTACTTCAATGAAAACATTTGTAGGGAGTGGCTATTGTCAAACATTTTTAGTGGCTTTTATTTTACTATCCCTAAAATACTTTTGTCTAGTATTTATTCTAACCTTTTTTCTATTGTTACACTCTCACCTATTTATAATTAACTATTTTTAAAACTTCTAAAATAAAATCATGACATTGTTTCCATTGATAATTGTAAAATAATTTTTCAATCAACTTGTTCCAACAAATTTAAACACATGCAAATACATTGATAGGCGAAGAAAGTGAATAATAATGTTTAAAATCAAGTTCAGGTGAAAATTAGACATAAACGATGATAATGGATTTCAATCCTTTAATAAGTTGAACAAGTGCTAGATTTATTATTTAAGTTGTTAAATTGAAAGTTAGAGTAAAAATATTATTATTTTTTGTATTTGATAATAATTACTTTTAAAAGTTTTGAACATCGTGTCTATATATAAAAAAAACAATATTGTATCTATATCATATGTATATTATATCTTAAAGTTCTACACGTCAAAATTTACTTTTTAACCAAACACTTATTCAATAGCAGAGTCAAAAATTAAAATTAGTAATGGTGTAACTCATTATAGTTTTACTTAATTTTTAATTGATTCTCTATAGTTTAAATTTTTTTAATCAAGTTACTACAATGTAATTTGTAAAATATTTGTAATCAAGACCCTAAAGCAACCTATTGCTAAAAAAAATTAAATACAACAAATGTCTAAAAGTCCAATTGACTACCATCAGGACTTGCACTTTTCTAATCAAAAGCATCACAAATTTAAATTTTTTTTATCACAATAGATTACTTGGAGATTTAATTATATGAGATTTATAATATAAAGACTCAATTAAATTCTTTTAAATCATATAGATCTAATTAAAAATTTGATGTATAGATATCTTCAAAAATATTAAACCTACTTCTTATTTGAAAAAAAAAACCATGTATAGTATAATGTAATTTGAGAAGAAAAATTAGAATGTAAGGAATATAATAAAAATTGAATTGGTGTGACAATAGACAAAATATTTAAATAACTATTAATTAAGGGTATTTTAGAAATATGAAAATTAAAACCACTAAAAAGATGTAGAAATAGGTACAAGGGTGTCACAATAGCCACTCCTACATTTGTATACTCATTTCTACTAGCATGATATTGTCCATATCATAAATGCAAAATGATATGAGGTTAGTTAGTACTCCCTCTGTTTCAAGAAAAGGAAATGAACTTATTGGTTGCCTCTCCATTTCACAATAATATATGTTTAAGGTAATGACACAAGGATCAAGAAAACAATTTAATAACTTATTTTTTAAAAAGGAAAAAGAATTGTGAAAGACTATTCTTTTTAAAGATTTTTCAAAGTGTTCTCTCGTCTAATAAGTGTGAGACTCATCTTTTGAGATACTTTCATTCAAATGAATCGGGGAATTAAACTTAAGATTTCATGTTTAAAGAATATGAACCCATTTTACTTAGACAAACACCATATTGGCAGCTAAATTGTTCTTTAACGTATTGAATAGTCACATTAATTAAAGACATGCAATAGACCAATATGAGATGTGATGAGAGAGAGCGAAAGAATGCTGATTAATAAGGACAAAAGTAAAATTGGTATGAAATAATTAATTTATTGTTAGAATTCTAAAATGGCAAATAATATGAAACAACCTTTTTTTTCTAAATAGATTATTATTTTAACATGACAGGAGTATTTATTAAACTTGTTTTAAACTGTTTTCAAAGCAAAAATTGATTACGGTTGTGGCAATCAAAAATCGCTGACAATGAGTGATAATTTTCCATCTTAGGGTCGAGAATAATGAGTGATAATGAATCCAACACAAGTAACCACGATCGGGCCGGTCCAGATCATTACTCATTGAAAAATCAGCAAGTCGGTTTAGTCCAAAGGCGACGGCAATGATTGACGGACCCACCATCCACAAAGGTTCGGCCAATGGTCGGTCATAAGTCTCTGGCCAGCCACACCACCTCACATCATGCCGTACACGTGGCTTCACCGTAGCCACTAGGAGGCCCGCCTCTACAATTGACAGGTGGCAACGAGAAAAATGCCAACCTGCTCTTTGTTGAATTTTCCATGCTTCTTTTGTCCCTCGTGCCTTAAACTGCGTTAAAGATAGCCTAGACTCTTAGTATATAACCAGGCATTTCAGCAAACGGGAGAGCAACAAACAACTAACAAAGTATAAGGCATTCCTACTCTATTCTAAGCTCGAAATTAGTTGAAACATTAGAGCGAGGAATCAAGGAAAATAAAGGATGCCGATTTCTAAAATTGCCATTGGAAATCCTTCTGAGTTCAGCCAAGCTGATGCTCTTAGGGCTGCCCTCGCTGAGTTCATTTCAATGCTCATCTTTGTTTTCGCTGGTGAAGGCTCTGGCATGGCTTATAGTAAGCACTTTTTCATTTATTCAACTCTTAACATCACATTTATACATATATCATCCACACTTGTATTGATATATAGGATGTACAATATATAGAATTTTTTAATTCTAATGCATTAACTATGTAAAGATCTCTCCACTTGATTTGAACGACTTTTTAATAGTAGAAGGTTAGAGTTAATTATATTTATTAATCAGACATTACATAATTAGATGACCATATAAAATATTTTTACCTTGTCACTATCTTAAAATTAAATCCTGTACATAGATAACAAGTTCAACAAAAAGACTTTTAGTTACTCATAACTTTGTTATTTTTTCACTTTGCATTCATAATTTGAACATGCAGTAACTGTTTGGTCTCTTTTTATGCTTTTGGCAGATAAGCTCACAAACAATGGTGCAGCAACACCAGCTGGGTTAGTGGCAGCATCACTGTCACACGCCTTAGCTCTTTTTGTGGCGGTCTCGGTTGGGGCTAACATTTCCGGTGGCCACGTCAACCCTGCTGTCACTTTTGGTGCCTTCATTGGTGGCCACATTACCCTCCTCAGAAGCATCTTGTACTGGATTGCTCAGTTGCTTGGCTCAGTTGTTGCTTGCTTGCTCCTTAAGTTTGCCACTGGTGGACTGGTAATTAATTAAGCCAAGTTACTTAATTTTGATTAGCATTACTGAACAACATTTTTTTTTCTCTTTTCTTTATTTTGTGATAATTTATTAATGACATTTTTTTTTTCTGTGCTCATTGCAATATATTTCAGGAAACATCTGCATTTGCACTGTCTTCTGGGGTGGGAGCAGCCAATGCACTTGTGTTTGAGATTGTGATGACTTTTGGTTTGGTTTACACTGTGTATGCAACTGCGGTGGACCCAAAGAAGGGTAACATTGGGATAATTGCTCCAATTGCAATTGGTTTCATTGTTGGAGCCAACATCTTGGCCGGTGGTGCATTTGACGGTGCATCCATGAACCCCGCGGTGTCTTTTGGGCCAGCTGTTGTTAGCTGGACGTGGGATAACCACTGGGTCTACTGGATCGGCCCGTTCATTGGTTCCGCTATTGCTGCCATTGTCTACGAGATTTTCTTCATTAGCCCAAGCACTTACGAACAAATCCCCACTGCAGATTTTTAGGACCTTAAAAACAAAAAAAATTTGGGACACTGAACTCCCCACTGAGTTTAAATAAGTGGGACGGGTTTAGTTCTCTACCTTGTGCCTTCAATTGTCGTTGTTGTTGTTGTCGTACTTTTTCTTTTTTTTCAGAATTTCCTTGTTTTCAAGTGTTGGTTCCCTTGAAGTTTGCCCAGTTTTAAAGTAAAAGAGTCCTTTTTCTTTTAAGTAATGTTAATTTCTTTTGGACTATAATATTTTGGCCAAACTACCCCTACACGAGAGTAATCCTTTGAAAGAGAGGAAAAAATAAAAAAATCGTTGCACTTGACAATGAAGAGCCAGAACCTATGGACAAAATTATATGGCAATATTAAGTCCGTGATCATTAACAAGAAAGTGAGAAACACTAATAAAAGCAATTTCAGAGTAAATTTGATATTATTTCCTTATAAACATGGATGTGTTCAGACGTTAAATAAACAAAAAATAAATGCTTGATTCACATTAACACCACGCAATTCAGTTTATATCTCTGTGAGGCGGCAAGCTAAAAATAGAAAGCAATGTGTGTATAAGTATGTGGTTAACATTATTCTCAAAATCCTAAAAACGATGTCTCGTTTACTAACAACTTAACTGTTAGAGAAGTGATATCTTAACACCTAAAAGTGGGTGTCTAAACCCTAAACCCTAAACCCTAAACCCTAAACAGACACCCACTTTTTAACTGTTGGATGTGATGAATGTTAAAAATAAGTGGGGACATCCATCACATCTAATGGTTAAAAAGTGGGTGTCTGTTTCAGACACCCACTTTTAGGTCTTAAAATAGTTTTTCTCTAACTGTTATGCAAACACATTCGGCTGTACCTCTCCGTTTATCTCCGTTGTACTCAACTGAGAAAATCTTCGCAGCTTTCTTCATTTGACCCTCTGGAATCGATCAAACTCATGTTCCCTTTTCTAATTAAACCTAAATTTCAGGCAATGATTTTGTTCGATCAGGTAATTTATGCCTAGTTTTGATATATATGCTATCTAAAGACGTACCAAGCTAGTAGATTATTTGAATTTTGAAAGTGCACTCGGTAACCTTTGTACTACTCACCATGTCATATATACATACTAGTAAAAACTAAATGTGAAGCTGCGATTAAATGTTATTTTCGTATTTACACTTGTACGATTTTACCTGACAGAGGTATAAATTCAACTTGGGGTTGGTACGAATTTGAATAACTGACTGTTCTAAATTCTATTTTTCGTCCATAGTCAATTTGTTGCATCGTAGATATTTGTGTAAATGTCTGTGTTCATATCACTTGGGGCTTTGGTACTTCAGTTCAGAGGAAACAAATTAGTTCTGAGCCTAGTCTGAAGCTATGAATGTACACGTGCAGAATTTCATTAATCATAATTCAGACTCCAGAGTAACCTATGCAACTTGAAGCTTGAATGTCATTATCGTAATTGTTTCAACAAAAAACGAGTTACTTTGACTAATTATTTCCATAATCATTTTCTGTTATGAAGTTAAGTCCAGAACGTAGAATACAGGTACGTAGTTCTTGGCGATAGTTTCTCTGATCATTTGCTTGTAAGTTTATCTTAGTTTCTAAAATCTACATAAAATTTTAAAGACTAAAGCCTTAAAAGATTAAAGAGTTTAATTTTGATAGACTGATAATCCAAAACCAAGACTTAGTGTGCGTGATAGAAGATAAGCGCTTCCCTAATGTGTATTACGTGAAAATTCAGCCCTCCAGTACACTCTGGTTCCATTGAGCCCCTTCGGCTATGTGCGGAATGACTTACTTTTAACCGTGCCTTCCACCCTATATTTCTAACTTGCATGAAATAAGATTGCATTATCGACTGACAATGTAGCTTATGTCTTATAAGGGAACAAATCTTGTTTAATTTTCCCGTTGCGTTAAATTAAGATCAGGGATATTTTTGGCTCAAGATATCTTCCCACTCACGAGGAGAGAACAGGACTGAAGGTGGGAGAAGGATGAGGTACTTGTTCACCAGTTTGAGTAAGCAACAACCAAGATGACGTAATAAATAAAGCGCCTGCATCTTCTGCTTGATCTGTATGCTCTACATGTTCTCTGATTTTGATTGGAAAGCTGTATATATTAATCATGCTTTAGCTGATAGCTACTAATATAAGAAGAAAAAAAATAAAGAGCTATATTGGTAGGAGGATGGAACATATTGACAACTCAAAACTTGGATGTAAACAGGTGCTTGATATTTTACATTCACAACAGAACATAACGACTACATATTGGCTGTTTTTTCGAAAGTAAATGCACTGGAACATTGACACAGACTACAGTTACGCTTGAGATTATTAATCCATCACACCTATGTCACACTATATCGAGTACCGTGCCATGAACTTAGACTTGGAGATACTATTCTATACAGGTTAGACTTTCTTAAGAGAGAGAGCACACACACATAAACAAAATATTATTGGTTGGGGGGAAAAAGAATCCTGATTAGCCGGTTAGAAATGCGTTGCCTTGTGCATAGCACGAAAAATAAGGGTCACTTATAGGGAATAACATGCTTTCTTCATCCATCACCCAAAGTGGGTAAGAAGAATACCCCCATGATGGAGAAGGCACTGGTGGGCAAGAGAAGTTGCAGCCCTCTTCACTGTGCCCCTCATACACTGTAGGCTGCAGAATGTTCTCTTCTGACAGATCAATATCTTTCCATATATCATCCAAAGAGAACCCTTGTTCACTTTCTTTGTCTTGATCTCCTACCTTAACCTTATCATCGGTTAAGCCCCCCATGAGGTTAGGTCCTCCTGTGTCATAAAAGCTTTCTTCTCCGGCCTTCTTGGAAGCATGTGAATCAACAGCACGCAGGTTGTTTGAGGACACAGAGGAATGACAACTCGAGGAAGTTAGTGATGGAACTGATGCTGCTTGCTTTTCCTCCTGTGCCTTCTTCCTCATGTGTGTCCTGAAGTAGTTCTTAATCTCATTGTCTGTGCGACCTGGCAACTTGCGAGCAATCCTTGACCATCTGCAAGTCTCAAAACAACTCTATGATTAGTAAAAGCTATATTGTCCTCTATGAATTTAAAACAAAATTGATATATAGCAAAAGTATATGTCCTCTATAATGACATGACATTTTCATGTTAATAAGAAACATGAAATGAACATATGGGAAAATATATGGGAAATGAACACTATTGAGTAGGAAAATTCTTAGTATCGAGCTTAATTTATGCGTGTATATTGTCAAACCTATTTCCCCATTTGGAATGAAGCTCCAGCACGAGACGTTCTTCATGGGGTGTCATCTTCCCACGTTTGAGGCCAGGGTGAAGGTAATTCACCCAACGTAACCTGCAGCTCTTACCTGTTCTATTCAAACCTACGACAAGAAAATAATGTAGTTAAAAGGGTTGCCACTTCCATAATCTAACATGCCCAAATAAGTATTACCTCTATTTATTGTCTCCCGCCACCTTCAAACCTGAAACCTTAGCTATAAAATCCCATTTACGGTCTCCGAACAAGCGAACAATGGAGACCAACTTGAAGTCTTCCTCTTCTGTCCACGGACCTTTTCGGACTTCTTGCTGAACCATCGTTTCGCTCTATTTACCTCTAAGAAAGCCTTGTCTGCAAATGGAATGGAATATTATCTCTCTCTATCAAAGGGGAACCTTCTTGTTTTCTCCACTTGATGGCTTTTGGGCACCTTTGCAGCCACTTAGCAGTATTTATATACCGCGCATGTCACAAGCTTTGCTTTATTTTTCTTATAATAAGCAGCTTTACCTATCCACCGTTCATCCCGTGCGCATGCCCATTCAGTCATTGGCCTATAGTGCAATTTGGGAAGATGACATCATCCGCTACGTGGAAATAATCACAGTCCTTGATCAATCTGTGAATGTAACTTTCAGAATTACCCACTGCTTGGGCATAGAATTGTATTCAGTCATTTGCTTCAAATAGCACAATTTGGGAAGAGATAGAGATTTTTAATAGGTGCGTCTAGCTAACACAAACGCACAATTGAGTGAAAATTTTGTATCATAGCTTTTGTTCTTGTGTTATGTTTTTGGGCCGTGTTTAAATGAGTTTATCGATGCTTTATTATCGGAAGACACATCAAAGTTGAAAAGTTATATGACACAGACATGACATATATATAATTAAAAATTTAAAGAAAATGATATATTATTAAAAGTATAATTTATATTAGCTTCATTTATATTTTATTTTTATATAAACTTAACTGTTAAGAATTATTTCCTTTTTATAACATTACTTATATTGTGTTTTTCTATATTAGAATAAGAAAAAAATAAATTTTAATTAAATATATATCATTAGTGTGCAATGTAAATCCGACATGATCACGTGTCTAATACGTAGACAAGGCACCCAAATAGCGTGTCTATTTTTCATATATGCTTCACTAATAATCCTACACACATATAATCATATAAATGGAAATAAATTAATAAATCAGTTTGAATTTGAATTTGGGCTGTGTTTAAATTTTTTTTTTAATATTTTTTCCTAAACTTATATAATTGTGTGTTAATTTTATTATCAGCAAAATTTCATTTCAATACTTCGTTCATGCGAAATATGTCACAATGATTTATTTTAGTAATTTTTTCATCTTAATTCATTGTAATTATTTTTTGTTAAAGGATACAAATTTAGTCATCATTATCAATTTAATTTTTTAGGCTCCAATAGGCAATATGCGCCATGGGGACTGACTTTGATACCATCTATAATAGCCTATACTTCCGACAATGCAGATATTGTCCGTTTTGGGGCCTCGCGCCCCTCACGAGTTTGCCTTTCCCCCCTCACAAGGGAAAACGTGTCTACATGGGGGAGGTATCCACACCCTTATAAAGCATATTTCATTCCCTTCCCCAACCGATGTGGGACTACTCCATACCCCTCGTGGGAATTAAGCATGCCTTATAAGGGTGTGGATACCTCCCCCATGTAGATGCGTTTTCCTTTACGAGGGGGTAGAGCAAACCTGTGAGGGGTGCGAGGCCCCAAAGCAGACAATATCTACATTGTTGGGGGTCTGAGATGTTACAGATGGTATCAGAGTCAGTCCCAAGATCGATATGCCAGTGAGGACACTAGGCCCTAAAGGGGTGGATTCCCACGAGGGGTATGGAGTAGTTCCACATCGGTTGAGGAGGGGAATGAAGCATACCTTATAAGGGTGTGGATACCTCCCCATGTAGACACGTTTTCCCTTGCAAGAGGGGAAGAGCAAACCCATGAGGGGCATGAGGCCCCAAAGTAGACAATATTTGCATTGCCGGCTATTACAGATGGTATCAGATCCAGTCTCGGGATCGGTGTGCCAGGGGTCTGAGTTATTACAGATGGTATCAGATGTCTTATAAGGGTGTGAATAACTCCCCCATGTAGATGTGTTTTCCCATGCGAGGGGGGAAGACAAAATCCGTGAGGGGCGCGAGGCCCCAAAGCGGACAATATCTGCATTGTCGGGGGTCTAGGCTATTACACATGTAATACCCGATGTACACGTGTCAGTAGACGAGTTTCGTATGACCTCAAGGTCCCTCGGGACCCACTGCTGTTGCTGGGTCTGGGTTTTTGCTAAGTCTGGAGCCCTACACCTTCTTAAAGGGCTATATGTTAGAGCCACAATTTGGGACCAAAAGTCCCGATAATTGCTCTCCAAAGATAAATGAATTGAAGAGTGATTTTTTTTAAAGTTAATAGGAAGTAAAGTAAATTATTTAACTTAGAATAAAGATATGGAAATAGGTGAGTGAGTATAGAGGTGAGATTATGCCATGACAGCAAATTCTGCAGAAATTGGGTTTTACTGTCATAGCGGTCACAGGAGGTGCAGTCACGATTTTGGTATTCTGGTGACCGCTATAGCGGTCATACACCGCTATAGCGGTCCCCCTGATACCCAAAAATATCAGAAACAACGTAGCATCATCTAATGAACCCCTTACCCCTTTTAAACCCTCCCCAACTTGTGAAAACACCTCCAAGCCCGAAACCCTCACCCCCAAACTCCTTCTCTCACATTTTCTCTCAACCCCATTCAAATCCATCTCTTCTCAAGCTTCAAGGTATGTGTTGGTTAATGGGTTTTGGTCTCTTTTTTTCCATTCTTTCATATTCTTAGTATGGGTCTTTAGTTTCTCTCAATGTTGTCAAGTGGAAGGTGCTCCCCCAATTTTGTTAGAGCTAGATGAGAGTTATTTAGAGGTTGATAGATTTTAATATTGAGTTTTATGATTATTATAGTCGACGTTGGTGCCCTCCTTGCTCCCCGAAGCTCAGTTGGTATTGACGTCAACTCTCCCTCCCCTCCAGGTGAATGGGTTTGACCCCATTTCCTTAGTTTCTACATTATAACAATATGTTCTTGCATTATGATTGATAAATATGAAATTAGAGACAGAATTAAGTGTATATTATGATTTTACATGAATGTGTCAACTTAGAAAAGTTATGATTTATGATAATAGCATGAAAATGAAATTTAGAAAACCATGGGACCATAATTGTTATATTGTATGTTATAGAAAATGTTTGCATGCTTGAGAAGAGATTTATGGAAGAGATATACGTTATGAATTTAAAATTTCGCTATGCTTTAAGACTTGGTATTTTTATTAATCATTTTTATTAGATATGTTTTAAGAGTTTATGATATGCTATTGATTCAAGCCTTGAGATTTATAAATATAGTTTTAAAGTATTCAGTTGACGTATGTATATATATTGGAAGAATGTTTGATAAAGTATGATTTTATTTGATGAATAGAAATGTATATTTGGTTTTAGAGGTTTTGTGATTATGAACTCTTTTATTTTGAAATATAATAACAAAGTCTTTAGGTTATGAAAATATGTTAGCTAATAAATGGATTTAAAACTTCAGTTTTATGGTACTAAAAGGTACGGAATTCAATATGATTCTTAGCATATGCCAGATAAATACTCTGTGGGCTTGAAATCGGGATGCCTTCAAGTGGGTGATCCCTTAGGCTCGATTTTCATAGCCACAGTTATGCTAAAGTCAGATTGCTAGAGTGATATAAGTCTAGAACTCTCAGAGTACTAAGATTTAGGGGCTCTCATTCGCCAGGGACGGAGTACCCACCCTTTAGCTATGAGATTTCAGTGTTTTTTTTTTTGTTTCATTTATTTTCAGTTAATTACATAAACGATAAATGATAAACAGCCATGACGGCTTATACAAAAAATAGAACCTATTTAGGTGTCCACATTAGATCCCCAGTGGAGCACGTGTCTGGCACTGGTGGAGCATAGTAGATGCATTCAGTGTGGTGGAGCCCGTGTCTGGCACCCACTGAAGCAAAACCTTGAGTTCTACGTGGGGGCTTAGGCCGAATCCCGGTAGGAACAAAACCTTGAGTTCTACGCGGGGGCTTAGGCCGAATCCAGGTAGGAGCAAAGCCTTGAGGGTACGTGGAGGCCTAGGCCGAATCCTAGTACCAAAGAGGGAAACCTTGTTTCTCTAATTAGTATACTGTTAACTATGTTTTCAGAGAATATTTGATTTAAGAATTATTATGTAAATGTATGGAAAATGATTTCTCATTTTAGTAAGAATTTAGAGATGCTTTTACGAATTTATAATTAAAGAGATGTCTTCTCTATATATAGCTATGAACATGAATATCAAATAATTTGTAATTGCTGCATATATATTATATTATATTCTTTGTTGTCCTATGTGGGTGATGAGTGAGAGCTCACTCACTGAGTCCGTTGACTCACCCCTCTCCTTTCCTCTCATAGTTGCAGGTACAAACGTCTTTCAGCCATCGGTCCAGTAGCCGCCGTTATCCTTGGTGAGCTTTGCATTGCTATAAGGCTTAGTTTAGGATTCTGTTAGTTTAGAGTGTTCCAGTAGTTTTGCAGGCAGGATCCAAGCCTCACATGTTTTTTTGAGATGTTATAGATGATTTTAGAGATTATGTATTTCTCTATATGTTTTAAAGCTCTAAAATGTATTTGAAATATGAACTATGCTTAGAGAATTATGTGAAAGCTAATGATAATGAGTTTATGATTCAGTCTTCAAATCTTAGATTTCAAAGCATGACAAAAATGTATTAGATTTATATATGTGAATACTTTAGTTTTATATATTTGACTATTATATTTTAATTAGAGAAAATGATATAGATTTGTAAGAAAATTTCATTTTAAGTATGATATTACATTATTTTATGCATCTAGAGAGATAAGTCACCCAGAAGGCTTACGTGAGGATAGGATTCCTCACGTGCCGGTCACGTTCCCAAATCGGGTCGTGACAATACAATAATTATTTTTTTTTTATCAAAATGAGGATATCTACTACTGGTAACAATGACTAATCTTCTCGTCGTGAGAGCTCTTCTAAAGAGGCAAATAATTGACCATGAAATGCACTCCATGCTCATGAGTGAGGATCGAACCCTCTACCACATAGTTAAAACACACGAAATGTCACAGCGCCACTCCTCGTGATTTCAAGAGGCAATAATCATTTTCACTTTGTCTATTGAAAGAGTAACAATTTTAAATTTAATTTCAAATTAATAACGCATTTATTTATCAATATTTTCCAAAATTTATAAACATCTCTGTTATATTAATTTTATTTCTTGCAACAGAAACACTTTATCAATAAGAAATAATTGTAAATTATTAATGAGTTACTATATTTTCAATCAACAAGTACTATTATTTTCCTAAAAAATATTATCATAATTTTCTGTTTCTTTTAGGTAATTTGGTTGTCAAAATTAGTTGTTAACATGTCTCGGGAGTTTTCATCTTGAAGTATCCTATAGATTTAAAAAAACTATTTAATTTTCATAATTCTATTTGAATAGAAGTTGAATGAAATTTTTTTTTGTAATTGTATAATGTGATTTTTGTAGCACTTTAGATAAAACTTGAGTAATAGTCCATTCAATAAATAAAAAAATAAAACATTTCTCTTAGCTATTTTTCTCAACGAGCATTACAAGTCAAATAAATATATATTGTACAATGGTAATCATTTTTAAATTTATTGAAAAAATTTTATTGTAATTTTTTATAAAATAAAATATATATCATTTTGTTGCCTAATTTTTTTAATATTTAAGTTTTGTGTCATTTCAATTTTGAACTAAATCGTTGTACAATGTAACTAAATTGTTTTACAGTGTTTCAGTTTTCTTAATTCTTTTTTTTTTATAAAACAATATTGCTTTTATTTGAAGTGTTTATTGTCCCACCTTTATTTTAAACTATATTATATTGTTTTTTAATTCATATTATTTGTGTATGTTCATAAAAATGTACATTAATAATTTCTTACTAAAAGCGTATTTACCATTTCATTTGTAAAACTGATTTTGATAAAAAAAATTATTTTATCTGTATTTGTTTTGGTTAAAAATGCTTTTAAAGTGAAGTAATATATGTTTAAAAGTATTTACTTGAAAAGTAAGTTAACTGAAATTATTGTTTGAATACTGAAAACTAAAATTACTAAAAAAGTTTGATTTCATTTGATATGTTAAAATAAATGTAGATTTTTCTAAAGTGAAACTTGCTTACCCTTTTGCTATATATATCATTATTAGTCATATGACGCTAATACTTTTTAAAATGATAAATTATGTTCATTTAAGGATATAATTTTTATAAATTTATTCTTTAGTCCTAGGATATTTTTGTTTTAACTTTTTAGTCAAAGATTAAATATATACATTTCAATCCTCAAAAGATTTCACATTGTTATATATTAATCTCCTAATAGAAAAATCATATAAATATTAATTCTTAAAAAATTAAAATGCATACACTATATAATCTTCAAAATATTTCATGTTATAACATATTAATCTCTAAATAGAAAAATCATATAAATATATATATATATATATATATATATATATATATATATATATATATATATATATATATATAAATATCAGTCCATAAAAAATTAATACAAAGCTAATTTCTTTAGGGGGTTATTAAAAGTTGAATCCTTCAAGTACCAATATGTGAATAATCAATATTTCAAGAGTTAATATGTATATGATTTTCATGTTACATGAAATATGTTTGATATGAATGAGGATTACCCACCATAATTTTACATTTTTTTAAAATTCTTTTAGCTTGCAAAGTGCATAAATTTTGATTTTATTCTTTGAATCACATTCTAATAATAATAATAATAATAATAATATAATACTATGTTTAAAAGGTATTTTTGTTGATAGAGTAATTGATTTTTTTTAGTTTAATATTTTCAATTTGACATCAATTTAATTTGTCCTAACAAAAAAAATTATATTAATTTAGTCCTAACATTTTAAATTTTGACATCAATTTAGTCATTTTATTGAACCTTCACTTAGATAAAATGACTGGATTAATGTTGAAACTAAAAATGTTTGAACTAAATTAATACCAAAAATTTTGTTATAATTAAATTGATATGAAATTAAAAATAATATTAGGATTAAATGAATTGCTTACATATTTAGTGAAATTTTACTCGATAAAAAGCAACGGAATATTCCTTTCACTTTGAAGCCTAAAATTAATTATGGTTAAAATTATGTTGCTGTTGTGGAGTTTGTATTCCTGAATGTAAGTATGTTGCTTTGTTTTTTCTATATGATTTCTTGTGAAAATATTTACTATCCATCCATTGATGGGGTTTTGTATTTTGTGAGTGGACAAGATTTGGATTCGGAAATGCATTCAAATAGGCAAGTGTGAATAGTTTGGTTTTGCTGGCAATTTTTATGATATTTTGAAGTTTGTCGGCCTAAAAGTGCAATCCCAACTCTAAGTTTCACTAATGGAATGCTTGGTTAGGTTGGAGGGAAATTTCATTTTTCTTGGTGTCTTGCATGGTTCATAGTAGTGATGAGGGATTTGAATTGTTCTATTTTGTAATGTTAATTTTCCAGTTTTTATCGTTTAATGGTAATGAAAAAGCCATTATTTTGTATACAGTATATTGGTACTCTTTGGATGTTGTATAATTGTGGAACACTTGTTCTTAGCTCTTTCAATATTTCAACGTGTTTTTATTGAGTATAATTTACAATTGTTATTATTTGTGGACATTTTTAAAATGACATATAATTTCAATTTGAATTTTATGCTCCTGCTCATTGCATGGGTAACAGGCTAGTAATCATATAAACGGAAATAAATTAATAAATTAGTTTGAATTTGTTATGATATCATCAGAGTCGGGTACACCCCAAGTGTAATAAACACTTTACGGATGTGTGTGGAAGTGCGCCCAAATTGAAGAGACGGAAAAATGGAGCACGGTGAATAGTAATTCGCAGTGGGGCCCACGTCACTATTCACGTGAATAGTATTATGCAGTGGGACCCACTTCACTATTTATAAATAGTACTCGTTACTATTCACACCAACAAAATAGATTAAGAGAACTGCATACCAATATTTTAACGTGGAAAACCCTCCTGTAATTTTGAGGGAAAAACCACGGGCCAAACTCCGAAAAATACTACACTATATTTAAGAGTAATTACAATATAGTGTATCCCCAATGAGACTCTCTTCTACTACAATTAGTAGTATTACAGAGATCTAGAGAATATATCCAAAACCTCCAGTGTATACTCACACTACACTCTTGGAATTTTCTTACACACACTCTCTATTTTTCTCTCACTACAAGAAGCCTACACTGCTTCTTTCTTTACAACTGAGGAAATGCTTCTCAGTTCGGAATGCAAAAATCGTCTGCTTCAAGGCTCTATTTATAGGAAAGATTTGGAGAGTTACTGTGCATATTTCGCAGTACCACAGATCACACATCATGTGCACAGTAATCTCTCTTGTTTTTTTTTTCAACTTTCGATGGCGGCAAAATGCACAGCCACCGTTCCTCTTTTTCTACATAATTTGACAAAAAAATGGCATTTTTGCATGTGTAAAATCTGGAATAAAGAAAGTTTAATATGAGTTATGAGTAATTCAAGTTATACAGTTTAATTAAAGTTCCCAATTGCATAATGTGTACATTAGAAAGGGGCAAATAAGTTAACGAAGCAAGGGTGCCTCCTTGCGGCCCTTGACTTCACAAAGGCCGGGGACAAAGCAGTGAAGAATGACAAGACATCGTTAAGGTGTTTTGCAGGCAATCTTTTCCTCTCAAATATAATAATGAAAATGGAAAGAGAGATTAGTCCCAGAAACTATTGTTAAATAAAACTAACATCAGAATTCAGAAGTCTGTGCTTCGTGCCCCCAGCAGGATTAGAGTGGCATAGTGTCGCGCAACTTTAGGTACCATTTCTGAAAAAACAAATAATTGGATACTACAAGTTGATGGATGCGCCCAAATGAGGTTAGGAATAAAAACAATTTAGTTTCAAAATTTGGCATTTCTATAGAAGAAAAGCCATGTCAACACTTTTTTATTTGCTGAAATACTTTTCTATTGAGATTTAAGGATTACACTCATCTAAAGTGAGGATACTAATAAAATGTACAAGTGAGGGGTTAATTACTCTTGGATTATTTTGTAGGATTTTCATACATGATGTATATGTAATGGAAATTATTGATCCAAGAATGAGTAACTTCTTACACGTTATCAACTTCCTCACTTTAAAATAGCCAAATAAGAGATTTAATTAGGAAATTTCTAAAGATATTATTGTGTGTGAAATTAACTCTTCAGATGATATTATGATTTTAAAAAAACTCTTTTTACAATTGTTTCATTTAAATTTTGAACTTTATTTTTTTGCTAGTAATATTAAAATGAAAAATATATATAAAAACAAGCTTTCATATTTGAGTTTATAATTTATTAGACAGCATACAATAAGACCTCTTTCCATAATTATTTGCTAAGCTTTTACCTATGTTGTTTAAAGAATAATTGAAATAAACTGGAAAAACCTTTAAATTTAAATAATTAACTAGATCATATACATAATTATTAAGAGACAAAAATAGTTCACAAGTAACTCAAAAACAATGTGAATACCCAAAAATCATGGGATTATATGGAAACCAAATTGGGTGACTACACAAGAATGACAATTGGCTCTCCCTACTCCAAGTGTGATAGGGTTTTGTGTTAGAGAGTGTATATATGTAGTAGATATTAGGAGTTGGTTGATTTAGTTAGGAGTTAGTTCGTTGTTAATTAGTTATACTCAGTACCCTATATAAGGGTGAACTCACTTATATTGTCACATTTTTCACCATATTATTAGATTTCAGAATTTTAATCCTTCTTTATATTATCTAAATTCTCTAAGTATTGTGGATTTTAATATAGTATTAGAGCCTCTCCACCCACCTTGAACCCTCTATTATGCTACACTAAGCTCTCTTTGAAGAGCATGTTCTTTCTTTGTTTTCAAATTTTCCTTCTCGTTTTCTTTCATTTTCTCGCTCCCAAATAATTTTCCACACATTTTCATCACTCGATCTATGCATCTTCTTTCTCTAAAATTTTCTGTCATTCTCTCTGTTTGTCAATCTTTGTATATCTGCAAGAATTTCAGTGCTTAAGTCTAAACGGGATCTAGAGGCAAAGTTGTAGAATAGAATATACCTTCGTCAAGCTATGAGTGGTTCTTTAGGTAGGTTCCTTTAACCCAGCAGATCTCGTCCTAATGTCATGGGATCATACTTACTTAAGAGTATAGTTTTATGGTTAAAAAATGCAAAAATATTATCAACGAGTCAGTGTTAGAAATAATTCATCTATTACAAAAGTTCTAATTAAAAATATCGGACTATAGCTAATATATTTTGTATCAGATTATTACCATAACTATTAATTGAGTGTTTTTTTTAAATATTTTCTTTAAATCACCAATTTTTTAATACAGAGAAATTAAGGCAAACTTCACTTCAAGGAAAAAGAGGGAAAATAAGGTCAATTTCCTCTCGAATTAACTATCATATTATTTTTTATTTGATTGGGGAATTCTAAGTTTTCTCTACAGAATTAGACATCATAACGAAGTAAATTATAGTTAACTCCGTTGAATAAAGAGATCAATTTTCATATATTATTAATGTAAAATATTTTATGTTATGAGAAAATGTTAAATATTTTGTGTTATATAGTAAAGAAACATTTATTGCGTACGACTTTTCGATCTTATTTTTTAGTCTCAACATATCAGTTTTCATTAATATAATATAGTGTTAATTGTTGCAAAATTTTAATAATATGTATATGTAACTTTAAAATATGCAAATGAAGTAATAGGATACAGTGAAAAAAATAATTAAATAAGAAATATGCTATTATTATATATTAAATATTTATTTTAACTTCTGCTATCTTATTTTCTACGTACTTCGGTTCCTGACCTAAACCGTAGCTCGAAAATCGGCCAGTTGAATGACATTGGTAGAGAGTCATTGCCAATATCATAAATCGAAGACTCAGGAATAATATTTACTTGAAATTCCGACCGCAAAACCATCATTTTGGCATTTGACTATTGATAAACAATCATTCAATCCATATAAATCTGAATGAGACACAGCATATTCCGATATGTATTTTCGCCTTGTTTGATTAGTCTAGGCACTTTTTTCCTGAACATGTAATTCTCCAACAAATCCAAAATAGGTCGCATTCAGAGTCTCAGTGGTGGGAGAAAACTAACAAACAAATAATTCATCGAATTCTAATTGGATATAGAATTCATGCCTGCTTCCCTGTGATTCGACGGTGCTATAGATGTGAAATTGAGTACAGTATACTATTTGTGAGCCACAATTAAAATGATAAGTAGATAGGTAGAGTGGAATATTGCATCATTGGTCTGCGTTTATACTAACACCACTAACTATATTTGTGGTGGTTAATAATGGTATCATTTTTCAAAGATGAAGATAAGATTATTTTATAAAAAATTAACAGTACTTTCGACATATTTGAAAATATAAGATAAGCATGCATAATCTATCATTTAAATTCCAATGTATGACTTTTAACTCAGTTCGATTGGAATACTTCAACGGATCGAATAATGGGGTTGGAATTAACAATCGCTACTGTGTATTGGTTTTAGTTGATGCAGGGTAGCCAAAAGATCTATTAGCGAGTGACGTGTATGCCACCATTTTGTGGACAGAGCACTTAATTTTATCTTCTCGGGCTTTCTCTATCTTAAGGGTTTATTAAAATATAATGGAATGTGGTCCCATGTGTCCTCTTGTGAATAAACTGAAAGACCTAGACTTGCATACTCTTACGTTATAGCCATAAATAATACCATATATATATATATATATATATATATATATATATATCATCCATCATCAGAGATTAAGACTATGTCACTTTAATATATAAAAATGTGACATGATAATTTAATTTAATTAGCGTTGGCTTTCTCTGACCTCGATGAAGAAAATGACTCGAATTTTTAGTCTTTTTAGGTGTGCCACAGTTTGGCATTTGGTGGTATAAGAAAGATGAAAGTGCAAAGATCAGAGAATTAAGGAAAGGAACCCCATGACCTTTGGGATTTGGGTAGTGCGGTATGTATGTGCTTTTTCTGTGCTTGATTGAATTATACCATAATAAGGATGTCCAATTACTAATTTGGGAATGGGGAATCACGTTATTGTCCCCTGATTCTGCGGATACCTGGCACTTGAACATACACATGTATCAATTGCAGTTCACTGCTCACTCCCTCCTTTGCTTTGCTGAGTGCTGACTAATTTAAACACCTTACACCTTTTTTATTTCCTCCTTAATTTGGATTGCAATAAAGGTGAACACCCTTACATATCTAACAATTAGAGTAAAGAATTTAAATATGATGGTTTTTCTTTCACCGATCTCATAATAGTCTAAACTATTATTTGGAAAGGCTACTCACTAGTCACTAGTGATCAGTGGAAAGGCATATCAGCTTAATTTGATCGATGCATAATGAGCAATGACGAATCATCTTTCCCCTCCCTCCCTCCCTTCCTTTGAAAGTTGTGTGGCTGCTATCGCTGGTTCAATGGCTGTGGCTCTTCCAAACATAACACAGGCGATTTGGTATCACTATAACACTATACTTTGTAGCTGTAATAATAATATTAGTATATGAGTATATTATTATGCCTCAATTATTCTTTTACCTCTATCTCTTGCTTAAACAAAATCTTAATGTTCCTATTTCATGCCATGTTTTAAATGATGCAACTCTTTTTAACAACTATAACTTTGGGATCACTTAGTAAGACATCATACTGACATATCTACACGTAGAACGGAAAAAATAAGTTAGATATCATTTTTAAGAAGTATAAATAAATACAATTTTTTTTATGAATTTTAGATTCAGAGGAATATTTGGCATCATGATTTTTAGAGGAAAGCATATTATTCAAATAAAAACTTTACATATTAATTTTAAAATTTCAATCATATTTTTATTTAGAATTTAAATAAAATCACATAGAAAACACTTATATATATAATTTTCATACTATAACATCCCTAATTTGTTCTTACATTAATTTCCTCGTTTTTATAAGTTATTAGAATAATTAATTAATAAATTAATCAAGTCTTAATTAATAAATGGGCAAAAACTTAGTTAATTAGAAAAAGTCAATAGAAAAATCAACCCAATTAATTAGATAAGGGACAAAAAGTTAATTTTAAATATTTAATAAATTTTTTATTTTAAATCAAAAATAAGATTTTAAAACATCAGTAGCACCTCACAACTAACTAATATTTGAATTAGGAGAGAATGTATAAAATTTAAATTTTAGATAATGGTAAAATATGATTTATATACAAATCCCTATAAATTTTGATTACACTAACTATAAAATATAATCTCTATCCAAATTTCTATTTTTTGTAACAAACAAGCAAGAGCTCCAAAAATTAATTGATATATATATATATATGTAGACACACACACACACACATATTAGTTATATAAATCACATATATACACACACGCGATATATAATAATACGTAATGTAGTTGTATAAGATATAATAGTTATATTTGTACATAATATCCTTAATAGTTATATGTTTGTAATATATATTAATATATATATATAGCATATAATAATGATAATAATAATAATAATAATAAAGAGAAAGAGCAGAAACAATTAGCTTCAAATTTAAATTTAAAAAGTTATTTTTTCAGTCAAAATAGTTTTTTCTACAACAAAGAAGAAGAAGAAAAGAGACACACACAAACTCTAACAATACCTACTATATGTAGAAAAGTTAACATACTCCTCATTCTCTTAAGCCTTCCTTCTTGTCCATCATTATTTACTTTTTCTCCATCCCTCACCATTGCCAGTCTTCCCCTTGAGCTAGGGTGACTATCTTGATTCAAATTGAAATTCTCTTTGAATACACATAAGATCCCAAGGATTTTGGAGCTAAAATATTCCAATATTCTATGTGACAATTTCAATTTTGGACAAGGAGCGAGCAAGGAGGAGGATTTTGCTTGATTTAAATTCTTTGACGGCTATAAAAATCCACTTTCATATAGTTCATCACTTGAGATAGGAGTTTATGCTTGCATTATTTAATGTTTTCCCCATTAATGAATTCAATGGAGTTTTCTATGTTGATGAAATTTCTATTGATAAACTTTCTGTCTTGAAATGAGTAATTTATGATTTTAGAATGAAGTGTGACTGAAAATTTTGTGTTACAATGAAAGTGATTGGCATTTTTTTGAGTTATAATTAACTTGTGATTGAGTTGTGTTGATTAGAAAGCCCTTAAAACCACTTTGCTAAATGGTGTGACATGCTAAAATTCGGTTTTATGCATGATAGTAAACTTGCATAAATTTTTAAATTTACTTGCATATAAGATTTGAGCTGAATTTTTATGGAATGCAGCTAACATGTGAGACTACTCTCATAAATTTTTATAACAGCAAACATGATCATTTATTATACTTAAAAATTGCAAAATTGAAACTGTCCATGTAAGCACCCTACACTTGTTTTAGCAAATCGTAAATATTTTCTATTATTGTTACCCTTTCAAATGAAAGAATTTTAAGCTGAATTTTTCACATGGTGTTATTAACATCTTGAGGTTTTCCTATGAATTTTTGTGGAAAATTTTGGAATGTTTTACTATGGTCTAAAATTCAAGAAAATTGGTTCTATACTACTAAAGAATGTATTCTGAATATTGAATTTGTATAATTTTATAATCCTATCTAAGAGCTAATTATTTACCCAAATTTTGTACACATGAAACTCAATATGCTAACGTACATCCTTATTTTTTTTAGAAACTTATCATGTCATTTACTAACCTTTTTAGATTTATTTTTGAGACCAACTCTGGAAAGTTGTTGTCTTTTATTGTATCAATGGAGTATAACCAAACCTACGAAAGTGTGATTGACATGAAACAATGATGATTATGATGACTATGGCTATTTATGATTAAGAAAAATGATTGCCTAATATGATACATATATATATATATATATATATATATATATATATATATATATATATATAGAAGGGATATTAAGTGACCTATGATATGAGTATGAACATGCAATTAAATAATTGGTGATAGATTGCACACATAATAATTTGGCCTTATTTGTGTACTGAGATACTACATGGTTATGACATTTTATGGATTGATGTATGATGCTATTATGTGATAGTAATAAAAATATGTATATGTTGTAAATCAAATGTTGTATGTTATATATGATTTCATTATATATGTGTATCTATGTTAAAAGAAAGTATTAAGTAATATATGTATGATAAAACATTGGACGTGGTCTCCACTGATAAAATATTAATGTAATATAAAATGTTAAAGATATTGGACTCTGTCTAAACTGAAAAAGAATTAATATGATATAAAATATTAAAGATATTAAAATCAGTCTCCACTGATTTAGAAATAATCCTCGATAAAGATAGGTGATCTCAACTGTTCTAACTCCACATTTATCCCCACTGTACTTGTCATGACGATCGACTTTTGGTATGGGCTTATTACCCATTGATTCGCTAAACTAAGTGAATAAAGAAAAATATGAATAAAGAAATGCATAAAGAAAGAGATGGAAAAAGAAATAGATTATAAAGAAAGGATGAATAAAGCAAAAGAAGGAAAATGGAAAAACTAAAATATATTCTTTTATATGACTGGATGTGAGTTTATATGTATGTATGTCTGTATTTATATGTATTGTCATGCATACATGAAATATAGTATTGCATCCATATTAAGAAAGATCATCTTAAAAGATATATCTACCTCGGATAAAGATTTTTAGAACTTATTCATTGAATTTTAATGTATGTTCACTTCTTTTTAAAAGTAAACTGAGGTAGCTAGAGATGAATTTAATGACACCTTGCATTTTACTAAGAACTTTCAAGTTCTCACCCTATTTGATCTTTGTGTCATCTCTCAAGAAGAAGTAAGTAATTAAAGATTCTTTGGAGGTGCACGTTCAAAGAAAGTAGATAGAATTTTATTTTTTTATTATGAGAGTAGTTAGGATTTTAATTTACGTTGGTCCATGAGGTTTATTTAGATGAGTTATACCTCATTTGAAAGTTCAATTACCTTATTGATCACTGGACCATTGTTAACCAGAAAATATTTATTATTCTTGCTACTTATTTAGTAGTATTTATGACATATCGTTCAGATTTATTTATGTATTTGTAGTATATATTGTTCAGACATTAGATGATTCATATGCATTTGTGAATATATTAGTTAGTTTTCACAAAATAAATATTGTACATGATTTATCTATGCGCAAGACTTCTGGTTTGACCTTTAATTAAAATAAATTATTACTGATATTTTTCTTATATCTTATTTTCTCAAAAAAATTGTAAGACTAGAACATAATAAATAAATATTAAGTTTAACACGACTCAAACATTAAAGGGTTAAAATTTTTGGTGTTGCATATATCATAAATTTTTTTATACATTCATGGAATTATATATGTGTGATTGCATAATTTAAATTTGTTTCCCTCTTATTATAATTAACTCTAAAATCACATAAAAGTTAAGATTCGCCCAGTTGTTTAAGTAAAATATTTTAAACTAACATTATATAGTTATGTAAAGTTAATCTCTCTCTCTCTCTCTCTCTCTATATATATATATATATATAAGAGATTCATAGAATAAAATGTATCAAATGTTTGCGCATGTCATATCAAGGGTTCCTTCTACTGGTAAAAATTTCAAAACACAAGATGGTTGATACAAACATTTTGACTAATATAGTAATATATGATTAAATTTCATGTATAAAACATTTTAAATTGATAGAACATATAGAATAAATTCTTTATACAATGTCATTCTAGTGTTTAAGGGGCTCATCAGTTTATGTGCCCATAGGAGTTGGCTCCTTTGGCGTGTCTTTCATTTATTGAGCTTCATTCTCAAATTTTTTTTAGTATCTCTGTATTCGTTTAAAGAGTTGAAATCATGCTCTGAAGCTAATCTATCTGTAATAGACCTTTTGCTCAATCTAAATTTGTTTTAATAATAATAAAAAAATGATTTATATGTGGGATTCATTTCACCGTCACATTACCATAATAAGTAATCCCCTGTGACAATGATGAAATTTTATATTGTTATTTAATTATATATAATATAATTTTATAATCATATATTTATTATTTAAAAAATTATATAAATGAAATAATTTAATTAGAAAATAATAATATGTGCATCAAAATTAAACTTATTTTCAAATCCCACGTTCATTATCGATTTTTATTTTCATTGATTACAGTTTCCATCACCTGGTCGTCTCTTAGGCTGTCCATATATTTTTGTACCCAACTAATTCCACAAGTTCGTGGTCTTGTGCGTCATGATGAGCGCTTCGAACTTGAAAATAGGGATGGAGGCACTTTCAACCTGGCTCCCTATTCCAATTTCAAACGTTTCCAGGATCAATTAAAGTGACTGACGCAATAGAATAACACTTTTGATTTATTTATGGTTTGCACTTTAATCTGCAATATCATATATTTTATTGTTTTGGTCAGCACGGTGCAATAGCATATGAACGGTGAAGGAGAACATGTATAGGGATGGGCCTTGATTGCGCGTCCTCCATTCATTTGATAAATCAAAGAGGGCACGCTGGACCCACAGAGAGAGATAACTGTAATGTTGTCGTCAAAAAATTCTTAAATGCTTTTAAACTAAAAGAAATATATTTATTCTGTTTTATTTAATAGATTACACAACAGATATTTCATTACATATCTAAAAAAAATAAAAAATAATAATACTCTATAAAATTAATATATTATTTATTAAATAGAACTAAATAAATATATTATTATAGTCTCAAAACTAGTAAGTATTTATGTGTCATCATCTTCCTTGTGCTTGGAGGTGACTGATCATATATCATGCGATATAATGGAAAGCATGACTGCATAAGCATCTTGTGATGTGTTGCTCTCTTCATTAGTGGATAGATAGCACACGCAACTTATCATGCACACTTGAGGATGGTCCCTAAATTAATCGCCAACACAAATCAAATCTCAAAAGTTAAATTAAATTTCTAATTGAAGAAATTAAAGGGTCACAGATTATTGTCATAGTAGAATTTGATGTTACCGAATGGCCGTTAACATATACCCAGATCCCACACGTCATCATGGCCCGTACATATATATATTTTGATTTTTTTTTATCGATTCTATTAAAGACGAATAAGTAATATTATTTGTAAAGTAAGAAAAGTTATCACAGTAGTTTTTTTTTAGTTCTTGTTCTTATTTTCTATTTTAAATTGTTTTTTTATTTTATATCTATTATTATATTTTTTATTTTATTTTCCAATTTCCATTTTTTTCACATCAAAAGCCTAAAAAAGAAATCAAATTAAAAACAGGAAATTAAAAAAATCAAATAAGCCTTAAGTGAAAACAAGAAAGGTAGTCCTATTTCCTATTTTCATTTGTTATTATTACTATTCCTTTCTTAAAACTCTAAAAATTAGAAAATTAAATAAAAATATAAAATAAAATGAAAATCAATCAGGTACACTGACGAGTTGTGACAAGAATTCTGATTTTGACATGAAGGAGTCTTTTATTAGAGTGGATTTGAATGCATAATCATTATATCTTCAATTTTTACCTTGTGACACTAGCTGATTACATAGGATTTAATGATTTTAGCCTTTGGTGTTTTGCGAGTTGGATATAATGAAAGATATTTCATACTGTGAAGGCCACATACAGGTACAATGACGAGTGTTGTAGCTTGTACCTTTTGCAAATATTGCTATGATTTAGCTGTGTAATTTTCTCATGTGAAATTGTCTTATGATCCACATGGATGATTATTAGGAGTTATTTTTTTTATAATATTTTATATTTTATTATATAATCTCAGAACTTTGATTAATATTTTGTGGTTGAAACTATCATTATATTTTTCTATGTCTTCGTCCCCATTTTGATGGTGAATAATAATTATAAAAAAAAATCAAACACACCGGAGCATATTTGGTTTATGCTTTGATTTTCTGTTTTATTTTTTATTATTATTTTGAGTTTTTTTTCATTTTTCAAGATTTTCAAAGAGTGGAGTGTCCTCTGCATGGTCCTCAATATAAACTTGGAATATTGAAATACACACAAATCTTTTTTGTATAGATGAAGAGTGTTATGGGAATAATGATCAACTTTAAGGGAAATTCTAATTATGTGACGGGGATTAAAAAAGGTTCTCTCTATGTACTTTTCTATCATATAATTTCTAGGGTAAGAAGCCGTGTATAAAATTGAGAGATTTTCAGTTCAAGTGTAAGGATTTTTATATGGTCAAAAGATACTATATATTTAAATACTACTCAAATACAAATTTATTTATCAAATCTTCATTGTATAAATCCCTAAAAATTTTGATGGAGGAGTCAGGGAGGGATACAAAGAATCTGTTGGAGTTGAACAGAGTATGGAGTTAGGATTGAATATGATTTTATGACGGGGTGATTTTGATATTTTTCTTTGTTCAGAGCACATTTCCTTCCTCCGATAATGCGTTAGATTCCCATCTGGGAGGTGAGATTGAAATTTGGGAATGAAAGTTACATTATTATTATTATTATTATTATTATTATTTCATTCCATCAATCAAACATAAGAATTTCGAATTTCCATAAGAATGTAAAATAATTCGCCTATCAAACGTCCAATTAGAGATATGTTTGGAAGGAAAATAATTTTTCAATCTTCACCATATAAATAGAATTCTCCTAATTTCATATCAATCTGCAATTTCATAATACCCACGAAAACAAGTTTTGTGAGTTTATAACTAGTGGGAGTTTTCATTGCACGGTAAAATAAGAAACAAGGATACATACATATGCAATAACAAAATTCTGCTATATAAACCCTAGTTAGAAAGCTAGTTGTGGAGAATATTTATCAAAGTATACATAAACTCTCACCATAATTGAAGTCTGATAGCTCAACCCAATGAAGAATATATAGTCGAATCTCAAAAAAGAATCTAGCAAAAGTTTCGTTGAGAACAAAGCATAATCAGTACACTTCTTTCCTTTAGGACACCCAGACACACTCATAAAGTGACTAAAAGTACTTAACAAGTAAATTACAATAGCAAGTTGGATATCTTCGTCCGCGTGTGCAGAAGGGAGGGATGGCATTCTGAATAAAGCTTTCTTTTGGGCTCACAAGGCGTTGTGATCATGAATTTTAATTACCATCGATGGTTACTTCTTCGGCAAGCCCGAATTTTCTGCGAACGCGGGCCCCACCCCCTCTCCAATATGATATTTATCTTGATTGATTTTAGAGAAACTTTATTTGTGCATATAAAAATTAGATACCCACCTAAAACACCCCAAGAATTGGAGAGAGACGCATACAATTAATATTAAAAAAAAAAGTAAAATGAAGACTTATTAATGCTGCTTTCTATTTGGATTTGATGCATGTAAAATAACATGACTATTAGATTTTGAATTTGGTTCTTCGAAGTGATAAAGGTACTACCGTGTAAAAGTAAGAAGTTAATCACTTTGGATCATTTAATAGAACTTATACACAATTAAAATTATTTATTTAAGAATAATTAATCTCTTACTTTTACTCTTTACCAATATCTCATTTTGAAGAAGCCAAATCCCTTAATTTTATGTAACTATTCATCAATCTTTGTAAAGAACATGATATATAAAAGCAAAGGTAGGGCAATTGAAATGAAATAAGAAGTAAAACTTGAAATTGATATAAAATGAATAATTTTGTGTGTAACTAGTCAATCATGTAGCTTAAATACTAACAAAATCTATCACAGTTGATAAGGTAACTGGGTCCTTTAAGTATGTGTCAGGGTTCGACTCTTATTGTGTATATAGAAAGGGGTTTTGTTGGGAGAGACAAAACTCACTTCGATGATCTCCATGCCTCGGAGCGATTAATCTTCAACTGTCGGTCAGGAAATACCCCTAAGCAATCAAATAAGAAAAAAATCATGTAGCGTAAATAAAATATTAGAGACAAACTAACTAATGATAAAAGTATGTGTAGTTAGAGATTAAAAAATGACCAATACAATTACACACGAATCTCATCTATGAAAATTTTACTTTTATTTTTTATTCCTCAATCAACCAGACCTTAAGTGATAACCAATATTTTTCTGTTCAGTAAGCCAATTATTTTATAACTAAGCTAATCAAAATCTCTTTTTTTTTGGTACAAGCTTACCAAAATCTCTAACCATATGCAATCTGTGGTAATACGAGCGACGAAGGATTTGGCTGGAAATTATGTGGGGGACTGTTTGCCGTGATGAAGCACTTGCATTCGGCTTTTAGTTTGGTGAAAAAAGCACTTGCACTTTGGTGAGCACAAACGCAAAAGCAGACTACAACCGCTTATAGTTTTTCAAAATTATGCATATCCTTATCCTTCTAAGTCCACCATCTGGATTCTGCCATGCACCTATAGAAGAAGATACCACTCCCACTAGAGAAATACAAATATTTATTTTGTCGATAAATTTTGTCTTTTGAATCATTAAGTAATATTTGAAAACTATTACTAAATTATATAAATATGTTGATAAAACTCTTTAACAACATAGTTTTTTTTTTTTGATAAATTAAGGGTATCCACCGTCGGAAGTAATGACTAATTCCCTCGAGGCGTAGAGCTATGCTCATATGAGTGAGTTTTGCCTTTAGCCATGAAACCTTCTCTATACACACCGCCAGAAATCAAACCCCTGACTAAATGTTTAAGGAGCCCAACTAGCTACTAACTGTGTTAGGTCTCATGGTTACAACATAGCTTATTACATATTTATGAAAATGATCCATACTAAAGACATTCAATAACTTTCTAAAAATATTCTTACTAATAACACTTTTTTAAATATTAAAAAGTTTTGATAACACCTATGATTAATAAATGTTTCTAAAAATAAAACTTGGTGCAGTGTTTTGTCACATTGAATAAAATAATCACATAACTAAAGTAATTTCTATTATCTTAAAATAAAAACAGATTTTAGAACCCCAAAAAAAAAGGTTCAAAATTGCTAAGAGGGTGAATATCGTCGAAATCTAATTAACTACCAAGCCAATGGAAAATTATTTAAACATGTAGTAGCATGCCGCATGTTTATGTTTGACTTTATAAAGTTAATCATAAAGGCTGTTTTATATGAAGAAATAATAAAGAAGGAAGAAGTGTTTTTGGTCGTAGGGAATCGAAGTGCCGGAAGAGAGAGCAGTTCATTTTATTTTTGGGTCAGTGGACGAGTGTGCCGTCTTTACTTTTTCATTTTTTGGGTCGGGATGGAATAGTGTTCTTTAGATGAGAGGGATTCCTCGGAGCGTCAAATTGGGCTGAAAGCCTTTTGGGCTCAGTGGGCAACCTAATGCTCTATAATACATGGGTTATTCTCGACTGAAAAAAAAAAAGTACGTATGGGTTATTGGAGCCACCTTGCTCATCTTTTTAGAAATCGTGATCATGGTCAATGAATAAAATGCAAATTTGGTTTTAATTTTCTTTTAAAGAAGAAAAGGGCAAATTTTCTTTATAGATTTCTTATGATATTTTTTAAAAAAGAAAAAACTTTTTTGGGGTAATAGTTTTTATTCTCATGTCTTGTTTACTACTAGCAAATCCATCGATTATTCATCTATCAAAGTGGACAAACATCCAAATCATCCTATGTTAAATATTCTAATTTTTGTCACTATTAAATATTTTGAACAAAAAATAAATTAATGTTAAAGAATAAAAATAAAAACTCTTGCATGTAAATAATATTATTGTTATTATCAATCTTGTAAGAATAGTCTAATTATATGTATGATTTTTATATTTTGTTTTACATTTGAAAGTTTTTACAGAAGAATTGTACTTTTAAACACGCAAGCACGTACATCTGAAGTTTATTATAATTGCGCTCTAAATAAGGTTGTTAAACTCGAGCTTCTTCTCATAAGCTTGATTTGTGAACTAGAATTATAAATTCATTAAGTTTATCAAGTTCAATAAATACTCATAGTAATTTCATCATGAACAAATAAATTGTGCTATAAATTAAAAAAATAACGTAACTAAAATGACCAGTGGCTAGATGCAGATGTCACTGAAACATAGCAATCCCAAGCTTCTAACCGATTAATCTCAGTCGATAACTTAACTACTTAAATGACATAAAGAAAAGGAAAAAAAGAAGAAGAACAAAACACAACTAAATAACACATTGGAACTTAGCTTGGAAGCATAACATAATCAAATAGTAAAAAGAATCATAAGCACTAAGCAAAGAAATTAAAGATTAATGCATAAGGGAGATGGAATCATAGAGGCATGTAGCTGCAAGTGTGAGATAATTTAGAATTTAGAATTTAGAAATGAAACCTAAAACTTCATGTGAACTTCGCAGCAATTGTGAGCTCGTGTACCGGTTTTGAGCAACCCCTGTCATTGAGTTGTAGGGCTTCATTAGTCTAGAAAGAGGTTTTATTTTAATTTGTACATTACTAGCGGAAACACAACAGTTTTTTACATAAACATGCAACAATGGATTTGTTTAATTAGTGTCCTTAGGGGTACCAGAAAAAATAAGTTTCAAAATTTTGTAATAGATCGTATACTTTGAAAACATCAAAACTCATCTAATTAGATGCCTTAACTCCTCAATCAATGCCTTACTTAGGACACTAATTAGATAAATCTGTATTTAATATATCTACTCCATTTGGATACACACATATTTCAATACACATCCATACTCACATTAAAATATAATGTTTAAGCGATTTTTATTCAATTTATATTCAAGTAACATTTTTCACCTCAATGTGTTTTTTATACCTAAAAGTAAAAAATGTGTATTAGTTAAATTGCAATTTTTCAGAAACTATGAATATGCAGTCTTGAGAAGTGAAGTTTTTACTTTTTACGATAGAGCTAAAAAGAATCTCAAATGTATGAGCACGTTTTTGTTTTAACTCTTATTGAACACTAACTTGTGTTTTGTAGAAGAAAACATGAAATTCGTTTTAGTAAAATTGTCTCAAAAGGTGTATCCTTTTGGGTCGACGCCCATTGTAATCTAAACCAAACAAGCAATAACTGATAAGAGAAAAAGACCTTTTAAACAAAAATCTTTTCATATATAAAAGTTATATGGCTACAATTATTCTAGGGCATTTTTGGCAACGAATAAATTTTGGTGCATGCTCATATGTTTAGGCAAGTCAATGCCTATCATGCCTTTGTTAATGTGGAGCGCTGTGTAGTTGACACGCATAGATGAGGATAACAATGTATTAATGCATAAAACATAGTGTTAAATTTAATTTTAACAATTAGGTGGGAGTTTAAAATATTACAAAATTAAAACTCCTAAAAACAAAAATATTATTTATTTAAGTTTTAAAAAACTACATTTAACTCGTTTGAATAAGTTTTTAAGAGTGAAAAAAGTACTTCTTTTTAATTTTTTTTAAAAAAGTACTTATATACTTTTTTAGCTCATTAAAAAAAGAGAAAATAATCATTCTTGGTTGACACATTAACACTATGCTTCACACAACTCAACTACACTGCTATCCTCTGTCTACACATATTAACACACCTATCCTCTGCCTATACATGTCAACTAAACAATGCTTGACATCGCCATAAGCAGGGTAGACATTGACTTACATAGGCATATGAGCAAACACAGTAAATTTCACGTTTTTATAGAATTTGGCCTAATAATTAAGATCTAAAGGAGTGAAACAACATTTAAGTTCTAAAGTGACCGCACCGGAAAGGTTAAAATATTATTTATGCATTAAGTATGTATTTAACGTAAATTTATTAGTGTGATTGATCTAATTTTAAACTCAATAACACCACTTAATAACATTTTATAAAATATTTTTTTTAATCAATTCAATTGTTAAATTATATTTATCTATCATACAGATTATTTATACCAAATTTTATAAAAATTAAATATCAATAAAAATATAATTATGTAAATCTTACTCTTGTTAATTTTAGGCAAATATATTCTATTGATTTTGATATACATTGAAATTAAATCAAATAAATTTATATTAGTTAAAATTTTATAAATATAATTTATGCGACATGAGCTTCTAATTCAATAATAAATTTTATAAAAAAAAAATCCTACCATAAAAAGTTATTAACTTGATAGTGTGACAATTGCTTAAAGTTATACGGTTGAGTAGATTTACAATAACCAAAAACACGATTCTACTCACTATATATTTTTTCCTGTGGGAGGACTTGAACTAAATCAAGCAGAACGTCCAAAGGTTACGCACCTCTCTCCCTAAGCAGTGAGAGACAACATGCCAAGGTGTGTATTCGTTCACGTATGATGTTATGCATCTCAATCACGAGTGTTGACGCATTGTCTCAAACCAACTCACATGTGTTGGTGTCTCTGTTGCTTTGATTTTCCATCAGTTACCTTACTTCCTTAGCTTCTTCTTTCTTCTCTTTTTCCACGAAAGCTCTCTCGTTTCTTGCATGCTTTAAGCACAGCCTTATACACACACGCGCGCACACACCCCACACCCATTATTTGCTCTGCGACCAAACCATTCCTGTTCTTACAACTGGTTTGGTATATATGTCACTGCTTATCATCATTCTCTGGTGAGTATCGTTATTTTATCGTACGTGATAGTGATGAATCTTCTTCTTCTTGCAGACTTTGACACTTTGAGCTTGAGAGTGTTGCGATTCGATTACCTTGTTGTGACTTGTGATGGCTGGTTCAAGAGCATCGAGAAAGAGAAGTATATCCACAAGGAATAAGCATGACCCAAATGGTTCTGCTGAGTTGCCTGAGAAAGAGGGTCCTTTGAATTGGTGGGAGAAGCTGTCAAAGAGGACACATGGTACCTTTCTTCTTGAGTTTCACTGCATAAATCAATTCCTTTTGATATTTGGTTCTTCGTTTTATGTCTGAATGTCTGATATATTGTTCTCGCTAATGACTGATGAGTCCTGCAATGATGAACACCTTGGTTCTCATCTCTACTTTGCAGAATATCAGTTTTTTTTTTTTTTTGATTCTTTTTGTCGTTGGAATTTTTATATACACTGAAATCACGCTACTGCATTTTAGTACATAAGCTAAGGACCCCTAATTTGACTTTCAAGTTGTCTATCATTCTGATCGTGTTATCTCATCAAACAAGGAATATTTAATCACATTATATGATAGCATTATAATTAGCCTTGAGCAGGTTGGTGCACAATGTGCAGGTTGGTTTAGAATCGGGCTTTATATTACTATGGCTTTCTAGGCTTTTGGTTATAAATCGTTTTAGTTTGATATTTTTAAAATAAATAAGAGATATCATATATAAAAGACAAAAATGGATCATCTCATGTGAAAATTTCACATGACCGTAAAAGAATCTAATCAATGGTAAAAATCTACACATGATAAGGTCATGCGAAATTTTTATATGAAAGGATATATTCTATAAAATATGTATTAGATATGTAGTATTTCTTTTACCCCTTTAGTTTGTCCCTGATTGAAAGAATGTTGATCAAAGTATAATATGCTTCAGAACTTACTTATTATTGTTTTGTTATTCTTACCTCAAAAACTTTATTATCTCAAAAGAAAAGTTACATTTGGTGGCCTTGCAATATAGTAGCCTCTCCTTTCCCAGAGTTTTCTTTTTTCCAACAATGTCAAAATGTTACAATTGATTTTAAGTAGTAGTTAACGCACAAGATATTTTGTTCATTGATTCACTGCAGTGCTGCCTTCCTTTCATTAGAGTTCCAGCTTAGAGAGAAGGGAGCTGGACTTTGTTAGATGAACACATGGTTTTGCGCAAAATCTATTATTTCAAGTTTTAACCTTAAGTTGATATATATAATACTTCTAAGTTTTGGTCCTAGGCGTTTTAGCCTACACATCAAATTATTTGCTGTTCAACTCAAGTGACTAATTAAAGTCCTAAGTATAACAGCCAGAATACTCTCAATTTGCTTGGATAGAATATTATTGAGTGGAAGAAACTAAAGAAGAAAAATGCAGATGTGGTTAATGCAGGAAGAATAATAGAACACAAGTTTTAAATCTTCATTGTATCTTCTATCAGCTATCTTGTTAATGCTAGGCGGGCTCATTTCCTCAAAAATATCGATGTTGTTTTTATGTTATGCATCCTTTGCGTTTGGTTTGTGTTCATGAGATTTCATTGGCTCCTGAATCTTTTGTTTTGAACAAAAAAAGGACCAAAAGAACATGGAAGGATAGAAAGTAAGGGGAATGAAATGAGGGAGTGGAAAATGATGTTCTGTTAATGTTCTGTGACTGAAGAAGAATCAAACAGAGGAGTAAAAAGAAGGTATATTCATCAAAGTTTACTGTGTGATTTTTGTTATGGAAAAAATTAAGATAAAAATTTGCTCTGTGATTTCAGTTATTCTAGTCATTGGTTTATGATGGCAAACATATGAATCTGTTGCTTGGCTAAACAAGCCATATCCTTCTCAATTTTAGTACTGTATGTGATTAATTTTCTCTATACCGAAGACACTGCATCAGCCCGTTTGGTTTCTTCCTCACGAAACAAAGCTTCGTGTGTAGCATTGCATTGTCATTTGAGGTGTTTTTGTTCCTCTTATCAAGTGAATATCACTGTTTTCACAAATAAATTGTCTCTATCAAGTCCCCGTTATTAACATATAGAGGTTATAACCCATGTTGCTTGCAGGTCAGCAGTCAAAGAATTTGGGCAGCTATAAGTCTCTTTTTAAGGTCTCCAAAAAGACTTTTGACTACATCTGTGAACTTGTTAAGGATGATATGATGGCAGAATCTGCAAATTTCATGTTCATAAGTGGCGAGCCAATGCATTTGATTGATAAAGTAGCTGTGGCACTGAGAAGATTGGGATCAGGTGAGTCAGTAGCCACAATTGGTGACATATTTGGGCTAAGCCAATCAACTGTTACACAAGTCACATGGAAATTTGTGGAGTCCATGGAAGAAAGGGCGATTCACCACCTACAATGGCCATCCACAGAAGACAAAATGGATGCAATCAAATCCAAGTTTGAAAGCATACAAGGCCTCCCCAATTGCTGTGGTGCAATTGATGTCACTCACATCATCATGTGTTTATCTGCCTGTGAAGCCAAAACTGGTGTGTGGCTTGATCACAAGAAGAAACACAGCATGGTGTTGCAAGCAATTGTGGATCCTGACATGAGGTTCATGGACATAGTCACTGGCTGGCCAGGTATAATGAGAGACTGGGTGGTGTTTGAGAACTCAAATTTCAACAAATTTTGTGATCAGGGAGAGAGACTGAATGGAAAGACATTAAGACTCTCCGAAGGGTCAGAAATGAGGGAATACATAGTTGGTGACTTAGGCTATCCTCTACTGCCATACCTTGTCGTCCCCTATGAAGAAGGGGAACAACTCACAGAGGCAAAACAAGAATTTAACAGGATGCATTGTGCAACAAGGATGGTGGCACAAAGAGCACTGGCAAGGCTGAAGGAAACTTGGAGAATCATTCAGGGAATTATGTGGAGGCCTGACAAGCACCGCCTGCCAAGGATCATTCTTGTTTGCTGTTTGCTTCACAACATTGTTATTGACATGAAGGATGATGTTGAAGCACCTTTGTCTCATGATCATGACTCAGGTTACAAGCAACTGGTTTGTGGAGATGTAGATCATAAGGGAGTGGCACAGAGAGAAAATTTGACACTCTACTTGGCTGCAAGGATGTCTGCTTGACCATTACTACCTGCAAATGGCAGGGTTAAGAGTAATGTTATTTGCACATGAGAAGTGAATCTTGGACACCCCAAGTTAAGACTCAAATTTGTCTCTCTTGGTGTTATGTCCACCACTATTGATATACAAATAACATTAATCTTTAGTGGACTCATCAAACATTCTAAATAGATGTTTTTGTAGTATGATAGATGCTCTTTTCCTGATTTCTTGGCCCGTGAATTTATAATTTGCATGGTGCGTGGTAAGCAGAACATTGCAGGTTTACCAAACTATTTTTTAGGATAAGGTGAGTGGTAAACTAATGTCAAAACTCAACATAATTTGTTGGTGCAATAATGGGAGTTGATGATTCCTTTGTTAATTAGAAATCATTATGAATATTTTGCCAGGTGGATTATATTTACTGTTGCAAGTATTTTGTGAAAATGGTTCCTTAATCTTTACATCTGAATTCTTATGTCCGAAGAATTTCTCACACAGAAGTAGAGATTGAAATAGTAGCCTCCCTACAATTAGTATAGAAATGAAAACGGGAATTATGCTTCCATCCTATGGGGATCCCCATGGCTCCACCCCAGGGATATTTAACTATTTTATGAAGATATATATTACAAAAATTTTTATCATTATTTAAATTTTTCCTTCTTTGTCAAAAACATACAAACAAACTAAATTATTTCTATAATTTTTTATAGTATAAATTTTTTTTTTAACTATACATAGATTCCCACGGGGGGGTTGATAATCTGCGGGATTGGGGATGGAAACAATAAAAATATGGAAGTGTAGGGCGAGGGTGGGAGGACTACTTTGCGCCCTTGGCCCGCCGCCAATTTCCATCCCTAAACGAGGTATTTCACATGTTTGATGGAATTGAATTTATCATGAAATCAATTCTTTCACTGTAGGAGAATAAGACTTACATCAAACTTTACAACAGTAATCTTATTAAAAAAAAAAAAGTTTAAACTTCATGCTCACACAATATACAAATATAGATTATAGTATTCGTCGCATTTTTTATCTAGTTTTTTCTTGAAATACACGCACTTCACATATTTGATGTAATTCAATCTTTCATACAATGAACTCTTATTTAATTGCTAGAGAATGAGATTTCCGTGAATTTTTCTTCTATAAAAGTTGTTTCTTAAGAGATTTAAACTTCATGCTCCTTCCGAGAGAGTAAGGTTGCTTCCCCTTTAACTCGTAAGTTTCACACTTTAATCATGAACTACTACGAGACCAACTCTTGGGTTAAGCACTTAAATCTGTTTGTTTTCAATTTTCAGTTTTTATTTTCAATTTTTCAGATTTTGTAAAAGAAATACTGAAAATTCTGAAAACTACGGGTCTGTTGTTTTCGCCTAATTTTCGATTTCATTTTCAGTTTTCAGGAATTTATGAAGGAAAAAACTGAATAAGCTGAAAATTATAATTTATAGTTTTCAGAGTTTTCAATATTTTCTTCACAAAATCTGGAAAACTGAAAAATTGAAAACTAAAAACAAATAGGCCCTACAAATTCTAGTTTTTAGTTTTTTCACTTTTTTCTTTACAATTTTCTGAAAACTGAAAATGAAAACTAAAAACTGGGAATTGAAAGCAAGCACTCCTAAACATTTACTTTGTTATTCTAAAGTTATTATTGCGAATATACTTATAGGCTATAACTCAGTTGACACAGTCCTAGTCTTTCAGATTGAGGTGTGATGAAGACAATTTCCGATGTCTTCACCCGTTTTTCTGGTTTAATTCTTGCATAGATACGAGTGTAATAACCCAAATCTAGACATGCTCACATAAAAACAGGTAGAATCCACATACGAGGGACTGTGTCTTGAATAAAACAAATATGACCAACTTTTATTGTATCTAAATATGAGTTGTTAAACTTGTTTCTATGCAAGAATATCATGTTTATCCGTCTCCTTGTTCAGGTGCTTCGTCGTGCACCTTCGATGTACCATACCCCCAACAAAGATATGTTCCTGGCTCCAGTGTGATAGAAAATACATCTTATCTTAATCAGGGAAATTAGTAACATTCTCTGCATATGGGTTGAGAAGAAGTCATCTAGATGATCCCATCTAGAAGCAAAGCTACATTGTATCACACTATAGGCTCACCAATATGTCCTTGTTATCTTTGTTGTCCACAACCTCTGCCTCAGTTACCATAATACTAGTAAATGAATCCGGCAAAGCTGAATGAAATGAACAAGTGACTTTCAGTGCCTTTAAAAAGCAAGGAATTGAATGAAAGCTGTTTTAACTTTATTTCAAGCTTACCTCAGCTACTATGTTCATTAAATAACTCCATCGTGGATGGATAGTATAAATGCTTCGGACCATTTCAGCTTTTCAGATTCTGATACAATAGAATCGTCCACTAAAGGGCTCCAGAAGCCCCCAGGACCAGAGAGAACCCAGGTTACTTTTTCTGGTGGTCTGGATAAGTTATGCATTGAAGCTGTGTTGTCCTTCCCCGAGTTGATTTTCTTTGGAGAATCAGATTTATTTGGATGCTGAAAAAAGAATTCAATTAGTTGCATTGCACTGAATGTGCAATCATTTCTGTTCTATTATAGAAGTCTACGGTTTTGAAACTCACCATAAGTTGAAAAGAATGTTTCAATGGCTCTAGAGTGACTTTATCTTCTTCAGTAATGGAAGAGCGTTTTCTAACAGATCTGGGCCACGTTCTCAAACCACAGGGACTTTGATTTCCAGTGCCAGATTTCACCACCAACTGAAAAGGAAGAATAAATTAGATAGAGACAAAACCATGCAGAAATATGTCTATGGCAACAGACAGTAACTTGTTTGCTTTGTGCACCTTGGGTGTAGCTGAACATGCATTTTCTCCTGTTACATATCTCTCTACAGTTCTCAAGGAACGGAACCGTTGTTGTCCAGTCCCAGGCTGAATGTAAGTCTGCATAAAATATAGCATGGATCAAGTCATCAATAACATCTCACATTCTTACATGTCCATGACTTCTTCACATCCTTTTTGGTACATTGGGGGTACATGTAGCTGGGTAGAGGAGAGCAACAGCTAGCCAACCATAACATCTATGACTATAAATATATGTAAGAGTGTGTTACAAATTCAATCAAGAGCAATAAATATTCATTTCTACGCCTTCATTAACTAACTAACATGACGATGAGTTAGCTATATTCTCAGAAAATCATTATCACAATACAAAGAAATAAAAACACAATAGCAGGTATTTTTATAAAGGAAATGCTTGTCCATTTGTCTGTCCTCTAGAATCAAAATATGCTTCTATCAAATCCATATCCCAAACTAAAACAACATATGTAGAGGAAAAACAGGTACTAGTCAGGATGACTGATAAGAGGTGAGAGCCTCCATCATGAATGAGACTTTTGTGTTCTGACTATAACATTCCAGCCAAAATGAAACTCGCACATCTAAATCAACCCAATCAGATAGGAAAGTGCGGCCCATCCTTATGCTGGGCTGAGCAAAACGGGCTATAGTACCACAAGAAGCGGAGCATAACTCAATCCCAAAAGCTTAGCTAATAAAAGGGGACAGCAAAATGTTCATAGTTTTTCTGCGCTCCATGTTCTGTCTGTCTGAGTAGGATAGCAAGATTTTGGTGTCCTTTCACATACCAAAAAAGGATTCAACAATATCTCATGTACTACGGATTAAAGAGGAACACTTTCAAATGAAACAATCATGGCATTAGAACTCACTGTGTTTCCATTTTCAGATACCGCTCTCTCTGTTGTGCGAAAGTCTCTCCTGCCATTTGTTAGATATCTCTGGACAGCTAGCAGAGAACGAAATTGCCTTCCAGTGCCCGGCTCATAGTAATACTGAACAAACAAGATTAAAAAGAAAAAAAAAATCAAATCCTTGCAGGAGCGGAAGTATTTCGAAATATCATAGTCCTAGTTTAAAAAATTAAAAATAAAAAAATCAACCAATAACTTGAGGATAACAAGAGGATAACTTCATTGTTACATGGTTGAAGACAACTGTGCATACCAAATGCAGTGTGTGTCACAGCAAGAGACCAAGATTAAGTAATGCCACACTTTTTAACAGCTAAAACCCACAATACTTTTGATCAACAGTCATCAAGACACAAATTTGACCCGTTTTCAAACACATGCAATGCAACGATGCAACAATGGCAAGTGTGGTGTTTTCAACACACAGAAGCTGAGAATTGGAGCAGAGACCTTGTCAACGTGGCTGGGGTTAGAGGGACGGGGCCTTTGCTCAACCAACCAATCATGGGGAAGCGTGAAGGGCTGTGAGAAGCACACAATCTGCATTCCCTTTTCCCTCGAGCTGGTTCCATCCTCATCGTTCTCATTCACTTCTTGTTCTTGGTCTTGTTCAAAATCACCGTATACGTATTCATCATCAATGCTCCGAACACGGAGTGGGGTCTGCCTTTTGCGTAACGACCTGCGCGTCATCGAACTGTCGTTTTGTTACTTTCGCTGTTGCGGTGCAACTCTCTCTCTCTCTCCCTAGTGAGGCGACGTGGAGATGTTACTAAATAACAATGGCGGTGGTTGATGGTATCAGAGAAGAGAATAGGAACAACGTTTTTACGTGTCTGGGTCTGGGGTTCTGTTTTTGTTTGTCCACAGATAGGAACAAAATGAGGGGGCTTATCGCTGAATCAGCAAAGCCAATGTCTTGGGCTGGCAGGCCCAAAGGGGATGCAAAACTGTGGAGCAGCAGAGAAATTCCCATAAACCACAAACTTCTTACCCACAAACAACAAAACAAGATTTAGGCCATATTCATTTGACCCAAAAAATAAAGGTTGCTGTTTATTAATCAATAAATTGACAGTGTTTTTTTTTTTTTTAACAAAAAGATAGAGAATAAGTCGGCTGAACTCAACCCGAAATTACTTAACTCCTAGGTTATACGAGACGAGTAAATCTGACCTAGATATATATTGGTTATAATGTAGTCAACTCAACCCACTATTTCTTAATAGTCTCGTGAATTCTGACCCATTTTGATGATTCTATAAATTGATAATTAACCAAAGACCGTAAAATGCCAAGCTTTAATTATTTCACTTCCACTGGATTCATGAGACTTCAAAAGGCCCGCCAAATGCAAAAGGACCATTATTGCACTTAACTCAACCCAGGCCAAAATTAACCCGCTCATAGCAACTTGCATGTGACTCATTCTCAACCTAACTTAACCTACATATAACCCAAACTCAACCCAATCCAGCCTAAATACAACTCACACCGAAACTAACCTAACCCATATCTTTCTGAATCCAACTCATAATTCTCACTTAACCTAACCCATATCTTTCTGATTCCAACTCATAATTCTCACTTAACCTAACCCAACCCACATTTAACTCATACCACGTTTATAAGTAATACAAATTCTAACCCAACCCACGTTTAACTCCCAACTCGCATAAAACCCACACTAAACACAAATCCAAGCCACAACTAATACTTCCCACCTGCATATAACATGTATTAAACCTAACCAAACCCACATAATTGGCCGAATTTAACCCAATCCAACTCACTTCTAATCAACACACGACTCAACTCAACTTGATTGTATTCTAAACCAACTCGCATCTAACCCAAATTCAACCTAATTGACCTACATCTGATTGACAATCAACCCAAACCCAATCCAACCCACATATAACTCACACTCAACTAAATCCACCCCACATATAACCCACAATTAGGCCAACAAACCAAACATGTGCTTAAGTTAATCCAACCTGCATATGTTGACAAAAAAAAAAAAGATCCGCATATGATCCACACTTAATTCTATCTAACCTAGTCTAACCCACTTGCAACCTATAATCAACTCAACCTAACTCACTTCGGACCTTAACTCAACCCAACATAACTCGCTTGTAGCCTACGCTCAACCTAACTCAATTTACAACTCAATAACATATTATTGATATTTTATTAATTTAATTCATATAAACTAAATAAATTGAGTTTATGCAACAACAAAAAAAATTCCACTACACCATATATAGTTTTAATTTTAATTTCAATATATTTACCATATAAAAGAGTTTGATATTGTTGTCCAATATTCATATATTGTCACACATAAGCAAACACAATTGACTTTCACACTTATTGCTTGAATATCATGTAAATTAAATGATCTAATAAAATATAAAAAAATTTGTATTATCAATACTCAAAATTAAACTCTTTAATGTTTAGCAATATTTATTAAACAAAATTGTTAAAACTTTTTTGCAACATTTCTTTTTTTTTCAATATGTGGAACATTTCAAAATATTGTTAAAACTAGTTGATAACATTTTTATTAGCGTTATATAGGCTAATGCTAAAAAAAAGTATTAACACGTATATATAATTTAATAATATTTTTTAAATGTTATTAAATCTTAATTTTATGATAGTATTGCAGGATGCCTATCATTGAATAGAGCTGAAATAGTCTTAAAGTTTATGATTGAAAGGGAGTCCCACTCCGCCATCTGTCAAGAACAAAACCATCGAATACAAGTCATAGAGACAAAAGGCGTAATACCCAAACAATAATAAATCATGGATGGCCGGATTCAGACTTTTTCTTTGAATGAATGAATCGATTGAAGAAATTTCCATCATATTTCTTTTTAGATAATTTTTTAATTTTAACCATTTATTTCATGAATTAACAACTAATATTTATTTATATTATATCTCATATAAACCTACCTCTCTGACGTAATACTAATATTTAACTTAATATATAATATTTATATTAGCTTGGTATCAAAAGAAGTTTTATATGTGTTGGGAAATAATTTCAGCTCAACATAAATCAATCAAATCAATAAAACAAAGGAACACAATAAAATTAATGTGATTCAGCCTCAACTGTCTACATCCATAATTTCACAACTAATTTAATAAGGAATACAATCATTAATCTCAACAAATCTCAAACAAATCTACCGTTATTCACGGAATACGCCGCCTAACACCATATTAGCAAGAAGACTTTCGACATGAGTTATCCTCATCACTTGCACCACCGCTACTCACAAAACATATCACCATCAATACAATTTTTCTGGCAAAAGCTACAAACTCTCTATGAAAGTAACTTTTCTGGAAAAAGCCGTAAACCCTCTATCAAGACAAAAGCTGCAAACCCTCTATCAAAATAACTCTTCTAGTGAAAGCTGCAAACCCTTCACCAATGCAATTTTTCTGGCAAAAGTTGCAAACCTTCCATCACATTAGTCTCATCAATTCCTCTTCATCATCTATGTCATCCTCATCATCACCTCTTTCTCTCTACTCTCAAATTTTTAATCTCTCAATTATATTTTCCTCATATATCTAAATAATTCTTAAAATTATTATTTATAATAGTCTACACAGTCACTAAATTCAACATCAATCCTAATAATTAATAATTTTCAATTCAAAATAAAATCTTAATAATTTTTCAAATCTTTTAAAATCCTTTCCAAAATATTTTGAAAATTGAAAAGTATCAATAGCAATATTTAAATAGAAATTTGGATCAATTCCAACCGTATAAAACACGGGAAAAAAAAAAAAACGAAGCTTCTAACGAAAAGAGAAGTTAAACGTGGTTAAAAACGAAAGTCAAAATAAAGATTGAAGCCCGTACATGTTCATCTGTTCACAACAAAACAAGTAATCCTAAATTATACTTTGAAGTAAACATATGAACCCAGGCAACCACTAAAGTTAGGCCACTTTTCCACGTTGTTTTAATTATTATTTAATTATTCATTTTATATGATACTAAATTTCTATGAATATAACAAACTATTACATAATTAATTACAATAAGGTTTTTGACAAAGAGCGTTCTAAAAGTACTGATTAAGTAAACCTGAAATGTTTTGATTGAAAACATATATATTAGGTTTTTATCAATGCATTAGAAGCAATGATTTTTTTTCTTTAATTGGTGTTTTAGGGTATTCATCAACAGAATCCTTTATAATATTTAAAAAAATTAATTTTATTATTGCTTTTCTCATTTTTGATGTTATAAATATTATAATAAAAACTCAAGGTGTATGCGTAATTTGCAATATGTAGAATTATAAAATCATAAATATAACGAGAGACAAGACCCTTAAGATATTTTAGTGGACTAATCGCTAATATGAAGCACATTAAAGTGTTACTTGAAGAAAACTAGGCTGCTGACGAGACTACATCCCTTGCACCTGGAAACCTTAATTAGTACGAACTTAGAACCATCAAAGGTGGCTACATCATTGGGACTGTGACGCATAATTGATCTAAGGATTGGACATCATCAAGCAGTGGGTGTGGAAATGAAAAATG